>CM048747.1:316318774-316961274 GCA_026315105.1 Locusta migratoria | reverse complement strand
CGTCGAGTTCCACGTACTGGTATCACGTGACACAGTCTCTGTGACTCCGTGAGAGCTGCTCTGGTGTAAACTAGTCTACAAACAGTAATCGTTTAGTCGTTATTTTATTGTTGTGGATTCAAAGAATAGTTTTTTATGAGAATTATACAAAGCATAACATTGTGGTCTCACTTATTTTTCAATACTATCCAACCAAAGAGTACAATGAAGTATGAAGCATTATTTATTTTAAAAGTGAGTGAATAAAAATGATTCAGATTGTAGTGTTACATGCGCCTCCACATACAAAACAATATTTATTTGCCCATATTTAATTATGCTTATATTTCTATATTTTTTCTTGTAATTTCGTATCGTTTTCAATGTGTCACTAAATTCTTAAAGACGCAATATATTCTTTGAAAAACTTAAGTCAAAGACTAACTCTGAACAAAGAGCAATTAGAATAAAACATAGATTTAACTATTGTTTCATTTTAAAAGAAAGGAGTGGTGACGCCATTTCTCTCTTCTGTATTATGCTCTCGTCTAGTAAACTTCTCTTCCAAATGTTCAAATGTTTGTTAAGCTTATGGAACTTAATTACGGGGTCATCAGTCCCTAAACTTACAAACTACTTATCAACTACCTTATTCTAAGGACGACACAAATATCCATGCCCGAGGGGGGATTCGAACCCCCGACCGTCGTGGCCGTGCAGACCGTGACTGAAGCGCCTCAGTCCCCTCGGCCTTCTCTTCCATATTACGCTTGTATGACCTGATGAATTGTGAAAATGTCTGTACAATATATCTCGATGAGAAAGTTGTAATTGACATGATGTACTGAATTTATGACCAGATCTCGACTGTATGAATTTAAGGAGATTTCATAAAGGTAACTGAACTTTTAATGTGATATATATGTAGACTTGCTTCATTTATTTCAATAATAATTGTTTCGTGAGTTTACCGAAATTTGTCCGAGTACTTATTTGTAATGAGATTGGAACCTTATTTTTTCATTTCTCATTTTTCATGTAACTGTGATGCAATTTATTTTTCAGGACAAAAGAATAATGAATTACACTGATTTACGAATCTAATTGTTGGAGATGTGTACAATAGGACCCATTTTTATCACGTTCTTTTATTAAATAATTATTCTAACTGCGACCCTGAGATTACGAGCGACTTACCATTTTCGATTAGTAACAGATCAACTAGCCGCAAACTTAGTTACAAAATCAGCAATAGTGATAATTTCTCCAACAGTTAGGTTCACGTTGCTTATCAGTATCAGCCAGGTTAGAAAAGGATTTTTACTATTTTCTTGGTGCGTAGCTCATTAATTTCTCTAAAAGTACAGCACAGTAGATTCATTTCAATAGATGGATGGTTCTGCTACGTAACCTGTGGTGTCGCACAGGTACAAAGTGCGCGCCACCTACTTTCGCCGCGCGCCGCCATGCACGCACGGCGCGGCGTTCTTACGACGACAGCCACGAGCGCCCTCTGCTAGAACTCCGCTCGGGGCCACCACTGAACGACATCGTTCACTTGGGGCTGAGATAGCAACCAGTAAAGACTTCGGAATCAAATAGGCACCAGTGAAGACTTTGCTATCTGTTAGGCACTAGGCAGGACTCTAGCTCAACTATGTATCAGCTATGTAAAAGTTAAGTATTGTATAAATTCTGTGCAATATATATCTCGTTCTAATTTACTCTAGTGTTTCTAGGTTCTGGCTGCTCCTCTCCGTACCTGCACCAGCGTGCTATCTTTATTCCTGTGTCGGTCTCATTCCACTTGGCCACCGACACCTACGACGGAAACGAGACACAAAAGCGGCGACGAGGCTGGGACACAAAATAACCAGTACTGAAATATTTCTCCCAACCACTCTTTACAGTTATTCTATTTCGTGCTCAGATTAACTTGCAAAAATTTACACTGACTTAAAAATTTAAATTAAAATAAAAAAATAAAAGGGAGAAATGTTTCAAGATGACAGAACAATCGAATATCTTTTGTATTTTCTTGTGTGTGATAGTGTGTATGGATCAGGGCGCACGAGATTGTGGTCTTTAGCGCCCGGAGGAAAACAGTGTGAACGAGTGTCATATCGACACAAAAGAAATTAATTTCTCTCAAGATGCTTGTTAATCGTGGCATCGAGGTAGATATATACGATTCTGCTGACTGACACTAGACGTGGTTATAAAGTCGGACGGATGCAGAAATGCCAGAATACACGTTGTACTTTATAGTGAAAATCAGAAAGAAAAAGTGCTCCACAAAATAGAATCAAAAGCATTATGCAGGATGTTACAGATGGTAGGAAAGGGCGTTGATAGACTATGGTGCACAGACTAATAGTACTATGTTCGTCAATTTGGCTTAGAACTGTTGTTTGGTAGAGTTCTCCACGCTACAAATCTCTTCATTTCTACATAACTATATTGCGAACAACATTCCTCTTGAACCTGATTCATGTCCTCTAAGTTTGGTCTCGCTCTACAAATTTTGCCCAAATTTTGTACAATGCCACGGGATACGTCTTAGAAACTGATTCCTTCTTTTAATGGAGCTATGTCATAAATTTATTTTATCCCTAACTTGATTTGGTGCCTCCTCTTACTTATTCGAAATACACACCTGTAATTTTCAGCTTTATTCTGGAGCAGTGGCGTAACTAGGACTTTGCTTTGGGGGGGAATAGATCTGCTTGACGAGCAAAATATCAGTTAGTTTCCAGACAAACTACCATCTACCACTCCCACTGAAGAAACTAATTCACTCCCATCCAATGAAAGATTAGGTAAAACACCCCAAGTTTTCAATCTTTACCTTCACCAGATAACTGTTATACGATTTTTTTTCTTTTGGGAGGGGTTTCTGGGGGGGGGGGGTCTATCCCCCTCATCCCGCCCCCTTAGTTACACCACTGTTCTGGAGTGGCACATTTCAAGAACTTCTACTGTTTCTCTGACTGTACTTTTGAACATCCACGTTTCGCATCCTTAAATTACTACACTCCAGACAAATACTCGCAGAAAATGTTTCCCCAGACCTTAAATCTTCGTGCACGGCAGAGAAACCGCCAAATCAAGCGCACAGGCGTACCATCATTTTCTCAAAGCGCTTTCGAATCCCCTGTAACTTCGTTGTAGATGAATCTGAACACCTGGATTTTTCCAAATTATACTATTTCGCAACTTACAGTTCACTAAATATTGCCAGTCCAAAATCGTTAGTTTTGTCATTCACTCAACGATTATCAAAATTATAAGGTATGGCAACGTCGGGTAAGTTGACGAGGAATCTTAAGATGACAAATTTTGATTTCCTCCCATTACTCAATATCTGATGCTACGTGAACTGTGGTATTGCATCCTTAGCACGTTCTGCAGGTATGCCTGTTTAAGTGGAACCGCTTAGTCATTTAGCCTAGTTTTGTTGACAACAGAGGCTCGGAAGTGGAAGCTGTTTTTGTAATAATTTTTTGGTTTAAATAAGTTTCATGGAAGTAATACTTTTGTATTCATGAATATGAGTTGATTCCTCTTACATCTTGTGGATTTAACGATGTTTTGATAACGGTTTAATGAATTTATTGTTTAAGACTTTGTGCTTGTTAAAAAATGTCGACTTCGCTTAAGATGACGAATTATGCAGTTCATAAGGAAGATAAAGTGACAGGACTGGAGTAACAAATTATTGAAAGAGGCAATGCAGCTTGTAAAAACTGGAAGGCCTCTTAAAATCGTCTTCAGGGTCGGACTTAAATTACAGGGATGCAAAGGAGAAATGGTACCTTTAAGATTCTTCTGATACGTAGATAAACATTAATAAAAGTCTTTGTTTTCCATAAAATGTTCATTTCGTCTTCTTAATATCCATCCAGAGCAAGTCGATCGAATTGTACTCTTACAAAAAAAAAAGAAACAACCTATCTAAAAAATCTTCAGTCTTCGTAATTTCCATAAATACAGTATCCCAATTTCAAAGAAAGGGGCAGAAAAAATATATCTTGATGTCACGATCTTACCCGACTTTCTCCATTCTAGCGGACACAGAAATTTCAAATTATGTAAGTAGGTGTTTACCCTATAATGATATTTCGGTCTCATTTGTCAAATTTCAGAACTTGTTTTCCTTTCGATTGTAACCATAATATTCCATAAATAGCGGACGTTATCAATGCAACAGAGATGAGGTAGTAGTGGAAAAAAAGTTGATAAACACTGGTTTCATACCAGACAAGTCGTAGGTTCTGTCCCTGGTGAGAAAAACGCATATTCTGTCTTAATTTTAACCTAGCTTACACCTCTCTACAATTTGAGGTCCTGCTAGAAACGATACGTGGTTCCTATAAAACATTAAACTGCAGGTGTATACAGTGCACGGATGGACACAGATTCTTCGGTGTTCATATGCGGTCAAGAGTGACTTTCGAGAGTGATAGCTCTGTGGAGTTAATGCAATTGATGTTGACTTTAATGATATCAAACCTGAAGTATCCGCAAACACTGAATATTATCGACTCAGAAGCGCTTAACGCCAGAACATTACAAACATTCTTACATCAAATCCTCTGAGAAAAACCAGAAGAAAATATGTAGCTGATATATGCAAAATGTAATCCAAGAAGAAGAAGGAAAAAAAGGAGAACTATCTGCAAAAAGAAATCAGATACAATCAAAAACATAAAATGTTCAAAAATACATCTCACGACGCATTTCTTACAGCACAAAAAGTTCTCAGAACTCATGCGAAACCGAGTCGTGTATTTCAGTTACTACTTATGAAACCGTCTATTCAACAACTGTCATAAATTAATTCGTTAAATATCAACACTTATAGTGACCATATCAATATAAGACACTTCTATTTCCTTAATAAATATAATGACTTGTTAAAGGCACCGCTACGACATGAGAATAATTTACAGTGATGGGCATAGTTTCTTCAGTGTTCACATACGATCAACTGTATATGTGACTTTAGAAATTCAGAAGTCTGTGCAGATTATATTGTCTTTTGTGTCCCAGCCTCGTCGCCACTTTTGTGTCCCAGCCTCGTCGCCGCTTTTGTGTCTCGTTTCCGTCGTAGGTGTCGGTGGCCGAGTGGAATGAGACCGACACAGGAATAAAGATAGCACGCTGGTGCAGGTACGGAGGGGAGCAGCCAGAAACTAGAAACACTAGAGTAAATTATAACGAGATATATATTGAACAGAATTTATACAATACTTAACTTTTACAGAGATCAGTACTGCAGAATGCTGATACATAGTTGTTAGAGGCCTGCCTAGTGCCTGTACGATAGCAAAGTCTTCACTGGTGCCTATCAGATTCCGAAGGTCTTAACTGGTTGCTATCTCAGTCCCAAGTGAACGATGTCGTTCAGTGGTGGCCACGAGCGGAGTTGCAGCAGAGGGCGCTCGTGGCTGTCGTCGTAAGAACGCCGCGCTGTGCGTGCATGGCGGCGCGCGGCGAAAGTAGGTGGCGCCCACTTTGTACTTGTGCGACACCACATTGTCATAGGCAGAAAGGACTAAAATGGTTATTTCTGTCAGTTCTAAGGAGTGCAGATAACAGCGTTACGGCAACCCGGATATTATAATAACAGAGGTGGTTGGTATTGACTTGTGATTACTCTAGAAAACGAATTGCACAAGCAGTGGGATAGAGATAGTGTAGTGAGCAGGTAGTGTAAGGCAACAACAACTTGTCTCACCCGAAGCTACCATATTTCAAATGCTTCTATCAACTTTCCACCCCTGTGAACCACAGACAATGCCGAGGTGGGGTGGCTTGCATGCCTCAGTGATGCAGATAGCCGTAGCGTAGGTGCAACCACAGCGGAGGGGTATCTGCGGAGAGGCCAGACAAACGTGTGGTTCCTGAAGAGGGGCAGCAGCCTTTTCAGTAGTTACAGGGGCAACAGTCTGGATGACTGACTGAGCTGGCCTTGTAACATCAGCTAACATGGCTTTGCTTTGCAGTTATTGCCAACGGCGAAGAAATGTGTGAGAAGATAAAAGAAATCATTCAGAAAGTTAAGGGAGACGAAAACTAGATTGTCTTGGGTCTGGAACTCAGTAGTGGGAAGGGGAAGGGAAGGAAATGTAGTAGGCGAATATGGACTGGGAAAAAGAAATGAAAGAGGGGATCGCTTGGTAAAATTTTGTGCAGAGCACAATTTAATGATCACTAACACTTGGTTTAAACATCATGAAAGAAGGCTGTGTACATAGAACAGACCTGGAGACACTGGCCGGTACCAGATTGACTTTATAATCGTAAGGAATAGATTTAGAAACCAGGTTTTAAACTGTAAGACATATCCAGCGGCAGACATAGACTCTGACCATAATTTATTGGTTATGAACTGCAGATTAAAACATAAGAGATTGTAGAGAGATAGAAAGGTTAGGAGATGGAGCCTGGACAAATGGAAGGAACCAGACGTGGTTGAGAATTTCAGAGGGACCATTAGACAAGGTTTGGCTGAAACGGGGGAAAGTAATACAGTAGGAGAAGAATGGGTAGCAGTTGCTGTATTATAATATTATAGTGTAGGTATTTCAGTTATCTGTCTATGCAACTGATTTAATAAAATATTTTATTGCCATATGCATTTTGCCTTTATTTCGGAGGCATCATCAGTGGCCTGTAATATATACATGATTATATTTTATAATATTTGATACTTACATTTCTCAGTATTTTTAGGTTATGAACAGTTCTGATGCGTTATTTAGGTATAGTATTGATATATGGATGTTGTACTTACAATATTTCATGGATATAGCTTTACATCTGATGCTCATTGGTTGCTTCCAGCTGTTCTGCTTTAGTTCTGTGCATTTTTCTGTGTTTGTTGTTTCAGCACTTTACAGTTAGCATCACTAGGCACATGCCATTTTTGTTTGTGTTGTGTTTTTGCTTTTGCTGGTGTTGCCAACTGTTGAGTATGTGTTTGTCCCATCTTCTCTTTATGTCAGTGTGTGTGTGTGTGTGTGTGTGTGTGTGTGTGTGTGTGTTTTATGTAATTGCATAGAGGACAGCACCAGATACTTATTATATATATATATATATATATATATATATATATATATATATATATATATATATATATTGTTAATCCTGATTGTGAAGAGATATAGAGTAGACTTAGAGACAGAGAGATGGAGAGGGTAGTTAAGGCAGCAGAGGATCATATAGGCAGAAGGACAAGGCCTAATTAAAATCTCTGAATAACACGTGATATACTGAACTTAATCGATGAGAGGAGAAAATATAAAAATTCAGCAAGTGACACAGGAGAAATGAGATTGACAGGAAGTGCAGACTGGCCAAGCAGGAGTGGCTAGAGGACAAATACAGAACCGTAGAAGAATGCATAACTAGGGGAAAGATAGATACCGCTTACAGGAAGATAAAATATATATTTGGAGACAAGAAAAGCAGTTGTATGAATATCAAGATCTCAAATGTAAAACCAGTAGTAAGCAAAGAGGGGAAATCTGAACTGTGGAAGGAATATATAGAGGGCCTAAAGAAAGGAAATAAACTTCAAGGCAGTATTCTAGAAATGGAAGACGAAGTAGAGGCAGATGAGATGGGTGATATGATACTGCGAGAAGAATCTGACAGAGCGCTGAAAGATTTGGAGTAGATGACATACCGTCTGAACTGCTGATATCGTTAGGAGAGCCAGTCATGGAAAAATTGTTCCACCTAGTGTGCAAGATGTATGAAACAGGGAATATACCCTCCCTCTGACTTCAAGAAAAATATCGTAATTCCAATTCCAAAGAAAGCAAGTGCAGACAAATGTGAAAATTACAGAACTATCAATTTAATACGTCACGGTTGCAAAATATTAATTCGAATTATTTACAGACGAATGGAAGATCAGTTTGGATTTAGGAGAAATGTAGGAACACGGGGGACAATACTCACTTTTACTGTAAGACTTATCTTAGAAGACAGGCTAAGGAAAGGCAAACCTACGTTTTGACAATGTAGACTGGTCCGGCCGAGGGGACTGAGGCGCTCCAGTCATGGTCTGCACGGCCACTACGGTCGGGGGTTCGAATCCCCCCTCGGGCATGGATATTTGTGCCGTCCTTAGTTCATAAGTAGTTTGTAAGTTTAGGGACTGATGACCCCGTAGTTAAGCCCCATAAGCTATACAAACATTTGTAAAAACATTTGTAAATGTCGACTGGAACACACTCTTTCAAATTCTGAAGATATCAGGGGTAAAATATAGGAAGCGAAGAGTTGTATTCAACCTGTACAAGGGCAAGAGATCAGTTATTAGAGTAGTAGGGCAAGAAAGGGACGCAGAGGTTGAGAAGAGGGTAAGACAGGGTTGTAGCCTTTCCTCAATGTTGTTCAATCTGTACATTGAGTAAGTAGTGAAAGAATGAAAGGAGAAATTTGGAGAGGGAATTAAAGTTCAGGGAGAAGAAATAAAAACTTTGCGGTTTGCCGATGACACAGTAATTCTGTCAGAGACCGCAAAGGATCTGGAAGCACAATTAAATGGAATGGACAGTGTCTTGAAAAGACGGTATAAGATGAACATCAGCAAGAGTAAAACAAGGACAATGGAATGTAGCGTCAGAAAGTCAGCTGAAGGAATTAGATTAGGTAATGAGACAATAAAAGTAGTAGATTAGTTTTGTTATTTGGGTAGCAAGATAACTTCTGATGGCCGAAGTAAAGAAGATATAAAACGCAGAATACCTATGGGAGGAAAAGCGTTTCTGAAGAAGTGAAATTTGTTGACAGCCAATATTAGTTTAAATGTTAGGAAGTCCTTTCTGAAAGCATTTGCCTGGAGTGTAGCATTGTATGGAAGTGAAACGTGGACGATAAGGAGTTCAGAAAAAAAGGATGATAGAAGCGTAAGAAATGTGGTGCTACAGAAGAATGGTGAAAATTAGATGGGTGGATCACGTAACTAATGAGAAGGTGCTTGACCGAATTGGGGAGAAAAGGAGTTTCTCGCATATCCTAAGAGAAGGGATAGATTGGTGGGACACATTCTGTGACATCAAGGAATTGTCAACTTAACATTAGAAGAAAGTGTGTGGGATAAAAGTCGTAGAGGGTGACAGAGGGACGACTACAGTAAGCAGATTCAAAAGGATGTAGGTTACCGAACCTATTCTCAGATGAAGAGACTTGCACAGGACAGGGTAGTGCGGAGAGCTGCATCAAACCAGTCTGCGCACTGAAGACCTCAACAACAATAACAACTATCAACTTTATGTCTGAACACCTTATCGTCCAATTTCACTTTCTTTAAAGGCTACACTCTAGACAAATACTTCCCGAAAGGTCATCCTAACATTTAAATCAAATTTGGATGTCAACAAATTTCGCTTCTTCAGAATTGTTTTTCTTCCCATAGCCATTACGCATTTTATATCTTCTTTGCTTTGGCCATCAGTATTTATTTTGCTACCCAATAGAAAGCTCATCTACTACTTTTATTGTCTCGTTTTCTAATCTAATTCCTTCAGAAGCGCCTTATTTCCTTACACTACAACCAATTACCCTTGTTTTGTTCTTGTTAATGTTCATCTTATACGATCCTTTCAAGACACTGTTCATTTCGTTCAACTGCTCTTCCTGGTATTCTGCTGTCTTCTGACAGGATAATAATCTCATCTGAAACCACACAGATTTTATTTCTTCTCTCTGAACTTTAACTCCTTCTCCAAATTTCTAGTTGCATTCCTTCACAATATGCTCAATGTACAGATTGAATAACATTGGGGTAAGTCTTACTTCCTTCCAAACCACACCTTTCATGACGTGCGGATCTTGTAACTGCTGCCTGGTTTTTGTAGAAGTTGTATACGTATAGTTTTTCGTTCCTTCAGAATTTTAAAGGGCGTATTCCAGTCAACATTGTTAAAAGCTTTCTCCAAGTATACAAAAGCTAAAAGCGTGGTTTTCCTTTCCTCAACATATCTTCTAAGAGAAGTCGTAATGTGGGTATTGACTTACGTGTTCCTACATTCCTTTGAAATCCAAACAGATCTTGCAGGAGATCAAATTCTACCAGTTGTTCCATTCGTCTATAAATACTTCTCGTTATCATTCTGCAATCATGACTTATTAAACGGATAATTCTGTAATTTTGAAACTTCTCTGCACTATTTTTCTTTGGAATTGGAATTAGTACATTGTCGTTGAAGTCTGAGGGGTATTTCCTGTGCCTCATACATTTTGCATACAAGATACAACAGTTTTTTTTTTTTTTTTACTGACTCTCCCAGTGGTGTTAGCAGTTCAAGGAATATCATATACTGCAGGTCCTTGTTGCGAATCTAATCGTTGAGGGTTCTATCAAATGCTACTCCCAGTACCGTGTCTCATATCTCATCTTCATTTACTTCCTCTTCCCTTTCTACAATGCAGCCTTCAATTCCGTTTGCCCTGTCTAGGCCATCAGTATACTTCTTCCAACTTTCAGCTTTGCCTTCATTGGTTCCTACTGGCTTTTTATCGAGCTCTTGATATTCATGCAGCCGCTTTTCTTGTTTCCATAAATCTCTTTCACATTCCTGTAGGCGTAATCTATCTTTCCCTAGTTATACTTTCTTCTATAGACTTGCATTTATTCTCTAGCCACTCCTTCTTAGCAAGTCTGCACTTCCTGCCAAGCTCATTTTTCAGCCATCTGTACTTCCTTTTGCCTGTTTCACTTGCTGGATTTTTATATTACCCACTTTCATCAATTAAGTTCTGTATCTCTTGTGTTATCCAACGTTTTCTATGAGGGCTTGCCCATCTACGTATATTTTCCTCTGGCGCCATCACTAATGTGTGTCTCTGAGCTACTCTACGGCATTACTTTCCCCAGTTCCGGCCAATGCTTGCATAATACCCTCTCTGAAACTCTCAACAACATTTAATTTATCTAGATTCTATCGCCTTACTTTTCTACCTTCTTCCAGTGTCTTTAAGTTTTAATCTGAAGTTCATAAAGATAAGTTATTATCTTATTCATTATTAAACTTGCTCCAGCCGCGTTAGCTGATGCTAGAGGCTCAGTCAATCATCCAGACTGTTGCCCAGGTAACTAATGAAGAGGCTGTTGCCCCATCCTCCGGAACCATACGTTTGTCTGACCTCTCCACAGAACCCCTTCGCTGTGGTTGCATATACGGTAAGGCTATCTGCATCTTTTAGGCTCGCATGCCATCCCATCTCGGCAATGAACACTACTGGCCATTAAAATTGCTACATCACGAAGATGACGTGCTACTGAGGCGGAATTTAACCGACAGGAAGAAGATGCTGTAATATGCAAATTATTAGCTTTTCTGGGCATTCACAAAAGGTTGGCGCCGGTGGCGACACTTACAACGTACTGACATGAAGATTTCTCATACACAAACAGCAGTTGATCGGCGTTGCTTGGTGAAACGTTGTTGTGATGCCTCATGTAAGAAGGAGAAATGCGTACCATCACGTTTCCGACTTTGATAAACGTCGGATTGTAGCCTATCGCGATTGTGGTTTATCGTATCGCGACGTTACTGCTCGCGTTCGTCGCGATCCAATGACTGTTAGCGGAATATGGAATCGGTGGGTTCAGGAGGGCAATACGAAACGAGATGACAGGAATCTTATCCAACTGGCTGTAACGGATCGTGCAGCCATGTTTCGATCCCTCAGTCAACAGATGGGGACGTTTGCAAGACAAAAACCATCTGCACGAACAGTTCGACGACGTTTGCAGCAACATGGAATATCAGCTCGGAGACCATGGCTTTGGTTACCCTTGACACTGCATCACAGACAGGAGCGACTGCGATGGTGTACGCAACGACGAACCTGGGTGCAGGAATGGCAAAACGTCATTTTTTCGGATGAATCCAGGTTCTGTTTACAGTATCATGATGGTCGGATTCGTGTTTGGCGACATCTCGGTGAACGCACATTGGAAGCATGTATTCGTCATCGCCATACTGGCGTATCACACGAGTTGGTTGGTGTAGCAATTTTAATGGCCAGTGGTGTATATCTGCTCCAAAACATTGATTGCAAAAATGTTATTCTTTGAGGCCCATATCTCCGGATCTATTGATCACACAGCTAAGTTGTAAATTGTTTTGGGCAGTCTGTGGCGTAGTAATCGTATGTATCCTTATCTGATGAATGGACGTACTGTAGCTATCCTGCAGTACATGTTCAAAATTTAAACATTCGCAATGTGCCAAATTTAGCGAATATACTGGTTTTTGTACATTATGTGTGGCCTAGGATGTGTATTATAGGCTTATAAAAGCACCATTTGAGAAACCTACGAAATACCATGATTTTTAGGTATCATAACTACTATAGTTTAAATCTATAACAAATTGACAAACATTTTTATCACTGTTTTTTATATGGTATTCTCGAACTATTTTTTAAATTTCTAGATATTTTTATCCGTTTCTGAGATCCATAACGTTCAAATTTACTGTTCAGAACAAAAAACCTAATTTAGCCTTTTTGTACGTTGAGCGGCAAATATCTATTTAAGCAACCATAGCAAATGGCAATTTTTTTCGAAAAAAAGGAGGATGCTATTTTGGGCCCACTATGATTTGATTAACTTCGTTTTTGATCACTAACTCCATCACTGCTTCATTTACGTCATGTTTGGGATGTCAAGTAAACTCTTACTATTAAAAATTTTGTTCCAGCTCGTACAGAGTCCTCACATGTATGAAAAGAAAGGGATGCGAGAAATAGGGTGCCCATAATTTCGCTTAACAGTTTTGTTGTTATGTAACAGATTTTCCATGTTTTACATTCATATTTTGGAATGCGTATTGTTCGTATTGCAAGTTTTTTGGTTAAATATTGGGGGCTGGGTGGTAGCCCCGTTTTTGTTAATTTATTAGTTACAAATTTCTCAACTGTTGTCGATTGTTTCTTTGAATGTAAGCCACATCTGATCTAGTAGCTCATTACAAACAGTATGGTAAGGTTCTGAAAAACATCATTAAGAAGGGATAAAGTATGTGGTATGTAAATAACAAACTCTCAGGATAAAATGAAAATCATTTGCTGAGTCTGAGTGTAGAAGGTGAACTAAATAGAACCCTAGTTTCTACAGGTAATCATATAGCATCATTAGATAATAGCTTTCTGAGGCTGTTGCCTGAAATAGTCCTCCATGAAACTTACATAGGGGAGATTGAGTCAATAAATAAATCACTAAAGACTAAGGACTCTTGTAGACATGATGGGGTATCTAGAAGAATTCTAAGATACTGTTCTTCATATTTTAGCCCATTACTTAGCCATATGTGTTTTTTTTTTCAGAATTTTCCTGGCAGATTAAAGTTTTCAGCAGTGAAACCAATTTATCAAAAAGGAGAAGGGGCTAATGTATACAACTACAGATCTATTTCTCTGCCATCGAACTTCTTTAAAGTCATTGAAAAGGCTTTACATTCAAGGTTAATTTATCATTTCAGTTCACATAATTCTCTGTTAAATGTATAGCTTGGTTTCTGAATTGATTTAATGCCTGAAAATGTTATATTCTTATTTCTATGTGAGCCACTTGATAGCTTAAATAAAAGGCTACTAACATTGAGGAATAAGAGGAATAGCTCGCAACTGCTTCACCTCTTACTTTTATAACAGAAGATAATTCTCCGCAGAGTTGAAAATGGCTATGATGTACAGTCACAATGGGACGCAGTTAGGTCTGGGATGCCCAAGGGCTCTGTTCTGGGACCACTGTTGTTACTTATTTATATAAATCACATACCTTCGAGTATAACAGGCGATTGTTAAATATTTTTGTTTGCTGATGATTCCAGCTTTGCATGAAGGATGTTGTTTGCAATATTGACACAGAATCAAATAATGCAATTCAAGAAGTACGTTCGTGGCTTACAGAAAATAAATTGATGCTAAATGATAGTAAAACTCAGTTTTTACGTTTTCTAACACACAATTCAAACTGACATTTTGATTACGCAATATGGGCATATGATAAGCGAGACTGGACAGTTTCTAGGTGTTGAGACAGATAGTAAGCTGTTGTGGAAAGCCCACGTCCATGATTTATTTACCATTAGAACAGTATCTGAAGTAAGTGATTTTTCAACACGAAAAGTAATCTACTATGCTTCCCTCACTTATGACGTACGGTGTTATTTTTGAAAGGTTATTTTTCCTTTCCGAATTTCACAGTACGATATTCATGGTCACAGTTTGCCTTTTTTGCTTCCGACTTGCTTCATATGATGCGCAGCCATGAACTACGACAATGTATTGCACATGTTTATATGAAACAGCCTCACTTATGACGTACGGTGTTATTTTTGAAAGGTTATTTTTCCTTTCCGAATTTCACAGTACGATATTCATGGTCACAATTTGCCTTTTATGCTTCCGACTTGCTTCATATGATGCGCAGCCATGAACTACGACAATGTATTGCACATGTTTATATGAAACAGCTAACAGTAGATAGATATTTTGCCGTCTTAAAGTGTTACTTGCCTTGCCCTCCCATCTTGCTACTAATTTTCTTTGCCCTTCAATTAATTAACGATCATGACATTCATTCTGGCAATCAAAACTGAGCAATCCAAATTTTATTTCCATTTCGACTCATATCTTGGCATATTAGAAAACGCAACCACTATTACATTTGATTCAATACTTCTCATTCCGCACGCGTAATCAGGCAGTTACCACTAAAGTGTATGAGCATTTCTTTACGACACACGTCCGAGTTTTTATTAGAAACCTGTCCTAATCGAACAGATATTTTAATCAGACGTTAAGATGTTAATACAAAAATCAAAGTACAGTTTTGGTGATCCCCAAGTGCGTAAGGCGAACCTTAAGGAAACATTTGATGATGCCAGCCGAAATAATAATTCTAGTAATTTCATAAGCAGGTTAACGTCAATAGAGACATCACAGCATTGTAAGATATCAAATGTTCAAATGTTTGTCTAGTCTATGGGACTTAACTACGGGGTCATCAGTCCCTAAACTTACAAACTACTTATGAACTACCTACGAACTAGGACGGCACAAATATCCATGCCCAAAGGGGGATTCGAACCCCCGACCGTAGTGGCCGTGCAGACCGTGGCTGGAGCGCCTTAGTCCCCTCGGCCACCGCGGCCGGCGATTGTAAGATATACAAGAACATTGTGAAGATAATCAAATGGCAATGGATAAAACTGGGAGAACCAAGGTACTGCTAGGAGATAACAGAAACAGAGATGCTGCATTAAAATAAAATGTTTAAACAGGTAAAGATAAATGTAATGCAAAATATACAAACATGAGATTATACACTCCTGGCCATTAAAATTGCTACACCAAGAAGATGAAATTTAAACGACAGGAAGAAGATGCTGTGATAGCCAAAAGTTTAGCTTTTCAGAGCAATCACACGAGGTTGGCGCCATTGGCGACACCTACAACGTGCTGACATAAGGAAAGTTTCCAACCGATTTCTCATACACAAACAGCAGTTGACCGGCGTTGCCTGGTGAAACGTTGTTGTGATGCCTCCTGTAAGGAGGATAAATGGGTACTGTCACGTTTCCGACTTCGATAAAGGTCGGATTGTAGCGTATCACGATTGCGGTTTATAGTATCGCGACATTCCTGCTCGAGTTGGTCGTTATCCAATGACTGTGAGCAGAATATGGAATCGGTGGGTTCAGGAGGGCAATACGGAACGCCATGCTGGAACCCAATGGCCTCGTATCACCAACAGTCAAGATGACAGGCATCTCATCCGCGTGGCTGTAACGGATCGTGCAGCCATGTCTCTCGATTCCTGAGTCAACAGATGGGGACGTTTGCAAGACAACAACCATCTGCACGAACAGTTCTACGATGTTTTCAGCAACATGGACTATCATCTCGGATACCATGGCTTTGGTTACCCTTGACACTGCATCACAGACAGGAGCGCCTGTGATGGTGTGCGCAAAGACTAACCTGGGTGCTTGAATGGCAAGACGTCATTTTTCGAATGAATCCAAGTTCTGTTTATGGCATCATGATGGTCGCATTCATGTTTGGCGACATCGTGGTGAACGCACGTTGGAAGTGTGTATTCGTCATCGCCTTATTGGTGTATTACCCGGTGTGATGGTATGGAGTGCCATTGGTTACACGTCGCGGTCATCTGTTCGCATCGACGGCACTTTGAACAGTGGCCATTACATTTCAGATGTGTTACGACCCGTGGCTCTACCCTTCATTCGATCCCTGCAAAACCCTACATTTCAGGAGGATAATGCACGACCGCATGTTGCAGTTCCTATATGGGCCTTTCTGGATACGGAAAATGTTCGACTGCTGCCCTGGCCAGCACATCTCCAGATTCTCTTACCAATTTTAAACGTCTGGTCAATGATGGCCGAGCAACTGGCTCGTCACTACGCTTGATGAACCGTGGTATCGTGTTGAAGCTGCATGGGCATCTGTACCTGTACACGCCATCCATGCTCTTTTAACTCAACGCCCAAGTGTATCAAGGCTGTTATTACGGCCAGAGGTGGTTGTTCTGGGTACTGGGTTCTGGGTACTGATATCTCAGGATCTATGTACCCAAATATGTCAGTTCCAGTATAATATAATTGTCCAATGAATACCCGTTTATCATCTGAATTTCGTCTTGGTGTAGCAATTTTAATGACCTCTAGTGTAAAAGATTGTATGATAGATAAGGAAGACGTCTTTTTAAAATAAATTAATTGTGCAGTAAAATATGTGGTACTTTAAGTGCCTTGTACGTTAGTTCTACAAATTAAGCGTAGCTTGTTCAATGTACAATGAAATTACAAATCCTTCCTATGTGTCAAATGTAGCAATTTTTGTCCATAAGTGTAAAGTTAATCTATATACCTGTCTTTGTCCTCAAAAGTTGGAAGTCTGTCAGTGCCAACTGCTTCGATTATCTCTTTGTACACTCGTTCCTGGACGTCAGGATGGCGTAACATCATAAGGAAGGCAAATCTAAGAGCGTTGCCTGTCGTTTCAGAGCCAGCAACAAACATGTCGTAGCACAGCATGAGGAGCTGGTTGTCTAGAAAACAAAGAAATATTTACCATTACTGCAAGCTGATTACGAATAACTGCCCTTATATACGTTTTGGGTGAAATAAAAACAGGTAATTCACACAAATAAGTTCAGTTGGTCTAAAAATGTTCAAATATCTCTAAACCTAAGAGACCAAACTGCTGTTGTCATTGGTCCCTAGACTTAAAAACTATTTAAACTAATGCCCGAGGAAGGACTCGAACCTCCGACGGGGAGTGGCTGCCCAGGTCGTGGCAAGATGCCCTAAAAACGTGGTCATTCCCGCGCTGCTCAACTGGTTTGAACTGCACGTCTTCGCACGTCTGTGAAATAAAAATTTGCCGTTGCGTAACGTTCAGCGCCTTGTAGTTCCAACCAATGCTTTGGAACATTCTTTGATCCATGTAACACACTATCTACCCTCACGACATGGCTGTCCAAGCGTATCTTAGTCTTCAGCATTCGCCAGTCTGACGAATAACATTGTAACGAGGTAGAGCAAGGTTTAACTTCATCCTCCCAACGGATTGTTGTACCACTAAGCGCTGCAGTTGAAGTGCAACAAAAGTCTTGCAATAACGGCCAAAGATTAATGACATTTGGATGATAATATCCTTAGAATTTAGCTGTCAGTATCTATTTATTATTCCCATCAAAAAGATGACTTTTCGTTAGTGGCGTCCAGACGTAGCTACTTCTCAATATAGACTCAGGCACATGTACTTCTGCGAAATTATTCCAGATTGGTGGATGTCAAGGAATAATAAGTAAATTTTATATACTATCCTGAGGACGCAAATCTTTGATACGGCAATATATAAGAAAAAACAAGCATATACGAAGCTTGAGTTTCTATTTGTATATTTTGTACCCCAAACGCTTGGAGAATGTTGCTTAGTACTATTAACACGAAAGGAAATTTATTTACCTAGGTATAATAGTTAACTAGCAGTACTGTGATATGTACACTGTACTGGTCACTAGAATGACTGATCTAGCAGCACAACTCTTCTGTACATGTGATGCTATGTAGCAAGCTGTTTTTGGCCAGAAACAATATCACAGCTATTTGGAAGCCAACATACTGACTGTATTTGTGGAAACGTCTCAATACTTCGCCTAGAGCGTGAAAAGCAAACAAACCTAAATTCGCCGCGTGTTCTAAGGCGTAATGCAACCGACTGGGCGGCCGTTCCCGCCGGAGGTTCGGTTCGTCCCTCGGGCATGGATGTGTCTTTTGTCCTTAGTGTACGTTAGTTTGTAAATATAGTGACTGATGACCATAGTAGTTTGGTGAAATAGGTTCACAAAGATTTGTAGCACAGATTTTTGAAGCAGCAGCATTTCTCGTCGCAGCAGCATTTCTCGTCGCAGCAATGACAAATGGTTTACTGGAATGGAGACAGTCATTTCTAAAAATGAGTGATGCATTAAAAGTCTGTACTCTACATTGCAGGAGAGAGTAAGTTCCTGGATTTGAAACACGATCCTCCCCTAACCCTCCTCTACCAACCCAGATTCATGGACATCTGTGGACACAGGATAAAACTACGACGAAACATTATTTAATCCAGCACAGTGACGAATGTCAAGAGAACACTTATTCCTCATTTTGTTATTTTAAATTAGACTAAGTTGTAATTTCTTTTCGTAAGAAAATTATGTCTTACCCGTAAATGTTGTGTTTTCGTCTTTATCCTCTGCTGCTTTCGCCATTTCATGCAAAAATGCATCTATGAGATCTCTGGTCTTCTCTGGCATGTAAGTTGTCTTGTGGTCTGCGATAATTTTCTGTAAAAGAGAAGGAATGTTGTTATAACAGAGAGAACAAACTCTTACCTCTGAGTGGCTGACACACTATCTACACTAACACAACAAACAACGACAATTACAGCAAATATTGTTTCACAAAATAAATGAAAGCAATTTTCCATTTATTTAAAGCTGTATCCTTCTCAGCAACATCGATGTGTTTCTGATTGCAGCATACAGCGACCAATCTTCCTGAAAAACCTCTTGCTGTTGATTAACTGTCGTCTTATGACAAATATGGTAAGTTATTATCATGAACTTAAATCAAATTTCACGAGAAACAGTGAGGATTCTTCTTTCAGCACGTGTTTAGAAGTGTGCAGGTACTAGATTCTGATTCGAGGACCAAACGTTCGTAAAACTCGACTAGTCATACTCGTTTAAGATTTCCTAAATAATTCCAGGCTAATATAATCGTAGGATGATTAAGTAACAACGCTCCCTGTATATTTTCCATTCGAGCTAGTTGATACCTTTGCTGATGGAATATGGAACCTCACATGGGTAACATTGGGACTGTAATGACCGATTCAGGAAAATGTACCCAGAAAACTTAATGGAAGCATCTATGAACTGATTTTAACGAGAGAACCTAGTAATTGCAGATGTAAATGTTCAATAATGGCAGTCGGCTAAAAGGTTGTAGGCATTGAGAAACCAAGGATTCCACGCACACTGATTGTGAATTGTGGATGAAGAATGCGGTGAAATCACATACCAGCTGTTAGAATACAGCCCAAACTTCTATGAAAGAACCACCAGCACAGTTGGATACGTTGACATCGTTCCAACTAGCCAACCAAACTCGAATGAAACGCCAGTCGCTAGAAGAGAACTCCCTGAGTTAGATAACTGCACGTAATTAAGCGTGTAACGTAAGAAGGACTTGCAACAACGTGGCTGTATATACCTATGTACTCGGGATAGCGTCTATTTGCGTTCATTTTCCTACGTGTACACAGGACTCTTTCAAATTCTGAAGTCTGCAGGGGTAAGATATAGGGAACGGAAGATTATTTGCAACTTGTACTATAAGTAGACAGCAGTTATTACAGTTGAGAGGCGTGAAAGAGAACCACTGGTTGGGAACGTAGTAAGACAAGGTGGTGGCCTTTCTCCATTATTGTTGAATGTGTACATTGAGCAAGCTGCGAAGGAAACCAAGGATAAATTTGGAGAAGGAATTAAAGTTCAGCGTGGAGAAATAAAACCCTGGTATTTGCCGATGATATTGTAATTCTGTCAGAGACAGCGAAGGACGTGAAGCAGCAAGTGAACGGAATGGACTATCTTGAAAGAAGGGTATAACAAGAACATTACCGAGAGTAAAACAAGGGTAATGGAATGCAGTGTCAGAAAATCCGGTGATGCTGTAGGAATTACATTAGGTAATGAAACAATAAAGGTGGTATATCAGTTTTGTCACTTGGGCAGTAAAATAACATGGTCGCATACAGAATATTTAAAATGCAGAATGGCAATGGGAAGAAAAGCCTTTTTGAAAAAGGTAAATTGTTAACATCGAATATTAATTTGAGTGTAAGAAAGTCTTTTCTGAAGGCATTTTTGTGGGGTGTTGCCTTGTAGTGGATTTAAACATGGACGATAAATAGTTCAGACGAGGGTATAGGCTTTTGAAATATGATGCTACAAAAGAATGTTAAAGATTAGCTGGGTAGATCGCGTAACTAATGAGAACGTACTTAAGATAATTTGGGCGAAAAGGAATTTCTGGCATATCTTGATTAAATGAAGTGAATTTAGTACTGGAGAGAAGCGTATGGGGCAAAAAACGAAGAGGGAGATTAAGGTACAAATACAGTAAGCAGATTCAAATGGATGTGGGTTGCTGTTATTATAAAGAGATGAATAGGCTTGCTCAGAATAGTGTGTGGACTGAAGCCCACAATGACACAGGACTGTTGTCACTCAAGAGTGCGTGGTGTAATTGAACTAAACGTTCGAAAAGACTGACAGAAATTTGTTCTTATAATTGATAGAATTCAGTAAGCGACATATCTGTTCTACTTTCACTAAGATTATGACCCACTTCTGAGCTCATCAGTTTGCCATTGTAACCACGTGAGGATGCAACGAACTAACTCAGAGGCTCGTCTCCTCATTTATACCGTGACTACCTCCCTCGTCTGGTACTCTAGTCTGCAGTGTCCCCAACCACAGAGACCGGAGAAATCTCAGATAAACACAGCCACACGGGAGTAGCCGTGCGCTCTAAGGCGCCTTGTCGGGAGGGGGCGGTCTGTGCGTCTGCTCTCGTCGGAGGTTCGAATCCTCCCTCGGGCATAGATGTGTTTGTCGTCCTTAGCATAAATTAAATTAGTTTGTAAGTCTAGGGACTGATGACCACTGCAGTTTGGTCCCATAGTTTTAGAAGCATTTGAACATTTTTTCAGATAAACACTGTCGTCGACCTAACTCCATGCCCTTAGCCGCTCGCGTGCTTAAACGTCGGACAGACCTTTAAATTACTACGCTGGGTTACGTCAAGACTTGCATTGGATATATACTATATTTACACTACTCGAATCGCTGTAAACGTGTAGCATATATGACGTAGGGAAAGCAAATTACACGTGTCTTGCCACATTAATACGAATGAGAAACAAGAGTAGCCTGTCTGTCAGTAGATAGCACATGTTTCTTTTTTGCCGCAGTCGCATTTCTACTGCGATACGGATAATAGGTCCATTGCAGCGTGGAAGTGACACAGAGGATACTGAGCTCACAGGTGCGTTTCCTCTAGGGAGATGCTTGTCCACTGTTGGTCGAGCTGATCTCTAAGAGTTTACGAGAGTAACTCGGCGTCCGATCCTTGATTGTCGTGAGTGCACTCGTGCTCTCCCGAGAATCCATTCGTAGTCTGGGGCAACGTCCCAGAGATAAATTAAATTAGTCCCAATCCCCCGGTTCCGACCAAGGTTTTCGGGAGGTTTTCCTTGGTTGTAAGGCGTATGCCGGAACTGGTAAGCCCCACCCACTTATTCCCAATTGGGATCCCCCCTTTGCCCCACGATCAGCTTGTCTGGCGTAGAAGTGCCTGGCAACTGGAAATGTGATCCAAATTTAGAGTACGCACACGGAAGACAGTTCGTAGCCTATGCAAGTCCATCAAGAGCAAACGGCCTGGACCGCTGAAGGAGGGTGTGATTCTGCTCCATGATAACGCGCGTCCACACGTCTCCAGGGTCACACAAAGTGCACTGGCCAAGTTCAAGTAGGAGCAGCTTGAGCATCCGCCCTACAGCCCGGACATGTCGCCCTGTAACTTCCCACGGTTTGTCCGCTAAAAATTATCTCAAAAGGAAGCGCTTCAACTCTCACGACGAACTGAAGTACATGGTAGAACACTGGCTCTTATCACAACCACAGGAATTCTTGGAACAGGAAATCCTTCGATTCGTTAAGCAATGGGATATTTGTTCTCAGGCCTCTGGTGACTACTTTTGAATAAAGACTTCAGTTATACCCACAGTGACGTTTCGTACCTCTTCAAATGAATATGCCTTGTAGCTGTATTTAAAATTCTGGAAATGACAACATAATTTTGTTTAGTATGCTGTCATGAGTCACCTCTAGAAATATTTGCATTTACACGTGTTACAATCGGTATATGCAAATTTGGTCAGAAAGAAGAATTTGGAAGGCTGTTGCAGGGTAGATGAATTGAGAAAAATTTGTTACAATAAAAACTTCACACAATGCGACAATTTCAATTTGATTTGCTTTGACGTCAGTCAGGTAGTTGCACATGTAAATTCAAGCTACCAACTACCTGCCGTGACGGTGTGGATAAATGAGTTATTAAGGTGATTAGCTGGAACTGTATATAAGACCGACGAGGCCTTGGCTTCGTCTCTACCTTACTAAGCTTTCAATAAACTGTTTCTGGGTCGTTTTCTTGCTACGTTTGAGGTCACCGAACAAAGAACACGATTGACTAACGCGCTCTTGATGTTGTACACATGAGGACTTGACTGGCTAACACTGTGGCTCTTAAATTGTAAACGGAAGAATACATTGCTAGCATTTGAAAATATTATTGTAGAGAATGTAGTTTCTGTACTACCGGCAGCATTTGCGTTTCGTATTGAAGGTGGTAACAGAATTTTTGTCTCACCCCTTGAAATGTAGATAACCTCTACAGAACCTTCTGAGCTGGCCGCGGTGGCCGAGGGGACTGAGGCGCTTCAGTCACGGTCCGCACGGCCACTACGGTCGGGGGTTCGAATCCCCTCTCGGGCATGGATATTTGTGCCGTCCTAGTTCGTAAGTAGTTCATAAGTAGTTTGTAAGTTTAGGAACTGATGACCCCGTAGTTAAGTCCCATAAGCTTTACAAACATTTGAACATTTTGAACCTTCTGATGCCATTTCGCCTGACTGCTATGGTGTTTTCGAGAGTAGGAATATAGAAGGATTCGAAGGCGAACCAAGGGCTACTACGATTCATTGGCAGAACAGTTCTACTAAAGAAAGAGCCTACACTACACTTGTGGTCCAATTTTGGAGTATTGTTGCGCATTGTGCGATCCCCATCAAGTGGGACTAACAGATTATTTAGAGAAATTTCGGATAAGAGCAATTAGTTTTGTATTATCGTAACATAGGGGAGAGAATTTCACGGAAATGATACACGAGTTGGGGTGAAAATCGTTTAAGAGAAAGGCGTTATTCGTTGCGGCGTGATTGCGAAATTTCTTTCGCAAACTTTCTCTTCCGAATGCGAACACATTTTCTTAGCACCCATCTACATAGGGAGACATGAACATCATAATAAAATAAGAGAAGTGAGATAGAAAATGGAAATATTTAGGTGTGCCTTTTTCCCGCGTGCTATTATAGAATGCAACTGTAGAAAAATACCATAAGGGCGGTTCGATGAACACTCTGTTGAACCCTCTGCCATGCATTTCATTGTGAGTTGCAGAGTATTTATGTAGATGTAGATGAAGAACCAATTTATCCTTCTCTGCTGCTCCCTTCTTTCGCATTTAAAGAGAAGGCTACTGCAGCAGTAGTCGGATATGTTCAGACTTTCAGAGGTGTCATATACTGTCTTAGAAAATATAGCGGGAGAGAGGTGCACATAAATCGAAGGTGTGTTGTTTTCGCACCACACTCCCTCTGAGCCAGCTGTAGCTGTATAGGAGTGTTTCTAGTAGTGTTTGCGCAGGTGACTTGTGGAACATGCAATCTCGTCTCGAGATAACGCCGATGGAACTAGTATGGTGGCCCATTCCCGATGAATGGGAATTTCGATTTCGGCAGAAATGCAGGAATCCCGCTTCACACACGTCTAGCCGTGTCCTAGGTGTATCGGAAATGGCTGAACAAGGGCGTCACAATCCACAACAGACAAACTACCGCCCGTTCAACCACCCTCGCTGAACATGAACGACGACATCTGCGTCGGATCATTAACAGTGAGGAAAGGACAACAGTGCAACAAATCACGACACAATTCAACAGACGGCTGTGGTGGCCGAGGGGACTGCGGCGCACAAGTCACGGTCTGCACGGCCACTACGTTCGGGGGTTCGAATCCCCCCTCGGCCATGGATATTTGTGTCGTCCTTAGTATTAATTGGTGTTGAATCTTCCGGGTTATCTGGTCGTGGTCGAAGAAACATATCTGCTCCTGACGTTTCGTCCAGAGCTGCGCTGGACATCCTCAGAGGTGCTACTGGTAGCGGTGAGTCTTGCCACTACGTTCGGGGGTTCGAATCCCCCCTCGGCCATGGATATTTGTGTCGTCCTTAGTATTAATTGGTGTTGAATCTTCCGGGTTATCTGGTCGTGGTCGAAGAAACATATCTGCTCCTGACGTTTCGTCCAGAGCTGCGCTGGACATCCTCAGAGGTGCTACTGGTAGCGGTGAGTCTTGCCGACTGACGAGTCGGACGTCGGAGAGCGGTATAAATACCATCCAAAAGGGGGCGTGGTCAAGTCTTCACGTGCGCAGCAGAGATAAGCCTTGTCAATGATAAAACATAACTTTCGATAGTCGATGGTCAAAGATAAAAACGTAACTACCTACTCTAAAGAGCCACAGTCCATATGTCATTAAGTTTCATTGCTTCTTCCTTTCTATTAAAATTATCCCCATGTTTGTATATTTCAATTGCTTCTCTGTACAGTCGTAGATAATAGTTCGTCGTTGTAGATAAAATTTCCGTTTCTGAAAGAAAGAAAGAAGCAATGTAACTTAATGACATATGGACTGTGGCTCTTCAGAGTAGGTAGTTACGCTTTTATCTTTGACCATCGACTATCGAAAGTTATGTTTTATCTTTGACAAGGCTTATCTCTGCTGCGCACGTGAAGACTTGACCACGCCCCCTTTTGGACGGTATTTATACCGCTCTCCGACGCCCGACTCGTCAGTCGGCAAGACTCACCGCTACCAGTAGCACCTCTGAGGATGTCCAGCGCAGCTCTGGACGATACGTCAGGAGCAGATATGTTTTTTCGACCACGACCAGATAACCCGGCAGATTCAACACCAATTATTTCAGCCGGTCGTGAAAGCCTTCACTGCATGGTCCTTAGTATTAGCTAGTTCATAAGTAGTTTATAAGTTTAGGGGCTGATGACCACCTAGTTAAGTCCCATAAGCTCTACAAACATTTGAACAATTCAACACAGGATGTTCTTGATACGTGCATAGGGTGTGGGAGCCATCGTCGAACACATGTGCCACTGTTAACACCAACTGGCACAACGGCTTGCATTTGTCGCCAGTCAACAGGGATGGGTACTGTGAAACGTGTCAGTGTGAGCAGTTCCATTTAGTTTGATTTACATGACTTAGATTTTATGTTGTAACAGGCATCTCTCATCCTACGGTGCATCTGTACTTGGATAATGGGAGAAAGGTGCTCAGTTGGGTGCTGCCTTTCGAAGCTACAGTGACATTTTGACACTCAAATTTTAATTAATATCCTATATGTCAGTCACATTTCCAACTAAGAGGTATTTAAAAACAACTGGAATCTTTTTATTATGTATTGGTGCCATATTTAGGCCGTTTTTCATGTATTCCTGTTTCGTTACTTTTTCGTCTGATAGTGAGAGAAGGTGAGCTACTCTCTCTCTCTCTCTCTCTCTCTCTCTCTCTCTCTCTCTCTCTGTATATATATATATATATATATATATATATATATATATATATATATATATATGTATGTATGTATGTGTGTGTGTGTGTGTGTGTGTGTGTGTGTGTGTGTTACTTTGATTTTTGGGCTCTTTGTATGGTAGCAGCAGTTTAGCCAACATTTATTTATAGCGTAGCGTGATTTTTAGAGGGCCAAAGAGAGATTAGTAGCCACTGGTCTTCAGTTACTGTAGGGTTGGTACAAGTCGTTTGGGCACATTCTATTTCCAGTGCTAACTGAAGATCTTTGTCTAGTGACGTGTAACTTCTCTCTTCACTGCGACTGCACGAGGCATGCAGGTCCTCCTCAGGTCTGCTTTAGCGGAGTAACTTAAATATTTTTTGGTACTTGGCTTTCAGTTTCGCATTTCAAGTCCGTTTTCCTTATGTTTCACAGTGATTTATAATGGTTAGTTGCGTCTTGGGAACATTATCATGTCCTCCTGTAGTTCGGTTTTGGCTGTTGTATTTCCTAGGGGGACCCAGTAGCATTCAGACATTAAAAATTTCCCTCCCCCTCCCTATGTTATGCAGTGCATGACCTGATGGAACAGATACCTAGGCAGCAGCATACCTTTTCGTTAAGAATTAAATGTTGTTATATAATTGAATATTTTGGAAATTTATATTGAATCTGTTGTAATTTGTGTCCTCATTAACCCCAGAGAACTTTACCCAACTTACCCATCAGTCTTATTCAAGGCCGCTCATGCAAGAATAATTCTTAATAATTGTTATTCTCTTTAATAACTTTACAGCACATTTGGTCTGTCACTGACTCAATTTTCAATATCAGATTTAGTGTTGCAACCTCATCAGAAAACGTGAGCATTGAGCGTCCGTTCTTCGATCTTTAAATAGAATGTTAGGTGAACTGAGCAGGAATCATTCAACTGGAACAATGACGGAACGTGATGTGATATTACAGATAAGGGGGAAGCTGATTGTTTCCATGTGAAAGGCTGGTTTTGTCTGGATGTTGGGTTCCTCAGCCGACCGGATACCAGTTTGGACCTAGTGAATGGGATACAGCAGGTATCAGGGTTTCCCTAACGTGCTCGGAAACCGGAAAAGCTTGCCTGAGCGAGGGAGGCTATTCCTGATTGCAACTGAAATACAATATAGCCACAAAAATTATTCTAAAAATCCATATAAAATCAGGGAATGGTCATACGGCAAATATAATTATATGAATGGATTCAGCAGACATGGGAGAATCAAACGCCGTAATTACAATTTGAATATCCCTTACAGATAAAAAGCCGATAAATTTCAGTACTATAATAATAATAT
This sequence comes from Locusta migratoria, assembly GCA_026315105.1. Classification (NCBI taxonomy): domain Eukaryota; kingdom Metazoa; phylum Arthropoda; class Insecta; order Orthoptera; family Acrididae; genus Locusta; species Locusta migratoria. The sequence goes on along the minus strand of CM048747.1, from coordinate 316,933,913 downwards.
TATAAAACTTATATTTAAAATTATCGATACGTAGTGCTTATCAGTAACAGTTTAAGAAGCAAATGGACACATTGCGCCACGCTTCCCATCTTAACAGACGTGCCACGTTATTTCCGTAGTCTTTCAATAAACTTTATCTCTTGTTCTGCTTTTCGTTGAGGTAGTAATATTCTTGTGTCAGAACGTATATTCCACCACAGAAACACAAAACATGAACCCAGCAAAGCGCATTACATTTATATATGTATTTTATTATATTTAATATTATTCTTAGAAACGTTCTTTTTATGTGTAGACTGCCACTTAAATATTTCATGACCGAATAAAAATAGTAGATATGCAGCAGATAATTTTTATATATAAACAATTATAAGTATTTGTGGACAAGAACTGATTATATTTGTATAAAAGTCATGATAAATTAAATATTAATTGTGTAACTATTTTTCGATGGCGGCAGTATATTTGAACAGTGAGACGCCACGCTTAACGGCTATCTGAGCAAAGAGCTCCAGTCTTAACCATTTTTTAGTATTGTTAAATATATATTTGTTTGTTAAATGTAAACAATATTTGTAGGGAGGTGGTCAAAGCATTTAATTCTATGATATTCAAATGTATAAAATTTTGGAAGGGAAATTGTATTTTAAAGATGAGGCGTTAGGATGCGCGGAAGGATACAATTTTGGGAGCAGAGAGAGAACGCTTTTCGAACGCTTGGGAAGGGACTCTTAACTTGGACGCTGGGCGGTCTGAAGCCGCGTTACGAATTTGTGATTTGAAGTGATAGGCACGTGTGGACTTTACGGGACTGTGACTGCAGAACTTAGTCTCTGCTTGAAAAGTGATAAACCTGTGCACGGTAGTAGGGCTGTGGAACTGTGATAATTCAGCAATCGTGTACTCGGTTGATTATAAACTGTGTTTTATAACAAATATTTTATCGCGGATTAACTTGGAACTGCAAAGTTCGATTGACGACTCTAGCTTACGAGCGATAATTTGGAACTTTTACTCTCGAGTGCGTGTGATACTTATTGTGCATCTCATGAACAATAGTTGGGGAAATATTTAGTTATTTACCGGTGTATAAAGTAAGACCACCTCCGCGTTTCATGTGTAATAAGAGTAATAAACTCCATTTATAATGAATTACTTCGTGAGTGAATCACTTCTTTATCTTAGGAATCAATTTTGTTGGTCATTCAGAGATTTAATTTATGTTTGTTAAATATATTTTCACGTCATAATATGCAGATTAATAGACTGGCTAAACAACAGATTAATTATTGTTCTTGTTTAAAGAGATTGGGTAGTTGTTTAGGGCATAGAAGCTGATAAACATAACTCACCCCTAAGTACAGAGACAACGAGTCATAAACCTTTACTACACGAGTTATGTATTGCCCAAGTCTTATTGGTGAGAACCGATAGGAAGGTCGCAGTGGTATGATCGGACAAGTCACGATTTCAATTGCACCTTGCTGATGGGAGTTCATATTCACTACGTTTACATGGAACACGTCTTCCGGAAGACCGTTTTTCGCTGTCGTGTTTACATGGCATAGCCTGAATCGGATTTCGTAGCTCACTTAAAATGGCGACTGGAAAACAGCTGATTCAGTTCCTTACTTAGTATGCACAATCGCTATTTTTATTTATTTAAATGCGGAGATTTATGTTCACTCTAAATATTTATACTTTTATTTCACATTAGAAAATATTACTCTTTCCATATGTGACGAAAATTCTTAACAAGAAAACACAATCTGATAAGCCAAGAACGCTTCAAAAACGGTTGCGTTTACATGGGCACGAAAATCGATTGTGGAACTGGAAAACCGCTTTAGAGAAGCGGATTTCCAGAATCGATTTTGGAGTGTTTACATGACCATCCAAAAGCGGAATTGGGAAATCGGTTTACGAAATCCGGTTTTGGAAGACCATGTAAACGGGGTGATTATATGAAGCGATGGATCATGCCTAAGAAGAAGGTACATTTTTGTGGTATGGAATTGGCTCCCTAATTGTTCTTTGAGGGACTCTGAATGGTCCGTGTATGCTGAGCTTCTAATTAATGATCTCTACCCAGTTTTGTCCTTCCATCAGCATGACGGTTCTACGGTGTTTCAAAGTGACAGCGCATTGCCAAATCGCTCAAACGCGGGGCGCAAATGGTTACATTAACATGCAGAGGAGGTCCAGAGCTAGAGATGTCCACCTCGGAGCCGACATTTGAAACCCATCGAACAATTCTTGGCTGTCACGAAACGCAGGCTCCCTGCTGTTGATCCTCCACCCACGCACAGACCAAGATTGGCTGCCACTCCTTCTACGATTTAGCTGCGTCCACAGGAGTACCAGGGCCTTGAACACTCACTTCCATGGCGTCTCACTGCCGGGCCAGATCAGGCCCACACAATATTAGGTGGTTATCCTATGATAATTGCCTATAGCGACTGGAAAATTGTGGGACGATGTGCTGAACCCTCAAAAGAAACTAATTCGAAAAACAAGTGTGAAATATGTTAAAATAAATATGGTGGTTGGGATCGGAGATTGGAATTAGGCTGTGTGAATATGCAAGGTTTGTGTGCAGATGCAACAGTACCTAGCTAGATTGGTTCAGCACTGTGAATGTAAAAACGTATGTGAATGTCTGAACATCAAATGAGAGTAAATATTATAATTAATCAGCCTGCATAGACTGATTGCAATGAGTATGGCCCTGTTAAAGCGCTTGACTATCCAGAACACGAGTCTGATTAAACAATGAAAGACAGGTCTGGTTGTAGCTCAAGTTCTGATTCGATAATTAGACAGACAAGTTATTCATTAATTTAATTAAATACTGACCAATGTTTGACACAAATTCAATATCCAAAATTAAATGTGATCTTGGGTGGAGTGATAATTTCGAACAGTGACTGATAGCACCTCTTTTCCCCACTTTCCGACAGTTAACAATTTCCTATTGGCCGCTGCTTGGTTCAACCAATCTAAATTGTGGCTTGCCCTCTCTCTGAGTCCTCTAGCGAACCACGTTTAAGCCCTGTTCTTTCTGCCATTCTCCGGGTGGGGACGTGGCTTGTTTGTGCACTAACAAAATCCATACTTGGTAGCAACATTGTTCAGCTGAAAGAAAAACGTCACGACGCTACCCAATATGGGCAACAACAACAATGTTTTACGTCAGTTGGCCACACCTTAGGCTCCGCCTTAGGCCACGCCTCAGGGGATCTGCTAACTTGCAGTTTTTCTTCTTTACCCTCTCACTCTAGCCTCGTGGAACCACTGACGTTGCTGTTCCCAAGTGACTGGTATCAACTTTGCCACGTACATTAAAACGTGCCTGTTGGCCACTAATGGTACTAATGTAACGTCTTACAACAGCGTCTAGACGCTGTATGAAGTTACGCCCATCTTCTCCGAAAGGTAACCTCCACCTTGGGACGGTGGCTGAGGGCATCAGCAGTTCGCTAGGAGATTTCTTTAGTGCCTACATCCCGTAAGATATACGTGTCCGTTTTAGCCTGTTATCTGCAATAGTCTCTATTTCTCAGCCTGGAGTGCGTCTCTGTGGCTCACACAGCCTCTCAACAATTCCAACAGTAAAATAAATATATGACAACTCGACTAGTGATACTTACCAGAAAATAGGAGCGCACCATCTCGTTGAACCTCATGATGGCGTTGTAGCCGGTCGACTCGGGCTGGATGAAGCGCAGCCACGGCATGGCGCTGAGTTTGCCCCCGGCCATGTCGAAGGAGCGCGACCGCACGTTTATTAGGTCCAGCAGCGTCTGCAGGCGATCGTCGCCGCGCGGGAAGCGGCAGCCTAGGCGAGTGCGAAGGGAAACATCTCTGTCCTGTATCCAGTCCTGCCGCTAATTCTTGTACTAAAATTACAATTAAAAACCATAGGCGTAGCCAGAGGGAGTGGGGTTTACGGGGTTCAAACCCACCCGAAATGTTGGCAAAGCTAACAGATTAGATTAGATTAGATTAATACTTGTTCCATAGATCATAAATACGACATTTCGTAATGATGTGGAACGTGTCAGTTTAGTAAATGTTGTCCATACTTGACAATCAATATTTTAAGGATTTTTTTTTAATTTCTTTTTTTTTTTAAGTTTTATCTAAAAATTCATCTACATTGTAGAAGGAGTTGCCATTCAGAAATACCTTTAATTTCTTTTTAAATACTAGTTGGCTATCTGTCAGACTTTTGATGCTACTTGGTAAGTGACCAAAGACTTTTGTGGCAGCATAATTCACCACTTTCTGAGCCAAAGTTAGATTTAACCTTGAATAGTGAATATCATCCTTTCTCCTAGTGTTGTAGCTATGCACGCTGCTATTACTTTTGAATTGGGTCGGATTGTTAATAACAAATTTCATGAGTGAATATATATATTGTGAAGCTACAGTGAGTATCCCTAGATCCCTAAATAAATGTCTGCAGGGTGCTATTGGGTGGGCACCAGCAATTATTCTGATTACACGCTTTTGTGCAATGAATACTTTTATACTCAATGTTGAATTGCCCCAGAATATGATCCCATATGAAAGCAGTGAATGAAAGTAGGCATAGTAAGCTAATTTACTGAGATTTATATCACGAAATTTTGCAATGACTCTGATAGCATAAGTAGCTCGGATAGCATAAGTAGCTGAAAAAATGACATAGTTCTGTATCAGGGTAGAGCCCGCCTACATTCTGACAAGGCTGGGCAGCTGTTATACATGCTCGCCCGCCCCGAAGAAAGGCGTTCATGGCCATTCGTATGTTTTAGATGTAGAGGTGCATACCTCGGTCAAAATGATAGTTCTGTAGCTAACTGCAAACATTTATTGCGTAAAGGAATTGATCATCTTGTCTCACTGTAAGTTAAATGTATTTTTATGGTGATTACTACTGAAATAATGAGCAGATTTTTCTCCAGTTATCACCTTTTAAGTTATCTGCCTGTTATAGATGAGTATGACTTCCCTGTTTTCCAATCGCTAGGAACAGTTCCATGCTCAATATGCCGACGATAAATTGACGTAAAGGGGGAGGGGGAGACTAAATCCGCAGGAGTTTCTTTGCAGATCATGTCAATGATCCTGGAGTTTCACTGTGATTGGAGATTCGAGCACTTTTTAACACCACTGTTAATAATTAAATGTTCCTTTGCAAACCAATGGAGATTCTTGTCTAGTAAAAGAGTGTCTGTATACTTACTTCTTGCCGTTGGCAACTTTCATGTACCGCAAAAGTTTGAGTTAGAGACTGAATCCGATACTGCTTCGCAGAAGTCATTGAAATCATCATGCACTGCCTTTCTGATGGCCATCCGTCTTTCGATGCGATGTGCAACGGGTGCAAAGGGTATCCACATGAAACACATAAGTTTGTTAAAAATGTTCAAATGTTTGTATAGCCTATGGGACTTGACTACGGGTTCATCAGTCCCTAAATTTACAAACTACTTATGAACTACCTAAGGACGGCACAAATATCCATGCCCGAGAGGGGATTCGAACCCCCGACCGTAGTGGCCGTGCAGACCGTGACTGGACCGCCGCAGTCCCCTCGGCCACCGCGGCCGGTCATAAGTTTGTATATGATATTATTACTGTACATTTCTGCCCTTGAGTCAGCATTTCATTTATAATTTCCCTATTGATTCATGCATGTTTCAGGTCTTTTATGTCTCTAAAATACCCTTTCTCAGTCGGTTGCTGTTCGTCATTTGTATATGTCCATAGAATGTTAGCCGACATTTTCTGATCTTGTCTGTTTGTTCGTATATTAATTTGGTTGGTATATACATCCATACACTATCTCTATGTAGTGCTGGAATTTTTTTTCTCGGGATTTTAACTTCTATTTTTTCTGTTTCTGTGATACATGATCCTCCGACTGTGGCTGTGTCTGTCGCGTAGAATAGTACAACTGTGTTATAGTGTCTGAGTTTGGCCTATCTTGATATGTTTCTTTTATTGTAGTGTGTCCATGTGAGTTTGTACGCTTCCTGATTTTTTTCGGCTATTTCGATGTTGGATGCCTTGCTTGATCGTCCTATTTCTATATATTCTCCTAGGTACTTGAATTTTTCCACGCTTTTAATTTACCCGTATTTTGTGTGCATGGCTTGTTGGTTGTTTCCATGTACTGAGTTTTCTCGTATTATATCTGTAGACCTGTTTTAACAGAGACTTCATATAAGTATCCAAGTGCTTTTTGCGTATTGTGGCTGAGTATTGCACGTGTTCTTCCTAACTTACTCCCTTTTACTTTCTCTTCCCATTGTTTTATAATTTTATCTAATACTATGTTGAATAAAAACTGTGAGAGTCCATCTCCTTGTAAAACTCCTGTTTGTATATCAAATGATTCTGAGATTTCTACCATGAATTTTATTTTGTACTCGTTGATTGTGAATGTCTGTTTTATGAGGGCCTTTGTTTTTCAGCAAATTCCGTAATCTTCTAGTGTATCAAATAGGATCTGTCTGTCTATGGAATCGTAGGCCTTCTTAAAGTCCACAAATGTGACTACAGTGATCTTCGTTTATCTAATCTTCCGGAGTGTTCGCATTGTCCAAATCTGTTCAATGCATATTCTTCCCTTTCTGAAGCCTGCTTGGTATTCACATATCTTTGCATCAGTTTGTCGTTGTAATCTATTGAGTAACGCTTTGGAGATAATTTTGTAGATGATCCGTAATAATAATAATATCGTGTGGCAGGTTGGCCTGGTGCAAGTCCTCAGTTATCCATCCGGGGAAAGGGGACCTACAGCTTAACGTGAATCCGAACCACATGTCGCGTCTGGCGATTCCTCACATCGGGTTAAAGTGCAGACTGAAAAACTCAGAGCTCCGTCCGGATTTCGAACCCGCGATCCTTCGGTTTCCAGTCGAGCGCTTTACCCCAAGACCACCAGGCCCGACATCCGTAAAAACGACTTCTCTCTTTCTCTCTCTTCTCTCAATCTTCTCTCTCTCTCTCTCTCTCTCTCTCTCTCTCTCTCTATCTCTCTCTCTCTCTCTCTCTCTCTATCTCTCTCTCTCTCTCTCTCTGTGTGTGTGTGTGTGTGTGTGTGTGTGTGTGTGTGTGTGTGTGTGTGTGCATGCATGTATGTGTCGTACCTTATTAGGATCAGATATCAGTATGTTGATAATTTTTCTCTGTGTTGAACAGGCGCCCCACGCAATAAACACAAACTTTTCAACCTTGCTTTTTCTGTTTCGCCGTTCCTGGTCCAGAAGTGAACAACGCCTGCCTATATAGACTTCCAAACTGGTGTTTCCTCGCGTTCCCACCTCTAACAGCCCTCTGCCCGAATAGTCGACCTTCAATCACCAGCAGCACTTTATACTGTCTGTTCAAATGTCTGTAAATCTATCGGACCAAACTGCGTGGTCATCAGTCCGTAGCTTACAAACTACTTAATCCTAGGTAAACTAACCTACGGACAAACACACACACCCATGCCCCAGGGAGGACTCGAACCTCCACGGCGAGCAACCAGGCGCTCCGCAGCGAGGTGCTTTAGACCGCTCGGCTACTCCACCGCGGCCACTTTATACTCCTGATGTTGAGGATAACAAGTGTTCTGGCGCTGCACTTAATGTGGATGTTCTATCTAACAAGAAAAAATACTACTTTTAATATATTTAAGTCTCCCAGTTTCAAAACACCTTTGTACAATGTTCATCAATACACTGTCATGAGTAACCACCAGTAACATTTGCACTTATACATGTTTGAGGTAGACTAGTTCTGAGTGATATCAACAGAAATTTAACCAAGAGTGGCCAGTATTCTAACACCGCCATTCTCTTATATTATCTGATTCCATTTGATTGAGCACAGGTCATGCCCAACAACTAAGTTTGACAGTGAGACGTGTAGGCTAGAGGTCTATGGCTTGAAGCAGTTTTTCTGAGGACAAGATCGTGATAGCGCAGTGTGCGGCCCTTGCTTAACTCTGCGCACGAGGAAAGGGTTCGGTGGGCGTGTATACGGGACACGTTCAAATGTTCAAATGTTTGTAAAGCTTATGGGACTTAACTACGGGGTCATCAGTCCCCAAACTTACAAACTACTTATGAACTACTTACGAACTAGGACGGCACAAATATCCATGCCCGAGGGGGGATTCGAACCCCCGACCGTAGAGGCAGTGCAGACCGTGACTGAAGCGCCTCAGTCTCCTCGGCCACCGCGTCCGGCGTACGGGACACGATACGTGGAGGCCGACGTGCTGGTGGAAGCGTCTGGTTGATAGTTTGTCGGTTGAAGATCTTTTGTTCCTGTCCCAACTGGACGGCGGCTTGTGGCTGATTCTTCCTGCCGCGTGGGAGTGGCATGCGCTCTAAGGCGCTTTGCTGCGGAGTGCACGTCTGCTCCCCGTAAGAGGTTCGAGTCCTCCCTCGGGCATGGGTGTGTATTTTGTCCTTAGCGTCAGTTAGTTTAAGTAGTTTGTATGTCTAGGACCTGATGACCACTGCAGTTTGCCCCTCCCCCAACCCCCCCCCCCCCCCTCCAAAAAAAAAAAAAAAAAAAAAAATGACCCATCCTTGTTTTCGAATAAATGTTTTCCATAGATTCTGCAGATGAGAGAGGTATCTATAACACTGAAAGTGAACTCGTTTCGTTATGTGCGCTGTGAAACGCCGAGCCTAACTGTGCGGTTTGCACCATATATCTGCATAAATGTTTTGGGTTTAGAGCTATATAGGTGTTTGTTGCTTTGGTGAATCGAATTTGGGCGGCGTATTTACTGACTCTGGCAAAATATGGTAGCCCCATGTTGTCTGGTTGTCTGTTAACAACCGACTTATAATGGTGACGGTATTATATACCTGGAAATAAGGCCTTGGCCCAGGGCATGGTATTCTGTCAGACGTTTCGTCTTCTACTGCTGAAGACACCTTCGGAGGATTTGCAGCAGACACTGGTTCACATTTTCGTCAGTTAATCAAACCATACTGTTTATGTGTATGTGTGACGTTATGAAACCGCTGCCTGCGATCGTGGAGTCATGTCGATGTATATTATGGACATTGTGGTGAAGAGGTGGTGCTATTTATCACCAAGGTCTACTATTTGTCTAATGTAAGCCCTTCTTCCTTTCTATTGAAATTGTTTTGTCTCAGAATTTCGATAGCTTCTTTGTACATCCTATTTGATCTTGCTGGAACTACGGTGTCAGAGAATCGAATTTCATGATTACCAGCTTTTGGTGCATGTTCTGCTACTACTGATTTATCTGTATTGCCCAGGCGACAACTACTTTCGATTTCCTTTAGGCTTGTGTCAATGCCCTTTTTCGTAGTTCCTATGTATACTTGTCAGCAGGTGCACGGGATTTTATACTCTCTTGCTGTGGCAAGCGGTGGGCGTAGATCTTTAGCGTTTTTTTTTAGTTCCCTTTGTCCTGTTTTTCCCACAGTTGCTATATTATAATATTATAGTGTAGGTATTTCAGTTATCTGTCTATGCAACTGGTTTAATAAAATATTTTATTGCCATATGCATTTCACCTTTATTTGGAAAGCATGATCAGTGGCAATATTTCATGGATATAGCTTTACATCTGGTGATCATTGGTTGCTTCCAGCTGTTCTGCTTCAGTTCTGTGCATTTTGCTGTGTTTGTTGTTCCACCACTTCACAGTTAGCACCACTAGGCACATGCCATTTTTGTTTGTGTTGTCATATTGCATATGGCAATAAAATATTTCATTAAATCAGTTGCATAGACAGATAAATGAAATCTTTAGCGGTGTTTAAATATCCGCGCACCTTTCTTGTTGGTTTAAAAATAGAATCAATGTCGTGTTCTTTAAGTATTTTAGTGATGTGATCGGTGACCATTTTGGAACACGTTATCATTATTTCATACGAGATACTCTAACTGTGCTGCTAGAACATGTGCCTTTACAAGTACGACACAACATGTGGTTCATGCACGATGGAGCTCCTGCACATTTCAGTCGACGTGTTCGTACGCTTCTCAACAACAGATTCGGTGACCGATGGATTGGTAGAGGCGGACCAATTCAATGGCCTCCACCCTCTTCTGACCTTAACCCTATTGACTTTCATTTATGGGAGCATTTGAAAGCTCTTGTGTACGCAACCCCAGTACCAAATGTAGAGACTCTTCGTGCTCGTATTGTAGGCGGGTGTGATACAATACGCCATTCTCCAGGGCTGCATCAACGCATCAGGGATTCCACGCGACGGAGGGTGGACGCATGTATCCTCGCTAACGGAGGACATTTTGAACATTTCCTGTAACAAAGTGTTTGAAGTCACGCTGGTACGTTTTGTTGCTGTGTGTTTCCATTCCATGATTAATGTGATTTGAAGAGAAGTAGTAAACTGAGCTCTAACATGGAAATTAAGCGTTTCCGGACACATGTCCACATAACACATTTTCTTTCTTTGTGTGTGAGGAATGTTTCCTGTAAGTTTGGCCTCACCTTTTTGTAACACTATGTATATGGAAATTTGTTCTTGATGCCATGTACACATTAACCGTCAGTGTTTAGGAGACCTAGGAACCAAGTTGATGCAACACTTTCTTTGACGTGTAAAGCTTTTCAATGAAGCGCTACCTGTGAAGGGGACAGTGAAATATCTAGGGGTCACCCTAGATGAGAAACTGACATGGACCCCTCACATCAAGAATATTTGCTCCAAGGCAGAAGGTACTCTTGTGAGTACCAGGAGAGCTTGTGGCAAAAATTGGGGCCTGAGCCCCAAGGGTATGCACTGGATATACACCACAGTGATTAGACCCAGAATCACCTATGGGGCGGTCGTGTGGTGGAAGAAGGTAGAACAGCAGGTTGCTGATAAGGAGCTTGGTAAGGTGCAAAGATTAGGCTGTTTAGCCATAACAGTCGGAATTAGCAGCACACCAACTGCTGGGATGGAAACCATGCTGGATATGCCACCATTACACCTTTGGGTCAAGATGGAGGCAGCGGCTGGTGCATACAGACTCAAATCTGGCAACAACTGGAACTTTTTGGGATATCCAGAATCACACACTAAAATAGTGAGTGAGGTAAATATAGGAAAGGTTGGGGAAATGCCATCCGACTATATTATAACCCCATACTGCTTCAACAAGCCTTTCAGTATAACAATTGGAAGTAGGGAGCAGTGGGAGAAAATAGTCGACACCGTATGGGGGATATTGTCTCGTTCACTGACGGGTCAAAATCAGACCAAGGTGTTGGGGCCGGGGTATACGGGGTGCAGCCAAGACTGGAGGGCGTCATCTCTCTAGGAAAACTGGCCTCAGTATTCCAGGCCGAAATCACTGTCATCAGGGCGTGTGTCGAGGAGAATTTGCGTAGGGGCAGCCCTGAGATCACTGTCAGCTCCTGCAGAATGTCACAGGGTTCTGGTGGAGCTAGGGGAAAGCAATAGAGTAAACCTATTGTGGGTTCCTGGCCACTCAGGGATCAGTGGCAACGAACATGCCGATAGATTAGCCAGGATGGGGGCAGAGACTCCATTTATTGGACCGGAACCTGTCCTGACAATCACCAAGGCAATGATCAAATTGGAGATACGTAACTGGCTCAGAAGACAGCACGTAGAATATTGGACCAAAGTCCATCAACAAAAACATGGCAAGGTAATGATGCCAAAGCCTTGTTTTAAAAGAAGCTCTGCAATCCTGGGTCTGAACAGGAGAGAGATTAGACTCATGGTTGGATTACTGACAGGCCATGGGAATTTCAAAACACACCTACGTACAATGAGAATAGCAGAAGAGGACCCTAAATGTAGGATCTGTGATGACGGTGATGAAACTGCTTCACATCTAATCTTCGAATGCATTGCATTGGAAAATAAAAGGCACATAATATTTGGGACAACCAGAGCCGAAGAAATTGTGTCTAATAAAGAACTGGTAAAGGGACTCCTTGCGCTGTTCAAGGGCACTGGTTGGCTTTAGTAGATATACAGGGAGCGATACCGCACAATAATCTTAGTTTCGGTGCGGGCAGTGGCGGGTTGGACCAAGACTGTTTTGGCTTCCCTGGAAAAATCAATCAATCAATCTTTGATGTGTCTATTCCGAAGTCCTGTGGGTATACTCACCAGCGCAGAAATAGAGGAGGACGTTGAGCACGGACGGCGCCAGCAGCTTCTTGAGCTGCGTGGGCCTGCCGGCGCTGGCGCCGAGGTCGGCCAGCAGCTCCCGCACCTCCTCCTCGACCAGGGCCTGCGCGGCCGACCCGTGGAAGCCCAGCGAGCGCAGGTGGCGCAGCACGAAGGCGCGCTGCTCCTGCCACAGCGGACCGTCCACCAGCGTCACGCCTGCGCGGACCAAACACGTGTGCATCAGCCCCAAGCCGACAGTCAGTGTCAGGGTAGCTGCAGGAAGGACGAAAGGATGGTTAGGGTGTAACGAAGACGAGGACGTTGGAGAAGGAACGCCAGTTCCGATTGGAGAAGGAATTGGGGCTTGTCATTTTTCAGTGGAGCCACCTCTGTTAATGCTCTGGTAAAACAATTAGAAGATCGTGTGGGATATCATACACAATATACATGTACAAATATATGTACAAATGTACAGAAATAATGTGGTACAGATTAAACGAGGTTCAAAGTTATCAGAACCTATCAATGTCACTAATGGTTTAAGACAAGGTTGCAGCATGTCACCCATCTTATTCAATTTATATGTAGAAGTGGCTCTCCGAAATTGGAAGAACAGCTGCAGAGGAATGGGAATCACGGTCAACAATGTGCAGATATTTTCATTAAGTTTTGCTGACGATCAAGCCATTATAGCACAAGATGATTATGACCTTGAGTTCATGATACGACGATTACATCACGATACAACTGGGGGCTACAAATGAGTCTAACAAAAACAGAGTATCTGGTGGTGAATAGTGACGCTAAATTTGAAGTAAACATCAATGACGAAGCAGTTATGAGACAGGTAGAGAAATTTAAATATCTCGGGGCACATATTGATAAAAATGGATTGGGCCACACAGAAGTAAAATACAGAATAAAGCAAAGCAGAAAGGTGTTAGGGTGTTTGAATTCTTTTTGGTAGGATAAGAATATTTCCAACAATAATAAAAAAGGAGTAGGTAAGATAATGGTTGAATCAGTGCTATGCTATGGATCAGAACTATGGATATTAAACGCGGATTTCAAAAGAAGACTAATAGCTGTGGAAATTCACTATTTGCGTAGGAGTGCCAGAATATCAAGAGTCGAAAGAAAAACTAATGATGAAGTAAGAGCTAGAATTAAGGCAAATGATACAGTGATAGACGGAATTGAAAGAAAATCGCTGAAATGGTACGGGCATATGATGAGAATGCCAGATCATCGATGGCCTAAGAAAGTTTACGAATGGAAACCACCCGGCACACGTAAGCGGGGAGGACCACGAAGCACTTGGACAGACCAGAGAAATGGAGTGATGGAACATCGCAGCATCGACAAGAAAGAAGCGCTGGATAAAGAGGCTTGGCGGAGGATAACAGGAATACGACAAGATGTTGTTATTAATTAATCTTTGTATTAATTATCATGTAATAATAATAATAATAATAATAATAATAATATACATATGGTAACAATGGCGGATTCAGAATTTTTTCTGGGAGGAGGAGGGGGGGCACAAGGCAGAGGAGGGTGAACATATAGAAAACACACAAAATATGTTCCATAGCCACAGTCGCTTCTGAGATTTTTTCTTTTATATACTTCCATGTAACTACCAATGCACTCACTGTTAGTTTCTGCGCGCTATGGCGTCCATGTTCAAATGCCTATGATCACGAAAATAATACAGTGAGTCAATCACATTAAACAATGTAAATTTTCTAAATTTACCATAACATAAAAAAATTTAAAAAAAGCAGAGAATTTAGAGCGTGAGTGCCCTGTGTTCAGCTGTGGACACACTGGTTTCAGCCTTCATCATAAAGGATGAAATACTTGCCATGAGCTGAACAAGGGGCATTCAGGCCCTGAATTTAATGTCATATGTAACTGTTTCTGAGCTTAGCCAGAATCCCTATACAAAGGAAGCCATAGATTTCTCTACATATTTACAAGTTTGGAATAATTGGACTATAAGACTGACCACTTGAAAATTCAAACAATTGTACAAATTGACAGTTTTGTACAATGATGCCTACAGGATTATGATATTAAAAGAGCCAAATGACTTAATGGTGATTGTACAAAAACCTAGGGCATATGGTTTCCAAATAACAATAATACATAAATAAATTAAATAATGTTAAAAATATTTGTAATCCGAAGGGACCAAACTGCTAAGGTCATCGGTCCCTAACAAACTACTTAAACTAAGTTATTCTAAGGACAACAATCACACCCATGCCCGAGGGAGGACTCGAAACTCTAGAGAGAATGGCCGCGTACTCGGCGACGTTGCGCCCCAGATCACACGGTCATTCCCATGCGGCATACCTGGTTTGTAATTTTGGTAAATATACTGTTCCGATACTCTTTTTTATTTTGTGGTAAATTATTAAACTTTTCCCTGTTTAATGTGGTTGAAACATCTAAATATTTTTTGTAATCATAGGAACTTGAGAATGACACAACAACGCGCCGATACTAGGAATGCATTGGTAATTAGATGGAAGTATATTAATATGATAAGTGAAGACTATTTTACCTGGTGATGCCAGCAGCAGAAAACATTTGCACTACTTGAGAGACATCCATTTATTTCGAATTGCTGCCAACGTTACGCTACCTCTAGACGCGAAATAGTGCTGCACACATTGTTACGGGTAACGTTTCTAACACTCAATATTCCTCGCCTTCCGGCAGCCAACACCCAGCGCACGATTCCTCAACTTATCGTGGACCAATAGTACGGTATCCAGAGTAGCTGTGGCATTAACATACAATACAGAAATTAAAAAAAAAAAAAAAATAGACAGTAAATATGTCGCGGCAAGTTTGATATTCCTTCAAAACCTAAAATCAGTTTTCCTGTGTTTGTGTTTTACTGAATCAATTTCTACTTCATGCTTTGTAAAGTCTCTACGTAAAACAAAGTAAGTTTTCAAGAAAGCTTTCGCGATCAACAAAATTACACTCGAAACTTCCTGGAAGATTAATATTGTGTACATTAGAACCTGGGACCTTTACCTTTCGCGGGCAAGCTCTCTACCATCTGAGCTATCTCGGTACGCTTCACGGTCCGTTCACATAACTTCTGCCAATACCTCGCCTCCTACTTTCCAAACTTCACAGAAGTTCTCTTTTCACATGCAGCAACCCTCATTCTGGAGACATCCCTTAAAAAATGTTCAAATGTTTGTAAATCTATCGGACCAAACTGCGTGGTCATCAGTCCGTAGCTTACAAACTACTTAAACCTAGTAAACTAACCTAAGGACAAACACACACACCCATGGCCCAGGGAGGACTCGAACCTGCACGGCGAGCAACCGCGCGCTCCGCAGCGAGACGCTTTAGTCCGCTCGGCTACTCCACCGCGGCAGACATCCCTTAGGCTGTGGCTAAACAATGCCTCTACCACATCCTTTCTTCCAGGAGTGCTTGTCCTTCACGTACCTCAGAACTACTGTGACATTTGGAAAGTAGGAGGCGAGGTACTGGCGGAAGTAAAGTTGTGAGGATGACTGTGAAGCGTGCCGGGATAGCTCAGACGGTAGAGCGCTTGCCCACAAAAGGCAAAGGTCGCAGGTTCGAATCCTGGTTCCAGCACAAAATTTTAATCTGCCAGGAAGTTACATATCAGCGCACACTCCACTGCAGAATGAAACTTTCATTCTGAAAATTACACTTGACTGCGTTTTAAGAAGAATTTCTACTATCATGGAAATCGTTTCTATCTCATGTGTGAAAAAACGCCGTCGAAATTTATAATTTGCTCCAGCAAATTGAAAATCGAAAAGTGTAGCTTCAAATAAAACTGTTTATAATGGGTGGCAGTACCATCTCTTCGTGTCAAGGAAAAGAATCCAGAGAGATAAATCGTTTACCAGAAACACCTGAATACGCCAGCCTAAACTGAGCCCTTGAAATTCACAGTTTTCTTCACACAGTTAAATCCTTTATTTACGTATGAGTAAAACCTATCAAATATCTCATTTACGAGGCGCGTCCAGAAAGTAAGTTTCCTTTGGTAATAAAATGAAATTGTACACAGATATTGAAGAAATTTTTGTTGCACAAAATTCTACAACTCTAAACTACTTTTCCACGTAACTGCCGAAATTTTGCAGGCATTTGTCATAGCGTGGCACCAGATTTTGTATACCTTCTTCACAGAAATCTCCCGCCCGTGTCTTCAACTAGTTGGAAACAGTTTCTTTCAGCTCGTCGTCATTGGTAAAGTGATGACCGCCAAGGAAGGACTTGAGATGTAAGAACAGTTGAAAGTCGCTAGGAGCGAGGTCAGGGCTGTTCGGAGGATGGACATATACGTCCCAGCCAAATCCCTGTAGGAGGTTTTTCGTCACATTTGCAGTGTGTGGTCGTGCGTTGTCGTGAAGCAAAACAACATCTTTTGACAGCAGTCCCCGGCGCTTATTCTGAATTGGACGGCGCAATTTCCGAAGTGTCTCGCAATAAGCATCTGCTGTGATTGTTTGACCACGCGGTAAGAAGTCAATGAGTAGGATGCCTTTTCAGTCCCAGAACACTGTGTACATCATTTTCTGAGGTGTCATGATTTGCTTCGGCTTTGCCTTTGGTGAGGATGGAGTGTGCCTCCATTCCACTGATTCCCTCTTACTGCCAGGGGTGTTGTAAGAAACCTACGTTTCATCTCCTGTGACTATCCGTCTCAGAAATTCTTCGCCGCTTTCAGCATAACGGGTCAAAAACTCAAGTGCAGTGCCCATCCGTTGCGTTTTGTGTTGCTCAGTGAGAATCTTTGGTACCCAACGTGAGCAAGGTTTATGGAATTTCAGTTGTTTGGTAACAATTTCATGCATCAGTGATCGTGAAATTTGGGGGAAGTCCATAGCGAGAGCACTAATTGTAAACCTACGGTTTTCCTGGATCTTGTCATCAATCGCGTCAACCAGTTCTTCTGTAACCAAAGGTGGACGCCCACTTCGTTCTTCATCGTGCACAACAAAGCGTACGTAACTGACAGCGATCTCCAAATGGCGCACGTTCTTCTCCTTGATACACATCGTCTACAGCGCATGTGCGGAACTGCAATCGCAGCGCTGCAGAGGAGATAAATTGAAACGGAACTTACTTTCTGGACGCACCTCGTATATCCCAAGCAACCACGTAACAATAAACTTTTATTTATTTTTATTGTAAATTACTGCCAAAAAGTGCAAGAAGCACAAAAAGTCCAATTGCATTATGTTAATTACAGGGATTTGGCATTTTTAACTCATAATTACATACTGCACGTAAATAAAATTTAATTATTCTTATGCTGAGATTCTTTCCCTCCCTCCCTCCCTCCCTCTCCCCCCCCCCCAATTCTTCCTCTCTCCCCCTTCATTGTCTCTCTCTCTCTCATTTTTCGTCGGGCCGTCTGGGGGGGGGGGGGGGGCAACCAACGGTCGGCGCGGCCACATTTGTAGCTCACTGATGATATTTCCCGTATTGATTCAGTGGTGAAAGATCGGAGCTCGAAATATGGCATGGGACGTGCTTACCACGTAATCCAAGGGTCCTTAGGGTTACAGAACGTTTCGTGTCGGTGGATGCCTAAGCAGTTGGATGACATGCAAGGGAATGATGTACTCAAGGAGGATGAAGGTTTCAAATCAAATGTTGAAATGTTTGTAAAGCTTATGGGACTTAACTGTGGAGTCATCAGTCCATAAACTTCCAAACTACTTATGAACTAACTTATACAGAAAACATTAAAAACATCCATTCCCGAGTGGGGATTCGAACCCACGACGGGGAACGGCATCGCGCATGGGAACGTAGCGCCTCAATGGTGAAGGTTTCCTGATCAACATTGTTACGTATAATGAAACATTGATACTGCATTTCAAACTGTAATCCATGCAGAAGAGTATGGTGTGGAAATATCCGGCTTCGCCTGTGACAAAAAATTGTGTTTGACGCCATCTGTTGCTGAAGTGATAGTCGTAGACCGTTCCTGATACATTTCATGCCACAAGGTGCAACCCTCAATCTCGACAGCTGTTGTTGCACAGTGTCACGTCGGAGGGCTGTCGTCAGACGAAAGCGCTGAGGGATTATCGATGTCAACAACGTGAGTCTCCTACACTACAAGGCGAGACCACATATGACATCGGTCGAAAAACTCCGGCCATTTCACTCATAGCCCAGACCTCGCCCCTAGTCATTTCCACGAATTAGGAACGCTGAAAAAATTACTGGCAGGACAGCAATTCACAAGTAACGATGGAGCCACGATAGCAGTCCGACGGTGTTTCCATAGTCAGCGTGAACTGATGTAAGGTCTTTAGAATATGTACCTTATTCTGAATAATAAAAAAATAGTGGGAGGGGTGCGGGATAGTACTGGGGGTGGCAACATACTCCACTTAGTCCACAGGGAAACATCAGTCAGGCACAGCATGCCAGTTACAAGTCAACTTAGTAATTAATTATTATAAGTCCCTAACCCAACGACAGCCAGGGCCGCGCAAGGCACGTGCGAAACGTGCGACCGCACGGGGCGGCACTTTCCGAGTAGCGGCAAATCTGACGACCCCCCCCCCCCCTTTCTTTTATTTTTGTAGGACATACTCAACATTCATGCCCAAGAGGGGATTCGAAAGTAAATCTCGGAAGGAGCGGTTTCGGGAACTGTGGCAAGGCGCTTCGACTACCTGCCGGCCGCCCCTGTTGAGGAGGACTAGTTTCTTGCTCGCCACTGTGGCAGCACCGTCCTGTTTACGCCGTGCGAACTAGAGGTCTGCACCTCGCTCGGTTGCTCGCTCGAATCGCGAGATACATGTCGTTCTATGACAGTCCGGCAGGTGTCGGTACTGCAGCCTACGACAAGGCGTGTGGCTGCGCTCGACTTGCTCCACGCTCGTTCGAGCGGGGCACGCTCGACTCGCCCGACCGTCCACACTGACCGCTCACCATTCGGTCGCCCACCGCAGTGCCACTCGAGTCCAAGGCGAGTGTCTGGAGCAAACTAGACGCCTGAGAATAAATCCCGACTGCGAAATTTTGAATTGTTTCCTTTCCAGGGTCATTCGAAAGCTGTTCTCTCGATCCACTTGAATCAGCCATTCAGTTTCGCATTTTGTACTTTAGCATACAAGTTATTATACGTGATTAGCATAAAGTTTCTTGTTCTCATTTTGTGGATTGTTAGTGCCTGTTTAGTGGTTGGTGTAACTTGCCGTCTTAATGAGGAAATGATTGTATTTCAAATGTTCAAATGTGTGTACAACTTAAGGGACTTAACTATGGGGTCATCAGTCCCTAAGCTTACAAACTACTTATGAACTACCTAAGACTAAAGACGGCACAAATATCCATGCCCGAGGGGGGACTCGAACCCCCGACCGTAGTGACCGTGCTGACCGTGTCTGGAGCGTCTCAGTCACTTCGGCCACCGCGGCCGGCATGATTGTATTTAATGTCCATTCCTCTCATCACTCTCAAGTCCTGGAATACTTTGTGCGTCTTTTATATTGATATTAAATACTCCTATATTGATGTACACCCTGTTGCACCCCGTTAACACATATTCCCGTAGCATTTTGGCACTTTGCGTGGTTGCTGGCCTCTACGTTTTCCAAGTTAGTCCTTAATGGGAATTTTTCCAATTGCAACATTCAAATTCAAATTCAAATGTTTATTAAGCTTATGGGACTTAACTACGGGGTCATCAGTCCCTAAACTTACAAACTACTTACGAACTACCTTATAGTAAGGACGGCACAAATATCCATGCCCGAGGGGGGATTCGAGGCCGTGCAGACCGTGACTGGAGCGCCTCAGTCCCCGCGGCCACCGCGGCCGGCATTGCAACATTCATGTAACCCCACTGCCACTGCCGTCTTTCTTATCTACATAATAAAGAACGCATGCAAGTTTTTGTACAATATATAGGATCCGCTCTTTCTTCCGTCGTCAGGGTCATATGCTGGTCTAATGCTCATATATCCTGTACCTGTTTTAAATCCTCTTATTCCAATTGTTTAGTTTACACAGCTGTAGGAATTTATGGTCTTCCTTGTGCTTCAGTGATATCTGTGTTATATTTATTTAGGGCCATCTGAAGAATGTCATCCGGGTGCACCAGCCAAAAAAATGAACTACATGTTTTCAGAATGGCGGGATAAGAGATCGTCCTAGGTACATTGCAGGGGAAGTGACAATTAGGGGGGCAGCTACCCCTAAAGTGACCAATTTTTAGTACTCAAAAAATTGTTTTGATTTAATCGAAGTTGAATCTATGAAATTTGTCTTTTATCAAAAGATACTTTCATACCAAAAATCTTTAAATTCGCTTAACTAATCTCTAAATTATTGCCATTTTTCTATTTTAGCTCCAATTTTGGAGGGACCGTTGCACCCATTAGATATGTTTTCCGCCGTTAAAAAAATTACGTGTCCCATATTTTTTCATGTATTCTTTGCAAATTTCATAAAAATCGGAGAGTGACACTTGGATAGGTTTGCTTGTGAGTACAGCGGCAGCACTACGCTGTGCGGCCTGTGCCCGCCCCGCTCCAAACAGCCTGGTTCGAGTGTCAACACGCTCGCTGCGAGCGAACACACTCGCCTCGCCACCGCCGAGCGTTGCGCACTCGACCGAGTACGAGCGAGCGAAACCGGCGATTTGCAGACCTCTAGTAGGAACACACAGGGGGAAGCAGTCTGGCGTACACGCCAGTATTCTTATGGAGTGTTGCCAGCCTGTTACGCGCCTAGCGTTTACTCACAACTAATATTGCAGAAGACGAAATCTAATTTGGAAATTCAAATGTAATGTTCGATACTGGGATTAGGTGTTAAGCCTCAAGCAATTTTGGTAAGCCCTTCAAAAAATGTTCAAATGTTTGTACAGCTTATGGGACTTAACTACGGGGTCATCAGTCCCTAAACGTACAAACTACTTACGAACTAGGACGGCACAAATATCCATGCCCGAGGGGGGATTCGAACCCCCGACCGTAGTGGCCGTGCAGACCGTGACTGGAGTGCCTCAGTCCCCTCTGCCACCGCGGCCGGTAAGCCCTTCAATCGCAGTTTCCGAGTGTTTTATTCTTCCCGCATTATGGATAAAAATGGTTGAACATTACTAGTCAAACATGTCCAACACCTACAATGACTAGAGGTATTCCGAATGGGTAAATACGCAGCGAGTAATTACAAGGGATAAAGACATTGGTAGTAAGCCTGGCGTAAGTTGGGTTTCGACGTATTTTTGAAAATTTTCCTATCCGTTTCTGAGTGATAGTCAAAAGTTTTGGTTTTTGAGCCATGAAACACCTGTCTGCGATTGCATGAACAACAATTAAACTCTGACCGGCACTTTTGCTTGACAATACTACTTGCACATTATCACTTTGCCAACATTTTTTACTGTATACGGTTTTCCGTTGAATACATTATCTGTTCACAACAACTGAAAAATGTTTATTTACGTTAATTTTGTAAGTTCATGTTGCGCGGGATTAACCGAACGGTCTAAGGCGCTGCAGTCATGGACTGTGCGGCTGGTCCCGGTGGAGGTTCGAGTCCTCCCTCCGGCATGAGTGTGTGTTTTTGTCCTTAGGATAATTTAGGTTGAGTAGTGTGTGTGTGTGTGTGTGTGTGTGTGTGTGTGTGTGAGCTTAGGGACTGATGACCTTAGCAGTTAAGTCCCACAAGATTTCACACACATTTGAACATTTTGGTAAATTCACAAGGCTTGTTAAAATTAGATATATTTCTTCAATCAGGTTTAACACTATTTTGAGCTGGTGCCCAGCGACTGTTTTGTACAAATCTGTAGAGAATGTCACATATCAGTCGCATTTTTTGTTTTTATTTTCCATATCTACACATATTTCGAGTACAGTGTGGCTATTCTCAATACTTTATGTTTACATCGTAACTGTCAACCTGGCGGTTTACATTTAAGCACATATCAAAAGCTTTTGAGACTGGCCACTCTGCGGCCGAAACCTAGGTAGATCTGAAAAGTAAAAACAAATACTGCTATTGATTGCTGACATTTCCTATAGATTTGTTTAAATGAAATTCCACAAACGTTTTGAAAAATAAAAAATCGTGGGGTTGGAGGGGGCGGCAATTTAGCGGCTCGCACGGGGCGGCACTTGGGCTTGCGCCGACCCTGACGACAGATATTTACAGAGTCGTGTCAGTAATAAAAAAAAAAATATAAAGATAAGACAGGCAATGTCTGTTTCGTCTCTACAATGAAATGGGGTAATTAAGGGGATACACGGGGGGAGGAAGTGTATATTTGTGGGGGTGGGGGAGGGAGAGGTTACATATTAAATGTTAATAACAAATTATTAACATATATATATATATATATATATATATATATATATATATATATATATGTCTGGATACAATGCAACTTAGTGACTCAATGAGTTGAACTATGATGGGGGAAGAAAGGAGTATTATATCCCATGAATTAAATTATCGTAGTGTAACTTAACATGCTCAATTTGATACACCAAGTTGAAATTTTTTTATACATTATCGTTATACAAGGGTAGCAATGGTTCATTGTGTATGTGAACAGTTAACAGTGGTTATATATTAACCTTAACTAGTACAATGAAATAACAAGAAGTATGAAGTTACATGAATTATGTACAAACATACATATGTCATTTTTAATGTTTGTGAGTATGAAGGGAAGTTTACATATTGTAGATGAATTATGACAACATTAACATAGTGGACGGATAAAAATAAGATTTTATTAATCTAGGCTGAAATCATAAATAAAAAGTAGGAAAGCCAGTATAATCAATGCATGTAAAAAATCCCCACATTTATACTCACAGAAAAGATGTTTTACAGTAATTACAGTCTTCGCTGCGTCAATGTCCATGTGATATAGCTCTTTAATACAAGTATACGCTTTACAGCAGCGCATATGAATGCAAAAACTGTGGAATCCGACCTTGGGGAAGATCAGTTTGGATTTAGGAGAGATGTAAGAACACGCAAGGCAATACTCACATTACGACCTATCTGAGAAGATAGGTTAAGGAAAGGAAAACCTACGTTTATAGATCTGGAGAAAGCTTTTGACAGTGTTGACTGGAATACACACTTTCAAGCTTTTGACAGTGTTGACTGGAATACACACTTTCAAATTTTGAAGGTAGCAGGAATAAAATATAGGGACCAAAGTGTTATTGTTCAACTTGTACCAAAACCAGACAGCAATTATCAGAGTCGAAGGGTATCAATGGGTCGCAGTGGTTGGGAAGGGAGTAAAACATGGTTGTAGCCTTTCCCCAATGTAGTTCAATCTGTACATTGAGCAAGCTGTGATGGAATGCAAGGAGAAGTTTGGAGATGGAATTAAAGTCCAGGGAGAGAGAATAAAAACCTTGTGGTTTGCTGATGATATAGTAATTCTGTCAGAGACAGCAAAGCACCTGGAAGAGCAATTAAACGGAATGGACAGTGTCTTGAAAGGAAGGTATAAGATGGACTTTAACAACAGCAAAACGAGGGTAATCGAATGTAGTGTCAGAAAATCAGGCGATGCTGAAGGAATTAGATTAGGTGATTAGACAATAAAAGTAGCTGATGAGTTTTGTTATTTGTGTAGCAAGATGACTTCTGATGGCCGAAGTAAAGGAGATATAAAATGCAGAATGGCTATGGGAAGAAAGGCGTTACTGAAGAAGCGAAGTTTGTTGACACATCCAATATTAGTTTAAATGTTAGGAAGTCCTTTCTGAAAGCAATTGCCTGGAATGTAACACTGTATGGGATTGAAACGTGGACGATAAGGAATACAGACAAAAAGATTATAGAAGCTTTCGAAATGTGGTGCCAAAGGTACCCACAGGGGAGCGGGGGGGGGGGGGGGGGTCATGACGCGAACTGCGTCATTGAAATTTCTTGGGGGGAGGTGAAAAATTAGTACTTTTGGCCAGCCTGGGGGCTTTATAAAACAATTTACAAAATGTGAAGTAAGAGATATTTAATTTCAATATTAAATAACAAAACAGGACCTAATATCTCGTGTGTGTGGGAGGGGGATGGTGAGTCATTAGCCAAGAGGGGGGGGGGTTGGGCATATCTGTTTGTTGCTACGGGCGAATGATGTATATGGGTAGATTGCATAATTAATAATGATGTGCTCAACAGAATTTGGCAGAAAAGGAGTTTCTGGCATATCCTGACTAAGAGAAGGGATAGTTTGGTGGGACACATTCTGAGACACCAAGGAATTGTCAACTTAGCATTAGAAGGAAGTCCGTGGGGTAAAAATCGTAGAAGAAGACCGAGGGACAAAAACAGTAAGCAAATTCAAATGGATGTAGATTGTGACACGTATTCACAGATGAAGAGGATTGCACAGGACAGAGTAGCGTGGAGAGCTGCATCAAACCAGTCAGCGGACCGAAGATCACAACAACAAATTGCGTCTGTGCACCATAGCAGATATATTTTTAAATACCCTCGAAGAACGTTTTTTCCTACACGAAGAAACAAACAAAATTATCTGTTATTATCGATATGTGGACGACATAATCGTTCTCATAGATGGAAATGAAACAGACATAAATAATTTCATGGCCTTATCAATAAGCTACACCCTAAAATTAAATTTACTATGGAACTAGAAACCAACAAAACGATTAACCATCTGGACCTCACTATACAAAATGTACAAAATAAACACAGATCTGAAATATATAGGAAACCAACAACAACGACCAACATTATCCATGCTCATTCTTGCCACCCTACTTCACATAAATTAGCATTCTTCCATTCAATGATAAATATACTTATAAATTTACCATTAGATGATGCAGCCAAGCAAAAAGAAATGACCATACTGCAATACATTGCACAACAAAATGAATACGACCCCAGCATTATTCTAAAGCTCTATAACAACAAAACGAGTCCTAGACCACGAACAACACGAACAGAAATTACATTACAGAGGGAAACTTCAAAGCTAAATAAACCAATTTACATCAGTACACTATACCTAGGTAAAATATCTAATAAAGTGCAGCAAATTTTTAGAAAGACTAACACCACTTTTGCATTTCAGAACACACACACCCTTAAACACAAATTCATAACACATACCAGAAAACCTTCAAAATTTCTTAACTTTGGAATTTATAAAATATCTTGTAATTCATGTAATAAGTATTATATAGGACAGACTGGGCGAAATTTCACTATAAGATACAAAGAACACACTAGAGAAAGTGAAAAGAACCCTTCCACATTTTATCAACATTTGCAGTCCGAAAATCACACAGTTGACACCATAGATAATGCACTAGAAATTTTGCATACTGTACAGAAGGGATACGAGATGAATATTCTTGAAGAAATGGAAGTATGCCTACATGCAATACAAAAAATACACAAATAATTTGCTAAACGATCAAACGGATTTCAAGCACAAAAATTATTTCGATAATTTTATTCATATTCTAGTGCATGACCACGGATAAATAATCCCACTGAAAATCATAGATAATAGCGCAACAAAATTATCAAAGATAAAATATCCCAACATATTTCTTTCAATTTTAAATAAAAGCGTTGCCTCATAGATATATATTCTCTGTGCAAATAATGTAAGCATATTACATCTCTGTAGAGCTGTCAAGTAAATGTCAAAATCTGTAACATGATAAAGATCTTCCATGACAGCACAATATTATTAGTTACGTGATATTAATATTATGTATATATAAAAGAAGAAGAAATAATAATAAAATATATCACGTCACAATAATATTGAAATGAACAACATAACAGAATGTGGTATGTAGCATTTCTTTTACATCTGTATAAAACAAGTAGGCAGCATAGTAGTAAATTTTATAAAAACTTATGTATTGCAGGCATAACACCTGAAGATGACTATTAAGTCGAAATAAGCTTATCGTGTAAATAATAGGAATTAAAATATACAGTGTTGAAATTATATAATTGTTATTATTAGAATCAAATTGAATTATCTTCGACTTACCGGTCACTTGCTGAAGGAGTGTATATATTGTTTTATAAATTCATATAATTTGTTCTGTGCTCAATTGCATGTATATCTTTCTTTCAGCTCAGACGTTCATTTGACTTCAGAGAATAAAACGAGTCAAAAGAAATTTCTTTACTCAAATCATTCAAATTAGTTAACCCCCATTTACACCATTTTGGTTGGGTTTTATTACTTGGAAACTAATAATCAAATGTTCGATGGTGGGTCAGCCGCGCCTATCCTTTAATATCAAGTGAACAAACCATTTGTATATCATCCCTTCTCCCCCTACCTTACCTGTATTTCCAACCCACCCACCATAAATATACCTTTCAAGTTTAGGCTCCAGAGCTGGCTAAAGTGCAGAAGCGGTAAAAGATTCTACGTTATGATTCTTATTTTACTTTTTTTCATATATTGGTATTGACATTAAATATAGCCTTTGATTATCCCAGGATTCTACAGAAGAAATTGAAAGAAACTGCATGACGATACGTTCGGTACTTCTCGAGTTACAAAAGGTTAAAGGGACAAACAGCGGAAAAATGTGCTTCTGTTTTATACTGTATAATAGTACGATTTGCTATCCCTAGCCGAAATTTGTAATTATTTATGGCAAAAATGGATTGTCAAAAAGGAACGCCTTAAAATATGTGCAAAAGGAATTAACAGACAGCGAACTGAATAAACTACCCTGTGCTCGCAGCTGTAGCCGGTGGCGCTCGGTTGCCATGTTGGTTGGGTGCGCTCTCAGCCGGCTTCATTTCCCTGCCATTGTAACGCCTCTCTGTGTTATTCTGTGCTCGCTGGCTGTGGCCCATCTTTCCTGCGCCGAATATAAATCTACGTTCAAACTCACTTATATCTGCCATTGTAGCAGCGCGTTTACGCCGGATACCTTTTGCTTTATATAGGCGTTGCCGAACACAGCGCCGTCTTTCGAGTGTTTAAATATTTCTGATTTTCAAACGCTTGCCAGTTTCTTTAGCTCTTCAGTGTATGAAGAATGTAAGATACCTTGATACAAATCAAAACAAAAATGATACTTGTAACTTTAAGGTGAAAGTTGAGGTTACTACATCTAAATCTACATTTACATCCATACTCCGCAAGCCACCCGGCGGTGTGCGGCGGAGGGTACCCCGAGTACCACTATCGGTTCTCTCTCCTATTCCAGTCACATATTGTTCGCGGAAAGAAAGATTGTCGGTATGCCTCTGTGTGGGCTCTAATCTCTTTAATTTTATCTTCATCATCTCTTCGCGAGATATACGTAGGAGGGAGCAATATACCGTTAGACTCCTCGGTAAAGGTGTGTTCTCGAAACTTCGACAAAAGTTCGTACCGAGCGACAGAGCGTCTCTCCTGCAGAGTCTTCCACAGGAATTTATCGATCATCTCCGTAACGCTTTCTCGATTACCAAATGAT
This sequence comes from Locusta migratoria, assembly GCA_026315105.1. Taxonomy (NCBI): domain Eukaryota; kingdom Metazoa; phylum Arthropoda; class Insecta; order Orthoptera; family Acrididae; genus Locusta; species Locusta migratoria. The sequence goes on along the minus strand of CM048747.1, from coordinate 316,906,288 downwards.
CCTGTAACGAAGCACGCTGCTCTCCGTTGGATCTTTTCTACATCCTCTATGAACCCTACTTGGTACGGATCTCACACCGGTGAGCAGTATTCAAGCTGTGGGCGAACAAGTGTTCCTACTTCCTTTGTTTTCCTACCTCTATTTCCCTAGGATTCTTGCAATGAATCTAAGTCTGGCATCTGCTTTATCGACGATTGATTTTATATGGTCGTACCATTTTAAATCACTCCTTATGCCTACTCCCAGATAATTTATGGAATTAACTGCTTCCAGTTGCTGACCTGCTACAGAGTAGCTAACTGATACAGGATCTTTCTTTCTATGTATTCGCAGCACATTACACTTGTCTACATTTAGATTCAATGCCATTCCCTGCACCATGCGTAAATTCGATGCAGATCCTCCTGCATTTCAATACAATTTTCCATTGTTACAACCTCTCTATATACTACAGCATCATCCACAAAAAACCTCAGTGAACTTTCGATGTTATCCGCAAGGTCATTTATATATATCGTGAACAGTCACTGACCCACGACACTCCCCTGTGGCACACCTGACATCACTCTTTCTTCGGAAGACTTCTCTCCATTGAGAATGAAATGCTGCATTCTGTTATCTTGGAAGTCCTCAATTCAATCACACAACTGGTCTGATAGACCATATGCTCTCACTTTGTTCATTAAACGTCTGTGGGGAACTGTATCAAACGCCTTGCGGAAATCAAGAAACACAGCATCTACCTGAGAACCCGTGTCTATGGCCCTCTGAGTCTCGTGGACGAATAGCGCAAGCTGGGTTTCACACGATCGCCTTTTTCGAAACCCATGCTACAAAATGACACATTTATATATTGTGTATGTCAACTCAATAACCTTCTACGTGATTCCAAGTTTGGGAAGTCCTTTTTGACTTGCCCTACCTTATTTCTATTTAATTGTTACCTTTTTGCAGTAACGCTGTATTACGTAGACTCACCTTTCCGCAGTCCCAGGCTGCGGAGGTCCGCGAAGAAATTCTGTGGCCGTCCCTCGAATTCTTGACGCGTGAGCACCTCCCGGATGAGGCGCTTGGTGGAGACGATGACCGTCAGTTCGCCGCCCAGCCTCATGCCGATCACGGGAGAGCCGTATTTCTCGGCGAGGTGCGTGAACACCTGGTGTTGCGGTCCGAACTTCTTGCTCAGCTTACGCATGTCTGTGTAGTTGCCCACCAGTGGAAGCCACATCGGACCTAGAGAGGGAAACAGAAAACCATTCTTAGTAAACGAAGGGATTTCAGGGTCTCAACAGAATTTTCTAGCTAACCTACGTCTGCGCCGCTGGCAGTGTGTGATTCCGGAACCACCGTACTCACCCAACGTGACTCCAAGTGATTTAGATCTCTGACAAAGTGAGAAGCCTATTGTGAAGGCTCCGGTACAACATCAGAAATGACACTATTCATATGATATGGCGGCCAATGCCAGACTGAACTGTAGGAAATTCTGGAACATCTACTGCACTCACCCGACATGAGTTTCTGTGATTACGATCTGCCGGCCGCGGTGGCCGAGGGGACTGAGGCGCTTCAGTCACGGTCTGCACGGCCACTACGGTCGGGGGTTAGAATCCCCCCTCGGGCATGGATATTTGTGTCGTCCTTAGTCTTAGCTAGTTCATAAGTAGTTTGTAAGCTTAGGGACTGATGACCCCGTAGTTAAGTCCCATAAGCTTTACAAACATTTGAACATTTGATTACGATCTCTTTAGCAGAGAGAATCGCTTTGAGGGAACCAGTATAATAATAGAGGTGGCAGTATCCATGTGATATGGCGGTCAATATCAGACTCAAATAATGGGAGATTCTAGGACATCTACTGTACTCACCCGACATGAGGCTCTGTGATTGCGATTTCTTTAGCAGAGAGAAAATCTTCGACGGACCCAGTACAATACCAGAGATGAGACTGCGATGGTCGTTCCATTTCAAATCAACCTTTATGTCTAGTTATAAATATTTTATGGAAGTAACTGCGTCCAGTATTTATTTCTCCTCCTATTACATAGTTATATAATAAAGGTTCTTTATCTTTGGGCAAACGTAGCTCTTTACACTTCTTTATGTTGAGGATCAATTGCCATTGTCTGCACAAGCATCAACACACACCATGTGTTTCATGTGTTCTGACCGATGTCAGAGATTTAGGCCTTACGTTTTGCTCATCTGATCGACGACGCTTTTTATAAACGGGAATGACATGTGCATTTTTTTCCAATCCTTACGAACACTTTGATTTTCTAGACCTTCGAGTACACTGCTGCTAGAAGGGGAGCTAGTTCCTTTGCATACTTCTCGTAAAAGCGAATTGGTACCCAATCCTGTCCAGCGGCCTTTCCTCTGTTGAGGTATTTTGCTTTTGTATTCCCATATCCGTCATTTTGTCATTCGTACAATTCCCACAGGATGAAATACAGATTTCCAAAAAGAATTTCTTTTTATTTCGGCATTTTGTGAGTCATCGTCTGTCTCAAAACCATTATGGTCACAGAGTATCTTGATATCTTGTTTCGACCCTTTTATCGATTTGACGTTGGACCAAAAGTTCTTAGGATTTTCTGCCATGTCGGTACACAACACATTACCCTCAAAGTCGTTGAACGCCTCTTGTATGATCGTGTGACAGCCCCTATGCTAATTTTGGCATCATTTAATTTTTTCTCATGTGCAAGACTTTGGAAACGTTTTAAGAGTATTTACAGTGAAGTTCTCTTTGCTTTAGTAATAGTTTCTTGGTTGTTGAACCACGGTGGACCTTTCCCATCTCTCATAATTTTACTTAGTACATAGCCTATTAATCTAATGCATTTTGTAAGAAGCACTTGAACGTCGTCCACAGTTACTCAACACCCTCGTATTAGGGCGAAAATATTGTGTTGAGCAGTCACGTACTCTGAAATATGACCCTTTTTGTTTTTATTAAATAAGATCTTCCTATCTTCCTTGATATTTCTATTTACTGCTATATTCAATGATGCTGTAACGGTCTTATGATCGCTGATTCCCTTTTCTACGCTAATCGCGTCGAAAAGTATACTTGTTGAAAACAGGTCTGACACATTATCTCCACGACTTGGCTCTCTATTTAACTGCTCGAGGTTTTTTTTCGGATTCTGTCCCTGCCACCCGTTTTGAACACCTTTTTCTTCCATTGTATATCCGTTAAGTTGAAATCTCCAGCTAAAACTACGTATAACATGAGTAGGAAAACGACAGAAAATATTTCCTAATACTTCCCTTAGATGTTCCGCCACTACTACTGCTTGGTAGGCGGTCTATATAACCTTCCAATGACAATGTTTGAGCCACTTTTCACGCTTTCACCCAAATTATTTCACATCCCGACTCTGTACCGATGTCATTCGATACAATCGTATTATTTATAGCTATAAAAAGCCCCCCCTCTTCAGTTTTCAACCTGTCTCTGCGATATACGTTCCATTCTCGGTTTAGGATTTCATTAATGCCGACATTTGGCTTGAGCCAGTTTTCTGACCCTAGTATTATGTGGGCATTGTGACTATCTAAAAGTAAGAGCAGTTCTGGGATCTTTTCATAGATGCTCCTAAACTGTTATTACATTAATCTTTTATTTCTCTGTTGGATTGTGATGAGTGTTACATTGATCGGAATCAGTAAGCGTTTTAATGGACCTGTGGAGGGATTTCTCTAACCTAAAAACACCAACAAGTCACTCCACACCTACTCCGCTATCCTAGTAGACGCTTCCTGTGGGTAGTGCACGCCTGATCTATTCAGGGGGATTCTACATTTCTCCACCTGATAGTGGAAGTCTTCCAATTTGCATCCAAGATCACCGCAGAATCGTCTGAGTTTCTCGTTTAAGCTTTCTATTCGGCTCCAAACGAGAGAGCTGCGATCGGTTCCTGGGACGATGCTATAAATCATTTGCTCCGCTTCTATCCCGCGAGCGGGCTAGCTGTCCTCACCAAATCCGCCAGCCGTCTGAAGGTGCCGAAGTTGACCTCTCAACCCAGACGATAGGAGTCATTGGTGCCGACATGAGCAACGATTTGCTGCCGGTTTGCAATGGTAGAAGGAAACCTTTGTTTGCCTACATTGTCTTGATGCAGCGATGTCTTCATGTCCACAAAAATGAATACGCATGTTTTATGGATTATATTAAAGCTTTTGATAAAGTGATACACAAGCAACTAATAGAAGCATTGAAACGAAAGAACCTTGACATAAGAGATTTACGAGTAATAGTGAAACTGTGTCTAAACCAAAGTGCGACTGTTCACGTTCAGTCTGAACAAACGAAAGCAGTGGAAATCAAGAGGGAAATCAGATAGGGGTGCGTTCTTTCACCACTCCTCTTCAACATCTGCTCAGAGAAAATCTTCCTGCACGGCCACTACGGTCGGGGGTTCGAATCCCCGCTCGGGCATGGATATTTGTGCCGTCCTAGTTCGTGAGTAGTTCATAAGTAGTTTGTAAGTTTAGGGACTGATGACCCCGTAGTTAAGTCCCATAGACTATACAAACATTTGAACTTTTTTTTTTTTTTAATCTTCAACAATGCCCTCGAAATTGATGCTGGTGGAATACGACGTTTTCGATTAACAAAATAAGCAAACCTGTAGAACAAACACAAAATTGTGTATTTTAATTTTCATGATTGAGGTAAAAAAAAACATCTAAATCTATATGGGATACTCTGCAAATCACATTTAAGTTCCTGGCAGGAGGTTCATCGAACCACCTTAATCACCTTTATACTATTTATCTCTGATTCCATTCTCGAATAGCGCGCGGAACGAAAGAACACGTGAAGCTCTCCGTTCGAGCTATGATTTCTCGTACTTTATTCTGATGATTTTTCTACCTATGTAACTGGGAGTCAACAATACATTTTCGCATTTGGAGAAGAATGTTGGACAGTGGAGTTTCGTAAGTATCCTACGCCGCAGCGATAAATGCCGTTGTAATGATTCCCATCCCAGATCCTGTATCATTTCCGTAATGCTGTCTCCCCTGTATTGTGACAACGCAAAACGAGCTGCCCTTCTTTGGTCTCTTTCGATGTCCTCCTTTAAACCCACCTGATAAGGATCCCACACTGGGCAGCAATACTCCAAAAAAGGACGGACAAGCGTAGTAAATGCAGATTCTTTTGTAGTTCTGTTGCATCTTTTAAGGGTTCTGCCAATAAAACTCAAGCTCTGGTTCGCATTTCCCACGACATTATCTACGTGTTCTTTCCAGTTGAAGTCTGAAGTAATAGTAATTCCTAGGTATTTTGTGGAGTTTGCGGCCTTCACTTTTGATTGATTTATCTTGTAAAGAAAGTTTAATGGATTTCTTTTCGTTCTCATGTGGACGACTTCACACTTCTCATTATTTAGTCAACTGCCATTTCTTACACCATGGTGATATTTATCGTTCTGCAGTTGGTTTTGATCTTCAGATGATTTCACAAGACGGTAAATGACGAGGTTATCTGCAGCAGCCTAAGAAAGCTGCTTAGATTTTCTTCCAAATCATTTATGTATATAAGGAACAACAGAGGAACAATAATAGCCGCGCGGGAGTAGCCGAGCGGTTTGGGGCGCCACGTTACGGATCACGCGGCCTCCCGCGTCGGAGGTTCAATTCCTCCCTTGGGCATGGATGTATCTGTTAGTTTAACTTAGTTTATTTTGTAAGACTAGGAACTGATGACCAACGTAGTTTGGTCCCACAGGATTACAAACGTTTCTACATTTAAACATGCACTAATAACACTACCCTGTGGAACGCCCGTTATCACCTGTGTTTTAGTCGATGCCTTACGATCGTATACTACAGACTGACCCCTATCCAGTCGCAAATTTGGGGCGATATACCATAAATACGCAATTTGTTTAAATACGGCTGCAGCCTCTTCACTTCAACTTCTGAATGTGGTTCTTTTCATTGTCTTTCTCACCTGTATCAGCTTTTGGTGTCATATTAATTGAACTACTAAGCACTGAGTTATTTGTGTCGTTTAGTGTAGGTTCCTCTATCGAAACTGACGAATTGCTATGTTATCGTCAAAATGAAATTATATTTCAGCATTATCACTCAACTCGTCACATTCAAAAATATCGTTGTATTCAGCATTTCTTCTGGTAAACTATTCAAATAATTTAGTAATTCTACATCTGTACCAATGCGTCACAACAATGAGGAGAGCTAAACAACAACGTACTGAAAAATAAAAGCAACAAAGTATGTCCACTCAGCCACGAAATAAAGGGAAAAGGGAAAGAAAGAGAAGGAACAAGATAACAACAATGAAATAACATACGCTATGCGGATGAAAAAATAATAATAAAATAAAATAAATGGAAGTACTGTGAAACGTGTCCATAAAACATATTTTTGTAAGAAAATGTATATTGTGCCTCCTGTTTTGTGTCGAGTAACTTGCTTGCAAGAAAATGTATAATATTGCTTCTACTGTGTTTATCGATATGTGTACTTAACTCTGTGAAGTTTCATCTTTGGCAAAGATCATGTATTGCATAGCATTGTAGATCGCGCAGAGAATAGAGTGGGGCTTGTGGTTTAGCTCGCTTAGAGAGCGGTTGAGTTGTGTGTATGGCTCCGATGTAGAGCAGAGGCTGCTGTGCCGCAAGTTGATTTGATTGCATTTGGAATATTTATATTGTATTTTTTATTACTATGAAACCGTTGTAACACCGCTGGAATGAAGGTAATTGCATTTAATGTCATTATAAAAGGTTGTATTATGTAGGTAATGTAATGGTGATTATTAATAGTAAGTAACAAAGTTGACCTTTCTTTCCTGTTTCATTTACGTAGTTAGAAGATTAACCTGCATCCTTCATTTGATATTTAGTTATTTGAGGATTTAAAGTGCAGTATTTATTTTGGTAATCTTGTTGAACAGATTTCGTTATTTGTGCCATAGTAAATGATTGTTATGCAACACTGCAGTTAATTGATTATGATACTGTATTTTGATAATCAGGTACTGATCTGCAAAAAATTATCGCAGTCAAACATTAAGAAAGTGGTTTGTGGTTTTTTAATATCTTTCTCGCAGTCAAATCTTTTGAGTATAGTCAGTGTCTGTTTCATATGGTGACTTGCCACAGTTGTTTTGTTAAAAGATCCGTTGCGCACATAATCAGTTTAATGCACTGTTTCTCATTTAACAATATATATATCAATATCAGGGCCATAATTAAACCAAATTGCTGTGTTAATGAACAATCTGCTGTCTGATTAAACGATAGGTTCAACATCATATAACACACACACACAACTTTTAACTGTTACGGTCATAGAACGTAAGCAGTATCTCAGCAGTAAAAATTACTGTCTCTACTCGTTTAAGTTAAATATAATGTACAATAATTTATAATTCATTCATTTTTCATAATAGATATTATTAATTTACGGAAATAATAGACCACTAAGATGAATTGAAAGTCATGAAATAAAGGCTCATTAAATTAAAATGTACGCAATTTATTGAGCACTAAACAACGCTCATCAATCAGACTGACTGGTACTGTCCTTCTAGTGTTAAGGACAGCGGCTAACTCCTTCCGAATCCGTACACAACAGGCGCAGTCATTACACATTTCTGTAACTTTACTTAAAATAACCATATGTGCCAAAAACACGCGAGAACATAGCTCTTAAAAACAAAGCACTAGCGAAATTTGCCAAATACGCGAGAATAAAGCTCTTAAAAGCAGAAGCAATAATGAAATTTAAGAAATTGACCGATAATGAAGATGCTGAAAAATTAAATTATGCTACTTAGCGATTGCGGGTGTGAGGCTGGTGGCACCTGGCTCTAAACTAGTTTTGTGATTTCAGTATCCTGGTATAGCCGCTTAGTGATATCACAAGGAAAGAAAACTAAGAATAAATTTCAAAATTAAATTAATTGACGTTCTTAAAAACGAGAAACATTAAGGCTTTCACATGACACTTTAGATCCGTTAGGATGGAAAGGGTCTTGTTCTGGTTGGTGAACTAAATGTATAGTTTCTTGAAAGTAGTTACTAGAGGAATATCAACCAATGTAAACAAAGATATTAAGTGCAGTCGATAAAAGCCAGGTGCTACTAGGAGACTCTTATCAGTAAATGAGTCATTAAAGGAGAAGATAGTAGTGCTATTTTCGGAGTACAGTAACTGATAAAGATATAAAATGCAGACACACAATACCAAGAAAAATTTTCCTTAGAAAGCTAAATGTATTAGCATCTAATATGCGTTTGCCTTTTTATATAGTTTATTTTAGCTTTAAATCACACAAAAAATTTCATCACTTGTTTTCAATTCATAGGTAGTGTAAGGTGCCTACTGAATAGATATTCTCTACCTTAAGTTTTGGGATTACGTATGTTGGCAACAACATATATATATGACCATCTTTGTTGGGTCCGCAAGGAATATCTTTGGCTGCCGGTAGGCGGGGTTTGCTCGGTGTTGGCGCGCGGGGAGTCGGAGAGTAGTAGCGGAGCGTGACGGTTGCACTGGAGTTCGCGGTGGACACAGCCCGGAGTTCTTCATGATGCTGCTAATTTTTTGGTAATTGGTATTAACCAAACGTAATAATAAAAAAGCAGTTCCTTTCACTTTTTGACATTTTGATTTTTTTTATAATCAATCCTTTCCTGAGGGTAGGGCTGCATCCCTGTTTCAGAAACTGACTCATTGCACGACTTCGAAATAATATGCACAGTCTTCATTTTTATAGTTTATGTTACTCGTGTCGAATTTGCTGATTGCTAATTTTCTAATTTTCTTTAATACAGATTTATTCAGTTTGATTGATTTAATTTTGTTTGTGATTATTCTTGACGCTGTAAGTGATTGTAAGTTAATGGTAATTAAGTACATTGTAGCAAGTGGGTGACACGACCGATATGAAGTGAAGAATGTGAGTTGGTGTGAGGCGAGGTATCACTTCCCTTTTTACAACAAAATATTTCTTGCGCGCATTCATTATTTGTGTACGCAGACTGATTGTATAGTAATACTAGGACTGGGCTAACATATACAACACAGTACGACATTATTTTATTGTTCTCGTAAAGTGACTATCAGCCAACCAAGATTTTGCATCTTTTTAATCCTTCCAATATTGCAGTCAGATAACGGAAGTTTCGACGTGCCCAAACTTGCTTTACGTAGGTCAGCATTACGTTAGGCACTAATTGACAAGTTACTCTCCTGGTAATATTGCAGTCAGATCCATAATTTTAGTAGCCCGATACGATCTTTCATTTTTGTAGGCCACTGTTAATACCGACGGCAACACACGCACTCACACATATTAAGTAGCCTCGTTACACACACACATCAACCAGTCCCGTTGCAGTAGTCGTCATCAGACGACTAGAACATGTTGCTTGGTAACATACTGTATACCACTTAAAGCAAGGAATACGTGGAATACGTATTGAATGAAACCTCTAACGTATTTAGCACCAGATGTGCATTAACGAAGAAAATAAAGACAAAATTGGAATAACGTTGAAATGTAAAATACAGATTTGAGTAAATGCTGTAGATACTAAAACCTCTGACGTCCAGTATGAGGATTGTAAAATATGAAATAACTGAGTATCTCGCAGGAAGTGGTCTGGGTCAGGTGAAGAAGTTCTCGTAACAAGAAAAAATAAGTCTGCTGGTGGCATTATTCTGGCATAAACAGCAAATGAGATTTCTGGATTTGTATGAAAGGGGAATTACAATTGTGGGTACATTGTAAAAGAATGAAGATTTCGAAATCTGGGATTGCCTAGTATTTAAAAATGAATCAGAATTGTAGAGACAAAAGTAAAGAGCATCAGACAAGATCGACGAAGGGGAGGTACATGAACCTCAGCAGAAGATGGATGCCGTTTGACAACCATAACTAATTTGACGTTAGAGGTGGCAGTATAAGAATCAAACAATGTAAGTTTTAGCAAAGGCTAGTGTTTGTCTTGAAAATATTTATTCAGTCAAGAGTGAGGAGTGACGAGCCGAGCAAGAATTCGCCTGAAAAATTTATGACTTGGTTGTGGGCGGTATTACTGCATTTGCTATAGCACACAGTGTAGTGTCATTCAGTTGACACTACTGTGGTGAAATAACATAGCTTATTATTGTTGTTAATTGCAGTTGTGGCTTTTGAGTCCGGCGAATGGTTTAATGCAGGTCTCCAGACTGGCCTCCAAGGTGCATCTCTGAATAAATACTGAACCTACCTACTGTTGGCAAGCCTTAGACTTGTTTAAAATTTTTATCACGCTTCATCTGCAACCCTATCAGTAACCTTCTGTTTTCGGTAAAGGAATGAAACGTTGATAAGTAACAGTTATCTCATGGTCACGTGGACCTACACGGAGAAAGTGAAAAAAAAAATGAGTATTTGGAACTACGAGGCGCGTCCAGAAAGTAAGTTCCGTTTCAATTGATCTCCGCTGCAGCACTGCGATTGCAGTTCCGCAGATGCGCTGTAGACGATGTGTATCAAGGAGAAGAACGTGCGCCATTTGGAGATCGCTGTCAGTTACGTACGCTTTGTTGTGCTTGTTTGAAATGTCGGCGTTGATTGAAAATCCGCCGTCTGTGAAATCAGGTCGGTGATTCGGTTTCTGAATGCGAGGAAAGTGAAACCAAGTGAAATTTATCTGCAAATTTGCGATGTTTACGGACCAAATGCGATGAGTGATTCGATGGTGAGAAGATGGGTCCGACAGTTCAATGGCAGGCGTAGTGATGTGCACGATGAAGATCAAATGTTCAAATGTTTGTATACCTTATGGGACTTAACTACGGGGTCATCAGTCCCTAAACTTACAAACTACTTATGAACTATCTAACACTAAGGACGGCACAAATATCCATGTCCGAGGGGGGATTCGAATCCCCGACCGCAGTGGCCGTGCAAACCGTGACTGACGCGCCTCAGTCTCCTCGGCCACCGCGGCCGGCCACGATGAAGAACGAAGTGGGCGTCCACCTTTGGTTCACTTTCATCTGTTCTTACATCTCAACTCTTTCCTCGGCGCTCATCACTTCACCAATGACGACGAGCTGAAAGAAACTGTTTTCAACTGGTTGAAGACACAGGTGGCAGATTTCTATGAAGAAGGTATACAAAATCTGGTGCCACGCTATGACAAATGCCTGAAAAATTTCGGCAGTTATGTGGAAAAGTAGTTTAAGAGTTGTGGAATTTTGTGCAATAAAAATTTCTTCTGTATCTGTGTACAATTTCATTTTATTACCAAACGGAACTTAATTTCTGGACACGCCTCGTGATACACTCCTAACAGTGCTTGAAGCTTTAACAAAAGCATCCAGAAGTTTTAGAAGAGCCATTACGTTATCTACACCTAGACATCAGAACAGGCATGGCAGCATAAGAATACGTGACACGGAGGTATAAATATACTGGTCTGTTGCTTGTTCTATGGATAACAAGGGCAGTGAAAGTCAAGGCTGCTCGTTTCTATTCGTGATGGGAGCGTCAGGACAAGAAGACATTTCATTACCTTTAGCGGAAACAGGCTGCAGCTGTCCACTCGGAGGACTGATGTATTCTCATTAGTTTAAAGTTATAGCTCCTACTGTCTACCGCGCCCGAGTAAGACAGGTGTCAAAGAAGACAAGAGAAAGACTTGGAATGTTGCCACGACTAGTGTTTTGAAAGGTATGGCACCGCATAGCAGTGCTTCAAATTGACACTCACAGTTTGTTGATAAGCGTGCCGCGTCTAAACGAGCATTCTCCTGTTGAAAACGAAATCAAACAACCGAAACTGATAACATATTCGACCGTGTCAGGGCATTGAAATAAATCCAATGGCAAAGATGAAAATTTTTTGCTGGGCCGGGATTCGAACCCGGATTTCCCGCTTTGGGGCAGCGGTCGCCTTAACCCCACCGCCACTTTTACCTTATACTAAACGAAAGATTGAACTAAGGGAAAGTATAAGGGATAGGAAAAGAAATGTGTTCTTTTATTGCTTTTTTTATGAAGGAGCGACACTCACGCCCCATTCTGCCCAGATGGCCGTTACTGCACGAAATATCAGTTGACCGACAGTTTCAAAGTTCGCCTTCTCGTAGAACTGCCGTCGCAGCAATTTCCGTGCTCTCTCAGTTAAGTAGTGTTTCTGGCTTCGGTTGCCCGAGGTGCATAGTCTATAGTGGGCTTCTGGTAAACCTTATACCGTCAGTTACCATAATCGTGCATTGCCATTAAGTTCTTCAGGACACTATAAACCGATAACAAAAAGCTCACATTCTAAAGGAAAGAACTAGAGACGATACCTCACATCTACCCACGAGCAGGTCCCATCTGCGGACTATTTTTGTTGATTCTGGTCGATATGCATTTGATCGTTAGTTTATGTACGTTGCGGCGGTCGTCCCCTATCTGGCACTCCCCAGCTGCGAGCGGGGTCGGTGAAGACATTACGTAGGTAATTGGCGAAGAGCTGTCGGTATCGAGGTATGGTCTCGAGTCTGTGATGATGCTCTTGGAGGAATTTCTAGTAATCAAGTGCCGACTTCTCATCTTCTGTGAAAAGGTAGTAAATGGACATGCATTTGATCCATGTGAGAGCGTGTGTTTTCGCTGCCGGAAAATATATATATGTCTTCTAGACATAGGAGGAGCCTGGGATCAATCGCATTTGGCGGGACGCGAAGGTAGCAGGCAAGAATCTTCTTTACTAACGTCCAGACATCGACAACAGATTCACATGTTATACGATGTTCATCATTGTCCATAAGGTGGCATTCCGGGCAAAGGGGCGAATCCACCATCCTGATAGCGTGCAGTCGGAGTCTCGTCATAAATTTCCGATTGACGACATGGTACCACGTAGCTCTTATTCTTGTAGGGAAGACGGGCTGTTGAACTGCTTCCCACACCTTTGACCATTGTGTGGACGGTGCTTTATTCTCAATCATATTTCGAGGGACTGCCCTAAGCAACAATCGGTAAATGTCCCTTGCCTTTGGGGCTCGAGTGCTGGGAAGCTGAGGGTGCAAGTAGCTATATTCGAGTATGAAAGTCGCAATGTGGCTGAGCGAGGGCGCGACGTGTCCAACCGCAACCGGTGGCAGGATCGACGTAGGCATCAGCTCCTCCAGCAGGACGCCCGTTAGTGAGGTACGTCGACGTGTCCTCAGTTTCATCATTGTGGACAGGAACAGCGCCGTGGCCCTCGCTTTGACATTGATAAGTCCGAGTCCGCCGTCACGCCGCGGAAGGATAAGAGTATCATATCGAACTTTGAAAATGTGTCCAGCAGTGATGTAATATCCAAAGGCCGATTGCAGGTTGCGTGCCATCACTGTTGGCAGTGGGACCAGCCGAACCATGTGTATGATCTTGATCGCCACGTAGATGTTAAGTTATTCGACACGTTGTAGTAGGTCTATTCGTCGGATTATGTTTCGGCGTACCTCTGTGCGTACGACTTGCAGTAATCTTATGTAGTTCATTACTGCTGTGCGGCGAATTTCCTGTGTAAACGTAATTGCTAAGTAACTGAGGTCATCTCTCCGTGTAAATTGGACCACACAATCTTCAGGTAGGCCTCTTTCATTGAACATTGCTGTCGATTTGGTTACATTCATGACGCTTTTCGCCACCAAACCATATTGCTGCAAATTGCGCATATTGGCACAGTGTGATGTTCTTAAAATCTTTTGGAAAGCCCATTCCGTTCAACACTGCCATGAGAAAATTGTGGTGTAACCTGTCGAATGCGTGATAGAAATCAATGGCGATCAACGCTGCTGCGAGATGAAAGGATGCGGCGATCCCTATCACATCCCTGCATTCACTAGTAGCTGTTTGCCTGGTGGTCTCTCCTCCTTGTGTTAGTTCTATGGAAAGGACTACTGGTAAGACTTTCTTGATACGTGGCGCTAGTAGTCGGGTGAAAATTTTACAGTCCGAATTTAACAACGTTATTGGACGGTAGTCTTCAATCCTCTGTCCTCTTGAAGGCTTGTACATGGGGATAATAAGCCCTTCGACGAAAGCCGATGGGATATGAAAGCCAGGAGACATCAGTTCTTGGTACACATTGATCCAACGGGGCATCATCAGGGTACGGAAAGTTCGATAAAATTCGATCGGCAGTCCATCTGCCCTGGGTGCTTTGTTCAGCGCAGCTTTATCGATTGCATCCTCGATGTCATCCCACGAAATCTCCTCCAACAGTGGCGTCGAGGATGTGTGAGGCGCATTGCAAGAAATCGTTTGTGTCTCCCTCCTCTGTGTGGTCTTCCTGGTAAAATCGTTAATAATGAGTTGTAAAAGCTTCCACAATGGCCGCCTGGTCGTTTCGGCCACCTGGCAAGGACAGTTTCGTGATGAGCTGTCGTTTGCGTTGACGGTTTTCAAGCATCAATATGATGCATTGTACGAGGTTCTCCACTCGCTCTGTCTCGATGCCGTGACCTCACAAGTACTCCTTCTCATCTTCTCCACGTCAACGGCAATATTTTCGCTTTAATGCGGCGACCTTCTATCTTTCTTTCCAGGGACGGGGGTTGGGATGTAATTTCGCAAAGCATCGTATAGTAAAAGTCCAAAGTGTGATGGGTCCATGCTGCAGCGTCTTTCCCATACTGTGTTAGCATCCGTCGGCACGTCGGTTTTGCACATTCTACCCACCATTCCAGAGTTGCCGGTATCTTGGAAGCCGACTCTCGCAGTTCGCCCATGCCAAGGCTGTCACTTCCCGACATTCCAGGTCTTAGAGGCGCGCCACATTCAACTTCGAGAGCCCACGGCTTCGCCATAATTGCTGTCTCGGAAGGGTGGCCGTGCATATAATAGAGCTGTGGTCTGAGAAGGCAAGCGGCCAACGTTTTGCGTCTATCACTCGTGGATCAACATCTCGAGTGACGTAGATACGGTCAAAACGACTGGCTGAGTGATTAGTGAAATAGGTGTGGCCTGGGCGGTCCCCGTGTAGCTTCGCCCAAGTATCGACGAGAAGCAAGTCCCGTACAATTATTCGAAGTTCAGGACACGGTGAGAAATGTGGGATCTGATCCTTCTACATCTACATCTACATGGGATACTCTGCAAATCACATTTAAGTGCCTGGCAGAGGGTTCATCGAACCACAATTATAATATTTATCTCCCATTCCATTCTCGAATAGCGCGCGGGAAGAAAGAACACCTGAATCTCTCTGTTCGAGCTCTGATTTATCTTATTTTATTCTGATGATCATTTCTACCTATGTAAGTGGGAGTCAACAATATATTTTCGCATTCGGAGGAGAATGTTGGCGATTGGAGTTTCGCAAGTAGCCCACGCTGCAGCGATAAGCGCCGTTGTTGTAATGATTCCCATCCCAGATCCTGTATCATTTCCGTGACGCTGTCTCCCCTGTACCGTGACAATACGAAACGAGCTGCCCTTCTTTGGACTCTTTCGATGTCCTCCGTCAAACCCACCTGATAAGGATCCCACACTGGGCTGCAATACTCCAAAAATGGACGGACAAGCGCAGTGTATGCAGTTTGTTTAGTAGTTCTGTTGCATCTTTTAAGGGTTCTGCCAATAAAAGGCAGTCTCTGGTTCGCCTTTCCCACGATATTGTCTACGTGTTCTTTCCAGTTTAAGTCTGAAGTAATAGTAATTCCTAGGTATTTTGTGGAGTTTACGACCTTCACATTTGATTGATTTATGTTGTAAACAATGTTTAACGGATTTCTTTTCGTACTCATGTAGACGACTTCACATTTCTCATTATTTAGAGTCAATTGCCAATTTTTACACCATACTGATATCTTATTCAGATCGTTCTGCAGTTGGTTTTGATCTTCAGATGATTTTACTAGACGGTAAATTACGGCGTCATCTGCAAACAACCTAAGAGAGCTACTTAGATTTTCCCCTAAATCGTTTATGTAAATAAGGAATAGCAGAGGACCAATAACACTACCCTGTGGAACGCCCGATATCACCTATGTTTTAGTCGATGCCTTACCATCGATTACTACGAACTGTGTCCTCTCTGACAAGAAATCCCCTATCCAATCGCAAATTTGGGGCGATATACCATAACCACGCAATTTGATTAAAAGCCGTTTGTGAGGTACGGTGTCAAAAGCTTTCTGGAAATCAAGAAATACGGAATCGATTTGCGAACCTTTGTCGATAGCACCCATCACTTCGTGTGAATAAAGAGCTTCTTGTGTAAAATACAGTTGAAGTCACCCCCCGGGATACAGTGATGGTAACGACCAAGAAAGAGTAGAGGTGATTTCCTCGGCGTAGAACTGCGACCTCTCTCGGTGTTTATCGGTTCATAAGGGAGCATAGATGTTGATTATACGTGTTCCCAACGCTGTGACTGCCATCCCTCTGGCCGAAGGGAGGTATGTCACTTCTTCAACAGTGTTGCCATCACGAATAAGTATTGCTGTCCCACCGCCATTCGCATCACCAGGTGTCGTGTACGTCCTATAACCATGAATTTCTGGGAGAGTCGCTATGGAGACTTCTTGTAATAAAGCAAAGTCAACGTCGGACGCCCGGAGCATCTCTCGCAGCAACTGATTCTTCACTAATGTTCTTATCATGTTAAGGTTAATCGTTGCAATACGATACACCTGCTGGTGTGCTGCATTGCTAAGTTATTCATGGGAACGAAAATGTCTGTTGAGCGTCATGCAGTATCGACATTGTCACCCACCCCATCACCTCTACCGGACCGTTTTCTAGCGTGCCGCCGTCACCGGCGCGGACTTCGTCGGTGTCGTATGGTGGTCGTTAGTGTCGTCCGCCCACGCCGTGGATCGCGGAGGAGGTTCTTCGTCCATTGCGTCCTTAGAGCACAGGTTGGGCGCGCTCCCTCCTGCACCGGAGGGGCCGCGTCCATCCTGTGTCGCGTCGTTCAGGCGTTCTACTGCGGGCCGGCCGTGGTGACCGAGGGGACTGAGGCGCTCCAGTCACGGTCTGCACGGCCACTACGGTCGGGGGTTCGAATCCCCCTTAGGGCATGGATATTTGTGCCGTCTTAGTTCATAAGTAGTTTGTAAGTTTAGGGACTGATGACCCCTTAATTAAGTCCCATAAGCTCTACAAACATTTGAACATTTGTTCTACTGCGGGCATCTGCGAAGCGAGCTGATCGGTATCTTGGTTCACCATGTCAGCGGCGGTCGCCACCGAGGTAGTGTCGTCATTGTGAGCAGATTCTTCGTCCTCCTGCGTCCGGTTCTCCATCTTTTCTGCGGATAATTTACGCCTCCGTTTGCGTCGCTTCGGCGATCATTGCTTACGGGTGTATCCTTCCGCATCCGAGGACAGCAGGGAGCCGTGACGCTCCGGCACAAAGGCATAAGTCGGCACAATCAGTTACACTTTCTCCATGCTGGTGTCACGGGGTTGTTCCTCCGTCGTGGAAGGAGGTGCGGTCAGCAGTGATTCCTCAGTACGTGGAGTATGCGTTGCCGCATCGCTCTGCGTCGGAGGGTCGTGCATTGCAGTGTTCGAAGCTGGCAGATGAGTCGACAAATTTGTATCATTTGTGAGGGCGGCAGCATAAGTCGCGGGAAGTCTCGTTGGCTGCGACGGTGGCACCAAGTCCGTCGAAGACAGTTGCGTGATTCGGCGTTGCATGCATTCGGATCGGAGGTGTCCCTCTCTTCGACATCGCGAGCATGTCTTCGGTTGTCCATCATATATTACTATAGGGCGAGAGCCGCCGATAGATGTATATGAGGGAACATGTCGTCGAAGTTCGATACGGACCTGCCGCACGCCGTTCAAGACAGGGTATGTTTGGAACTGCATCCACTTCTCAGCAACGTGACTCTGCACCGTGCCGTAGGGGCGGAGCGCCGCCACAACCTCTTCTGCGGGACGTTCGAAGATCCTTGATGGTATGAAGTCCCAATCCAGCGTGGTCGACTGTCACAGTACTCACATTGACATCAGAGTGACAGAAACGAATCTCCCGTTTTGTTTCCCGAAGAAACCTTTCTCATGTTGCTTCATTGATGATCTTCACATAAACTACACTGCTCGCTATTGACAGGTGTATGCCGAGAACGTCGGTCGTCAGAATTTTCACTTCATCTCGAATAAATCGTTAGAGTTCGAGAGCCTTCGGTCTTGCAAATTCGTTTTGGAACGTAAATTTGAGCGTAGATTTGCGATACTGGTTCGCCACGCCAAATGTTTGTAGAGGTTATGGGACCCAACTACGAGGTCATCAGTCCCTAAACTTACAAACTACTTATGAATTAGCTAATACCAAGGACGGCACAAATATCCATGCCCGAGGGGGATTCGAACCCCCGACCGTAGTGGCCGTGCAGACTGTGACTGGCGCGCCGCAGAACGCTCGGCCACCGCGGCCGGCCATGCCGATCTATGTAAATATGCCGGCACGCGTGGAAACGGCCGAGTACGGCGTAAACGAACCCGAGCGCTGGCTCCGCGGCAGCGAACACAACAGCGCGTCCTCGCCGCGTCGCTGCGAAAGCAGACTGTGAACCAATTAGGCTATACAGGCACGCTTCCCTTCCAACCCAAATTCTCATCTTGTAGCCCCTGCCCATTTGATTCCACTTGCTTGCAGCCTATAATGGATTTTCGCAAGGGACCGAGCGTATTATTGCGTCTGAATTGAAATTACCAATTACCTGTTGGGGCAGATATATAATTATTTATGGTGTCTGTTCTTTACAGACATGTGCTACAAGATGAGACTTGGGTTGGAAGGGACTCGCGCCTGAATAGCCTAATTGGTTTAGGCGACCTCTGGCCCAAAGCGGGAAATCTGGGTTCGAATCCCGTCTTTGCCATAGGATTTATTTCAATGCCCTGAAACGGTCGAAATGTTTAAATATTTCGAATTTGTTAAATTACGGCCGTTAATGTCAACAAATGATGTCTGTTCTTTCGGACATGTCGGAAAAGAACAGATACCACATAAATAATTGATAACATATTATCTTAGTCTTCTGTGATTGTGTGAAAGTATTTTATCGGCGTGATGTAAGGCGTGTAGCGTACGCGGACGTCACCCCTAGGGATCAGTCAAATTCAGCCGACTCCTCATGTTCATCACCCGTGGCGGCTCCCTTAGAGAAATCTATTACTTGTCTAAAGTATCTGCCGAGCATGTCCTGAGAGCAACGAGCTTAAATTTCATAGACTGGCGATAGATCCGCCATGTTTGAGGCAAACTGAACTGGTGTCTGCCATGTAATTTGGGGTATCGGCTGACATCTCGTATGCCATACCTATTCAAGAATTGTACCTATTTAGAGTTCCACATTTTAAATAAGACTGACTATTGAATACGGATGTGCATCAAGTTCCGTCAGACTTTTTCGAAGCTGCGAATTGACGAGCCTGGTAGTATATTTCCCAAAAATTCGGTAATGTAATATCACGAACCTGTCAGTATAACAGTTCCAGTTCGAAGTATAACAGTTCAATGCCGTTTGCAATAATAACGAATGTGCCACTGTGAAAATATTTGTGTAGATTTTAATGCAAGTACTTGGTCTAAACGAGCTATGAAACGTACAGTTATTAGTACTTGTTATGACGAACAATCATGACCACGGATTTGCATCTGTCGTTAATGTGTTGTAACAACTGCTTTCATAAAGTAGTATACATGTATCTTGTGTTTACTAAATCTATTAAGTCTACAAACTTATAAATTTGTTGTTAAAGTGTTTTAGCTGTGAACTTTGGTGGACGAAATTTGCGTGGCACTTAGATGGCCAAAGAGTGAAGCTTCAGATGACCTATCCTACAGTTCCTTTGAAGAACACTCCTTAAAAAAATGCCCAGTTTTCTACCTGCTGTGGTTTGAGTTATTTCTTCTCCTGTCGCTCCTGCGGTTAACGAAACCGCAATTTTGAGTGGCTACACCTTCTTCAAAAAATTTCATTTGTTCTTGACAGTACGCGATCGTGCTTGGTTTACATGTAACCAGAGAAAACTGTGTAAGCAATAGTAACAGGCAGCATTTTTACACTTGTATATGTCTGTGTTCTTCACAACAAATAGTACTTATTTCAGCATGGCAACAACGAACGTTATTAATGATACGTTATTTCGGTGTGGAATGCTTTTGTGGCAGCTGACCCAGGCGCATTTTTATTGCAGTATTCTGTTCTCACTTTCGTCTTTGTACTCAAATTTCACGTACCAAACATTACTTGTTTCAGCATGACAACAAGGAAAGTTATTAACGATACCATATTTCGACGTGGATTGCTTTTGTGGCAGATGAGGAAGGCGCATTTTTTAACTGCAGTGTTTGGTTGTCACTTTAGTATTTATACTCAAATTTCGTCCACCAAAGGTCTCATCCAAACACTTTAACAGCAATTTTGCAAGTTTGTAGACATAATGTGTTTAGTCAACACAAGATACATGTATACGAGACTTTATGAAAGCAGTTGTTACACACATTAACAACAGATTTAAATGCGTGGTCATTATTGTTGCCGTAACAATTACTGTTCACTGTATGTTTAGCGGCTCGTTTAGACCCTGTACTTGCATTAAAATCAACACAAATAATTTCACAGTGGCACTTTCGTTGTTATTACAAACCTCTGTTAACTGTTATACTTCGAACTGGAACTGGTTCGTGATATTTCATTACAGCAGTTTTTGGAGTATACCCCTAGTCTCGTCAATTCGCAACTTCGATAAAGTCTGACGGAACTTGATGCATATCCATATTCAATAGTCTATACTTCAAACGTATAAATGCAAACAGGTGAATTTCTCGAGTGGATGTGACGTACCTGCTGTCAGCCGATACCCCAAATAACATGGTGGACGCCAGTTCAATTTGCCTCAAACATGGCGGACCTATCGCCACCAACGACCTATATAAACAACAGACTGGCTAAGGTGCTGCCATACTTGAAGCAAATTAAAAGCTCGGCCGCCATGTTTTAGAACGTCACGTAGTCGTAACCAGTCGTCTGCTATAGCACTGAATCATGTCACTTTCACTTTGGCAATGACTAAACAAACCATTCTCTACCTGCTTATTGTTATTTCTATAGCCAAGGTAATATGGATAAAGGATAAATGATAGAAAACAAGTGTGTCGCAGGAAAATCGGTAAGTTTAATTTCAAATGGCACATACACTACATCGGCTAAACATCATCTCATTCTCAATGAAATTCTTCCGGGTATGAGACCGCGTCGTCATTTTATAAACTATACCGACGTTTCGGCCACTGTTGCAGGAGGCCTTCGTCAGGGTCTGTGTCTAACTGCTGAATATACGACAGCTTGGGGTTTATATAGCAGCGGATGAGGGAGAGGAAGGGGGACGTTGGTTTTCCTTTATTGGTGGTTACATTATTGAACGCCATTGGTGAAAAGGGGCGAAGATGATTGGTGTTTTAATGGCTTGTTTTTCATATAATTGGAAGTTGCTTTCTTCCCCCTTATTGGTGAAAATGAACTTTTTCGATTGGATTTTTTATTACAATTTGCTATTGGCGGAATGGACCTGAGAGAACGGACGGCGGTTGTGACGTGCCGCTGTTGACTTGTCGCCTGGCGCAGACGGAGGCGGGCCGGTGCTCTGCGTGTGCGCGGCCGCTTTGGTCTCCGGGGTGCCTGCGTGAGTCATTCCGAGACGCCGGCAGCCTGTAGCCATCCTCCCTGTTCATATTGGCGGGACGCTTGGCTATTTCCATAGCCTCTCTTCCTCCTCGTTGAGAATGGTTGTTTCGCCAGCACTCGGGCCTCGCTGAAAGATAACTGTTTTCCGCCCTGTTTGTGATGCTCAGAAACCGCTGACTTTGTGTGCTATCCAAGCCGTATGTATCTTTCATGTTCAGAAAGCCTCGCGGAGATTGCTCGTCCGATCTCTCCTATATAAACCAGCCCTCACTCGCAGCTTATTTCATAAACGCCGGCATTACTCAGTTTGTCAACTGCGTCCTTCGTTGAACCTAGGACATCCTTGGTCTTATTGGTGATGCGGAAGACTGGCTTGATGCCTGCCCGACGAAGAACCTTGCCCACACATTCAGTGACGCCCTGCACGTTAGGTAATATGGCTATGCATTGTGCTTCCTCCTGCTCCCCAGTGTTGCTTTCATTCCTCCTGGACATTGTTTTATATATCTCGCCCTATCCATAGCCACTTGCCGCAAAGGTGGATCTGAGATGTCGTAGTTCCGCCTGTAGGTGATCGTCATCGCTGATCCTGTGGGCCCTGCTTTTACTTTTTAATTTGAAAATGTTCAAATGTTTGTATAGCTTATGGGACTGAACTACGGGGTTATCAGTCCCTAAACTTACAAACTACTTACGAACTAGCTAATCCTAAGGACGGCAAAAATATCCATGCCCGAGAGGGGATTCTAACCCACGACCGTAGTGGCCGTGCAGACCGTGACTGGAGCGCCTCATTCCCCTCGGCCACCGCGGCCGGCTCCTTGTTAGTGTTTGTAGGGCGGATTTCTTCTGCATGGGGTGGTGGTGAGAGGAGGCGTGTAGGTACCTTCCCGTGCTGTTAGCTTTTCTGTACACCCTGTGGCCGAGTTTACCGTCAGACTTTCGATAGACTTCGACGTCGAGGAAAGGCAGCACCCCATTCTTTTCTACTTCTATTGTGAAATCTATTTTGCTGTGCTGCCGATTGAGATGTTCATGAAAGTTCTTTAGCTTCTCTTCCCCAAGTGGCCAGATGACGCAAGTGTCATCAACGTAACGCAGCCAGCATGCTGGGCGTAGTGGCGCTGACTGGAGAGCCGTTTCTTCAAACGCTTGCTTGAAGATGTCAGCCGCAATCGGAGAAAGTGGGGACCCCATAGCTACACCGTCAGTTTGTTCGTAACATTCTTCTTTCCACTTGAAGTAGGTGGTCGTCAGGCAGTAGCGAACTAGGTCACAGGTGTCAGGTGCTAAGCGTTCTTCTAATATGTTCATTGCGTCTGACACTAGTACGTTAGTGAATAACGATGTCACATCAAAACTAATCAGATCCGTAGCTGATACACTCTTCTCTTTTAAAAGTGCCACGAAATGGGTCGAATCCTTCACATTTGTCTCTTTGTGGCTCACTAGATGTCGGAGCTTTGGTAGTCAGCAGTCAGACACAGGCCCTAATGAAGGCCGCCTGCAAGAGTGGCCGAAAGGTCGGTAGAATTTTATTGATAGTAACAACAGCCGCGGAAGCCTACGTTTGCAATCATCTCATTCGTCCAAAAACACACCTTTTCACTGTCCTTTAAACAGTATTACTTCGTGTATATTTGCCTAATCTGCTTACCTCTTTCCGGCGCAGATTTGGCTTCACATAAATGATGTATTCTACAACTGAAGTAATGTTTTAAAAGCAGCTTTAATAGGCTGGAGTAATGAGATTCCTCCCAAAATCCGAGGATACCATTAAGTGCTCGTAGTTTGTAAATAAAGTTGGCCTGTTTCCCAAAATTCTAAATACATGAACCACAGACATTGCCGAGGTGGGGTGGCTTGCATGCCTCAACGATGCAGATAGCCGTACCGTAGGTGCAACCACAGCGGAGGGGTATCTGTGGAGAGGCCAGACAAAAGTGTGGTTCCTGAAGAGGGGCAGCAGCCTTTTCAGTAGTTACAGGGGCAACAGTCTGGATGATTGATTGAGCTGGCCTTGTAACATCAGCTAATGTGGCTTTGCCACACAGTTACTGCGAACGGCTGAAAGCAAGGGGAAACTACAGCCGGTACATTTCCCGAGGACATGCAGCTCTACTGTATGAAAATATGATTATGGCATCCTCTTGGGTAAAATATTCCGGAGGTAAAATAGTCCCCAATTCGGATCTCCGGGCGGGGACTACTCAGGAGGATGTTGTCATCAGGAAAGACAATACTGGCATTCTACGGATCGGAGCGTGGAATGTTAGATCCCTTAATCGGGTAGGAAAATTAGAAAATTTAAAAAGGGAAATGGATAGGTTGAAGTTAGATATAGTGGGGATTAGTGAAGTTCGGTGGCAGGATGAACAGGATTTCTGGTCGGGTGAGTACAGGATTATAAATACAAAATCAGTTGGGGGTATCACAGGAGTAGGACTGATAATGAATAAGAAGATAGGAATGCGGTTAAACTACTATGAGCAGCACAGTGATCGCATTATCATTGTCAAGATAGATACGAAGTCAACACCGACAACAGTAGTACAGGTTTATATGCCAACTAGCTCTGCCGATGATGAGGAGATCGAAGAAATATATGAGGAGCTAAAGGAAATTATTCAGACAATTAAGGGAGAGGAAAACTTAATTGTTATGGGAGACTGGAATGCGGGAGTAGGACAAGGAAGGGAAGGGAAGATAGTAGGTGAATATGGTCTGGGCAAAAGGAATGAAAGAGGAAGCCGCCTGGTAGAATTTTGCACAGAACATAATTTAGTTATAACAAACACCTGGTTCAAGAATCACAAAAGAAGGTTGTATACGTGGAAGAGACCAGGAGACACCGGAAGATACAAGATAGATTTTATAATGGTAAGACATAGATTTCGGAATCAGGTTCTACAGTGTAAGACGTATCCAGGGGCAGATATAGACTCTGACCATAACTTGTTGGTTATGAACTGTAGGCTGAAACTAAAGAAACTACAAAAAGGTAGGAAAATAAGGAGATGGGACCTGGATAAATTGAAGGAACCTGAGGTTCTTAAGAATTTCAGAGGGAGCTTTAGGCAACAATTGACAGAAACATGGGAAAATAAAACAGTAGAGGAGGAATGGGTAAAATTGAGAGATGAAATAGTGAAGGTAGCAGAGGACAAAATAGGTAGGAAGGCAAGACCTACAAAAGATCCTTGGATATCACAGGAGATTCTAAATTTAATCGATGAAAGGAGAAAATATAAAAATGCAGTAAATGAAACAGGCAAAATAGAGTACAGACGACTAAGAAATGAGATTGACAGGAAGTGCAAAATGGCTAAGCAGAAGTCTCTAGAAGGCAAATGCAAGGATGTAGAAGAATGTATAAATAGGGGAAAAATAGATACAGCCTACAGGAAAATAAAAGAAACATTTGGAGATAAGAAATACAGTTCTATGAATATCAAGGACACTGATGGAAAACCAGTTCTCAGCAAAGAAGGGAAAGCTGAAAGGTGGAAAGAGTATATAGAGGGACTCTACAAAGGAAATGAACTTCGAGACAATATTGTAGGAAGGGAAGAGGATGTAGATGAAGATGAAATAGGTGATACTGTACTGAGAGAAGAATTTGACAGAGCCCTGAAAGACCTAAGTCGAAACAAGGCCCCTGGAGTAGATGATATTCCCTCAGAGCTACTGAAGTCTCTGGGAGAACCAGCCATGACAAAATTGTTTCACCTGGTGTGTAAGATGCATGAGACAGGTGAAGTACCCTCAGACTTTAAGAAAAATGTTATAATCCCCATCCCTAAGAAAGCAGGTGCAGACAGGTGTGAAAACTACAGAACCATCAGTTTAATAAGTCATGGCTGCAAAATATTAACGCGAATTATATACAGAAGGATGGCAAAGCTGGTAGAAGCCGACCTCGGGGAAGATCAGTTTGGGTTCAGGAGAAAGGTAGGAACACGGGAGGCAATACTCACTTTACGGCTTATCCTAGAAGATAGATTAAGAAAAGGCAAACCTACATTTCTAGCTTTTGTAGATTTGGAGAAGGCTTTTGACAATGTTGATTGGAATAAACTCTTTCAAGTTCTGAAGCAAGCAAGAGTAAAATATAGGGAACGTAAGGTTATTTACAACTTGTACAAAAACCAGACAGCGGTTGTCAGAGTTGAAGGGCATGAAAGGGATGCAGTGGTTGGAAAGGGAGTAAGACAGGGTTGTAGTCTTTCTCCATTGTTGTTCAATTTGTACATTGAGCAAGCTATAAAGGAAAGCAAGGAGAAATTTGGAGAAGGAATTAAAGTTCAGGGTGAAGAATTAAAAACATTGCGTTTTGCCGACGACATAGTAATTTTGTCAGATACAGCAAAGGACCTGGAAGAGCAATTGAACGGAATGGACAGTGTGCTGAAAGGTGCATATAAGATGAACATTAACAAGAGCAAAACTAGGGTAATGGAGTGCAGACGAAGAAAATCAGGTGATGCTGAAGGAATTAGATTGGGAAACGAAGCAATAGAGGAGGTAGATGAGTTTTGTTACTTGGGCAGTAAAATAACAAATGATGGTCGCAGTACAGAGGATATAAAATGCAGAATGGCAATGGGTAGGAAAGCGTTCTTGAAAAAGAGAAATTTGTTAACATCGAATATTGATTTAAACCTAAGGAAGTCCTTTCTGAAGGCATTTGTATGGAGTGTTGCCCTGTATGGGAGTGAGACATGGACGATAAACAGTGCGGACAGGAAGAGGATTGAGGCTTTTGAAATTTGGTGCTACAGAAGAATGCTGAAGATTAAGTGGGTGGATCGCGTAACTAATGAGGAGGTACTGAACAGAATTGGGGAGAAAAGAAATTTCTGGCATACCTTGACTAAAAGAAGGGATATATTGGTAGGACACATTCTTAGACATCAAGGAATTGTGAATTTAGCGTTGGAGGGAAGTGTGTGGGGAAAAAATCGCAGGGGAAGACCAAGAGATGGATACAGTAAGCAGATTCAGACAGATGTAGGTTGTCGTTCTTATGTGGAGATGAAGAGGCTTGCTCAGGATAGGGTATTGTGGAGAGCTGCATCAAACCAGTCTCCGGACTGAAGACCACCAACACAACACAACAGGGGTGAGGAAAACTTAATTGTTATGGGAGACTGGAATTCGGTAGTAGGACAAGGAAGGGAAGGGAAGATAGTAGGTGAATATGGTCTGGGCAAAAGGAATGAAAGAGGAAGTCGCCTGGTAGAATTTTGCACGGAACATGATTTAATCGTAACAAACACATGTTTTAAGAATCACAAAAGAAGGTTGTATACGTGGAAGAGACCAGGAGACACCGGAAGGTATCAGATAGATTTTATAATGGTAAAACATAGATTCCGGAACCAGGTGATAAATTGTAAAACATACCCAGGGGCCGATATAGACTCTGACCATAACTTGTTAGTCATGAACTGTAGGCTGAAACTGAAAAAAACTGCAGAAAGGTAGGAAGATAAGAAGATGGGACTTAGATAAATTGAAGGAAAGTGAAGTTCTGGAGAAATTCAGAGGGAGATTTAGGCATTAATTGACAGAAACAGGGGGAAATAAAACAGTAGAAGAGGAATGGGTAAAATTGAGAGATGAAATAGTGAAGCCAGCAGAGGACAAAATAGGTAGAAAGGCAAGACCTACAAAAATTCCTTGGATATCACAGGAAATACTAAATTTAATTGATGAAAGGAGAAAATATAAAAATGCAGTAAATGAAACAGGCAAAATGGAGTACAGAGGACTAAGAAATGAGATTGACAGGAAGTGCAAAATGGCTAAGCAGGAGTGGCTAGAAGCCAAATGCAGATCTGTAGAAGAATGTATAAATACGGGAAAAACAGATACAGCCTACAGGAAAATAAAAGAAACATTTGGAGATAAGAAAAACAGCTCTATGAATATCAAGGACTCTGATGGAAAAGCAAAGAAGGGAAAGCTGAAAGGTGGAAAGAGTACATAGAGCAGCTCTACAAAGGAAATGAACTTAGAGACGATGTTGTAGGAAGGGAAGAGGAAGTAGATCAAGATGAAATAGGAGATACTATACTGAGAGATGAATTTGACAGAGCCCTGAAAGACCTAGGTCGGAACAAGGCCCCAGGAGTAGATGACATACCCTCAGAGCTACTGAAGTCCCTGGGAGAGCCAGCCATGACAAAACTATTTGAATTGGTGCGTAGGATCTATGAGACAGGCGAAATACCCTCAGACTTTAAGAAAAATGTAATAATCCCCATTCCAAAGAAATCAGGCGCAGACAGGAGTGAAAATTACAGAACCTTCAGTTTGATAAGTCATAGTTGCAAAATTTTGACACGAATTATCTGCAGGAGAATGGAAAAGCTGGTAGAAGTTGACCTCGGGGAAGATCAGTTTGGATTCAGGAGGAACGTAGGAACCCGGGAGGCAATACTCACTTTACGTCTTATCTTAGAAGATAGATTAAGGAAAGGCAAACCTACATTTTTCGCTTTTGTAGATTTGGAGAAAGCTTTTGACAATGTTGACTGGAATACACTCTTTCAAATTCTGAAATCAGCAGGGGTAAAATACAGGGAAAGGAGAGTTATTTACAACTTGTACAAAATCCAGACCGCACTTATTAGACTCGAAGGGCATGAAAGAGAAGCATCAGTTGGGAAGGGAGTAAGACAGGGTTGTAGCCTTTCTCCGATGCTATTTAATTTGTACATCGAGCAGGCGGTGAAGGAAAGCAAGGAAAAATTTGGAATAGGGATTAAAGTTCAGGGGGAAGAAATAAAAACATTGCGTTTCGCTGATGACATTGTAATTCTGTCAGAGACAGCAAAGAACCTGGAAGAGCAGTTGAATGGAATGGACAGTGTGTTGAAGAGAGCGTGTAAAATGAACATTAACAAGAGCAAAACAAAAATAATGGAATGCGGTCTTAGAAAATCAGGTGATACTGAAGGAATTAGATTAGGTAACGAAACAATGAAGGTGGTAGATGAGTTTTGTTACTTGGGTAGTAAAATAACATGCGATGGTCGCAGTACAGAGGATATAAAATGCAGAATGGCAATGGGAAGAAAAGCATTTTTGAAAAAGAGAAATTTGCTAACATCGAATATTAATTTAAGTGTAAGGAAGTCTTTTCTGAAGACATTTGTGTCGAGTGTTGGCTTGTACGGGAGTGAAACATGGACAATAAGCAGTGCGGACAGAAAGAGGATAGAGGCTTTTGAAATGTGGTGCTACAGAAGAATGCTGAAGATTAGGTGGGTAGATTGCATAACTAATGAAGAGGTACTTAACAGAATTGGTGAGAAAAGGAATTTTTGGCACACCCTGACTAAAAGAAGGGATCGCTTGGTAGGACACATTCTTAGACATCGAGGAATCGTAAATTTAGCATTGGAGGGAAGTGTGTGGGGTAAAAATCGCAGAGGGAGACCAAGACACGCGTATAGTAAGCAGATTCAAGTGGATGTGGGTTGTCGTTCTTATGAGGAGATGAAAAGGCTTGCTCAGGATAGAGTAGGGTAGAGAGCTGCATCAAACCAGTCTCCCGACTGAAGACCATAACAACAACAACATTTGCAAAAGAAAAATTGTTCTGGAAGATCTTTAGAGGGATTGAACAGGCTGTTTTTTTATTCCTTATAATCCGATTGATCCTGCTTGATTCACATTTATAGGAGCAAGGAGAACTGCCAAGCAATCTAAACCCTTAAGTTTTCTACTCACTTGCCTAATGATGCTTCCAGATATATATTCCACTAATTTTTTTGGAATATAACGTCAGCATTTCGTATTCTGCCACATAGTAATGGTCACAATGAATAGACCTACTGCTCTCTGAATGACTTAAACCATGATTTGCAATAGGTAATAAAAGAGGTTCCATCTCTCTTGCTTGGCTACATATCTTCAAAGGGAGCTGATTTTTTTTATTTTTTTATTTTTTTTTAAGTGTCCTTGCTGGCGTTTTTGCTTTTTGGAGATGTTTAGGGAACGAAAATATCGTAGGAATCGCCCAGAAGCCGCTTTGTATAATTTGTTGCATACATGTATTTCTCCTCAAAATTCGATGAACAAATGCAACTGTATGCAGTAGGTTTCCACTTATCTCGCCTCATATTGGCTAACCATCGTTTTGTAAGTTCTTCATTTTCCAAAGAAAACTTAAAAATATAATTACGGCTTACTTTAGTTTCAGTAGGACTATTGTATGCAGAAATGTATTAGGACAAAAGACGAGTACACGAAATATTAGAAACGAAAACGTACAAATACTAACTGAAAATACGATATTCCAACAGTCTTGTTACCGCGATTCATACATTTATATGCTGCGCATACACTGGGCACGATTTCAGCTTAATAAATAACCTTTCAAGCTTACTACGATAAATAAAATGTGAAACTAAAACACGTAAATAGCGTATTCGGCGCACTAGACGTTGGAAAAAAATGGCTGCCACAGTTCCTGATTGCTGCCACAAGGAGCGCTGTTAACCCAGAGATAGCCAATCTATGTAGTTTATATAGCTCGTTGATCGCCAATCTATGAAATTGTAGCTCGTTGCCTGAGACTGAAGGAGAGTGCCTGCTACTGGTGACGAAGAGAAGCGGTCCGTGGTATTCCGCGTCGTGGGCGAAGAGAGAGAGAGAGAGAGAGAGAGAGAGAGAGAGAGAGAGAGAGAGAGAGAGAGAGAGAGTTGTATACAAGGGGCTACCGCGGACGCAGTGTTGTGTCTGCGTCGTGGCGTGTCTGGATCATACTATTTTCTGTTTCTCACTCTTGGTTGCGAAAGGCTGATGTGGCTAGCGACTGCGGGAAAGGAAATGAACTTTGGGCAGCTTAGTTTGTGGGCGTGCGGTTCTTCACGCTATGTATTCACTGTTTGGGTAGTGTACTTATCGCGTGGCGTAATCCGTCGAGACTTTCCCAACTGTAATTATTGTCTGTGTTGTCGCCGCAAAACGGCCGTATTGTGAAAGACTTCAGTTTACATTATCAGTGACCGCCCCTGTAATTATAGTTCGGTCAAGCTTTGTTCGAACGGAATGTGCTCTCCGCTTAGCTTACTCGCTAACACTGGCTCGCTGAATGAAACTGGTTCCAGTTGCGTAATTGAGTGGGTTAACCATAGTCGCTAATTATAAACCTTTGAAATGATATTAAACTGTACTTGTTCTTAGAGTGTAACCACCTGTGATGAGGCATCCGTTGAGTGCGGATTTTGCTCCGTGACTTGTCTTTAAAGAGAAAGTTTGCATGTTTGGCATTGAAGCAGTAAGAATTTAAAATTTTTCTCTGTTCTATGTTTTCTTGTAGGTAATAATCTTTCCAAGAGTGGTAAGGGCATTGTGATTCTGTTATCAAACTTAAGGCAGAAGGTCTTCCGGTATAGGCGAGTAAGCACAGGGACTGTATACTGCTCTTACGTCTGTGCGTGCCCAGTGGTACAGGGCCGCGGTGGAGTGGCCGAGTGCATTGAGGCGTTATACTCGGATGCGCGAGGCCGTTCCCTCGGGCATGGATGTTTGTGATTAATATTAGTTCATAAGTAGTTTCTAAGTTTAGGGACTGATAACCCTGCATATAAGTCCCATAAGCTTAACAAACATTTTGAACATTTGAATTTAGTGATACGAGTCTTATGCGATCTGTTATTTAGAGCGTGCCCGTTACCACAGATGTTTGTTGTTGCAACTACTCCATCATCAGCTTCTACCGTCCACTGGAAGACATAATAAGGCAAACCTAAATACTACTAAATAAAGTATTTTGTGTCAGACAGCAGATAGTAATTAATCGCACTCTCTAATATAATTATAACTGAGAAAGTTTGTTAAGCGTTCACGCAAAATTTACTGTATGGATTTAGATGAAATTTTGCAGAGGGACAGAGTTGGACCGGGGTAGATAAAACCATTCCATGGGATAATTTTCGAAGTTGCTCCATACTAGGCGAATGAAGAAGAAGCTACTAACAAAAAATAAACAATGATCGCCTTATCATGAAACCGCGAAAACATGGCCCCCTGCCGCAAAGCAAACCGGGAACAGTCAAGACAAAACTCGCACGTCCGCGGTGACGGCAGACGGACTGTTGTCAGTGCCGAAAACTCACTCTCGCTAAACTACGGCGCTCTTAGCTCATTGCTCCGTACTGACCAGCCTAATTTCGTCGATAGCCCGGTCAGAGGAGGAAAATAGGGAAAATATTCGTCTAGGGTGGTTTCAGCAAAAGGATTTTGTTTGATGAAATACTTTCGATTCAGCCGAGCCCCTACCAGGCGTCATAAAGTATAAGATAGTTAGTGTCTGGCCAGAAAAAAGTTATAAGTAAATAACTGACTCGAAATCTTCACTTATTATCGTGACAGTGGCAGTGGGGTAGAGGGAAGCGTCTTGAATGCATCACTATTGTGACAAAGTAATTATTATTTGAAGCTTCTGATCCGTGAATGTATCTAAACCGTTAAATGGCACAATAAACAAATATTGAGCGGTTAGAAATGTATCTTAAGAGGTTGCGTGAAGCGCTGAATTGTCACCATTATTTGAGAACACAGTCAAGCTATTTTGCTTTCTCACACAGAAGATCTGACCAGAATGCGGCAGAGGCAATGAGTACGTACGTTAATTGAAGAGCGAATAGTTCTTATGGTATGGAAAGGCACCGTTCCAAGAAAAAAAGCCACAGAATACCGAATCCATTTCCCGCCTACCATTGCACGGCAGTGTATAGAAAGGTATGTAGATTCTGTTCGGTATTCCTTTCAGTATTAATGCATTTGTGGTATATAAACACTCCCTAGATGTTCTGCGGAAAATCAGCATTCTCCATGTCTGTCAGCGCAGTACGTCATCAGTGATTTATGAGTGCACTGTGGAACAGTCAGTATAACATTGTGAAACACCCTGTCGTTTCCTGTTGCGTCGTAATGGGACAGACAGACTGGTGACTCGCTTTCTCGCTATTCGTTTCGCAGGCGCAGAAATAGCGGCAGTGCCTGACCATTCCATTGGTCTCCAGCAGCACAGAGTAACATACAGTGAATAACTTTAATATTCGGACACCAAGATATTTTTAGTTTGCTGCGTTATAACTGCATTCGGAACAAACAAAAATATAACATAACCAAATATTATATGAAGGTGCATGTCTTGTAAATAACAGTATGAACGTTGTTTGCATAAAGTAAAACAGTTGTTAAAGAAAGCGATTAAAATAAACCACTCCTCGATGGTCACGTTACTTTAATATCCGGACAGATGGCAGTGTCGCACTTGTCACCGTTCACGCCGGGGTGAGTAGGCCTGCTTCTAGTATGAAGGCAGGTGTGTGTTCACAAGCGCGGTCGACTCTCCAGACGGTACGATGCCACGCAAAGATAATACCAACTTTGAGATACGACAAATTGTGATTTTTCACAATACGAAAGGAAAATCATATCGACAAACTGCTGCCATGCTCAACATGAGTAAGAGTACTGTGGCAGATATTGTCAGGCGTTTCAAAAACGAGGACCGTGTAAACTCCATACCACAAATGAGCCAGTCACAGAAGTTGGATGCTCGTGACAAGAGGAAGTTAATACGAAAAATAAAGAAGGATCCTACACTCAGTGCACCGAGATTAGCACGTGAACCTCTAAACGAGACTGGCAAGAAGGTACATCCTCAAACGATTCGCAGAGCATTGAAACAAAGTGGATACAATGGAAGAGTGGCTCAGAAGAAACCTTATGTGTCTCAACAAATGGACAGAAAAGATTGGACTTTGGTAGGGAGTTTATTACGAAGGATGCAATTTGCTAGAATGACGTCACGAAAGTAAATTTAACGTCTGTGGGTCGGACGGACGAAGCATGATGTGGCGGAAGAAGAAAGAGGAATTTACAGTCACAAATATTAAACCCACTGTAAAGCATGGAGGTGGCAGCGTCCTTGTCTGGGGCTGTATATCGACATTTGGACCGGGCGAAATGGTGTTCATCGACAATACTATGGACAAATATGTCTATATGAACATATTAAAGAACAATTGACGAAAAAGTTCTAAAACCATGGGGATATCAAACACCTTCAAATTTTACCAGGACAATGACCCGAAACGTAAGGCTCGCATTATGCAGGAATATTTGTTGTACAACTGCCCCAAAGTCCTACCACCACCACCTCAGTCACCAGATCTCAACCCGATTGAGAATGTGTGGGGAGAAGTGAAGCGATGTATTAGAAGTACACCAATATCTTCCAAAGAAAGTCTGAAGCTTCGACCGAAAGAAGAATGGGACAGTCTACGTGCGGGCTATTTAAAAAGTATCATTAGCAGTATGCCGTAGCGTTTGAAAGAAGTGATAAAACAGAATGGCTGCCCAACATGATATTGAAACATTTATTTTCCATAAAATTTTGTCTCGAAATACTTAGTTCCGCAAAGTGTCCGAATATTAAAGTAACGTGAATATAGGACCGAGTTGTATTTAAATTGCATTATTAAGGAAGTTATGCAAGTTATCTCAATAAAATTTATATGATTACTTACAAGACACATCACGTAATGTAATAATTGGTTACACGTTTTGTTATAAATAAAGTTATGATGTTCGAAGATTGAAATATCACAGTGTCCGTATATATTTGTGTCTGTATATATTTGTCTGTGCCAGCGGTCTGCCCTCTCCCGAACCTTCTGCCCCCTCCCCCTCCCCCATCCCCCCGACACACACACACACACTTGCAGTCACTTGTCATATCCCCACAAACACCGAACAAATCATCAAATCATATCCCCCAATACAGTTATACTGTACTGAAATATGCTTTAGACATTTTAAATTTTGTCTTAAAAGGAGACCACATGGGTATCGGATTATATATATTTTTGGTATTCGTGATACACAGTGTGTGCAATGAATAGTATGGCCAGGCTACACTACTCCAACACGGGCAAAGTGATACATTTCTAACTACGTGTTTGACCTCGTTTTCCAATTTTGGGGCCAACTGTTCAAATGTTTCAAAAGTTTGTATAGCTTATGGGACTTAACTACGGGGTCATCAGTCCCTGAACTTACAAACTGCTTATGAACTAACTAAGGCTAAAGACTGCACAAATATCCATGCCCGAGGGGGGATTCGAACCCCCGACCGTAGTGGCCGTGCAGACCGTGACTAGAGCGCCTCAGTCCCATCGGCCACTGCGGCCGTCTAGAACTTGTTCAATAAAAGTTTTATATCAGTTTGATTAGAAATTTCATAAGCATTCCAGTGCCGTCATTAATTTTATTATACATGTACTATGAATAGTAGAAAACTCTGTAGAGTAGATAAATTAACTATTTACTCAACAATCTTGAAATGACAGTTAGGAACTTGCAACACAGACAGTAGCGATCGCTCTCAGTGCGTATGCCCATAGTCAAGTCCTCTACAGCCGTGTGGACGTCCTCCCTGCGAGCTTCTCGTAGGGAATCTGTAGTCCTGTGCAGGCGAAACGCGCCATTAAATAAGGAATGCCGGCCGCGGTGGCCGAGGAGACTGAGGCGCTTCAGTCACGGTCTGCACGGCCACTACGGTCGGGGGTTCGAATCCACCCTCGGGCATGGATATTTGTGCCGTCCTTAGTATAAGGTAGTTCGTAAGTATTTTGTAAGTTTAGGGACTGATGACCCCGTAGTTACGTCCCGTAAGCTTAACAAACATTTGAACATTTTGAACATTTGTAGGGCTATAAGGAAATCCAAAATTCAAAAACATAGAAACACAGCAAAACAACTTACGGCGTCACACCAAG
The DNA here is from genome assembly GCA_026315105.1 of Locusta migratoria. Classification (NCBI taxonomy): domain Eukaryota; kingdom Metazoa; phylum Arthropoda; class Insecta; order Orthoptera; family Acrididae; genus Locusta; species Locusta migratoria. The sequence continues at coordinate 316,870,806 of CM048747.1, read as the reverse complement.
GAGAGCGCATTGTAAGCTTTGTTTACCATTTTTACTGTCTTCTAAATGCAAAATAAGCCCATGTCCCATTATCCCCGTTTTGTAATTACGCCTTGTAATTTTGTCTAAATTCTATCACGCAGATAACCTGAAGAAGCCCTGTTAAAGGGCGTAACACGTCACTAAATAAGGAATGAAACAATTTGCAATCAAAACGGTTTTTTACTAAAGGAATATTTATTCTCACTGATTGCTATACACCATGGACTGGCAGTTAATATTATACTCTCACTCTGTATTATCACTGGAAGTAGAAGGCAAAATACCACAGAATGCTATCGAAAACGGCCCAAATATCAGGAAGGCTAACTGGAATGAAGTCAGAAGAGTGTGAGTGTCCCTGAAATCTTTCGCAGGCTGACGATGTATCACTAGAACTAACAGTGGCCACACATAGATCAATGGAGGTATCAGTACCGATCACGACAGATTCTTCTTCAGGAGCCGCGCGGGAGTGGCCGAGCGGTCTGCAGCGCCACGTTACGGATCGCGCGACCTCCCGCGTCGGAGGTTCGAATCCTCCCTCGGGCATGGATGTGTGTGTGTTGTCCTTAGGTTAGTTTAACTTAGTTTAAGTAGATTGGAAGTCTAGGGACTGATGACCAATGTAGTTTAGTCCCATAGAATTACAAACATTTGAACATTTTTTCCTTCTTCACGAGCACGTCGTCTGGACCGAGGTTATGTAATAAGACGTAAAACAACAAGAGCCAGAAAACAATACCAGAGCAGCATGACCCAAGAAGAAAGAGAGCGAAGTTTTCATAAAAAATCGAAATGTTAAATAACGTTTTAAGGGCGAGTATTGAAAAACAAAAATGGAACGACGAAAATAATTAATGGCGCCTGTTTACCAAACCCTTAAGATTCGTAGGTAATAGTTATCGAAAAATTAAAGTCATTAACAGTCTAATCCACGCTCAGAACTAACGATGGATCGGTAACAGAAAGTTGGAATCAGACAGTTCCTCAGTTGTCCTATTACTACAACACTGCTTCCTGACGACGAATGTGATTGAAGCATAATGTTAGGGGCACATATAATACGCTTGTATACCCCCTCGCATAAGAAGATATGAGGCAATAATTTTAGGACCGAAAAAGAGAAAAAAAAGAAAAAAATTATGGCCCGGATGGGAAGCATTTGGAAGTAATACAAGCTTCATGTAATCAAATATATATTTCTGTGAATTGTATAACAAATTTCTGTCGCAAGGAAGAGACCTTGCTCTATGGAAGAATGCTGAGATGGTGATTATCAGTGAAGGGCAAGACAAGAAATCGTTATCAAAAGCCTACAGACAAATTTGTCTTCTAAACGTCCTGAAAAAGATCTTCGAAGGACTATAATGCAAAAGATTACAAGATTGCACACTGTTATAAAGAATGATACCTCATCAGTACGTGGTTAAAAGAGGAAAGTTAAGGGAAGATGTAATTAATAATTACTAATGTGATTTCGCTAGTGAAATATTCTAGTAATGCTCTAACGGTTACCGACGTTACTGGCGACCGAGCAAAGTGGACTCGCATTCGGAAAGACGGTTGTAGCCCGCTTCTGCCCATCCATATTGAGGTTTTCTGTGTTGTCCATAAATCGCTTTGATTTAAAACAACTCGAACTCGTGCTCTAATGACCACGTTGTCGTCGGTACGCTAAACGATAATCTCCATTTGTCCTTTCTTATTCACGGAATGTATGGCATTAATTGTAAATGAGCGAGGTTGAAAATGTGTACCCAGCCGGGACTCGAACCAGGCTGTCCTGCTGTCTAGGCAGTTGCGCTGAACCCTACACCACTGGAGGCACAGTGAGCATGGGATTACTCTAGCACGCCTCCCGTCAGATACGAATTCTCAACTCCACTACTGCCCACTAGAACTCAAACTCGTAGTTATTGTAAGCTAATTGCCGTAAGAGTAAGGGCTTAGTAGTACCTCCGCACTAAAGAGAGGATCACTGCACGTCATCGGCATTGATTTAAGTTATATGTATGTGGTGTCTGTTCTCTCGAACAGTCCTTTCATCCTTAATGACGTGGTATCGTAAGCGGACTGTTAACATTTGCAGATAACGTTGTATGTGGGGACACTAAAAAACTACTGAAGATACTTGTCTTTCAGCAGTCATGAACTGTAAAGATAGTGTCCAAGGACTAATTGTCAACAGCAGCTAACAGATCCACGAACAACGTACAAGGCAACGTAAATGAGAATCGTAGGATAATATTAAATGATGCCCCTATTAAAAGAAACGCAGTGACAAAACAGGCAGAGGCGTAGTTATATCGCCAAGAGCCCTGAGGCAAAAATGACATTGGGACCCTCTTTAAACTAATACAGATAAAAACTACTTCATCATCAACTCCTTACCGCCCACTGGAATAAGGCAAACCTAAATACTAATAAGTAAACCATTATGTGTCACGAAGCAGATAATATTTAATCGTACTCTGTAATATATGAGGGATATTCCAAAAGTAAGGTCTGGTTAAACCAAAAACACCGAAAATCAAACTTTGTTTCCAGCGCAATTGTTTTATTGACGTCCCTTCTGTCTTTTTCTATTTTTCTACATAATATCCATACTTGTTTAGACATTTGTCATATCGTTCAACAAGCTTTTGAATGCCAAAGCCGTAGAAATTGTCCGATTGCAAAGATACCCAGTCTTTAACAGCTTATTTCACTTCATCATCTGTTTCGAAGCGCTTGCAGCCAAGAAACTCCTTTTAGGTAGCAGAACAGGTGAAAACCACTTGGTGCCAAGTCCGGACTGTACGGTGGGTGGTCCATCTGTTCCCATCCAAAGTTCTTGATTAGAGTTTGCGTGTCCTTCGCAGTGTGGGCTCTGGCAATGTCATGCAACAACACTCCAGACGTCATAAGCCAACGTCGCTTATTCTGGATTACACGTCGAAGCTTTAGTCAGGGTAGCGCAGTAGGCGGCTTTATTGACCGTTGTCCGTCTTTCTATTAAGTCGACTAACAATACTCCATGTCTATCCCAAAACACGGCCGCTATAACCTTGCGTGTGCAGATTGTCTGCTTTGCCTTGACCTTACCTGGCGATGACTTGTAACGCCATTCCGTTGACTGACGTTTAGACTCGGGGTTGAAGTGAGAAACTCATGTCTCGCCCCCTGTGACAATATGGTCTAAAAGTCACCTTCCACATGATATCGCTCCAAAAAGGCTCGCACCCACTAGCACCTTTACTGTCGCCAATTATGTTAAGACCGTACACTTCAGTAATCTGCCGATGGATTTCTGTCGCTGAAAACGTGTCTTGCAGATAAAAACCTTATCACTGTCCTTCCTTTTCACAATCGGCTGGCTGACTGATTGTCTTAAACATTGTGAACTGGCACTATCAGCAGCACACAACAACAGTAACGACGATACTGGCGGCGTTTAACGCGCAAGGTATGAGTGTTTTGTCCTTGGCGCCACTTTCAAACATTTACGGCGAAAAGTACCTTGCTTTTGGAATAAAGCTCGTAATGATAACTGTGAAAGTTTGTTTGTTTGTTATGTTGTCAAACACAAATTACTGGGTGTATTTGCATGAAATTTCGCAGAGGGATAGAGTTGGATCTGGGTATGACATACAGATAAAACGGGCCGGCCGCAGTGGCCGAGAGGTCAGCACGGCCGCTACGGTCGGGGGTTCGAATACCACCTCGGTCATGAATGTTTGTCGTCTTTAGTATAAGGTAGTTCATAAGTAGTTTGTAAGTTTAGGGACTGACGATCCCGCAGTTAAGTCCCTTAAGCTGGACAAACATTTGAACAGATAAAACGACCCCATAGAATAGCTTTCGATGTTGCTCCATACCAGGAGAATGAAGCTGCAGGCAGAAGCTTCACTAATGACGCGCCGATCAGTAATACATTCCACAAAATCATCCACTATCCATATTTTCTTATCTTCTTGCACAAATTTCAGAGTGTAATTGCTTACAGCACTTCATTAGTATCTATGATTAAGGAGCACTCCCTTGGTAGAATTCACCACGTAAACATTTGAGTCAGTATAACAATACCGTTCTGTAATAATATATTGTAGTTACTTTATATTCAAATGTGGTCACACCGTGTATTGTCAAACACAGTGCTAGTAATTCAGCGCCATTCACTGTTATTTCGCAGAGATTGGCAGCCATGGAAACTCCGACTTCAACAGACAACACGCTAATTGTGGCAGGGTTCAGGTCTTACCGAACAAGCAATAGACCTTGTTATGTTTATATTATGAGGTGGGAATAATTTTTGGATTTCACTTCGTGCGTTTGATGTTTGTTGATCAAGGTTCAAAAAGTCAAAAGTCGAAAATCCTTCATTCAACTAAAATATTATATACAGTAGAACGTCGATTATCCGAAGTAATTGAGGGACAGGGACGTTCGAAAAACTGGTTTATTCGGATAATCGTACTGTGTACTTCTATTTGCAAATAAGACGTTTATACAGTATTTGGAGCGTCGTGTGAAGTGAAGGCCCCTTTAGAAGCACTGTTCCACCACCCGGTGTCCTTGTGCGGCCACTGTTGGAAACTTGGTTTGAGGGGAGGGGGAGGTGATGGACGTTAGCGAGGGGGAAAAAATTTAAGCATCGAATCTCTACCGTAACTTTTTTCGAACGTCGTTCACGGATGCCGAGGAGCCCCTTGAGCTCAGGGGCCCCGGGGCACTGCCCCCTAGCTCTATGATAGTTACGCCACTGGAAAAAGGTAGTCTTTTCTTGATGAACGTCATAATAAGGAGACGCAGCTATAAAATACACAAACGAACAAAATTATAATCGTCTCAAACAGGCAGTTAGGATTTCAATTAAGAACAATTACAGTACATCAGTGTTTGATGCTATGCAGCTTTTATTTATTCTATAAGATGACTGTTAGTTACGTAATGTAATAATTTTTACCCAAGCTGTCAGAGAACTGTCTTGTTTACATTTATATTATGGGTTGTCTATTGATGGAAGCCTTATTATTGTTTAGTGCTCAATAAAGGCCATAGTAGTGTTTTCCATGATTAATTACATAAATTCGCAATTTCTTTGTGCGGTAGTACCCCCTTGTGATACAACTTGTTATAATATATACTCTTGAGTAGCGTGTAGTCTTCTCCAGTCGTCGTCGAGAGTGCATGTACAAGAATAGGACCGTTTGTGGTCGTGACTTTGTCTTTGACGTATTCAAAGTTTTTATTTCAGTTTTTTATCAGTGTGACGACCCAGTATGGTAATATACTTTATTACTTGAGCACAGCCGCATGTCGATGACGATGAAGTGATGTGTATTTTTCTGTTGTGATATTATTTACATGAAGTATGTGCTCCTTATATATAACGTTAAGCTCAAAAAAATGTTCAAATGTTTGTAAAGCTTATGGGACTTAACTACGGGGTCATCAGTCCCTAAACTTACAAACTACTTATGAACTAGCTACAACTAAGGACGGCACAAATATTCATGCCCGAGGGGGGATTCGAACCCCCGACCGTAGTGGCCGTGCAGACCGTGACTGGAGCGCCTCAGTCCCCTCGGCCACCGCAGCCGACTAACGTTAAGCAGGTTAATTTTATTTATGTTTTGTGGACATTTTAAACAGCGCCTGAGAATGGCAGAAAGGTCTGCTGAAACTGGTTATGAATTGAAATAAAATAGTTTCAACAAAACGATCTTAGCAATCCACATAACAAATTACATTTTAGCCTATCACTAATCTGTAAGAGAATCAGTGTTTGGGCTTAGCCGCGCTGAATGGCCGCGTGGTCTAAGGCGTCATGATACGGACTGAGCGGACGTTCCCACCGGAGGTTCGAGTCCTCCCTCGTGCATATGCTTTGTGTGTGTGTGTGTGTGTGTGTGTGTGCTGTCCTTAAGTATTTCTTAAGTCTACGGGCTGATGATCATAGAAGTTTTGTCCAATAGGTTTACAAACACTAGACATTGACTGCAGCTTATAAACCCATGTTGATTAGTTAGAGAATGACGACTTGCACCAAGATTAATTGACCTTACGGCACAAGGAATATGCAATCGGGAGTTGGAAATTAGGAAAATATGAGAATTTTACAGGTTGAAGAAGTACAAAGTTGCTACAAGATCGTATAACTTTGGAAACAACGGGGAGGGACTAAGAGTTAAATTTCTTCCGATGTCGAGTGGGCGAATACATTACCTGACTGGTGGCCTGCAGCAGGGTGGGCACTCCATAGAGTACACATTGTGGAGTTAAGCATTCTGCGAAGACGCTACGGGCAATTGTCGTTAGGATTAACGATGTTGGATCCCAAAGAAGCATAGAAGAACGAGTCGTCCTGGCTTATCTTCGACGACGTTGCATTCGCAGTATCCAAGGAAGACTCAAAGAGGTATTTAACAGCACTGCAGCATGCAGTTTTCTCTGGTAAGCGAAGTACTCAGCTGATGGAGAGAAGGCAGCTGAGATCTGCCACCACCGAATGTAAGACTGTGTTGGTGCAAGTCACCACAAACGTGTGGTGTCTAAAGGTCATTTCACACCGGCGTAGCGTATGTCGAGATACGTCTTCGAAAAGACGTCGCAGACGTATCTCGTTTTGTAATCAAATGGGGCATTTCACACTGACGTAGCTGGCGTCGCATTCAGCCAGGATACATAATACGCGTATCTCCAGCTACCACTGCACACGTAGCATCGCTGCGTATCTCGGCTCGCGCATGCACACTACACTTCTCCACAAACCACGTGCTCTGTGCTGGACAGCTCTATTACTGCGTGTTTGTATGTTTATTGTTGACAATGTCTGCATTAATTGACCAAGTGAAGACAGTGCCGTGGGACTATTTTCAAATTGAATACCGAGATGCTAACTTGCTTGACTTAACTTGGGAAGAAATTTCCCAAGTTTTAAGGAAGCCAAGTAAGTATGAAAATTTCTTTTCGTCTAGTGTTATAAGTGTATGAAAGACTGCAATATCAAGTTTTTAAAACGGCTGTACAACTTTCTTTTCGTTGTTATGATTACTTTTTTTCTTTCTTGGTGTGTGTTCGTATTCTCCTGAATTTTAGTTACTAAAAAAAAAAAAAAAAAAAAAAAAAAAAAAAAAAAAAAAAAAAAAAAATCAGATTAGCAGCTAGACCCGGATAATTTTGCCACTACTTGTTCTTTTCTTCTACAGAAAATCATGCATCTCAATGTCGTGATCTTCAGTCCGGAGACTGGTTTGATGCAGCTCTGCACCATACTCTATCCTCAGCAAGCCTCTTCATCTCCTCATAAGAACGACAAAACACGTATCTTTGAATCTGTTTACTATATTCGTCACTTGTGTCCTACTGCAATTTTGCCACACTTACCTGCGATACTAAATTTACAATTCCTTGATGTTTAAGAATGTGTCTTACCAATCGATCCTTCTTTTAGTCAAGATATACCAGAAATTCCTTTTCTCGCCAAGTCTGTTCAATACCTCCTCATTAGTTACGTGATCTACGCAACTAAGCTTCAACATTCTTCTGTAGCACCACATTTCAAAAGCCTCTATCCTCTTCCTGTCTGAACTACTTATCGGCCATGTTTCCCTCCTGTACAATGCCACACAAATGCCTCCAGAAAAATACTTATTTCCGCTTAAAATGATATTTGAAGTTTGGAAACTTCTATTTTTTTAAAACGCTTATCTTCCCAGTGCCATTATGCAATTTATATCATATGTACCGCGAGCATCGCATGTTATTTTATTATATAGGTTTATTATGTAGGTTCGCCTTTCCTTAGATAAGTCGTAATGTGAGTATTGCCTCCCGTGTTCCTACATTTCTCCTAAATCCAAACTGATCTCCCCAAGGTCGGATTCCACAAGTTTCTCCATTCGTCTGTAAATGATTCATGTTAGTATTTTGCACCCATGACTTATTAAACTGATAGTTCTCCATTTTCACACTTGTCTGCACTTGCTTTCTTTGGAATTGGAATTACAATATTCTTCTTGAAGTCGGAGGGTATTTCCCCTGTCTCATACATCTTGCATACCAGGCGATACAATTTTTTCATGACTGGTTCTCCTAACGACATCAGCAGTTCTGACGGAATATCATCTACTCCAGGGGCCTTGTTTCGAGTCAAGTCCTTCAGCGCTGTGTCAAATTCTTCTCGCAATTCATATCTCCTATCTCATCTTCCTCCACTTCGTCTTCCATTTCTAGAATACTGCCTTCAAGTTTGTTTCCTTTGTATCTCAATATATCGATATATTTCTTAATCTATATACACTTAATACTATGAAAAGAATTTTAATTCTAATTTGAAATTTAATAATTACCTAAAATTGTATATCAGTGCCTGATTTACAAATCTGAAGTAATTGTTATAATAAATGCTACGCCATTCTCCTGGCTAAATGGCTGAAAGTAACATACCTAGTACAATTAAATTAGTATCATGTGTCGTGATTTTTTTTAAATCTGAAAATCTGCAAACTGCTTATTTGTAAAATCACTGGGTGTATGTAAGTTGATTTTGAAATTAGAAAGTGACCAATATTAATTACGCTTTCCCTATATAAGATGCTAATGGACAGTAAAAGAAAAATTACACTAAGTACTCATATTTCGTCTATGATGGACTATATCAGGTATGCGGGATTGTTTCTGATGATAAAGACAAATTGAAATAAATTTTCACATTACATTTTCTTCCTCGAAGCGTGATGAAGTTAGTACACCACGTCAACACCTGAGCAAATACGAAGATGGTGTAGAAAACGTAGCTCTTAATACTTAGCTTTCGGTTTGAAGGGTACGTATCCATAGTCAAGATACGAGCTAGGTACTGCGACATCTTTCCGAAGACGTAGCTCGAGATACGCTACGCTAGTATGAAATGACCTTAAGAAGTTAAATGTTCAAATGTTTGTAGAACTTATGGGACTTAACTTCGGGGTCATCAGTCCCTAAACTTACAAACTACTTATAAACTAACTTATACTAAAGCAGCACAAACATCCATGTCCGAGGGAGAATTCGAACCCTCGACATGGAACGGCCACGCGATCGGAGCGTAGCGCCTCAATGCGCTCGGCCACTCTGTCGCTGCTGTCTAAGAAGTTACACGGAGTCGTGGCATCGCTTGCACAGTAGAAACGCTACCGACGTTCTGCCCCACGCCCGAGCTGTGGCTGTAGAGCGGGTTGCGATGAGGGCGGATCCACTAGCAGAAACAAACTTCATCAGTTACGATGCACCCTGACAAATGAATAGGTACTGAATCTTTAGCTCTGATAGTAGTATTAATATTTGAGCAATTCGTTAAGGGTATTTTTATTGTGTTAGAATACATAATTATGTAGGTGTAGGATTTTTGTAGAAATATTATTCTTAATTTACTTTTTGTTAAATGTTCATAGTTACCAGAAATTTATAATTAATACGTACATTTAATATTATCTGTTAAAATGTAACTGTATGTTCTGTGTTTGCTTCTCCATAACCGGCTGTAATATGAAGGATAAATAAAAATAATACGGGTGAATTTTACGGATATAGTATATATAAATAAATACATAAATAAATAAAAGTTGCCCACACATGCTGAAGCATATCGGCGTAATGAGTGTTTAATTTATTACATATCTGGAAGTTCAGATTATAGTTGACAGTAGTCACAAATAAAAATTGCGCTGAAACATATCTGGACAAGTAAACATGCGAAACGCTGTGTCATCTATCTACAAATACTCCCACTGTTATAAAATCGCAGCCGGCCGCGGTGGCCGAGGGGACTGAGGCACTTCAGTCACGGTCTGCACGGCCACTACGGTCGGGGGTTCGAATCCCCCTCGGGCATGGATATTTGTGCCGTCCTTAGTCTTAGCTAGTTCTTAAGTAATTTGAAAGCTTAGGGACTGATGACCCCGTAGTTAAGTCCCATAAGTTCTACAAACATTTGATTTTTTTTATAAAATCGCAAACCCGAGGTAGATTATCATCCTTACAGGTTTCCGGATTTGGATGGTTATGTGGGATGCTTTATTAGACACAATAAGTCGTGCTATAGTTTGTTCTTACTTGTTATCATACTCTTTCTAGCTTTAGCCCTGACTAACGCTCTGGATAAATAAATTCTGAATGATACAACTATCTCTCACTTGCTTCTCCTTGCAGTTACATGATAACGGATTCACAAAGGGCTGGCTTCTGAAATGAACTGCATATTCCGTAATGGGATCGCCAGCGCCTTTGTGGTAATCTCAGTCGTTGTCCATTCACTGCAGGAGGAACAACGGTCGTATACTACACCCGTTAAGCAGCGCCTATAACACCAAGGCTATAAATGAAACATTATTGCTGAGGCGATTCATTTGTTAAGGAAACGTAGGTCTTTTATTAAATGTGTATCCGCAGTAGTGGAGCCCGGAAGTAAACCGTAAATAGTTGGTTGAGTTCTTGACTGAGATTAGCTTATCTTTCGACATGTTTGTGTTGCGGGAAACGCCACATATTACTCCTATCAAACAGAAACACGCCGACACATCAGCTGCTTGTTTCTGAGTGATAAGTGTAAGGGATGAAGAGTGACAACAGTCGGCAACACACACTGCTACTGCCGCCTTTGCCCTGACACCAAGAAGACCCTCCTCCCTACATAGTTTATAACCTTTTATCGCAAACAAGTTTGACGTATGATTCTTGGCTAACCGCAAAAAGAGTTTTCGTCGTGCGCTTGGTTCTAAGAGTACCGCTATGTGTCTCTTTTAACCGCTTAAAATCCACTGAATTAAAAATGCCATATTTTGTACATCCTCCATGAATCTCTTCTTTTTAGGTGAGAGGAGAACGCTCAGTTGATGCTTCTATTAGCAATATTTGTACCTCTATACGTACACTATCTGTTCTGTATCCTAGACCTATTGAGATCAATGTACTTTATCGATAGAACAGTGGCTGTTAAAATTTCTGAAATCATTACTAAAAAGTACAATCAAATATTAGCCTTTCGCCAAATACCTCCGCTATAGATATTATGGACCAACTAACCCTTACAACCAAGATGAATATTTTTGCATAGTTTTACTCTCAGACACCAATAAGACCCTCCTTCCTGTAGAGTTTATAACCTTTTATCACAAGCAGCTTTGACGTATGATCCTTGGCTAACCGCAAAAAGAGTTTTCGTCGTGCGCTTGGTTGTAGGGTACTTCTATGTGTCTCTTTTAACCGCTTAAAAACCACTGAATTAAAAATGCCATATTTTGTACATCCTCCATGAATCTCTTCTTTTTGGGTGAGAGGAGAACGCTCAGACGATGCTTCTGTTAGCAATATTTCTACCTCTACACGTACACTATCTGTTCTGTATCCTAGACCTGTAGAGATCAATGTACTTTATCGATACAACAGTGGCTGCTAACATTTCTGAAATCATTACTAAAAAGTACAATCAAATATTAGCCTTCCGCCAAATACCTCCGATATGGATATTATGGACAAACTAACCCTTACAATCAAGAAGAATATTTTTGCATAGACTTTTAAAACGACAGAAATTAAGCTATGTTTAATATTTCTGGGTGTCTTGTTAAACCACAAACTGGTCCAACAATTAGTAGTTTTATTTCAAACAACCTTTTATTTTATTTGTTAATTTTATCAATATTAATTAGTTTTATTTTTCAGATGGATGAAGAACTTCTCAAAAGCGACGCTTAGGACATCCAACGCTTGGAACCGCAAAAAAACTCGCTGAGAATAACACTCGATCATGAAACAACTGTTCTCTGTGTCAATTATGTCAGTGTGCCCTTATATTTTCAATCAATAGTGCTAAATGTACTCTGCTTAAAATAACTACGAAGGTTGGTACTTAAAAAGTGGCAACACTGCTGTGGAGACACTGTGCAATGGAATCTACTATTGTCGCTGATAGCACACGTTGTTGACAAACGTACTTTACCTCCGAACAAATGGTCTCGCCTGTCCCACGTCACCGGCGTGCGCACAATCGAGAGAAACAGTCAATTGTGAGCGAGCGGTCTAACGTAAAGGTCTATGTTTTCGAAACAGAAACAACGGAAACTGTCAATGTACACAATTTACTGTTTGTTTTTGGACCATCACCTTTGACCAGCTTTGCGCAAGAAGCGGCAACACTTTCTGCATAATAGTTCCTTCATTTTGCACGACAATGCGCGGACGCATACAGCGCAAGCTGTGGCTACTCTCTTCAGTCGATGGGACTGGGAAGTAGTGTACCATTGTATCATCCACCATAATCTCCGGACTTAAGTCATTGTGACTTTGATTTGATTCCGAGGATGAAGGAATCACTTAGTGGCAATCGCTTTAGAACTCTTCCAGAGATTCGAAAGGCGATAGACCGCTCCATTCGCACCATCAACAGAACAGGCTCTGCTAATGGTATACTACTCCTTCCACGTCGCTGACAACAGATTCTACACAACGCTGGTCACTAATTTGAAGGACAGTAACAGGTGCAAACATGTAACGCTCTTGTATCGGTTGTGAAAAAATAGTTGACACTATTAAGCTCCAAACCTCGTACAATAGTGTAGATATGCATATCCTAAACCCCTGACTGTACTTATACTACCATTTGTGGAAATTGCAACGTCAAGAAGGAAACGCGTGAATTCAATGAATTTAATGTCATAGGTTAGGTAGGTGCCAAGTAACAAATGGTTACCTTTCCAAATATGTACATGTCCTTTGAGTCCTACTATTCAGTTGTCGTGTGGCCACCACGTGTTGGAGTTAGAGCTACTATACCGCATGGCATTGATTCAATAAGGTTCTGAATACGTTCCTGAGGCAATTTCCTCTGTGCAGTTAATATCCGAGCCCACAAATCCGTAACACTTGTTGCTGGAGGACCGTGACGCACCAGGGGTACCAACCATATCCCAGACATGTTCGATGGGCGACATGTCTGGCGAACGTGCAGGCCAGGGAAGCAATGGTACCCATCGCTATGCGATGAAGGCCTACACATCCCTCGCAATAAGTGGACGGGCATTGTCCTGTTGAGATGTGGCCTGAGGAGATGCCTGAAGCAGAGGGAGTACCTCATAATCCACAACCACCGGTTGCTGTCCAAAGTACGCTCAATACGTAGGATACGAGATCGGGTGTTGTAACCAATTGCACCCCAAACCGTCACACTTATTGTTTGTCCGCTATGCCGCTCCACAACGTAGCCATCCAGGCTGTGCTCACCATGACACTGCCGGACACATGCGACTATCACTGTAGAGTGCGTCGTCCGAAAAGATTACATTGCCTCTCAGCACCGCAGTGACGCTGTTCACGTGTCCACTGCAGTCGGAAGAGCTTGTGGCTTCTGGATAATGGGAGTCGACATAATGGCATGCGTGCCACTAGTCCAACCTGCAGCAGACGTCGACGAACCGTCGACGGAGACAAGTTCACACCTGTTGCAGTGCTCCACCAACGACCCAACACTGTGGATGACGTTGTAGGTTCGTTTTGGCCATGCGGACAAGATGACAGTCATCCCGTGCTGTGTGGTCATCTTCCGTGGTCCAGTTCAGGGTCGTTGCTGCATGCGACCCTCCTCTATCCACTGCTTCCAGCCACGCATCACTGTCGTAGCAGCATGCCCTGTGCGAGCTGAAATGTCACATTATGACAACCCCGTTTTCCGGGAACCGATCATTTTGCCCCGTTCTAACTCGCTGAAATGCCGATATGGCTCCTTTTGATGTCGACGAGGCATACTGGCACTGACTGTATTGTCTCCATCTTGTGTGGTAGTCCTGCATTACACTACGCTCAACACCGACCCTGTAGGGCTCTGCTCGGCCTACAAAACGTATCACTTATTACTTGCACACCCGTCGCTATTTCCACCAAGTGTGGCGCTATTCGGATAATTCCTTCTCGCTGATGCACTTTTCACAAACGGCAGTGTATATTAGTCCACAAAGTGAAATTCGATGTACAGGTTAAAACGAAGTGAAAAAGAAGGATGTGTGCATCTCACTAAGCCTACATTTTTACGTTCAATTTTCTGCACCAAAGCATAATCCTATATTGCAACATGCTTTACGAAAAGCAGTATGACAATGGTATACCCATATCTGTATTTCTAAATGTAATTAGCGTGGCTTTTAAGATTTGGCTATTTGAATACGAAAGTTAATTTGAATGTAAGAGCGTGGCCTTGGTGAAGTGTTCATATTGTTGACTTCCACTTTGATTCAACCACTTCATCTAAATTCTGGCCGCAGTGGAGTAGCCGACCCCTCTCAGGCGCCTTGTACACGGTTGCTCGCCGTCGGAGGTTCGAGTCCTCTCTCGGGCAGGGGTATGTGCATGTGTTGTCCCTATCATAAGTTTAAGTATTTTTTAAGCCTAGAGACTGATAACCGCAGCAGTTAAGTCCCATAACTTTACAAACATTTGGATTCTAAATGCCAGATGTGGACTTTGAGGACAATATAAGCAATTTCAGGCGTATATGATATGCGTCCACCCCCATGAACCACAGACATTGCCGAGGTGGGGTGGCTTGCGTGCCTCAATGATGCAGATAGCCGTACCGTAGGTGCAACCACAGCGGAGGGGAATCTGTGGAGAGGCCAGACAAACGTGTGGTTCCTGAAGAGGGGCAGCAGCCTTTTCAGTAGTTACAGGGGCAACAGTCTGGATGATTGACTGAGCTGGCCTTGTAACATCAGCTAATGTGGCTTTGCCACACAGCTACTGCGAACGGCTGAAAGCAAGGGGAAACTACAGCCGTTACCTTTCCCGAGGACATGCAGCTCTACTGTATGATCATATGATGATGGCATCCTCTCGGGTAAAATATTCCGGAGGTAAAATAGTCCCCCATTCGGATCTCCGGGCGGGGACTACTCAGGAGGATGTGATCATCAGGAAAGACAATACTGGCATTCTACGGATCGGAGCGTGGAATGTTAGATCCCTTAATCGGGTAGGAAAATTAGAAAATTTAAAAAGGGAAATGGATAGGTTGAAGTTGGATATAGTGGGGATTAGTGAAGTTCGGTGGCAGGATGAACAGGATTTCTGGTCAGGTGAGTACAGGATTATAAATACAAAAGCAGTTGGGGGTATCACAGGAGTAGGACTGATAATGAATAAGAAAATAGGAATGCGGGTAAACTACTATATGCAGCACAGTGATTGCATTATCATTGTCAAGATAGATACGAAGCCAACACCGACAACAGTAGTACAGGTTTATATGCCAACTAGCTCTGCCGATGATGAGGAGATCGAAGAAATATATGAGGAGCTAAAGGAAATTATTCAGACAGTTAAGGGAGAGGAAAACTTAATTGTGATGGGAGACTGGAATTCGTTAGTAGGAAAAGGAAGAGAAGGAAAAATAGTATGTGAATATGGACTGGGCAGAAGGAATGAAAGAGGAAGTCGCCTGGTAGAATTTTGCACGGAACATGATTTAATCATAACAAACACGTGGTTTAAGAATCACAAAAGAAGGTTGTATACTTGGAAGAGACCAGGAGACACCGGAAGGTATCAGATAGATTTTATAATGGTAAAACATAGATTCCGGAACCAGGTTATAAACTGCAAGACATACCCAGGGGCAGATATAGACTCTGACCATAACTTGTTAGTCATGAACTGTAGGCTGAAACTGAAAAAACTGCAGAAAGGTAGGAAAATAAGAAGATGGGACCTAGATAAATTGAAGGAACGTGAAGTTCTGGTGAATTTCAGAGGGAGCTTTAGGCAACAATTGACAGAAACAGGGGGGAATAAAACAGTAGAAGAGGAATGGGTAGCATTGAGAGATGAAATAGTTAAGGCAGCAGAGGACAAAATAGGTAGAAAGGCAAGACCTACAAAAAATCCTTGGATAACACAGGAAATACTAAATTTAATTGATGAAAGGAGAAAATATAAAAATGCAGTAAATGAAACAGGCAAAATGGAGTACAGACGACTAAAAAATGAGATTGACAGGAAATGCAAAATGGCTAAGCAGGAGTGGCTAGAAGCCAAATGCAAATATGTAGAAGAATGTATAAGAAGGGGGAAAGTAGATACCGCCTACAGAAAAATAAAAGACACATTTGGGGACAAGAAAAGTAATTCTACGAATATCAAGAACTCAGATGGGAAACCACTTCTCAGCAAAGAAGGGAAAGCTGAAAGGTGGAAAGAGTACATAGAGCAGCTCTACAAAGGAAATGAACTTAGAGACGATGTTGTAGGAAGGGAAGAGGGAGTAGATCAAGATGAAATAGGAGATACTATACTGAGAGATGAATTTGACAGAGCCCTGAAAGACCTAGGTCGGAACGAGGCCCCAGGAGTAGATGACATACCCTCAGAGCTACTAAAATCTCTGGGAAAACCAGCCATGACAAAACTATTTGAACTGGTGTGTAGGATGTATGAGACAGGCGAAATACCCTCAGACTTCAAGAAAAATGTAATAATCCCCATTCCAAAGAAATCAGGCGCAGACAGGTGTGAAAATTACAGAACCATCAGTTTGATAAATCATGGTTGCAAAATTTTAACACGAATTATCTACAGGAGAATGGAAAAGCTGGTAGAAGCTGACCTCGGGGAAGATCAGTTTGGATTCAGGAGAAACGTAGGAACCCGGGAGGCAATACTTACCTTACGTCTTATCTTAGAAGATAGATTAAGGAAAGGCAAACCTACATTTTTAGCTTTTGTAGATTTGGAGAAAGCATTTGACAATGTTGACTGGCCTACACTCTTTCAAATTCTGAAGTCAGCAAGGGTAAAATACAGGGAAAGGAGAGTTATTTACAACTTGTACAAAAGCCAGACCGCAGTTATTAGACTCGAAGGGCATGAAAGGGAAGCATCAGTTGGGAAGGGAGTAAGACAGGGTTGTAGCCTGTCTCCAATGTTATTCAATTTGTACATTGAGCAGGCGGTGAAGGAAAGCAAGGAAAATTTTGGAATAGGCATTAAAGTTCAGGGAGAAGAAATAAAAACATTGCGTTTTGCTGATGACATTGTAATTTTATCAGAGACAGCGAACGACCTGGAAGAGCAGTTGAATGGAATGGACAGTGTGTTGAAGAGAGCGTATAAAATGAACATTAACAAGAGCAAAACAAAAATAATGGAATGTAGTCTTAGGAAATCAGGCGATGCCGAAGGAATTAGATTAGGTAATGAGACAGTGAAGGTGGTAGATGAGTTTTGTTACTTGGGTAGTAAAATAACATGCGATGGTCGCAGTACAGAGGATATAAAATGCAGAATGGCAATGGGAAGAAATGCATTTTTGAAAAAGAGAAATTTGCTAACATCAAATATTAATTTAAGGGTAAGGAAGTCTTTTCTGAAGGCATTTGTGTGGAGTGTTGCCTTGTACGGGAGTGAAACATGGACGATAAGCAGTGCGGACAGGAAGAGAATAGAGGCTTTTGAAATGTGGTGCTACAGAAGAATGCTGAAGATTAAGTGGGTAGATCACATAACTAATGAAGAGGTACTGAACAAAATTGGCGAGAAAAGGAATTTTTGGCATACCCTGACTAAAAGAAGGGATCGCTTGGTAGGACACATTCTTAGACATCGAGGAATCGTAAATTTAGCATTGGAGGGAAGTGTGTGGGGTAAAAATCGCAGAGGGAGACCAAGAGACGCGTATAGTAAGCAGATTCAAGTGGATGTGGGTTGCCGTTCTTATGAGGAGATGAAAAAGCTTGCTCAGGATAGAGTAGGGTGGAGAGCTGCATCAAACCAGTCTCCGGACTGAAGACCATAACAACAACATGATATGCGTGCTTTACACTATAATGATTACTTTTAAGCATTGGGTTTTTCATACTCTTGATTGAAAATGTAATGATACAAAAACATGTTCAAATGTTTGTAAATCTAAGGAACTTAACTACGTTGGCCAGCAGTCCCTAGCCTTACAATCTACTTACACTAACTTAAAGTAACTTATGTTAAGAACAACACAAACACCCATGCCCGAGGGAGGACTCGAACCCCAGACGACGAACTGTAGCGCGCAGCAGGACGCCTTAGTGTCCACGGCTATTCTGCCGCAGTGGTAATGATACACTGACGTCACTGAACTACGTACACTTTCTCTCATGTGGTACTTCTCTCAATTACAATTATGATCGAGTGTTATTCTAACAATGAAGGAATATGATACCGCGCATCAAAGGTGCCCCGTATAAGTGGATCGCAGCCAAAAGATTATCAGAAAGGGAAGCTAGCTATTTACACTGAGTGGACACACTTGCTTAAAATTAGTAATAAATAAGTAACGTAAAGTAAAATAAAAATGTTCTTATCTTCGAAAACTGGTTTGCTGCAGATCTCTAAGCTACTCAAGCCTATTAATATTCATTAAGTTAGCTACTTGATGAACTGTTGCCTTGAAAGATCAAGTGAAATTTCTCTTAACACATTTCTATGGATCAAAACAATTTTGTAAACCATTGGCTAAATAGTATAGCAATACTTTTCAAACGAATCTGCTGCACGTTCTATAACTGTAAACACAATGAGTGCGGGGCACGTTTTGTTTCTAAAATGAGTTTAAATGTTTGTATAGCTTACGGGACTTAACTACGGGGTCATCAGTCCCTAAGATTACAAACTACTTATGAACTAGCTAAGACTAAGGACGGCACAATTATCCATGCCCATAGTGGCCGTGCAGACCGTGACTTGAGCGCCTCAGTCCCCTCGGCCACCGCGGCCGGCTCTAAAATAAGTATAACGAGGAATAATAGTGAATCCATTTCGGTTGAGACACTACGAAATGTGATGGCGAATTTCATTCTTCGTTTGCGCCACCTCTGTAGTGCCAATGGTGAACATTTTGAAACATTGATGTGATTGTTTGCAAAGAGTGTTTTCATACGATTATTTCACAATATATGCTGATACTTGCTGTACAGCGTACAGCGCCATCTGTTAGCAGCTTTTGTAACTATTATTTGAAACTGCTGTATAAACTTCTTACAGCTTTCACAATAAACATACCATTTACTGCATTCCTCTATAGATCTTTGTTTTCGAGATATTTAATTTTGAAATCAGGGAGTCCTTTTCTGGACACCCTGTATTAGTTCTTTAAATTATCATGGATAATTTAGTATGCATTGTCTTTTAGCTTTAACATATTACATTAGTACAAGGATTTGGAATTACAGACTTCACATGACAGAAAAATATATACAAAATAATTATAAGCAGAAAAAGTTCGGCACTTGTTTAAATTAATGAAATATATATAAGGAGATAATATTAGTTCTTCAAATTATCATGGATAATTTAGTGCGCAAATTCTTTTATCTATAACATATTACATTAGTACAAGTGTATTCCACAAGATTTGCAAAGTTACCATAATAGATTAATGTTTCAATTTAGCACAGGAAACTTTTGTTGCAGAGTAGAGTACATACAAATAAGAAGTTACGTGTAAATCTTATAGCTATAACATATCAGTTCACAGTTATAACTTACAATTTTGTCTCCAGAAATTCCCGAATAGAATAGAAGCAGTGATTTAGTAATAGTTCCTTTAATTGTCATTATATTTGGATTTTTGATTGTTTTTCAGTCTGGAGGGATGTGGTTATGAATTTTGATGCCCATATACTTGGCCCCATAAGCATATAGTTTTGTGTTGCGAGGTATAATCTGCAGGTGCGTTTTATTTCTTGCGTCATGTGTATGGCGGTCAGCATTTCTGTCGAGGGATTTCAGATATTTGACTGTAGAACAAGCCACTTCCATTATATAGAGACGTGGGAATGGGAGTATTTTTAGCTTTTGGAACAATGGTTTGCAGTGTTCAAATCTTTTTTTCACAGCTATTATTCTAACCACTTTTTTTTTAATTTTGAAAATTACACGGGATTCAGAACTACTTCCTTAGAAGATCAAGCCATAGCTCAAAACGAACTCGGCTGAACGAAAATGCAAACAATGCCATGGAGTGAGGTGGCTACCCCTTATTCCAGCAATTTAGTTAAAGTGGCTCCTTTTTTGCAATACACACTGGTCAAAACAATTAGGGGAGCAGTTGATATATCTAGGTTCTGAAGTATTGTCATCGACAGAATGACCAAAAATGGTTCGACATCTTTCTGTCGGTTCTACACTACGGCAATCGAGAAAGTGGTAATAACAGAAAGTTGGTGCAGAGGAGGTTGGTGTTGACCTGTGTTTACTCTGCCAAACGAATTACACAAGCAGTTGCGTTCAGATATTGCAATGAACAGGTAGTGCAAAGCAACAACGTTACTTATCCGAACTATGGCATGGAAGGAAATAGGAAGATTGGAAGCGGAACAGACACAAAGGGATGTGGCTACAGCTATTGGAGCGTCCCAAAGTGTAATTTCCAGGACTTGGACGTGATTTCAGACAACAGGAACCGTTAAAAGAAGGCAAGGCAAAGGTCGTCAACAGATGACCATTATCTCCGGTTAACAGCGAGGAGACACGAGGCTGAGTGCAACTCAGCTGCACCGCACCATCCAGATGGCAACACGACGTTCAATATCAACATAAACAATCCGAAATCGCCTTCGGGAATGTGTCGTCTAAGCACGGAATCCTGCGGTGTATGTCCCATTAAATCAGGATTGACGTCGTACGACTGGCGCTGGGTTTTGTTCACAGATGAGTCAAGATTCTGTGTTCAGCCGGATAATCGTCGTTCCTAGATAGAACGTCTTACTTGGGACAATCCTTTTTATGTGTGGAAAACATATCTTGGTGGTGGACGAATGGTGTGGGCAGGAGTCAGTATTGGCGCACGTAAAGATCTCTATGTCGATTAGAAAATGGCGCTTTGATAGGTCAGAGATAGGTATAGAGATCGTTCGATCTTTTGTTTTGCCCTACGCTGGTGCCATTGGTGATGGTTTCTTTCTGGGGGACGGTAACACTCTTCTCCCACAGGGCTGCACCGGTGGGCAACAGGCTTGAAGCTGAGGGAAGTGAACGAAAGGAATCTACATCTACATACATACTCCGCATTTCACCGTAAGGTGCGTGGCGGAGGGTACACTGTACCACTACTAGGCATTTCTTTTCCTGTTCCAATCCCAAATAGAACGAGGAAAAAAAGAATGCCTATATGCCTCCGTAGGAGCCCTAATTTCTCTTATCTTGTCTTTGTGATCTTTACGCGAAATGTACTTAGGCGGCAGCAAGATCGTACTACACTCAGCTTCAAATTCCGGCCCTCTAAATTTACTCAACAGAAATTCACGAAAAGCACATCGTCTTTCCTCCAGAGATCCGGAGCATTTCCGTGACACTCGCGCATTGGTCGAACCTACCAGTAACAAATCTAGCTGCTCGCCTCTGAACCGCCTCTATGTCTTCCTTTAAACTGATCTGCTGCGGGTCCCAAACACTTGAGCAATACTCAAGACGTGGTCGTACAAGCGTTTTATACGCGGTCTCCTTTACAGATGAAGTACATCTTCCCAAAATTCTCCCAATAAACGGAAGTCGGCTGTCCGCCTTACTCACAACTGTCCTTACATGTTAGTTCCATTTCATATCGCTCTGCAATGTTACGCCTAGATATTTGAACGACGCGACAGCATCAAGAAGCTCGCTACTAAGGCTGTATTCGAACATTATAGGATTGTTTTTCCTACTCATGCGCAGCACCTTCCATTTTTCTACATTGAGAGCTAGTTGCCATTCTTCGCACCAACTAGAAATTTTGTCTAAGTCATCCTGTATGCTGTTACCGTCAGTTAAAGACGACAGCCTCCCATACACCACAGCATCATCAGCAAACAGCCGCAAATTACAACTTACTCTGTCCAACAGATCATTTATATAGATAGAAAATAATAGCGGTCCTATCACACTCCTCTGGGGCACGCTCGACGATACACTCGTCTTCTGATGAACGCTCGCCGTCGAGAACAACGTACTGCGTTCTATTACTTAGGAAGTCTTCCAGCCAGTCACAAATCTGTGAACCTATTCCTATGGTCAGCTTGTTCTCCTGCTCCCCTAATTGCTTTTAGCAGTGTAGTTCTTTGAGCGTGGCATCTTGCAACTGGCCAAGGAAATTATAGAATGTTAGCCTATTGAATAAATGCTTACATAAAGGTAGGCGTAATCCGCCTCGAACTTGTCAGCAAGTGATACAGAAGATGTGGAGACATTGGAGTAATCAACCAACGAATTGAATCTAAAGGGTTGTTGAAAATCATTACATGGGTTTCGATATCATTGATGTCATCTTCTTCAGGAGGAGTAATGGATAGTAGCGACTACAATATATTTAATTACCAAACGTACAAAGTAAGAACTCGTAGACCCAATAGTAAGTACACTGTTCTCCCATCACATGTTGCTCTATTACAATGAATAAATGCACTTGGCTCTCATCTTATCGAATATTGAAACTAATTTTACAGTAAAATACACGAATTCCGTTTGGAAAACAGGGGGAAGGTAACGGGGTTCCAGGGTTCTTTTGTAAGGATGCTGATCTGAATGACCACTTGAACACGACTAAACTACCCGCTCCAACAAACACACACACACACACACATACATACATAACACTGATCATTGTAAATGGAACCAACTTTCTTACAAGAGACCCATCAGACCTATTAATCTGTTTTTATAATTAATAGGTATGTTGTAAAGCGCCCTGTCCTAAGTACCTGGCGAATGGCTTTTCATAAAACAGCCTCTAGTTTTTGACAAAATCGATGTTAAAGTTAACACACGTACTGGACAGTAAACCACATGATGCGACTGGAAGCCCGAGAAAATTTTATCAAAATAATTCGCCGCGAAACAATGCATTCATATAACACACGTACTTCCTATACTCATAACGTTAAAAGCAACGACTGCAGTACGAGATATGATTCGCTGCTACCAAGCTGTCAGTTGTTGTTGCTGGTTTGGAGCAGCTCTCCATGCTATCCTATCTGTGCAAGTCTCTTCATCTCTAAATAAGAACGGCAACCTTCATCCTTCTGAATCTGCTTACTGTATTCGTCTCTCGTTCTCCCTCTGCGATTTTTACCGCATAAACTTCCCTTCAATGTTAAACTGACGAATCCTTGATGTCTCAATGGGTCCTACTAAACGATCCCTTCTTATAGTCAAGGTATCCCAGAAATTTATTTCCTCTCTAAGTCTGTTCAATGCTTCCTCATTAGATATACCAATCTAATCTACAGCATTCGTCTGTAGCACCATATTTAAAAAAATTATATTTTTGTTTGGACTTGTTTTCGTCCACGTATCACTCCCGTACAATGTCACACTCCACACAAATATTTTCAGAAAGGACGTACTAACATTTATTGTTAGATGTCAACAGAATTTGCTTCTTAAGTAATGCATTCCTGTCCCAAGTCATTCTGTATTTTACATATTATTTACTTCGGCCATCAAAAGTTATTTTACTGTCCATCCCATCATCTATTACTTTTATTGTTTCCTTACCTAATCTAATTCCTTCAGCATCGTCTAATTTCCTTTGACTACATTCCATCTTATACCACTGAGGTTGTTGTTGGTTTGTTGAAATGTCAGCTATAAAAATACTGTCGTTTTTTCGTTACTCTAATGAATTGGCTATATTAATTATCATCTGATATTCTTCTGCTGTCTCAACTGTGGCTTGCGTCAGCCTCCATCACGTCTGGTAGGGTTTCAGTGTTGATTTATGAAAACAAAAGGGACAAAATTCAAATGTTTGTAAACCTATTGGAGCAAACTATGGTCATCAGTCCCTAGACTTGCAAACTACTTAAAATAACCTAATGATATAACACATCTATGCCTCAGGAAAGATTCGGACCTCCCGAAGCGAGCAACCGCGCGCTCCACACAATAAGGCGCCTTAGAACGCTCTGCCACTCCACCGTGGCAATAAAATGGACAACCATAGACCAAGAAAAGATTTGACAGTTCGGGATAGATGTTGCATGTATTATTGGAAAGGAGCACGTTAAATAAGAGGTAGCCTTGTTGCACGTGAATACCGTTTACTACATACAAATTGATTGAAGAAACTTCCTGCAGGTCAAGACATTGTAATAATATCAGTGAAAAATGCTGCCGATCTATTAATAACTGATTCAGTCCCGGAATGACAAGAGAATGCGCCGTAAAATATTGAAAGCAGTAATAGTGTAGTAGTCTGGAGGAGTGACGAGACCGGCTATGAACGAAACTCGGTACAATTCCAGCACTGGTGTACGCGCTATCGTGACATGTCGGAATTATAGCCGACTAGAAACCATAATAATCAGCCGCACGTGCCTAGTTCGCTGTGCACCTAACCGACATGTACGCTTGGGCCTAATGGCACTTAATGACGGTCATGAACCGCCTCCAACTAAAGACTTGCTTCAACTCGGGTTGCGAGAGCGCCTCATGTCACGAGGACCCACGACCACTGTCTACCTCCACTGACAAGAAGGTGTGCTCTGTGACCAACTTAATAGGTGCTCCTCTCGCTAGCTTCTTATCGCCCTTGAAGGCATCACGGTGTCCCCACCCCCCCAATCCCTCAATAAACGGCGGGCGAAATGTGTGTCCTTCCGTCTTTGGGGAAGGAGTAGTGAAATTCAAACTAAGAGCCACTTTGGCCTTATATGAGTACTTGACGTTGCTTTCTCTATGGCATAACGTCTGTCACACTTGAAAATGGCCTAACATAGAGGCCGAAACCGGTAGTGTGGGCTTAAATAAAGTACCAATAAATGCAACTGGAGCTGGAGTTTCATTAAAATTTGAACCACAGTTGCGGCAACAGTAAGCATCCAGTGATGGAGAAACTAATAATTATATGAATACGTCACAATGAAATGATTTTGTATTCATGAAACCAGGTGTCCGAAGATTTCTCTATACAGTCCGGAAGTGCTGTTGTTAGGCAAGCTTTCAGAGGTCCCTAATTGCCGGGAGATTTATTTTCTATGATTTAATTAATCATCAGCTCTATAAAGAGAGGTTTGCACGGATAAGAAAAGTGTTATCCGCACCACATCCGCAAGACCCATATCCGCAACCGCATCCGCGGCACTTTATCCGCATCATGATCAGCATGATAATGGATTTTGAATGGGTAATAGTAATAGTAGTATTGAAAACCATGGTATGTAATGATATAATTTTTGTTAGTCATTTCTGCGACAACCTAACTACTTTTGACTTCTCGAATCCCGATAACTGTTCTATACCCACCCCATTGGCGCTCCGGAGATACATAGTAGCGCTTCGGAGCCCGTGTGGTCGGAGCACTACGTCAGCTGTTTAATACAGGCGTCTTCTTCAATTTCAGTGGTTAAAACTGAAAGGCATAGAGGAGATTTTACTGTGTTTACTATAAAAAAAAAAGTTCTTCGGAGCTTTACAAAAGGGACTCTTTATTTTTTTCTCCATTTTAACACACTAGAGGTTATGTGGTACAAAGCAAAGCATGTCATTGCAAGTGTTAAAACTGCCGTCTACTTGTAATTGGTAACCGTCAGTAAAAAGAGAGAGAGGGCTGCAGCTACGGCCAGCCTATGCAAACTAACATTGTGTATCTTCCTAAATTTTTCTTTCACTGTATACCGTATCTGATTTTGAAAGTTGCTACAAAATGCTATTGTCATTCTTTATTACTTCTGTCACCAATTTATCTAATACATACACATGAATGTATGTTCGTATTTAATGCGTATTTGGTTGCGATGAAACAGTGTATGAATATAATTTTTTACATGCAAAACTGGCCATTATATCGTTGATTTTTTTCCTTGACAACAAGTACGTATCCAAATTTTTTCCAACTTGACGATTTTAATGTGTTTTTCTTCACTAATGTTAAATCACTTCTTTTCACTTTACACGATATAGTATCCATTGATGTCGT
Source organism: Locusta migratoria (assembly GCA_026315105.1). Lineage (NCBI taxonomy): Eukaryota > Metazoa > Arthropoda > Insecta > Orthoptera > Acrididae > Locusta > Locusta migratoria. The sequence goes on along the minus strand of CM048747.1, from coordinate 316,844,852 downwards.
GTTCATTTTAAGAAAGAACTGTCACTGTATTCAATACGATATATGTTGTCACTCGGTCACTACAAAGCGCTAACGGAAGGCAGCGGAAATTTGTCATGGCACCTCTGGTGGCAAGTAAGTTGGTCTGCCACTCATAACGCACTTGACAGAACGCAGATAAGACACGGTCGCGTAAACGGATTTGGCGCAGGTCCCTCGGGTACAGTTACGTCCGCTGTGACACAGAGTAATTTTTGTCTGTGGCTGTGGCCAGGACATGAGGACAACAGACTTCCTCTCTACCTGGGCCCTGCAAAGATTCCAAGAATGTTCACAGGCTTGAAGTTTTCAGCTAACATTTCGACAGACGTACTGGGCAGGTACCAAGCTCCTTATCCGCATATATATATAACAAGTGAATATCCGCGTCGCTCATAATTTTATCCGCAAAATAAGAAATACTGCGGATATCTGCATCCGTGCAGACCTTTATCTACATACTTGTGACCTACTGGTCAGATTTGGTCGCCAACAATATCAATCGATTTGTAACTGATAGGCGAAGCTAATTTAGTAATAAAAAGCGTTGATTAAATTTTATTATGGCATTCCTCTTTTTTATTTTTATTTTTTATTTTTTTATTTTTTTTTATTTTTTTATTATTTATTTATTTATTTTTTTTTTTTTTTTTTTTTTTTTTTTGTCACAGGGCTGGAACAGTCACTTTCAGGATTTCACATGCCCCTTGGTTCGTCTGCTTAGTGCTACAAATTCCTCTGAAGACTCTGTTCATTTCGTGTAATTTTTCTTCCATCCTTCAGTTGCCGGCAATACAGGTTCAAATCCAGTCTGTATATGCACATTGGTTCATATCATTAACCTGTGTATGTCTAGCAAAATTATACAATAATAGTTTCTTTTACCGCAGTATCTTAATTAATGAATCATTACAGCACACTTTCTGCAAATGTTGCAACAGAATAGATTACAGATTCGTCGTGCTCGCTAGCACTTAGGGACTGATGACCAAGCCGTTTGGTCCCTTCCTCCCTTCAATTAACCAAACATCGCTAGCACTTGCATTTTTGTTACGCTAGAACAGAAGCGACTGAAACATAAGATAGTAGGAAATTAGGAAAAATTATATTCGTATAATTTAACCTCTACCCCCAGTTTGGTAGCCGCGAAACTTACTGGACGAGCTACTCTCGGTTGACTGAATCATTAATAACGCTACTCATGTAGCAGGTACGCAGAAAAAACTATTTTAAACAACTCTCAAACGGAAATGAAACCAAGAACGCTTTTTTTGCAGTCCTTTGTTTACTGATAACCTGTTTCGATAAACTACGTCATGATCTTAAGATCATCATTTGTAAAAGAGAAGGACTTAGTTCTTCGAAAGCAGTTATCAGAAAATAACGGACTGCAAAAAAGCCATCTTGGATACATTTTCATTTGGGTATTGTTGGTAAACTTAATTAGATCACCTTCTTCCTGCAATATCAGGTAGTGAGGACCTAGGTCCTCAGCTTTAGGGTCCGTTACGTAAAACCCACTGATCAGGTTCTCAGTACAGGTCGCCCTGAAAAAGGGGCCCTCAGAAGGATTGTACCGGCGCTTCGCGCATTGCAGCAATACGGCATTGACATGTCCACTTGCACAATAGTTATCTCTCTTATCTGTCTGTCTCTCTTTCCTTAAACTTGTCTCACTCATTCCGCCTCTCTCGACCTCAACCAAATAATTCACCTTTGTTTTCTAAGTCACTGCAAATTCTGGTGATATACATTTCAGTAAATTAGGCTACTATGCGTATTGTAATTCACTTCTTTCATGTGGGATCATATTCTGCGGCAATTCAATATTGAGTAAAAAAAAAAGCGTACAATCAGAATAATTGCTGTAACCACCCCAAGATCATTTAGAAGACATTTATTTAAGGATCTATGGATGATCACAGTAGCTTCACAATATATGTCTTCACTTATGAAATTTGTTATTAACAATCCGACCCTATTCAAACGTAAGAGCAGTGTGCACAGCGGCAACACTGGGACAAAAGGGTGATCTCCACTATTCAGGATTAAATCAAACTTTGGCACAGAAAGGGATGAAGTATGCTGTCACAGAAGTCTTTGGTCGCTTACCAAGTGGAATCAAAAGTGTGACAGATTAAATGATTTTCTGAATGGCAACTCCTTCTACAAGTTAGATGAATTTTTTCGCTGAAAAAATAATTAAAAAAGACTTAAAAATATCGAGTGTCACATATAGATACATTTTATTAAACTGACACGTTTCACATCATTGCCAAATGTCGTATTTATGATCTATGGAACAAGTATGAATCTAATATAGTCAGAACCGAGTGAGCGAGGTGGTGTAGTGGTAACCCACTGGACTCGCATTCGCACGGACGGTGATTCAAATCCACCTCCGGCCATCCTGATTTAAGTTCTCCGTGATTTCCCTAAATCACTCCAGACAAATGCCGGGATAGCTCCTTTGAAAGCGCACGTTAGATTGCCTACCGCACCCTTCCCCAAACACACCGATCGTAAGCTCCGTCTCTAATGACCAAGCTGTCGACGGTTTAACTCCAAGCTTCCTCTCTTCCTTCCTAATATAGTCACTGAAAAATGTTTGAGGGCAGTTGGCGGAGAGATTAGGTTGCCAGGACGAGATTACCGATGCAAAAGAGATGTAAATAATAATAATAAATTTGTTTCAAGGTCTGGAAGAAGGTACTGTATGACAGCAACAATCGGAGAATTTTTTTTCAAAAATGTTCAATGGTGGTAAATCTAAGGGACTTAACGACGTTGGACAACTGTCTATGAAATTTCCTGCAGCTACAATTAACACTGTACAAATTACAAATTGTAACGTCATACCGAATGCCGTAGTTTTAGTCCATGAACAGCGGAACGTTACTGTTTATGTGATCATACCTCATGAACTACGTGTCGGAATATGATACAATTTAGAAATTACATTCAACTATATATGTGTATACTGTCTGTAAAATTTCCTGTCGCTACAATTTGTAGTGTTCAAATCATAAATTGTAACTTCATACCGAGAGCCGTAGTTTTACTCCACAAACAGCGGAAAAGTAGTAAGCGAGAAACTTTTTTCCTTTCATCATTTTACTATGGTTGCCAGCGAGAAAAAGTTTAATAAATGTTTGAAATCGTGTTTGAAGTTTGTTGCAAGTCGCTAAGTACTGTCATTCTCATACAGTGAATTTCGAGTCTCGCCGCATTATATGGCATTTTTTGCGATTTCTATTGGTTATGACGTAATAACGTTTGAACCACGTACCGTATGTACTTCTTAACCATGCAGCAGTTGTTACCTCACGGTAAGGAATGTGTGTACCAAATCTGAAATCGGTCCAATGGTTTAGGAGAAAATGAGCAGCATTGTCGCTAAATGCAGCAGTTTTTCGCGCATCTCATTGTTTATGGCGTCGTATCTCGTGAACTATGTATCGTACGTGATTCTTACACCTACGGCGACCGTCCTCATGGATTGAAGCTTACGTGTACAAAATTTGAAAAAGATTGGATCAAAACTTTAGATTTGTATGCAACAAGTACAAATATACGGACACTCTACTTTATATATTAGAAGAAGATATCAAGTATTGGATACAAGTGATTATATTCCCTTAAAAATTGAAACAAAAGATCGTCTTGGAGAAACACTTGCACGAAAAAAAAAAATTGCGTAACTGAGCCATGGCACTAATATACGTGGGCTTGTTAAGTACGAATGAGGTGTCCTTAGGTATTTTCAAGTTCATTAAATTCCTGGCAATGTTACTGATTCGCGGAGATATTGTCATACTGGAAACTAGTATACTGCTGTATGCGAGAGCTAAGATTGTGTTTGCAATAAAACAAGCGAAACAAATAACCATTCGTTTCATTTTAACCAAAATAAACTTGCTAAACTGCAAACCTCATTTGTGCATACAGAATTTTCTTCTGCGAGAGTTATCAACTTTCAAAAATCTTCCTCTCTGTCGTACTCTGTGATTCATCTACACTTCTCTGAAAGCTTCAACTGACAATGTTTCCTTACAATGTAATTAATGTACCACAAGGAAAGTTGTTTCCAGTACGATTGAAATGAACTTTCAGAAATCTTAACTTTTTTAGAAGCAAGTTGCTCCCGTACTCTAGAAACTGTCTTGCCTTTATCTATTTCAGTGTTGCATGAGGCATTTTTCAAGACACTCGATGGCGTATCGCGGTGACGCCCTACGGGAATAGCCCCGCGGTCTAAGGCGCAATATAACGGACTGCGCGGCCGCTCTTGTCGGAGGTTTCAGTCCTCCCTCGGGCACGGGTGGATGTGTTGTCGTTAGGATGAATTAGTTTAAATAGTTTGTCTCGGGACCGATGACCTTAGCAGTGCGGCCCCGTAACACTACAAACATCTGTATATCTTGGGTGGAGAGGAAAGAGTGCGTCTTCGAAATGGTGAAGAGAAGTATTCTTTTGAAAATTCTGAAGTAGTATGTAGGCCTACTTTTAGTAAGCACAAAAATAAACACAGATCCAGCTGACAAACACGAAGAAGGTGTATGTAACTGTGGATAAAGAAGCAATATAGAAACAGTGAATGGATCAAGCGCAACATTCACAACATTGAGCCACTGCGTAATGCCATGGCCGCATGGTTAGGTGGTCATGGTGTTTCACCGTAGTGCTCGAGATCAAAGATACCTCGTGCAATGCGTTCATTTTTTTCTTTTCCACAATATTATGAACTGCCCGTTCCGTCGTTGACGTCTCTGTTCCCTATATCCAATTTTATGTCCTTCCTTGGTGTAATGACTGTTTGCAAGAACAAGATGTAAGGAAGGAATCTATATTTTGTTCTACGTAAGTATCACATATAATTAAAATAAATCTTACGGGTATGCAGCTAGGTACGAAACTGAACATCGGCCGATGTATCGCCAAGAGCACACCCTGCCATTCTCAAGGCAATACTACAGCGAGGAAGCAATGTGCAATGACATTTGAAACCTCAGTTCTCAATGACAACAGAAAGATAACACTCAGCGAGAAAGCAAGCACACAGTGCTCTCACAGAACCAAAGATGAAAACCAACAACAAAGTCGACAATAAACATTAGTTTTCAGCTGGTCATGTGGCCATAATCTTCTCCCTCTGTTTTCTGATAAGTGAGAAATTAGGATTATATGCAGAATTTTTATGTAAAAACCTCCATCCCTATTCAACAGGTAAGCCGCTACTTTCATTTAAACCTCTTCCTTGATAACACAAACCCAACAGCAGGAAGTGCATGCCAAAATTTCTGTTTTGTTACATTCCATCAGGTGACCTGTGTCAGAGCAGTGTTTGGCAGCAGCAGCCTTGTTACGTTGTTGCAAACGCGCGTGACGTTTATGCTCAACAAATTGGTCGTCGATAGTCCCAATTATGTGGCCAATATATGGCATGCCACAGCTACATGGGATACGGTAGGTTTGCGCAAGGCAGATGTCTTTCGGTTTTTTTTTTAAACGCCATTCGGTAGGAGAAATTAAGGCATCACCACATGTAATATCTTTTGCGTTCCGTCTTGGGGCCTTTGAGTATTGAATTATTTTGCTGTTACCTAGTTGACACCCCTTTATATGTTGTTTTCATTCCAGTGAGTGGTCTTTTCAACATCTCACTTCTACACATTTTCTTGCGGCGATAATATATTCTTACCATATGACTCATATTCCGTAACTAATGTATACTATGACGATTGCCGAGGCTAAAAGGAAAAGAACAGAAACGTCAATAGCCGAACGGACATTTCATAATTTTCTGAAGAACAAACAATAAAAATGTAAGTTATATATATATATGTGGCGTCACTTGTGATCCTGCAGTTATTATCTATTAACATTCACGGAATATATGACATTAACTGAGAATGGGTAAAGTTGAAAATTTGCATGAAGCAGGGATTTTAACCCAGGTGTCCTGATTTCGAGACAGTTGCGCTGACCCCTCTACACCACTTTCCGAAAGAACAGACGTCACATACAGGGTGAATCACCTAACACTTGCGAAACCGGAAGGTGTGATTGATGTGCTTTTTCCACAGAATGGATTGATAGTCAGGGGCTCGAATTTTTAGCCAACAAACAGATTGTAATATTACTTATAAAGTGTATTTTTTATGCAAACGCACAGTTTTTTTAAATGGAACAATGGTTGTTTCTATCATGCACTGCAAATTTTGACAGCAGCTGTGTACAAAGAATTTTGAATAATATTTTTTACGTTTAGTTTTGCAGCTACAACCGATCAAAGTTTCGGGGACAGAGGCTGCGATAGCGTAGCTAATTGGCCGAGTGGCTATCCCCTGGGGCACGGCCCACTGTCTCACGGCCACCAGCCAGTCACCTACGCTGTCATAGCCTCCTCCCCCAAAACTTTGAATGGTTGCAGCTGCCAAACAAAAGTGATAAAAATGTCATTCAAACTTCTCTGTACACAGCTGTTGTCAAAAATTCCAGTGCATATTAGAAACAACCTTTGATCCATAAAAAAATTATATGTTTACATAAAAATACTCTTTCTAGGTATTTTTACAATCTGTTTATTGGCTAACAATATTAGTCCTTGACTACCAATCCATTCTGTGAAAACCGCACATCAATCGCACTTTCCGTTTCCGCAATATTTGCGGTACAAGTGTTAGGTGATTCACCCTGTATATATAACTTATACAGTTTGCCGATGACGGACAATGATCCTTTCTTCAGTGCGGAGGCGCTCCTAGTCCCTTATACTATGAGTTTCAATAACAGTGGGCATGCAAAAGTTGAGAATTTGAATTTGACATTTTCATCTTTACACGTTCGCAGTTAATGTCATATATTCCGTGAATATGAATAACAAAAATGAAGAACGTGACGTAGATTTTGAAAACATATTTACAGCGTCGAAATAAACATTATGACCACATAACCATCACTAAGCTAAGCCCTTCATCACCTTTGCACATGTTGCGCATGGACTGTTCACTGTTTTTTTTTTCCCTTTTATTTTGACTGGCTTTAGATTAGTAACACTAAAAGTGGTCTGTTTTCGCTGGCCTTCAGACAGATAAAAATTTAATTACAAATACTACCTTAACCGTCAATAAAATAATTCGCGGAATGAGACCGAGTCGTCCTTTTTATATAATCTACCGAGGTTTCGGCCACTGTTGCAGGCGGCCTTCATCAGGGTCTGTGTCAGTGCCGCCGAAGCGTCGGTAGATTTTATAAGTAGGACAACGCGGTCTCATACCCCAAAGAATTTTAATGACAGTGGCAACGGCCGCGAAAGCCTACGCTTACATTTAATACCTTAACCGTTCATCATAGACGAAAATTGAATAACTGCATTTGTAGGGCATAAACTTCTCTATAAGTTTGATTTTTTTTTAATCATACCTCGCAGCATTTCTAAGATATCGGCAACAATGACGGCGATATGACACTTCGCGTCGGGATTGGAACACTTGCGGGGAGTGACACTTGCGGGGAGTGACACTTGCGGGGAGTGACACTTGCGGGGAGTGACACTTGCGGGGAGTGACACTTGCGGGGAGTGACACTTGCGGGGAGTGACACTTGAGGGGAGTGACACTTGAGGGGAGTGACACTTGCGGGGAGTGACACTTGCGGGGAACCCGAGGCCCTTGGGGCGGCTAATGGCTTTCCCTGGGTTCAGGTACACCAAGAAGTCTAGCACTGCTGTTGTCAAGTTTCCACACTGCCAACATAACACGAAACTCAGGAAATTGCACAACCCTTTGCAAGCTGAAGAGCAATATAGTAATTCGTTCTAACTACATATTAATTCGTTGAGTGTTCCTCCTGAAAACAAAACTGTATATTAGTAGTGATAATGTTTGGAGAGTTATTAAGATATTCTCTGCTACTACAAGACGATGAATTTCCACATTCATACCTGCTAAAAGCATATTATTCAGAACACTAAGCATATCAAGACACCTACGCAAGCAATAAATAAATTAGATACCTTGATGTAATTGACTGCTATGTAGTTAACCCCACTATCACGCAACTTCCATCTCTTTAAAAATAGCTATGATGCTTTTTAATAGGAGTCGCAACCTTAAACCTTCAATTAAAAAACGTTAATAATAAGTCAATGAGTATTTTACATACTTGAAGAGTTTATTCGTAGACCCCAAAACGATTTGCCTGTTTTCTAAATACAAATACATGAAATACGAAATGTGCAAGGGAATGTCACACACCGAAAAATGCTAAAGATAAATTCTATTTTCTATCACAGTCATATAAAACCATTTTTAGTCCGAACTTGGAATAAACCAACAGGGAGAAACAAGTTGCAAGACTTCTAGGAAAAATGAAGCGAAATTGGCAGCCAATAGTTGGTTATAAATTACATTGCCTGTTAACTGTATAAATATAACTTACGGAATACGCGGAACTCCTGTTCAGAACAGTCAAAAAGGTCTAAGGTAATAGGCAGTGGTTTACAATCAGATATCCGTATCACTCTCCTCCTCAAGAAGTCTGAGTGAGCATTTATAATCAGAACATTCAAGAAAAAGGCCAGTGTCGTGTTGAAACTACAAGAAGCAGCTCATTTACTCAGAAAGGGAAAACGTTATGGTGCCCGTAAATTTGAATGGCTGTATCTCTTGTAGTAACATTCATTTCTTAATGAAATGTTAAAATCCAATATATCACTCAGTGCCAACTTTTTTTGTCAAAATTTTTGCAGGAAGTAGTCTTGACGTGATTTCATACTTCTATGTATTAATGTTATCAAACATGTAATTTGTGTCACAAATTGCGCGGCCGGTCCGGTGGGCCTTTCCCTGAATACGGCACAGGTAGCGGCTGGAGGGCGCAGAGTAGGAGTGGTCACAGAGTAACATATTTGTCTGTGGAGTGGTGTATCACTACTTCTGGAACACCGTGTTCACCACCTGCAGCGTCCGGGTCTGCCCGCAAGTGTCTACACATTCCCTTTCCCCGCAAGTGTCACTCCCCGCAAGTGTCACAAACTCCTGTGCGTTTGTAGCGTGTTCCCCTTTTCAGGTCGCACCGTCCAAGTGATCGCGTTTTCACCAACACCGTCTAGATACGAGGCCTCACAAGACGTCGGAGTCGCGCCACACCGATAGGCTGCCCTCGCAAGCTCTCTGGCTGGCGCTAGGCAGTGGGCTGTGGCCCAGCGACCAGCCAGTGAGCTTTCGGGGGCAGCCTATCGGTGTGACGTGACTCCGACGTCTTGTGAGGCCTCGTATCTAGACGGTGTTGATATTTACACATGTGTCTACTGGCCTCAGTGACCAGATCCTCACTCTGGCGGCAAATCCAGACGAAGCTGGATGGCGGCACTATGTCCTGAATAGGCTATTATGCGTAGAAATCGAAAAGAATGTTAAGTTGTTCATAATTTAATATCGAGTAACTTTTGTTCAAAAATATTTCGATATTTCGACTGTGAAGCCGGCCGCGGTGGCCGAGGGGACAGAGGCGCTCCAGTCACGGTCTGCACGGGCACTACGGTCGGGGGTTCGAATCCCCCCTCGAGCATGGATCTTTGTGCCGTCCTTAGTATTAGCTAGTTCATAAGTAGTTTGTAAGTTTAGCGACTGATGACCCCGTAGTTAAGTCCCATAAGCAAACATTTTCAATGATCACATCAAAAATATCGTTTCATAATTTTCTCTATTCATTAATTTGTATACCATCACAACTACAAATAATATTTTTCTTTATATCTTGCTCCACGTCATCGCGAGAGCCCATCTGGTAATCAGAACTGCCGTAAAGCTCCGGGCATCTCTCTGGGAGATTCTGGCCCACTGGTCATACAGTCCAGTCTTCGGCCCAAGTGACTTCTTCGTTTTCGGACCAATGAAGAAGTTGTTGGCGAAACAACGATGGACAAATAACGATGAAGTCAAGACAGTATTCAACGGTAGTTCCCTACTCAGAAATTCTACCACAGATGCACTCAAATTTAGTGTTGCGATGGGACTAATGTGTGAACCGCTATGGGAAAGTAGTGTAAGGTCTACTGAACAGGAGTTATATTTTTAATGACCTGAATGTACCTTATTCTGGATAATAAAAATAAAGGCAAAGTCTTTTCGATTTGGCCCCGTATTTTAACATATAGGCATAAGGCGTTGAGAATCGTCTCGTTTGACTTTATTTCCCACTTATTCTGTCGATCATAAATGGTTATATCAAAAGTTTAGGCAGTTTCCAACTTCTTTTTTTCCAAAAAAAAAAAAAAAAAAAAAAAAAAAAAAATTTACTGCGAAAGTTGGTACATATAACGATATAATCCTTCACATGGCTCTACCGTCATGTTCTTCTTTAAGTCATTTAATGGAGGTTCGAAGAATGGTAGGATGTTGATATTTTATGTAGAGATGAATATATAGCAGGAAAATATCTTTATATATGTACAGATCACCCATTGAAACGTGGCCCCTGAGAGGAGAATGTTGGGATCTAAGGCTTGCATTCAGCTCGTAGCGCATTGGCTGTTAGAACAAGCCCGACCTCTTTCTCCCAGTGCCGCCAGCTTATGTGGTATAGCTTACAGGTTTTAAAAGAAGCAACACTTGTACGGGGTTAAAGCATCACAGATGAAACACGAAATTATCACTTAAATGTTTGAGTAGTAGAAAATGGAACGTATATCTACTAAATATTAATACTTTTTAAAGATTTATTAAGCGGGTGTATCAATGCTTTTTGCCTATTTTTACTGTCGTAAATGAATAACAATCGAAATTAACATTCCTCACATCACTTACAAGGACAGCATTCCTTTTTCTAAAAGAAATGGTCGGGGTATGTGGACTTATTCTAGCAAATAACAAAGTGGAAGACAACTATCGAAACCATAATCAACACATTGACGATGTCTTCTGTGTACATTGCTGTTACGAGGTAAGGTTGGTAGAGAACAAGAACATTCCGTAGACACACGAACTCAGCCGAATTCCGTCGATCACAGAGGGACCACGAAAAAGTGCGTGAAAATTACAAAAAAATTAAAAATATTCTGCTCAGCTAAAAAATGTAAAGAATGTGTAATTAAATATGAGAATAAAGAAGATAAAATGAAAAAGTTGCACATTAAATGAAAGGAATATTGTAACAACAAGACAAAGGGGTGGAGGGAGGTTCTCTTTAAAATTAAACATAAAAAATTTTAATACTAGGTAAAAAAATAAAGATGCCAACTTAAAATGTTTCGTGTAATAGACTATGTCGCAGCGCATTAATTATTAGATGATATCTTTGTATGACTCATTGTATTTTTTCCCCGCACAGACTAATTAAACGAACTACAAATAAAACTGTTGCGAAAGATAAAAGAAAATTTTGATTAAGGATATTATAAAAGTCCACTGGCCTATTTTACGACCAGCTATTGGAAATATTTCGGACAAAATATAATGAAAATATATTTATATATAAAAATCAGTCTAGAGTACGGTTAGTTTTATTTCGCCTTCCAGTGCGTCTCAAGCACCCGCCCAGCTCCACGACATCAGTGTAGTTGCAGTCCTTAAGATGGTCCAAAACAGGACCGAAACTACTTGATAAAAATAAAAATCATTGAAATCTAGACTGTTGTTTATTTATAAATTTAAATATAAGAGTGCTGTTTATCCCAAAAGTGAAACAAAAAACTTTCCTAAAATATGTAATAAAATATAAATAACAAGTGGTACAGCAAGGTCAAAAGTAAACCTAAACAAATGAAGCTATCAAAATAATTGCACCCATTGTGACTGCGAAGCCCTTCAAAAGACCGCCCGTATGACTAATGACTTAATGTGCTGACTTAATGTCAGCACAACTGAACGCTATTGACATAGCCTGCTTTTGGGCTAAGAATGTGTAAAAACCTTTGTTTACCTCTGTATCATTTTTATGATGACTGATACGATTAATATGTTCAAATGTTTGTAAATCTTACGGGACTTAACTATGGGGTCATCAGTCACTAAACTTACAAACTACTTATGAAATACTTACGAACTAGGACGGCACAAATATCCCAGCCCGAGGGGGGATTCGAATCCCCGACCGTAGTGGCCGTGCAGACCGTGACTGAAGCGCCTCAGTCCCCTCGCCCACCACGGCCGGCTACGATTAATAATGCTAATATAAAATTAAATATATAAAATGATTATATAATATATCTTTTTTTCATTGTTTTATTAGTACTAGCTGTTAAACCCGGTTTTACTCGGGTATATATGCGTTTTTCCAGTCTTGTATTAGAAACGACAATAAAAATTCGGAAAAGATTTCATGTTCATGTATCCATGAAATCAGCTTAGAAATTATGAAACAGTAAAACAAAGAAATGAAAAGCTCAATATCCTGGACTATGTATCGTACAATAATATAATTTTCCATATTTGTAGAGAGTAATATTAGGAAACTGTCTGCGCTGAATAAATAATGGATGAAGTCTCGTAAACCACCCGTAGCGTGATGGAAAAGTTTTTGTGGCTCGTAGTTTATGACGTCATATCTCCTGAACTTTGTGTTGTAGATAGTTTTTAACCCCATGTACGTAGTTTAGTTTAAATCGGTCTATTATTTTAGGAGGAGATTGTTTATGACGTCATATCTCCTGAAATATGTATCGTACTATGATGTAAATTCAGTGGTTTACGTGCCTAATATATGCAAAATATGTCGTAATGGACTTAGCGGCAAAGACGTAATAAATCGAAACCTCATGTGTGATCATGTTCTTTTTCATGAACCAAATTGTTTATCATTTCATACGTCATGAAATATATATCGAAATTTGATATAATATCGAATGAACATTGAATGGTATGTATGTGTACTGTCTGTGAGTTGTGTCGCGAATACAATTTACAGTGTAGAAGTAATAACTTGTAATGTCATGCCAAATGCCGTAGATATACACCATGAACATCGGAAATATAGTAAGCGATCAACGTTTTTCCTTTCATCATTTTCTTGGGGTTGTCAGCGAGAAAATGTTTCCTAAAGCTTTGAAATTATGTTCAAGGTTTATTGTAAGTCGCTAAGTGCTCTCATTGTCAAATTGAGGAATAAAACACGCTATCACGAGTCGCAAGATTTGGCAGTTTTCACTGTTTATGACGTGATATCGCATGAATTATGTACCTTAGGTGGTTTTTACCGCCATAGCAAAGGTATCCTGACCTTAAAGAATATTTGTACCGAATTTGGTTGAAACCGTTCCATTAGACTAGGACCAGATGTAGAATACTGTCGCATGATGCGACTGTTTTTCACGATGTCATTGTTTATGACATCATATCTCCTTACTGACGTGTTTTAGGTGATTCTTACCCCGACAGCGATTGTAGCGTGATAGTAAGAAACATCCAGAATGAAACTTTCACTGTGCAGCGGAGTGTGCGCTGATATGAAACTTCCTGGCAGATTAAAATTGTGTGTCGGAACCGGGACTCGAACCTGGGACTGTTGCCTTCGCGGGTAAGCGCTCTACCGACTGAGCTATCCCGACACGACTCAGATGCCGCCTCACAACTTTGGAAAGTAGGAGACGAGGTATTGGCGGAAGTAAAGTCGTGAGTCGTGTCGGGATAGCTCAGTCAGTAGAGCGCTTGCCCGCGAAAGGCAAAGGCCCCAGGTTCGAGTCCCGGTTCCGGCACACAATTTTAATCTGCCGGGAAGTTTCAGTAAGAAACATGTGTACCAAGTTCGGCTGAAACAGGTATAGTAGTTTATGGAGGAGATGTGGGAACAAACATACACACATACCAACATACGCACATACAGCCTATTTTATAAGATGTATAGATTATATTATATTTCTAATATATTTAATTTTATATTGTTTATAATTTCATTATTTTTTCTTAAACATTTGTAAAAGGGAAAACATAATGTGGGCAGTAAAACACACCAGTGCGATTTCTTTTACAGTTCCGAAGACCTTCCTGTATTAATGTTTGGCTCGCGTTCCACTTTTGAGGGGCTAGTCACTACGCGATTAAAAAAAAATAAAAAATATAAATAAAAAATAAAAAAAGCACATCTGCAGGGGGTGGGGAGAGGGGGTGCGATTGGAAATCTCCCTTGCATGACATAGGTAGGACAGGGTGACCACCGAACCTTGAAAATGAATTTGAAAAAAACCGGGGAAAAGCCTTGAATTTCAGCCAGAAACCGGGATTTTTAACCCATTAGATCTCGCGGCTTTAATAGTTAAACGATCGGTCGCGTGTATAGCCTATTGCTCAGATTACACGACCAGTTCGAAATGTACTTAAGTGTAAATAAGTAATCCCTGTAGTTTTAGTAAGAAAAAACCTCGGAGTTGGGTTCTGAAGCATCATCAATATAATTAATCTTTATTTTCTTTCCTGGGTGGTACATTTTTTCAGTAGTATTGGAAATCATTCTTACCATTACGGTGCAATATGTTGGCAATTGAATTAAAAAAAAATCTACCAAACTATACGTGATTTAGTCTGTAGAATCTGAATCTGCAATAAAAAATAGGAGTTTCCCTTTAAAATTTTACACCAGCCACCCACACCGCTCCCAAACGGTGGAGACAGTTCAAGTTCAGTATCATTTCCTACGCCTCTGCCGTCCGTTAATAATGGTGAAAACCGTTGTTGAATATATACTTTTCTTTCTTTTTTTCCTGTAGTTATTCTGGTTTGTCAACTGAAAATGTACACCCTGTACTATACATTGTGTCAGTGTCGAATCTGGTGTGGGGGAGGGGAATCTATGGGACTGCAGATCCCCCAAAACCATGAGGAAAAACCTCATAATATGAGCTGGTTCTTTGTAGATCAGTATGAGCTTTGCCCCCCCCCCCTCCCTCTCTCCACAAACCAAATCCACGATTCTCCACTGCTTGGTGTATATTACAACGTGACAAGCTTCAACTTGGACGCAATGTGTCTTAAAATATGTAACAAGGGAAAGGAGAGTTATTTACAACTCGTACAAAAGCCAGACCGCAGTTATTAGACTCGAAGGGCATGAAAGGAAAGCATCAGTGGGGAAGGGAGTAAGACAGGGTTGTAGCCTTTCTCCGATGCTATTTAATTTGTACATAGAGCAGGCGGTGAAGTAAAGCAAGGAAAAATTTGGAATAGGGATTCAAGTTCAGGGGGAAGAAATAAAAACATTGCGTTTTGCTGATGACATTGTAATTCTGTCAGAGACAGCAGAGGACCTGGAAGAGCAGTTGAATGGAATGGACAGTGTGTTGAAGAGAGCGTAAAAATGAACATTAACAAGAGCAAAACAAAAATAATGGAATGAGGTCTTAGAAAATCAGGTGATGCTGAAGGAATTAGATTAGGTAACGAAGCAATGAAGGTGGTAGATGAGTTTCGTTACTTGGGTAGTAAAATAACATGCGATGGTCGTAGTACAGAGGATATAAAATGCAGAATGGCAATGAGAAGAAAATCATTTTTGAAAGAGAGAAATTTTCTAATATTAATTTAAGTGTAAGGAAGTCTTCTCTGAAGGCATTTGTGTGGAGTGTTGCCTTGTATGGGAGTGAAACATGGACGATAAGCAGTGCGGCCAGGAGAGGATAGAAGCTTTGGAAATGTGGTGCTACAGAAGAATGTTGAAGATTAGGTGGGTAGATCGCATAACTAATGAAGAGGTACTTAACAGAATTGGCGCGAAAAGGAATTTTTGGCACACCCTGACTAAAAAAAGGGATCGCTTGGTAGGACACATTCTTAGCATTGGAGGGAAATGTGTGGGGTAAAAATCGCAGAGGGAGACTAAGAGACGCGTATAGTAAGCAGATTCAAGTGGATGGGGGTTGTCGTTGTTATGAGGAGATGAAAAGGCATGCTCAGGATAGAGTAGGGTGAAAAGCTGCATCAAACCAGTCTCCGGGCTGAAGACCATAACAACAACATTGTTTATAATTTCATTAGTTTTTCTTCAACATTTGTAAAAATCGTAAGACAACAGGAAAATATAACGTGGGCAGTAAAACACACCAGTGCGATTTGTTTTACAGTTCCGGAGACCTTCCTGTTTTAATGTTCGGCTCGCGTTCCATTTTTGACGGGCTAGTCAATGCGCGATATTTAAAAAAGTGGGGGCGAGGGATGCGATCGGAAATCTCCCTTGCATGACATAGGTAGGACTGTAGGACTCATCAAAATCCGGGACTAACAGGTCTTGGCCGGTCACCTTCTGCTGGAATATAGTAGGTTCCTCCAACTAAAGTAATTGGCAACAGACTGGGACTAATGCGCTGTCAGTTTAGTCCCGTATAATTTCCCCCCAACAGCCACCCAGCAGAGTGGCAGGTGTCGCCTTACCTGGCGGGTAGCCCGGAGGCCGCCTCATCTGCGACCAGAGCCACACGGCGAGGGCGACCGCGGCCAGCAGCAAAGGCAGCCACACGGGGAGCATCTCAGCTGTTCGTTGGCCGCCAGCCAAACACCAACTGGCCGAACGGGAGCGCCTCTCTTCAAATACAGACCGCGTGTCTCCTCTCGGCCACCGCGGGTGGGTGGAGGGGAGAGGGGAGGGGGGCCTCTGACCAACCCCGCTACCGTGCCGTACTCCGACTTATGTGTCCACACGCTGCCAGTTGCCCGAGGACGGACTCGTTCCCTTATCTTGGCCATACCTGTCAGCCGCAGACGATCGCCTAGTTTGCATACCGCTCTCGCCGTTTCTAAATACAGGACTACAACTTCCCCTTATGCACTCGGTGCCTTACGCGTCCCACATATTTTTTCTATATCTACATAACGTGGTCTGCAAACGGACGAGTGGTTTGTGACAGACGTTCGCTTATATCCCAAGCTAGGCAGAGATCTAAGACGTTCGAGCAGTACGGATGTAGAGAGATGTCAGCAAACGACAGTGTTTCTGAGAATGCATTTGCAAAAGAAATTACAGTTATCCTCCAATTAAGCTGGTTTAAGCACACACTAAGCAAACGTGACCTATTTCAAAAATATACTATCAAAACTAGAACTACGTCTAAATAAACCTTTCAGAAATCACTACACATTCGAAGATAAGCAGTCAAATATTGGGGACACGCAAAACCGATCTGTTCTAAGGACGTTGGTGCACCAAGCAGAAGTAGTCTCACAGTAGTAGTAGTTGGAACATATACTTTGTTCGAACACTATGAACTACCTCGAAGAGAACGACCTATTCAAATGTTTGTATAGCTTATGGGACTTAACTACTTATGAACTAACTAAGAGTAAGGACGGCACAAATATCCCTGCCCGAGGGGGATTCGAACCCCAGACCGTAGTGGCCGTGCAGACCGTGACTGGAGCGCCTCAGTCCCCTCGGCCACCGCGGCCGGCGAACGACCTATTGCCCAATAGTAAGTAGAAAATATCGCTCTTGCGAAACACAGCTTGCCCTTTATTCACATGAAGTGTTAAGTGCCATCGACAAGAGATTTCAAATCGATTCCATATTTCTGGATTTCCGTTAGGATTTTGACACTGTACCCCACAAGCGGCTTCTAATGAAATTGCGTGCTTATGGAATATCTCCCCAATTGTGCGATTGGATTCACGATTTCCTATCAGAAAGGACACAGTTCGTTGTAATTGACGGTAAGTCATCGAGTAAAACAGAAGTGATATCTGCCGATTCCCAGGGAAGCGTTATAGGTCCCCTACTCTTCCTCGTGTTTATAAACGATTTAGGAGACAATCTGAATAGCTCCCTTACACTGTTGGCGGATGACGCTGTCGTTTATCGGTTAGTGAAGTCAACAGAGGATCAAAAGCAACTGCCAAGCGATTTAGACAAAATTTCTACATGGTGCGAAAATTGGCAATTGATACTAAATAATGAAAAGTGTTAAGTAATACACATGACCACTGAAAGAAATCCGCTGAACTTCAATTACGCGATAAATCAGTCAAACCTTAAGGTCGTAAATTCTACCAAATACCTAGGAGTTACAATTACGAACAACTTTGACTGGAGAGAACACACAGAAAATATTGTGGGGAAGGCGAACCAAAGGTTACGTTTAATTAGCAGAACGCTTCGAAGATGCACCAGCTCCACCAAAGAGACTGCCTACATCACACTTGGCGTCCTCTCCTGGAGTACTGTTGCCCCTTGTGGGACCCTCACCAGGTGGGACTGACGGATAACACTGAGAAGGTTCAGAGAAGGGCAGCTCATTTTGTTTTACCACGTTACGGGGGGAAAGGCCACGGAAATGTTGCACGAATTGGGGTAGAAATTATTAAAAGAAAGACGTTATTCATTGCGGCGTGATCTGTTTGCGAAGTTTCAATCACCGACTTTTAGTTCTGAATGTGAAAATATTTTGCTAGCACCCACCTACTTAGGGAGACATGACCATCCCAATAAAATAAGAGAAATCAGATCGAAAACGGAACGATTTAGGTGTTCGTTCTTTCCGCGCGCTATTAGAGAATGGAACGGTAGAGAAAAGTTATGAAAGTGGTTAATGAACCCTCTGCGAGGCACTTAAATGTGATTTGAAGGGTATCTATGTAGATGTAGAAGGAGACCACATGGTTGCGCAATTTTAGAATTTTTTTATATTTATGGTACGTGAAGTTCAGAACTCAAATAACAATGAGCCAAAACAATTCGACGCAACTCGCAAAAATTCTCGACGAAATCGTCTTTCAAGTTTTGCAAGTAAGCGTAGTAGGTACCAATAATTAAGGCAGAAGTAGCGTCTGTAGGTGGTTGCCGGGCGCCGTGGCTCAGCGCGCCCGGTCAGGGACCTCCCTCTGTAATATAAAAAAGCTGAGCCAAATATTCAACGCACAATCAAGAACGAACCAAACGAACGACGGCAGCCCACAGATCTACCTGAACAACCTAAATAAATAAATAAATAAACATCCCTTAGGCTGTGGCTAAGCTATGTCTCCACCATATCCTTTCTTCCAGGAGTGCTAGTCTTGCATGGTTTCGCAGGAGAGCTTCTGTGAAGTTTGGAAAGTAGGAGGCGAGGTACTGGCGGAAGTAAAGTTGTGAGGCGGCATCGTGAGTCGTGTCGGGATAGCACAGTCAGTAGTGCGCTTGCCCGCGAAAGGCAAAGGTCCCACGTTCGAGTCCCGGTTCCGGCACACAATTTTAATCTCCCAGGAAGTTTCAAATAAATAAATAAATACAATTTTTAAAAAAGGTGGTAGTGTTCAGGTCTTACAATCCTAGGGTCGCTGTTCGAATCCTGTGATGACAGTTTTTTATTTTCCTTCGTTGTGTTCGAATACTTCGAATATCTAATGGTAATTTTTACATAAATTGCACGTACTTTTGTTTATTCGTAAGTTTTTGTGTTTCTAGAAGATTATTAATAACGATAGTTTGAATTTAAAAAAACATAAGTTACCTTTTTATAGAATTGGCTTCACTATTAGTTCACGACAGTAGTCTTTGATTATTCAGTTTGTGAAGAGCTACAACACTGTTTTTTGGAAAGTAATCTCTACATCTACATGGGATACTCTGCAAATCACATTTAAGTGCCTGGAAGAGGGTTCATCGAACCACCGTTATACTATTTTATCTCCCATTCCATTCTCGAATACCGCGGGAGAAAAATGAACACCTGGAAAAAAAAAAAAAAAAAAAAAAAAAAAAAAAAAAAAAAAAAAACAAGGTCAAATGTTTGTACAGCTTACGGGACTTAACTACGGGGTCATCATTCCCTAAACTTACAAACTACTTATGAACTACTTACGAACTAGAACGGCACAAATATCCATGCCCGTGGGGGTATTCGAACCCCAGACCATAGTGGCCGTGCAGACCGTGACTGAAGCGCCTCAGTCCCGTC
Organism: Locusta migratoria; assembly: GCA_026315105.1. NCBI lineage: Eukaryota > Metazoa > Arthropoda > Insecta > Orthoptera > Acrididae > Locusta > Locusta migratoria. The sequence continues at coordinate 316,824,979 of CM048747.1, read as the reverse complement.
GGCCACCGCAGCCGGCTGAACACCTGACTCTCTCCGTTTGTGCTCTGATTTCTCGTATTTTATTCTGATGATCAATTTTACCTGTGTAAGTGGGAGTCAACAATATATTTTCGCATTCGGAGGAGAATGTTGGCGATTGTAGTTTCGTATTATATACAGCCCACGCCGCAGCAATAAGCGTCGTTGTTGTAATGATTCCCATCCCAGATCCTGTATCATTTCCGTTACGCTGTCTCCCGTGTATCGTGACAATACGAAACGAGCTGCCCTTCTTTGGACTCTTTCGATGTCCTCCGTCAAACCCACCTGATAAGGATCCCACACTGGGCAGCAAGGACGGACAAGCGTAGTGTAAGCAGTTTCTTTAGTAGTTCTGTTACATCTTTTAAGGGTTCTGCCAATAAAACGCAGTCTCTGGTTCGCCTTTCCCACGACACTATGTGTTCTTTCCAATTTAAGTCTAAAGTAATTGTAATTCCTAGGTATTTTGTGGAGTTTACGGCGTTTACATTTGATTGATTTATCATGTAAACAAAGTTTAACGGATTTCTTTTCGTACTCATGTGGACGACTTCACACTGCTCATTATTTATAGCTACTAATGGTTTTCCAAGCAGCTGAGCTATTCTACCATCGTTTTTACGTGACGACAAGGAGTTCAGCACCCCTACGTACACACAAACAAAAACTGACACAACTCTTGAAATTAGAGAACCCAAAATGGTTTATATAACTGAATTCGAAAAATATATTTGTCATAGTGGGATTCGAACTCGCTACTGTACCGATGTGAGGCCAGGACGCTAATACCTGTGCTACACCGGCAGGCGATGCAAGTGATTTAGTTATTGGTACTTTCGTTTACTTAGTAAAACTTAAAAGTCGATTTTGTGGAGAATGTTTGAGAGTTGCGTCGAATGGCTTGGGCTGATCGTTATTTACGATCTGAACTTCACGTACCATAAATATGAAGAAATGCTAAAATCCGACACCTATGTGGTCTCCTTGTCAGACAACGAACATCTGGAGAAGGAACTGATCGACTTACGGAAATTGTTTAAGAAAAATGTGCTCCTTGTTATTTGTGGCAAGAACACACACACAATTTTTAAGTGTGCAATGCAGATGACGATCCACTTTGGTGATGCATATTTTAATCGTTTGACAGTGTTCTTTTTCTTATATATTACATTTTCACAAGTAACTATTTTATTGAAAATAGGAGAACATTGCAAAACAAATAAATAAAAATTATGAAGATGATGGCATAGCTCATCGAAACTGATAAAAAATAAATACATAAAAAAATATAAAAAAACAGCAAAAAAACTAGCGATCTTGGCTGAAGTGTGTTTTATATAAATTTTCCATAGGCGTAATAAGCCACTGAACTATAAAGATGAATACAGCAACCGCCAAATTTCATACGCCATCGCCGGCCGCGGTGGCCGAGGTGACTGAGGCGTTTCAGTCACGGTCAGCACGGCCACTACGGTCGGGGGTTCGAATCCCCCCTCGGGCATGGATATTTGTGCCGTCCTAGTTCGTAAGTAGTTCATAAGTAGTTTGTAAGTTTAGGGACTGATGACCCCGTAGTTAAGTCCCATAAGCTTAACAAACATTTGAACATTTTTTCACACGCCATCCGTCAGAAGACACGGAAGCAGGAGACCGTCGAAGAGGAGCCTGCAGTTTTTACGTTTTGTGGCTCGGTAACGGGTAAGATTAGCCTGCTCCTTAAGAGAGACGACATCGACTCGGTCTTCAAGCTTCCTACCAAATTACGACAGCTGATGAAACCTGTGATAGATGATCTAGGCCTGAGAACACCAGGTGTGTACAAGATACCGTGTGGGTGTGGACAGTTTTACTTCGGCAGACAGTGCGAATTTTGAACATCGCTGTGTTGAACATGAAAGCTGTTTCCGTACTTTATCTCGAGAAATCAGCCATTGCGTAGCACGCACTCCTAAACATACATCGCATTGCGTTCGATGAGACATTAGTCATTACCAGAACAAATACTTTCTAAAGCGTAATAAAAGAGGCGAACGAAATGAATATATCTGAAAAAAAAACTCTTAATAAAGACGGCGACTAACACCTGAGCACAGCTTGGGACCGGCCATCGGACGATTGAAGCGGGCGCGACAGGTACGCCCCAAAAGACTGCCATGTATGGTGATGCGGCGGACCATCAGTGACGTCATACGAAGCCGCGCAGCTATACTAGGACGGCGGCAGCAATGACTCCTCTCCTCCACTGATTGTATTTCATACTCCGAAAGTTTTAACATTGTGGTCATTTTACAACTCAGCATATGTGTCTTCAAATGTTCAAATGTTTGGTAAGCTTATGGGACTTAACTACGGGGTCATCAGTCCCTAAATTTACAAACTACTTATCAACTACCTTATACTAAGGACGGCACAAATATCCATGCCCGAGGGGGGATTCGAACCCCCGCCCGTTGTGGCCGTGCAGACCATGACTGGAGCGCCTCAATCCCCTCGGCCACCGCGGCCGGCTATGTGTCTTCCTATTCTTTATGTGCCGCGGTGTAGTAGCCGAACGGTCGCTGCGGAGCGCGCGGTTGCTCGCTGTGGAGGTTCGAGTCCTCCCTGGGGCATGGGTGTGTGTGTTTGTCCGTAGGTTAGTTTACCTAGGTTTAAGTAGTTTGTAAGCTACGGAATGATGACCACGCGCCGGCCGCGGTGGCCGAGGGGACTGAGGCGCTACAGTCACGGTCTGCACGGCCACTACGGTCGGGGTTCGAATCCCCCCTCGGACATGGATATTTGTGCCGTCCTTAGTTTAAGGTAGTTGATAAGTAGTTTGTAAGTATAGGGACTGATGACCCAGCAGTTAAGTCCCATAAGCTTAACAAACATTTGAACATTTTTTGATGACCACGCAGTTTGGTCCGATAGATTTACAGACATTTGAACATTTGTTTTTTGTTCTTTATGTATTTCTGTAATTCTTCAGATTTTTTTCCTTTGCATTGTTTTAAATTCAGTAGTATTTTTCTCCATCGATGGATTAATTCTTCTTGACAAACTGTCTGTACTCTCGGCTGAAGAGCGGCAGTGAAGCTGCTGGCAGTCTGCCACTACCCGGTGGCTTCAAAATTACAATAATAATAATTAAAAAGAGACTCGACAGTCACCACCTGCCAATGACCGAGGAGAACTCGGCCGAAAGCTTGACGTGGCTGGAAGCCTGAGAGAATTTTATCAATTAATACCGTTTATTCATATGGTGTCTGTTCTTTGTGGACATGTCCAAAAGAACAGACACCACTGGTTGACATTAACAGCCGTAGTGTTACGAATTCGACATGTTTCATGGCACTGAAATAAATCCAATGGCAAATTTGAAAATTTGTGTTTCAACGGAATTCGAACTGAGATTTCCCTCTTCGGGCCAGCGGTCCCTTAACTAACCAATTGGGCTATCCAGGGGCGATTCCATCCCAGCCCAAATTCTCAACTTATGGCACAATACGATGGCAGCGATCCCTGCCCTTTAGTTCCTCTTGCTCGCAGCCTATACTGGATTCACGCATGTCCGGAAAGAACTCACACCATTTGCCCCCAAAAGGCAACTGACAATTTCACTGAGGGCGCATTAATATGCTGGATCCCTTGTGGCAATCCACGTCCGAACGACAAGACGCAGACACTTAAATATTTGTACAGTTATTAATTTATACCCGAGGAACGTTTTAGGCACGTTTTTATAGCGATCTAATAGATATTTAGTAATTTGAAGAATATAACGCGAAATGCGGAACAATAATTACTCTTTGAAAGTGGTTTTATTGGTTGCATTGTTGCTTGAGGCTTGATAATGATAAAAGCGTGGAGTATGTTGGGATGGAAAGTTATCGGTGTATATAAAATTCTACGTGTATGTGGGTGTGTTTGTGTGTGTGTGTATGTGTGAATATTTCGTTCCCGTTGTACACCATAGCAGTTTCATACCGATAGCTATAAGAGGGTGGAAGATATTGTGGTTGAAAGTCGTGAAATTATTTTAAAAAATTCGGACTGAAGGCCAGCGATGACGTTTGCGACTCAATAGTAAGGAGGTTACATACAGCGAAACGTGATGCCACAGACCATATCTTTGGACTATGCGTGGTTATAAGAATAAATAAAGAAAGCAGTAAAAAGGAAATTTCTTTTAATACATCTCTTAAAAAAAAAAAAAAAAAAGGTATTTCATTTCCCCCTTCAAAACCAATCTCATAGGACACTATTGAAAGATCGCTTATCTATCACAATCAACCAACACGCGAGCGGAGCCGCGGGTTTAAGCTAGTAATGTATATATGTCCGCAACAGGCAGACGCATTAATATGCTCGATCCCTTGCGGGAATCCAGTATAGCCTGCGAGCAAGAGGCACTAATGGGCAGGGGGCACTACCATCGTAGTGTGCTACAAGGCGAGAATTTGGGGTGGAAGGGCAGCGTGTCTGGATAGCCCAATTCCTTAAGCCGATCATTAGCCCGAAGGTGGGATTCGATTTGTTTCAATGCCCTGAAACAGTCCAAATGTTTCGAATTCTACACGCCTGGAAATCAGGACATATTCGGAAATAAACAGCCAAATATTTCTGATTAGTGTGTAGTGCCAATGTCATTGATACTCATTTCACTTACGAGCAATTTAAACGTTTCCCAAAGGTTTTATTCTAACCACGTTCTCGGAAATCGCAACCTATTTGGAACAAATTTCTGAAGAACATAAATGTCATTGCTAGTCGTATCAATTGCAGAAATTTCATTCTCACTTTTCCGATCGCATAGAAATCAGCAAATCGAGGTTACTCATTCCTGAGGCAACATACTCTTAAAAGTAATTTCGAGTACTGGATAACATGCTACAGTTATAAGAAAATCCGACAGTGTGATATTAGTAAGTAGCTCCCAAAATTGTTACAAACGAGAAGATGAAAAAAAATATATTTTCCTGGACATGTTTCGAACGCTATACCTCAGACTTAGTCGTACGACACTAACAATGACACTAAAGCAACTTACTGCGCATGTCATTTCTTGGATTATATATAATGTCGTTCTCACAAAATTGTCCACGGTTCATGTCTTTTTATTAACATTTAGTCGTGAGAAGTTGAGCTAAAGATTATGTTTGTGATTCATCCTTAATGTGTAGTTGCAATGAAATGGCCACTGCGAGGTATAATGCAGAAACTGTGATAATATACAGAAAATCAAGATGGCGCATGTCAAGTGAATGTCGTTTTGACGTCTTTTTCCAGCTCTTCGCCCATTGGCTAATGTCACAGTGAATTTCATAGGTGTGGAAAAAGTTCTGCTTGGGACAGACATGCAAGATGCGAACGTGTTCCAGACCAGCTTTTATGTATACATGGTGTTTCAGGAGGAAGACTAAAGGATGTCATAGTATGACCATTGGATGGCAACCCGCGGCTAGCATGCCACATGAAGCTCTATGACCACTTCATTGCGGTTTTCTAACGTATCGACTTCGACTAAAGCTCCTGCTAAACTCTGCGAGCACGACGAGCTTGAAAACTGAGGTTATAGAGGTACTATGCAGAGCGGTTTTTATAAATTCTATATGCTCTAATGCTCTATTTACATACCACGTTCCTAATAAGCGCTTAAAGGTCTATCCTCAGACTGGTTCCTAAAATATTGGGGGCTATTGTTGACTGAGGGCGAAAGAGTATCGTTCGAGTAGTGCCACAGACTGGGCACCGGAAATGTGCGTATGACACTATGGCTGTCGATAAAATATTCATATATCTATACACAAGTTCCCCAGAGGGGGTAAGGAGGAGAGAGGAGATGCAGAAGGGGAGGGACTGGAGGTGAGTAGGGGCGGGACGGGGGATGACGCAAGGACTCCCAGGAAAGGGGAGGGAGGGGAAAGCCAAGCGGTGGGGGGAAGAGGACGGGAGGGGGAGGGAGAGGGGGCATGCAAATATGGGGAAGCATTAAGGTTTGCAAGGTGGGTAGATGTCGGGACGGATGGCGTCATCCGGGAAGGGTAAGTGACGGCAGCTATCCCCAGAGAAGATGTTGAGAGTGTGGAGGTGAAGGGAGGGACAGATAACAAAGTATCAGCGTGGCAGAGGCCCGAGGACGCATGATGGAAGTGGAAGGATTGAGGCCCCATCTCCGGCCAGAAAGGAGTTTGAGAAGTTTGAGACAGGAGAGGGCTTTATCATGTATTGTTTGAAGGTGGGGTTTCCAGGACAGGGAGCGGTGGAGAGTTTTGGTTTGCGGGATGGAACGGCCATGGAGTGTAAGGTAGAGGTCTTGGTGACGGAAGGATAGAGTGGTGTGACCTATGATGATTGCCTGAGATTTAGTGGTGTTAACAGTGAGGAGAATACAGAGAGATGAGATTAAAGGAGGTGTTGGAAGCGGGCGAGGGATGGGGCAATGGCAAGGAAAGCAGTGTCGTCAGCGTATCGTCATTCAGTTGCAGGAAACTACGCCGACTACTAAATTTTTCAATGACAGGATTCATGCAGAATTTATTTGGAAACTGCTGTCTCATTTAATGAGTGTCTCATTGTCAGACAATCTTATTTCCACAGCTTCATTGATAATTGAGCTCCGAAAGTTTTGCTGTGAGGGGCCACAATGTTCGTCTCATTGTAGTTAATTGAATGACCTGTGGAAATACAATGTTCGGCGATTGCGGACTTGGTGGGCTGAAGGAGGTGAGTATGATGCTGGTGTTACACAATGCGCTCCTGCACAGTGCGCGTCGTCTGCCGCATTCACATCGAATCCTGCAAACACCTGCTTTACGTAGCTCCAGATCGTCTTTGACAGAAATCAAAAGCGATGAAATTTTGGAAGGAGGGCAAAGGATGACTCTACACTTTCTTAGTATTCTGCCTATCTGCGATGAAATATTCCCAATATTTGTGACATAAGCATATACAATCTGAAACCGAAAATTTTATATACAAATATATCGATATACTGATACTTTATCGACATATCGAGGTCTGGTAATTATACTTTTTAAAAATTGATGTATTGGATTACCGATAGTTTTAAAATTAAAAGAAAAAGAAACACCCCACAAGAGACATACGCTATTCAAGAAAGCCAGTTATCAGTCTTTAGTGGTCGCAGCCAGGCGTGTCGGAGAAAAGAGCGCGAATAACAAAAATATCTACACGGGGTATTGAGCTTCATGTACCTTCAAAAAAATGTTCAAATGTTTGTGTGGTCTATGGGACTTAACTACGGGGTCATCAGTCTCTAAACTTACAAACTACTTATGAACTACTTACGAACTAGGACGGCACAAATATCCATGCCCGAGGGGGGATTCGAACCCCCCACCGTAGTGGCCGTGCAGACCGTGACTGGAGCGCCTCAGTCTCCTCGACCACCGCGGCCGGCAACTCGGCTCATTTGGGTTGCTAATGTTATAGCTTCAGTGAAGTCGCGTGAGGACCGCAGAAGGTAGCGACCAATTTTTGTAAACTGCCTGCGCACGAACAGGGTGCGATGGCGGCAGCTACATTTTTGGCCATTAGACCATACGTTCACCGCAATGGCCCGCCCAAAGATAAAGTGTGCGGACTGGTTCTGTCACCTGTTCTGCGGCTCCTGTACCAGTATTTGCTCTCTCAGTCTTTCCATAGGAATACGGAAGAAAAACTTAGTTTTCTTGTTCTGATTTGTTATAAATTAAAAAGATACAAAAATGAAAGTTTCAGCGGAGGTTGCTGTCGTCATCGCTCTCTCTGTACGACGTTGAAGAGAGGAAATACGTTGCAGAAGCAGAAAAAATATGTACCGGGTGCATCCTATTCTGCAAGACCGCATCAACTTTCATGACGCCACTAGTCGCGATGTATCTCCTGGATACATGCGATGATTTTGTGGTTGTGCCTTGTTTACAGCTTCATTTTTGTTTTGTTTTTGTTTTATATTGCAGTTACCTTTATTGTTACAGATTTGGCAAATACATAAGTGAATATTAGGCTCATTATACTTTCAAATTAACAGAAATATTTAACATTTTGTAATGGAGAAGTACGTGAAATTCTTTTACGAAGTGACTTCATTATAGATACAAATAAATTATTGAACTAATCAGAGCATGTCTCTGTGTATGGATTGCTCTCTACAGAAAGACATTGTTCACAAATTATTTTTGCTTGCTTTTGCAAACAAAGATGTGTACTTCATTTTTCACATTCATACTTGCTGAGGTAAGTCTTTTTTGTCTTCCTGTAACATGGCTGGCATCTTTTTCTTGTTTTATTTCCTGAGTGCAAAGATAGTTCACCGTTTTCTTACTCTTTTCCTTGAGGTTTGTACTACACCAGCATCGACTTTATATCATCTGGTAGAGTCATAATAAGAGCTCTTATTTTGGGATTATCTTGCAGTAGAGTCTATTTGAGTATTTATTCTTGTTGCCCAAGAAAATTACTCTTGATGCCTGCAGAACAGGTGAAAAAATCACCAAAGTATATCTTCTTCTTGACCTAGCTACATTGTAGGTTGCACAGAGTTTGTCAACTACATCAACTCCAGATTATAGTGTAGAATAATTTAATTTCCGGATTTTTCTCTAAACCTTCCGAAATTCACTCGATGATACATGCATACTCGAAAGGAGGACTACAGTTTTCCTTTTTTTTTCGGGACATACGACACGAATGTTTCGTTCTTACTGTAGCCAAATAGGCTATCATATTGCTGTCCACTTCCTGCCTGTTTTTTTTTCTGATTGTGGCTACAAACGACAATCTTCTTTTTGAAGTTTTCTTACTAACTCCAAACTAGTGAACCAGTTATCTATCGTAATGTACAACCCGTCCCATATATTGCTTCGGTAAGTCTCAGAACTACATCTTGGCGGAGTTGTTACTCTGAAAGGGACCTTCTGGCTGTAATCCACAATCTCTTTCCATGTCGTAAGTATACTTTTTTTAAACTCTAGCAGGATGTCAACGTCATCCTTAGGACAACAACGCATTGGATGCCTCCCGCGGCAGTTGGCAGGTAAGCGGGTGTACTTTCTGAAGTCCCTTAGGCCCGTTTTACACGACTGACTTTGTGGTGAAATTCTGGTAGAGCGCTTTCATATTACAGAAATGTCTTAGCATCTTCTTTAACTTCATTCTGTTCCTTGGTTTGTGTTTCCATCACACCGAAAAAGTTGCACCACAGCTTAATGTTGTTTTTCTATTAGTTTTTTCGTACAAAAGAGACGAAATATCTGCAAGCAGAAAAATATTTTCGTATTATTTTGTATATATACGAGCGTAAATATATAAACGTGTTTTACCGAAAATTATATCAACAGGAGAGTCAGAACTATTAGATGATATAATTATTTCCAATGTTCATTTGACCGTTAACAACAAAACAAAATAAAAAAAACTAAGGTAAAAAGGTAAATAGACGTTTTGTACTGAATTTTCGATGTTTTATTTCATTTTTTGTAGTATAAATTTTCTTCAGTAAACAAACGCGTAAGTTTTCAAAAATTTGAATGACAATTTTCCTGTTATTTAGGTTCTCAATTGTGTCCAAAGTTTGCTACATGAAATTTATGAGGAGAACATCTGCTATGAATTTCCTTTTCGTCATTAATAAACTCAATTATCCATTTCCTGCTCTTACATAAAAAGTGCCATCATAACCTCACTTCTTCATTCAGTTGCGAAACTGCATACCAGACGACTCTATAGTTTTGGTGCTTACGTCTGAATGAAAAGGACTACTAGACAGGCGAGACGCAGTACGCGAATAGCACGCCAGGGGCGCTGCAGTAAACACACTAGTCTCGAGTAGTAAACAGAGACAAGAAAGTTCGTCGTGTAAAAGGGGTTTTATGAAAGGCAACGCACTGGTCGCCGCTTCAGCGCGCCGGTACGCAAGTGTCGCTGTTGGTCGCGGATTAGATTAGATTAGTACTTGTTCCATAGATCATGAATATAAGGCTTCGTAATATTGTGGAACATGTCAGGTTAACGAAAGGTGTCTTTACCAAATTATTACTTTGTACTAAATATTCCATGACAAGATTTTTTTTCAGATTTACTAATTTATATCTAAAAATTCATCTAATGTGTGAAGGAGTTGGCATTCAGAAATTCATTTAATTTATTTTTAAATGCTAATTGGCTATCTATCAGGCTTTTGACGCTGTTTGGTAGGTGGCCGAAGACTTTTGTAGCAGCATAATTCACCCTTCTTTGTGCCACCTTGAATATTAAAGATCATTTTTCACCTAGTGGTGTAGTTATGTACACTGCTATTGCTTTTGAATTCGGTGGGATTGGTAATAACAAATTTCTTAAGTGAATATACAGGGTGTTTCACTAAGTGTGTTTGCCTCTGTAACTTATAAAATAATAGGTGGCGGGAAATTTTAATGCGGTGGGTCAACACAAGAAATGCTACATTTTCTGCGAAGCTATGAACATAGTTTATTGTATCATTTTCCAAAGAGTTACAGCACAAAGATATAATTTTTTAAATGGAACAATAGTTTATTCTTTCGTGCATTGGAATCGTTGAAACCAGCTGCGTCCAAATCAATTTAAACTACATTCCTATCACTGTTAGTTTGGGAGCTACAACCCTTCAATGTTTCAGGGGCAGATACCACACGCTGTACATAATGCATGGCTGTGTGGTAGGTGACGGATGTTATGACGGTGGGATGTTGATTTACATGAGATGTTCAAATGTGTGTCCACGTTCTTCAATGCATAATGCAATGCGCCGTCGAAAGGATCTGCGGACGAGATGTAACATCGCCTGTGTGACGGAGCGACATGCGTCCTCGTCGATGCGTCGTTTTAGATCATCTGGGGAAGTAGGCTCAGTGACATAAACACGATCCTTTAGATATCCCCACAAAAAGAAATCTACTGGTGTTAAATCGGGCGACCTTGCGGGCCATGAATGAGGACACCTTGGCGCCCCAACCATCTTCCTGCAAACCTGTTGTTTAGTTCTTCCACAACAGCACGCGCAGAATGGGCTGGCTGACCATCGTGCGCAATCCACATATGGACTCTCGTGTATAGACACACATGTTCAAGGAGACCACCCAAACTGTCGGCTATAATAGCGCGATATATCTCACCTGTCAGTGTACCTGAGAAGTAATGTGGAGCGATGATTTCATCCCCAAGGATTCCACACCACACGTTAATAGACCACCTACGTTGACGATCGACAGGTCGTAGCCACCGAGGATTGTCTGCGGCCCAGTAGTGCATGTTATGGCGATTCACTGCACCGTAATTTGTGAACGTGGACTCATCAGAGAATATTACACTTTGTAAAGACTCCAGCGTGAAATTACGCATGGCCCACTCACAGAATGTCACTCTTGCACGGAAATCGTTCCCATGCAGCTCCTGGGTCAGTGTCAGGCGGTACGGATGAAACCTGTGGCCGTGTGCACTATACGCCACACAGATGTGAGACTGACACCAGCGAATGCAGCAACGGCTCGTAAGCTAACATGAGGATCGTGGTCTAGTGCAGCTGAAACAAACACCTCTGTCTCCTCACTTCTTTCAGGTCTTCGTCTGTTACTGTGGCGCATTACCAAGCTGCCTGTTTCCCAAAGTCGTTGTTTGGCATGTAAGAACGTAATGGCTGTCGGGGCTCTTCGCCTAGGATATCTCACGGCATACGCCGTGGCTACTTCAGTGGCATCGTGTCGGCACTCGCCGAGCATCAGCAACATGTCAACGTACATGTTCGTGTATGCCATCGTCATCCGGTGTCAGTAACTGTGGTATATTGAGCCCCGGTTGTTTGTGTGGCTCCAACTGTCGGGTATACGGCCGTGTGCGGCGACAGTCGGCAGAATAACAGCGCATCGAGGAAGCTTCTCGCTCCGTGACACCGGCGACGTTACAAATCGTCCGCACCACATTTAGAAGGCGCATTGCATTATGCGCAGCGTTTGTGGTATCTGCCCCTGAAACTTTGAAGGGTTGTAGCTCCCAAACTAACAGTGATAGGAATGTAGTTTAAATTGATTTGGACACAGCTGGTTTCAACGAATCCAATGCACGATAGAAAAAAAACCTATTGGTCCATTTAAAAAATTATATCTTTGTGCTGTAACTCTTTGGAAGAGAGAGAAATGCAGAAAATGTAACATTTCTTGTGTTGACGTACCGCATTAAAATTTCCCGTCACCTATTATTTTATAAGTTACAGAGGAAAAAACACACTTAGTGAAACACCCTGTATATACTGTGAAGATTCCTAGCTTTTTAAATAAGTGTCTGCAGGATGATCTAGGATGGGCTCCAGAGATTATTCTGATCACACGCTTTTGAGCAATGAATATTTTTTTACAGTGATGAATTACCCCAGAAAATGATCCCATACGAAAGCCGATTATGAAAATAGGCATAGGCAATAGCATAGGCTATGTTCATAGCAGAAATGCAGAAAATGTAACATTTCTTGTGTTGACGTACCGCATTAAAATTTCCCGTCACCTATTATTTTATAAGTTACAGAGGAAAAAACACACTTAGTGAAACACCCTGTATATACTGTGAAGATTCCTAGCTTTTTAAATAAGTGTCTGCAGGATGATCTTGGATGGGCTCCAGAGATTATTCTGATCACACGCTTTTGAGCAATGAATATTTTTTTACAGTGATGAATTACCCCAGAAAATGATCCCATACGAAAGCCGATTATGAAAATAGGCATAGTAACCTAATTTAATGAGATGTATACACCAATATTTGTAATTACCCTAATAGCATAAGTAGCTGAACGTAAACGTTTCATTAGATCTTCAATGTGTTTTTCCAGTTCAACCCCTCATCAGTGCATAGAACTAAACATTTTGAATATTCTATCTTTGCTACAGATCTCTGATCAAATTCTATATTTATTAATGGTGTAATTCCATTTACAGTATAGAACTGTATGTACTGTGATTTATCAAAATTTAATGGTACTCCATTTGCTGAGAACAACTTAATGATTTTCTGAAAGACGTCATTTACAATTTCTTCAGTTAATTGTTGTCTGTCAGGTTTGTCTGATAACTATACTGGTATCATCAGCAAAAAGAACCAGCTCTGCATCTTCATTAATAAAGAATGGCATGTCCTTAATACATATTAATAACAGCAAAGGTCCCAAGACCGAACTTTGTGGCACCCCATTTTTGATTGTTCCCCAGTTTTAGGAATCAGCCCTTTTTTGCATATTATGTGAACTACTTATGTTAACTTCCTGCACTCTTCCTGTTGGGTATGTTTTAAACCATTTGTTCACTGTCCCATTCATACCACAATACCTTAGTTTATCTAGAAGAATTCCATGATTTACACAATAAAAACCCTTGGAGAGATAAAAAAAAATCCCAACAGGTGATGTGCGATTATTCAGAAAATTTAATTTTCATTCGTGAAAGTATATATAGCATTTTGTGTTGAAAAGCCTTTCTGAAAACCAAACTGACATTTTGTTAGAACTTTATTTTTCCTCTGTGTGAAACTACTCTAGAATACATTACTTTTTCAAGAACTTTGGATAAGGCTGTCAGAAGTGAGATTGGCCGGTATTTGTTGACGTCAGACGTGTCCCCTTTTTTGTGCAGTGGTTTAACGATAGCATATTTCAGCCTGTCAAGATATACACCCTGCTTCAGAGAACTATTACATATTTGGCTAAGAATCCTACTTATTTCTTGAGAACAAGCTTTTATTACCCGTCTGGAAATACCATCAATTCCATGTGAGCTTCTGCTCCTGAGAGAGTTTATTATTTTTCTGAATTTCAGAAGGAGAGGTGGGTGGAATTTCTATTGATCAAACTGTGTGAGTATGGCCTGTTCCATTAACTGCCTAGCTTCTTCTATTGAACATTTAGATCCTATTTTCTCCACAACATGTAAAAAATAATTATTAAAAATATTTTCAACTTCTGGCTTGTTAGTTGTAAACTTTTCATTCGATTTGATGGTAAAGCTCTTGGTTGCCCTGTCCCCCTGCTAATAATATTCCAAATTGTTTTAATTTTGTTATCAGAGGTACTACTCTCAGACACGATGTACATGCTTCTGGACTTTTTAATAACTTTTCTTAATGTAGCACTGTAGTTTTTATAATATTTGACTGTTTCTGCGTCATTACTCTTTATTCCTGTTAGGTACAGTTCCTTTTTTCGGTTACAAGATATTTAGTAAGCTATGGTTTCTTGCATGGTTTCTTATCATTTTAATTAACTATTTTCTTGGGGAAACAATTTTCAAATACTCTTACAAATGTGTCATGAAATAAATTAGCATCAGCTTCCTTATACACATCATCCCAGTCTAACTGCTGAAGATTTTCCCTGAAATTTCTAACTGTTGAATCGTTAACTGAACGCACAACTTTGGAGGGCTGTTTTGAATTACAGAGAGGAACTATGTCAATTACTGTAACTAGCTGTGCACCATGATCAGAAAGACCATTCTCAACAGGACAAGCATTTATGATTTTAAACTTATCTTGGTCTATAAAAAATTTATCTATCAATGTGATGTTGTCCTTTACTACCCGAGTAGGAAAATCAATTACAGATGACAAATTGAAAGAACCGAGTAAGACATCCAGGTCATTCTTCCTATTACATTCCTTTAGTGAGTCAACACTGAAATCCCCACAAATAATGATTTATTTTCCCTTATCTGACAGATAGCACAACAAGGCATTCAAATTTTCCATAAATAACTGACAGTTTCCTGAAGGGGACCTATATACTGTTAAAAAGAAGGACCTTTATTCAGTTTAAGCTGACAGGCACATGCTTCTATATGTTACCCTACACAAAACTTTCGTGTTTCTAAACTTTTTACACAGTGATAACTTTTGACATGGATGGCAACTCCTCCTCTCACCTTTTCTCTGTATTCAGATGTGCTGCTAGTTTGAAACTGTTTATGTTTAATTTTTCCATACCCGTCACAATGTGATGCTCAGATATGCATAGTATATCTATTACATTCTCTGATTCATTGTCATCTAAACAAACCAGTAGCTCATCTACTTTGTTCTTTAATACCTCAACTTTACTTTTGTCAGATTCATGTGAATTTTGAGCATCTTTAGCACATGCCTGTCTGAGTCCATTGGACCCTGGTCTTAGCCTAAAAAAGAGGTACATTCATGAACTGCAGTGTCCCCCCTTAAAGTTTTTGCTATTAACCCAGCCAATTTACCCTTCCCTTTCCTACTGAGGTGTAGACAATGTCTTCTGAAGTCCCACCTATCTACAGCCTCAATAGGAACCAAACCAATGTCTGACAGAGTGGCCGCCCTACTCAACTGATCAAATTCTATATTGACCCTCCCGACAGAGCTGTTCAAATGGGGCTGATCGTGTCGCACGAAAGCAGGCACCAGTCCAACATTTGTGTGGGACGTTGCAGAGGTTATTTTCACCAGGTCACACTCAATACTGTATCGATACTGTTTCCCACTCCATCCACTACCACAAAATGATCTTGTTTAGTGAAATCTTTGCACAGGAAAAATCTACAGCCGCGCGGTTACGCGGTGGCGCTTTGACAGGTAGTTGGCGCGGTTCCCGGCAAGTGGAGACAATATGCGCTGCGCATTTTTCCGATGCGCGAGGCCGTTCCCCGTCGGGGGTTCGAATCCCCTCTGTAACATGGATGTTTATGACGTCTTTAGTATAATGTAGTCCATAATTAGTTTGTAAGTTTAGGGAATGATGACCCCGCAGTTAAGCTTACAAACATAAAAAAAAGAAAAATTTAAAAAAAAATACGTTGCCTCAATTCAAGTGTCACTTCTGCCACGATCACGCGGTGATAGATTTCGATACGAAGAAACTTATTTTCCAAGTGGATAATCGTTCAGATATCTGAAATACGAAAGCTAGCATATTTGGTGAGAAAAGTTTAGGTTTAAAATGTGCGAAGGAAAAGTAGACATAGAATGAAGGTGCGTCATGTTCGCCATCTCGTTTCGCTTCTGCTCTATGAAATTTAATCATGAAGGTGTCGATGTCCGACTCAGAACACGCCCTCCTCGTATTCATCTGTCAATTCTGCATCTCTGTTTTATCCGTTTCTGACGAAGATGGTGGCCCAGTACCTTCCCTATTGTCCGCCATCTTGTCGACTTGTACCTGTAACCAGAGCCGTATTTAGGCAGGTGTAACATGTGCAGCTGCACCAGGCGACAAAATTTTGGGGGCGGCAAAATTGTGCCATCGAAAAAAAAATTCAAATATTATTTCAATGTTCATTGAATCATCATTATTCAGAGTTTCGATTACAGCAATTAATTTTGAAATTAATGTTGTTGTGGTGTTGATAGCAGTGGCGCATGCCCAAAATACGGCCCTGGCCTGCCGGTTACTCACGGAACTTCTGCGCTTGCAACCTAGTCAACATATGGTCGTAGTCTCATCAATCAATTCCATCAACCAATACTTATCTTTGAAACTAACAAATCCACTTACCAGTTAGATGAACCAACAAAGCAACGATGAATAACTTCGCCACTTGCACCTGTGTGCCATGCCAGCGAAGGGAGAAAACCGTACAAATCACTAAACTACATGAAATAATATTTATTTATACAAACTATTTTCTAACAAGATCTCAGACGACTCTCATTGTACTTAATTAGAAGGCATGTATGCTACCAATATTTGTTATTAACGGAACTACAAAAAGAAAAAAGAAAAAAAAAAAAGAAACTGAAAATATTTTCTCTCAGAAGAATGCGCGACTGTCACTAACACTGCAAGGATTCGTTTGGACCTATCCTATCCTGGCAGGGTTGCCATTATCTGAGCCTCCGCACATTGATTTCCTGCAGATTCGTCAGGTGGTTTTATCCCACCATGTAATTCGTGCAAGGATTGATCTGCAATAATTGTGTGCCCTAAAATGATTGGCTCTACAGATGGAATAAATCTACCATGACACCCAAATTAGACATCAGACAACGACTCTTGTAAGTAAAAAAATAAATAAATAAATAAAATTAAATTAAAATAAAAACAATAAAACAATAAAAAAGATACTGCTAAGTGACCTCGCCAGGTACGGGAGTGGGGTAATTGGCAAGATTAACTATTGACTGAGAGATAAAAATGCAAGTAATGAAATTATGAAAATTAAAAACAATCTAAAAGAGAGGATAGAATACATCCGTTAATAGTATCGTGTTAATACTCGAAACCATAAATAAAATTATTAGCGGAAGACAAAATCAAATTTGAGAGTCAATTTTTTATTGAGATGTGGTTCAACAGCCGTAAGATATTGAGGAAATGCATACTGTAAACCATCAGCTGTTTATTATTTTTCAAACTTCCACCGGTTTCGGTTATAAACCATCTTCACGGAAGAGAACTAGACACACTGATTAAACAGGTGCATTATATGCCTTCTTATGCATACTGGCTTACATGTCACACAATAAAAATAAATAAGACGTCACTAGGCATCAAGTCTTGATTAAAAACATCGCTAATTTTATCTCATTGCCTGATGTGTTGAATAGTTGTGTTAGGTTCTCTTGTAATAAACCTTGGTTCACCATCATACAGCCTGGCATTGCTTTTATGTTTTTAATCAAGATAAAGCTGTCATAAGTGAGATGGGGCGGTAGTTGTTGACATCGGACGTATCCCCTTTTTTATCCGAACGTTTAACGATAGCATATTTCAGTGTATCTGGGAAAATACAGTGCTACAGCGTTCGAATCTTTATCATGACATACAGTATTTTCCGTTATTTACCTAAATTTCTCAAGGCGAATGACGTAATGGTTCTTTTCAGAGTGGACAATCAGTTTCTTTCTTCATCCCTAAAAAAAAGTAACTAAAAAGTCTGAATTAGTAATTTGCATCTAATGACCACATTGTCGACGGGTGTTAAACCCTAATCATCCTTTTGGAGAGATTCTGCATGGTAGCAACACGCCATGTAGCGTGTAGCAAGGGTTACCATATACTCCACACACAGAGGCAAATGCCGGGTTGGTTCCTTTGTAAAGGGCTTGGCTGAATCCGCTGTCCAAAATTCTCCGACATTGTGTTCCATCAGCCACGTCGAGAGGACATTAAACCCTAAGAACATTCCTTCCTTTTTATTTTTAACAAAAACAATTATGCTGAAGTGATATGGCCGGCCGCGGTGGCCGAGGGGACTGAGGCGCTCCAGTCACGGTCTGAACGGCCACTACGGTCGGTGGTTAGAATCCCCCCTCGGGCATCGATATTTGTGCCGTCCTTATTATTAGTTAGTTCATAAGTAGTTTGTAAGTTTAGGGACTGATGACCTCGTAGTTAAGTCCCATAAGCTATACAAACATTTGAAACATTTTTTGAAGTGATATGGTTTTAGGATGATCCCCTGGACATTGCAAGTGCGGCACGTAGTTCTTAATACGGTGTTGATCGCTACGGACGTCATGATAGCTCTGTAATTTGATCCCCGTGTTGGCCTGAGGACTGGTGAGGAGTTCTTGTGGTTGGCTGTTTCATTCCACCAAAAGCGCGACTGTCTGTCGCTGTATGGCTGCTTGTGCGTGTGGACTTTCCCTAAAAAGCATCTCACATTTAAGTCGGTGGAACTGGCAGGTCAGATCAAACAACGAATATCCTAGTGGTACAAGATCACCTACACCTGTGCTGTTTGATATGGTCACGCATTGTCATCCATAAACATAAGGGAGGGCCGGTGCACCTATTAAAACAGGTGGAAGTTGTGCAGTGTCACAATAACGTTCACCGGCGAGAGTACTGTGTAGCGAGATCTGGAGGAGAAGACGCCCAAGCAGCTTTATGCCTCCCTACAACACAACATCTGGCCCGTGTTCGAAAGTGTTTCTGGATGCACTACCAATCGAGGAGATACACAAGGAACATCAGCAACACACACACGAGTAGATTAGATTAGATTACATTAGTACTTGTTTCATAGAATACGACACTTCGCAATGATGTGGGATGTGTCAGGTTAATGAAAGACGTCTTTCCAAATTATTACTTTGTACTAAATATTACATGACACATTTTATTTTTATTTTATATATTTTTTATTTTTTCATATTTTCTAATTCATATTTAAAACTTCATCTATAGTGTAGTAGAAGGAGTTGCCATTCAGAAAAATTTTTAATTTATTTTTAAATGCTAGTTGGCTATCTATCAGGCTTTTGATGCAGTTTGGTAGGTGATCAAAGACTTCTGTTGCAGCATAATTCACCCCTTTCTGTGCCAAAGCTAGATATAAGCTTGAATAGTGAAGATAATTCTTTCTCCTAGTGTTGTAGTTATGTACACTGCAATTCTTTTGAATTCGATTGGATTGGTAATAACAAATTTCATAAGTGAATATATATATACTGTGAAGATCCCTAGCTCTTCAAATAAGGGTCTGCAAGATGATCTTGGATGGGCTCCAGCAATTATTCTGATTACACGCTTTTGTGCAAGGAATACTTTTATACTCAATGATGAATTACCCCAGAAAATGATGCCATACGAAAGCAGAGAATTAAAATAGGTATAGTAAGCTAATTTACTGAGATGTATATCACCAAAATTTTCGATTACCGTAATAGCATACGTAGCTGAACTCACACGTTTCAGCAGATCTTCAATGTGTTTTTCCAGTTCAACCCCTCATCAGCGCACACAACTAAAATATTTGAATATTCTACCTTTGCTACAGATTTCTGATCAAAGTCTATATTTATTAATGTCATTCCATTTACTGTATGAAACTGTATGTACTGGGTTTTATCAAAATTTAATGATACTCCATTTGCTGAGAACCAATTAATGATTTTCTGAAATACGTCGTTTACAATTTCTTCAGTTAGTTCTTGTCTGTCATGTGTGATAACTATACTTGTATCATCAGCAAAAAGAAGAAACTCTGCATCTTCATGAATATAAAATGGCAAGTCATTAATGTATATTAAGAACAGCAAAGGGTGAAGACCGAACCTTGTGGCACCCCATTTTTGATTGTTCCCCAGTTTGAGGAATCAGCCGTTTTTGCATATTATGTGAAGTACTTATGTCAACTTTCTGCACTTTCTTAGTAAAACAAACAAATTAAATATCGAAAATCACTACCATGAATGTAATTGTGAAGTATAACCAGATCTTTATTGTAATGCAAACTACACGATTATGATAAGTGAAAAGGTTAACAGCATTGATATATTTGGAGAATGTCATTATGGTTGACCAAAGCTATTTATTTTTTGGCACAAAGCTACCAGTTTCGGTTTTAAACCATTTTCAAGCGCCATTATGAGCAACTGTTTAAGCTCTGCGGGCGCTTGAAAATGGTTTAAAATTAAACCGTTAGCTTTCGGCCAATAAATAAACAGCTTTAGTCAACTTTAATGACATTCCCCAAAGACACAGTTATGACACATGACAATGATTCTATCGAAATACAGAAATTGTAATATAGAGGGACGTTTATTTCAGTTTCAATATTCTTCGTCTCCAGCAGTGAGGTGTTAAAATTTCGACGCCACCCATCACAACCATTAGAACTGGAAAACTCAAACAGGGTACATTAGTGAAGTCAGGCATTGAGCCAGTGTACGGTGCGCAGGCATAACCGATCCGCTAGGCGGCAGTAGCGCACATTTTTAGCTGCCCATACTGGCTGGTGACTAAGAGACCAACAGTTGAAGTGCGCGTGGCAGCATATTGCCCTGACATTACTAAGGTCGGGTCGGAACCATAGACTTACTAAATAAAAACTAGATCGCTCGCTGGCGCTAGTGTCGCGTCCCCACATTGAACGAGACAGAAGTCGACATTTGCAAGGAAACAGTGCGTAAACATTGTTCGTTCGTGTGCTGCTTTTAATTGTAACGGTGAGAATGGAAACAAAGATGAAGACGGTAACAGTGTTACATTTCACAGATCAGTCATTACTTGTATAACGTATAGTATTTTCATGGAGAAATAATAAATCATGAGCGTTTGTTTTGTTTAGGTTTCTTCTTACAAATGATTCTCTAGAACTGATAAAAATACTTTGTTGCATATGAAGTAGTTATATTCGCACATAGATTACTAAAAATACTATCACTATTAATAGTATGAAGAACAATTGCTTTTTAACACTTAAAAGGTGGTGATTTTACATTGTAAATGGCCGTATATTTGATCGAATGTTGCATACTCAGCCACTTTGAGAAATACTATCTCTGTTAAAATGTTATGTGTAAATGAAATGCCTATTTAAAGTTGCATGGGTTATTACAATTATTCATACCCAAATTCGAGCCATTTGAAAGAAAATTGTATGTAATATGGAAAGGAATGCCCACAAAAGTGTGTTGTACAAAAATTAGCGTGCAAAAAGTACAGAGTAGTCGGCAAAAAGTAAACAGGACCTGACAGAAAATTACGTGAATTAAATAGCAAATAATCGCACTCCCTGCTAAGTTACAAGTTTCATGGAATCATATTATGCAAATATCTCGATGAAAAATCGCCCCACCTTCCAAGAAAAGAGCCTTGCATTCTTAAACTTCGTGTCTCTATGCAGACGTATTTTGGAAATTAGAAGACTTCATTCATTTAATAATACTTTTTAAACAGACTGCATTATTCAGTAATGGTCTTTAAACATGCATGAGATTTTTTTATGCTTCATTTTGATCTTGTCGCGTCTCATATACTTCAAATCACAACCGCAGTACTAGGATTTTTCCCTGCAAATGGCGGTGATCAACTGCTTCAATAGGGTATTTGACTGTTTTCTGGAAATCGTTTTAAATTGTTAATTATGTCATATTATGGTCCGAACATGCTTTTTTACCTCGTGGATTTCAGTACTTATTTTTTTAAAAAAGAAATGAAATTCAAATACTTTGAAAGCCCGCTAAAACGCTACGTTTGAGTCACGTGATGCCTGTGACGTCATACAACACGCTAATGCTGCTGCTGCTCTCGTAAGATAAACAAATACCTATGTCCACTGAGTAAGGCAGCAGGGCACAGTGTTTCGACGAAAAATATTATGGAATATAAAAGTTTTACTAAACACAAATAAAATAACGCAAGCCTTTTCTTCTACACAGGGCTCTACCAAACAATTTTCATTGCAAGTAAATAACGTTTCAACTGATTAGCGTTTTTTTTATTATTATTAAATTACAGCATGGGGCTTCGTATGTGGACAAGTAAACGTAAATGGATTAGTTTGTAGTGTCAAAAGTAGTGACACATTCATATCAAACCAAATTTGAATATGTAAGGAAAATACTGAAATGCATGGCAGAAAGTTTACACACAATCGCAAACATTCATCCACAAAAACAACAAACCGGAAAAGTGCTGTAATTTTGGCGCTATAAATGTATACCATCGTGTCTCGATCGCAATGTTTACGTGAAATTATCATTAATTTGGCTACGCGAAATGTGCGTTTCCAACCTACGAGCGATATGATAACACCGCCGACGCAATCTGCTGTCCCGGTTCTAGACTATAGATATATTGTATAACTATACACAAGACATTTTTGCTGTATTTTACAGGTTTTGAAGTTTCACTTTGCACCAGTATTGAAGTAGTTAAATAAAATTACTACCTTAACTGCGTGCTTTAATGGGTTAAATTTTACTAACTATCCAGGCGGCTTCCTTTGACTATGTTGGCAACAGATTCTGAATAGCGAGAATCATGAGACGTCGCCAATAGCCAATCGCGTGACAGCGCAAGCCGCAAATATTTTGTCGTGAAACCTTTGATTTACGAGGGCAGTTACTTTTACTGACCGGACAAGGGTACATACACGAATCATAGAGCAGGAACAGCATTATTTATTTACTTCATGGTCCGTACGATACACTAATCTAGTCATTCTATGTGGTCTGAACATCTCGACAAAGATTTCTATCGTGTTGTTGATGTTGCCAACATAATCACTCAAGGCCGCTTTGATATAAGATAAAATTTCACCCTTTATTGCATAATATGGTGACTTCAGATTAAGTCTGCTGACATCAACAAATAGGGTACTTTCTTCCAATGGCATAAAATATCTCTCGAAATAATAAGCTTTAAAATGTAGGTATGCGTTACTTACAATACAGTTTTCACGTTTCTTATTTCTGGCACGTAAAAATTTGGATTGTTTTTAAAGAACGAAGACACCATAATTGCATCAACTTTAGGGAGGTTTCCGCTGTCAGCCTTCACATAACCATCTTCCATTGTGACATAAAAACTGTAAACGCGTTTAGATCACGAAAAAACTGAACTTAAAGGTGCGAAATGGAGGAAACGCGTACAATAATACAGGTCCGACATCTAGTTTCCACGCTGTAGGTGTTCTATGACGTCACCAGTACTTCAGCCAATAACGGAGCGTTTCCGATCACGTGATCTAATCGTGAAATTTGATGATTTTTAAACTTTAATCATGCAAAAAAAAAACAGATGTTTTGTAAGAATTATGAGCGAAAATGCTGTCTGAATGTTATAATTCAGAATAATAACAATTTGAACCATATTTTTAACACAGGAAAATACCCTATTCTGGGACAGCTGCCTCGATGCTCCACGACGGCGTGGTAGGGACTTGGTCGAAACACGATGATCCACAGCTCGGTCTTCTGGGCTAGTAGACCGCCCCAGCGGCGGAATAGGAATGCAACCATGTTGCCAAGGGGTTAGTTCGCTGCTGGGCAGTATATCTAACGGTCGCTGCTGTCTGACAGAACTGGCAGAAGTACACAGCGCAGCCGGACGCGCGCATGCGCAGAGCAAAGCTCGCGTTTGGCTTACTCCATTGGTCTGTTGCCCCAGCCGGCGCTTGAAGCCGATTGGCTCAAGCACCAGGGATCATCATATTTCGGTTCGACTATAGAGAAGTATATTCTGACTCTGTATTACTTGTGTTTGGTGACATACTGAACTGTATGTGGATATTTTGTATTTGCAATCAAATTTTTGAATTTCTGTCTTCACTACATGAAATGCATGAAGAAGTAAGAGACATTGTAAACGCTATGTTCGGTCTGATCAAGACTCTTGAAGGTGCCACAATGACTGACATTCCGGAGGATGAAGAATCGGTGCAAACGCCTTCCGAGAGCATTATCTGATTTCGAATCATCTTATAAGCCTTTTACTGTTGATGTAACTAATGAATGAGTTCCTTTTTAGTATGACAAAAAACCAAACGGAAAAGCTGATCATTGAAAACAATTATGCCTCACTTTATGTCTACTTTTCTAGAGGCAAGGGCTGATGACTTTGCATACTGTTGATATAAGGAGGTGGGCATGCAAGAAAGCTAAAGCGCTTGGATTTAGAAGCTGCAGCTACCTGGGCGTGGAAGTTTAAGGCAGCTCACAAGATAATGAGTTGCAAAGTTACGCAGTTTTTAATATACAAACATGCTCAGGCGCAAGAAGACAGAGAGAGAAAACTGTAATTTTATTTGGTATTGAATTCATGGACACTATAGTTCCTTTAATAAAATCTTCTCATGTTACAAGCCGCGTCGTGTGGTTTACTACCCTCGAGCTTTCGACAGAGAACCTGTGCCACTGTCAAGTGGATGACTCTCATTTCCAGGCCGCTGACAAGCTATGTAGCTGCGCCGCCGCCAGTGACGTCACTTTGTGCTCCTGCTCTAAGCAATGTTCAGCAAAGGTAGATTGACCGACATCGTCCTGTATAGCAGGACTGACACTCTTTACAAATGATTTTATGCACCCCACTGTTTATGATGTTTATTCTTTATTTATAGAGACATTTATCTAAAGTATGTGAGACATAGGAAGATACCGAAAATTCCTTTCCCTTCAAAATGTTTATAAAACTATTGGAAACTTTACCTATGAAAGGCAGCCCACAGAAAGATCAAAAAGAAAATGATGTAGGCTGCTTGTAAGAACGTAGGGTCTACTTTTGAGAAGGCCATTCCCATTGTGCTGTGTCCGAACTGATGGAAAGATAGCCAGAAGAGTCGCTTTTGTCATAAATCTCAGTGTGATCTCAAACTCCGTCAAAAATACACAAAGAGTAGAAATATTGGGAATGAGGAAGGAGAACAGATACTTGAACTTTTTTGCAACCGTGAAAAGCCAGTATCAGCAAAAGTGACTTTAAACTTGTGAGTCTGAGTAAACGGATTACTAGAAGACTGCTAAGCTAGTAGCCCTCCTCTTGCTGAGGGTAGTTCGCGGATGATCAATAAACTGTCACCCCACAACATCCAGGCGTGCCACATTCGCGCATCTCGTTGGGCCTCTCTTGTGCATCTGCTGCTGTCTTGGTCAGCAGTTGGTAGTAAATGGAGTCTGTTCTCCATGGCAACAATCATCTTGGACTAAGCATTCGGCTATTGGCATCTAGGAGCGCGACAGGTTATTCACAATATTGCTGAGGTGTATAGTTATCCTAATCTGCAGAGCGTCCGGAGCAGACAATGCCTTTACCCCACCCCCTCGCCCCTCGAGCGCCATGACCTGAGGCATCAGCATCACATTACAATGATGAGATGCATCAGTGGTTCTTCACAGTGAACGCATAACTCCCTCGTTTCTGTCAAATGTTGCCTAAAGCTCCCTATAAAATTCTCAAGAACTTCAGGTTACTTCAATTTATCCAGGTCCAATCTTCTTATTTTCCTACCTTTCTGCAGTTTTTTCAGTTTCAGCCTACAGTTAATAGCCAATAAGATATGGTCAGAGTCTATATCTGCCCATAGGCGTCTCTTTCAGTTTACAACCTGGTTCAGAAATCTATGTCTTACCATTATAAAATCTATCTCGTACCTTCTGGTTTCTCCTTATCTCTTCCACGTACACAACCTTCTTTCGTGATTCTTAAACCAAGTGTCTGTTATGATTAAATTAAGTTCCACCCAAAATCCTACTAGGCGGCTTCCTCTTTAATTCATATTTTTCCTTTCCTGTCTTTTTTCTACTAACGAAGTCCAGTCTCCCATCACAATTATGTTTTCCTCTCCCTTAAGTGTCTGAATAATTTCCCTTACCTCCACATACATTTCTTCGATCTCCTCTTCATCGGCAGACCAAGTTGGCATATAAACTTGTAATACTGTGGTCGGTGTTGGCTTCGTATCTTTCTTGACTACGATAATGCGATCACTGCGCTGCACATAATTTACGCACATTCCTATTATTCATTATCAGTTGTACTCCTGTAATATCCGGAACTGATTTTGTTTTATCATCCAGTACTCACCTGACTAGAAATCTTGTTCCTCTTTCCACCGAACTTCACTAATCCCCATTATATCTAACTTCAACATATCCATTTCTCTTTTTAAATTTTCTAACCTCCCACCCGATTAAGGGAGCGAGCATTCCACGCTCCGATCCGTAGAATGCTAGTGTTGTCTTTCCTGATGACCACATCCTCCTGAGTAGTCCCCGCACGGAGATTCGAATGGGTGACAATTTTACATCTGGACTATTTTGCGCCGGTCGCGGTGGCCGAGGGGACTGAGGCGCTTGAGTCACGCTCTGCACGGCCACTACGGTCGGGGGTTCGAATCCCCCCTCGTGCATGGATATTTGTGCCGTCCTTAGTCTTAGTTAGTTCATATGTAGTTTGTAAGTTTAGGGACTGATGACCCGTAGTTAAGTCCCATAAGCTTAACAAACATGTGTGATGTGACTATTTTGCCCGAGAAGATATTGTCATCATATATTCATACAGCAGAGTTGCATGCCCTCGAGAAAAATAACGACTATAGTTTCCCCTTTCTTTTAGCTGTTCGCAGTAATTGTGTGGCAAAGTCATATTAGCTGATGTTACAAGGCCAGCTTAGCCAATCATCCAGACTGTTGCCTCTGTAACTACTGAAAAGGAAGCTGCACTCTTCAGGAATTACACCTTTGTCAGGCCTCTTCACAGATACCGGTCCGCTGTGGTTGCACCTACGGTACGGAATATGTGGATCGTTGAGCCACAAAAGCCACCCCACCTCACCAATGTCTGTGGATCAGGGATGTGGGCTCTTCACTCACTCGATGGAAATAACTGAAATTTTACGCAGCTGTTGCATTTAGTGCTGGCATAATGATGTCAGTCCAATACAGTGGGACATCTGGTGGCTGACTTACAAACTTTGTAACAACCAACCAGTGTGACTACCATAAGTGGTCTCCCCCGCCGACCGCGGTGGCCGAGGGGACTGAGGCGCTCCAGTCACGATCTGCACGGCCACTACGGTCGGGGGTTTGAACCCCCCTCGGGCATGGAAATTTGTGCCGTCCTTAGTATTCGTTAGTTCTTAAGTATTTTGTAAGTTTAGGGACTGATGACCCCGCAGTTAAGTCCCATAAGCTATACCAACATTTACATTTACTGGTCTTCCCTATTTTCAATTTCTAACCCATTTACATTAGACTGCATGGCTTTCTCTTTTTTAAGTCGCTAATTACCTAACACTCCCTTCTATAATTCTCAGGGTTCTTTCAACTTAGCCGTCCGCGGTGGCAGAGGGAACTGAGGCGCTCCAGTCACGGTCTGCACGGCACTACGGTCGGGGGTTCGAATCCCCCCTCGGGCATGGATATTTGTGCCGTCCTTAGTCTTAGGTAGTTCAAAAGTAGTTTGTAAGTTTAGGGACTGATAACCCCGTAGTTAAGTCCCATAGACTATACAAACATTTGAACATTTCTTTCAACTTAACCATAGCCCGTCTCCTAATTATTTGTCTTAAATAAGTTTTTTCTTTTATTTTTTGGTGTATCCCGGTTCCGTTCTTATAGAAACAAACCAAGTGTTAACCAGTAAATAAATTGTTATGCTCTTTGCAAAATTCTGCTAGGGTAGTCACCCATGGGAATAGTGTTATTAAAAAGAAACACGTAAGATTAAATTGGTAAGTAAAGAGGTTAAAGAGGCATTGCTAAAATTCTCGGAATTACGTTCCCTTCCAGCTTAAACTGCGGGGCAGAGTTAATATTCTTTGGTCAGCACTGAATTTTCACTATCAGTAAGTTTTGATGTAGGACACCTTGTAGTTATCTACGGAGCTTGTGTGTGTATGTGTGTGCCATGGACAACTCCTAGTTATCTACGGAGTTTGTGTGTGTCTGTGTGTGTGTGTGTTTGCGTCAGGCATAATTATGGTTCTTTGTTGGCGTATCTTTGCACATCGTTGGTTTAAACTGTTTTCACATCTCCCTATTGCTGCAGTTATATGTCGAAACTGACAGGCTGTTGAGCTGTCGAGATATTGACTGTTGTAAAGGACGCCACTCAGCTTTATTCCAATAAGCTGTTTTGCAGCAGGATTGGTAAGTTCGCCTGTTTTACGGTAATGAGCTAATGACACATTTATCTAATCCGTTGTAGTATTTTTGTCCACTTGTGACGGGAAGACACGAAAAGATATGCTTAAGTATGGGCTCCAAGAAGGTGCAAGATTATAGGACCATAGCTACGGATTTTACAAAACCTAAAAATTCTTATCGATAACCAGATAACAACGAGCAAAATCCAACTGATTAATTTGTTTTGTCACAAAAACTAACTTCTCATCATGTCCATTGATTTTTTGTATCATTTTCATGTATTACGTTCTTTAAAGTTATCAGGCCTTATGAAATTAACAATGGAAAGTTTAGGTTGGAATGCCAACAGTATGTGGCTAGGTACCACCCATCACAGACATACATTACTAGACTGGCAAACTCGCCTCTGTGACTGAAGCCTGATGCCGCCATCTTTCCTTCACCTCACATCAAAAAGTTTCCGTACGGTACTACCATGATCTTCTGACACGATATGACGTTGTAAGCTTTTCGAGTTCGTTTGAACATGATTTGCGTTCAAGCTAATACTTCGGAAAAAGTTGAATTTGACATATAGGCCTACATTGTCGAACTGTGTTTTGAGAAGAACGTGTTACGCTTAAATTTTACTTACCGTCCTGGCGGCAGCGTGTGATTATGTTGTCAATCGTGTGACATTGGCATTAGCCAATCGCTGACAACACAAATGCTTTGTCAAGAAATCTTTGTTTTACGAGGGCAATTACTTTTGCTGAGTGAACGATGGTACATACAAGAACCTGTCAAACATATAGAAGGAACAGGATTGTTTATGTAGTTCATAATTTGTACGAGAGACTAATAAAGTCACACTGTGGTGATTTCTAAGAATATCAACATCTTTGGTGAGGGCTTCCTACCGTTTTGTTGCTGTTGCCAACATAATCATACAAGGCCGTCGGAAGGTAAGTAAAATTTTACCGTTACGTTCCGCTACATTTGAAGCAGAGTATTTATGGGAAAACACTAAGAATAACGATTGTGTTATCCACGACAAATAACACATTTATAACGGCCATATTACTAAATAAAAACCGAAGTTGATCGAATCTGGTAACAGATTAGGCCTAATAAAAACAGAAAACGCGACGCGACTCATTAGTGTATGTGTCAAAGATTTCGTAAGAACTTTCAAAACAATAAGGATGCTTGCTATCCGTGATAAACAACACTTTTAAAATGACGATACTACTGAAATAAAATCCAAAATTGAATGAAATTGGTAACAACAATAACAGCAAATCAACGAAATTCATTACTGTATGTGTCAAAGCTTAGGGGCCTACTCCAGCTAAAAAAATTACAGCCATATACAACACACGAATTTCCTATACGTCAAAACTCTGAAGACAGCGTAGTTACGTCAGTTCATCCGTATTTTTACGGCCGTTTTCTGTAATAACACAAACGACTGCTAGCTAGTTTATAGTATAGAAATATGGCGACGAGACTTCACTGACACCAGTGATACTGTATACGGCATTGCCAGTCTAGTAATGTATGTCTATGGCACCCATTGATCTCTATCCAGTGATCTCTATACTAACTGGATGAATAACTCTGGTATCTGAGCATAGAACTGCAGCGTGTCTGCACATTCATATGTTTTGCACACGATTTCGTATCGTCCGCCATGTTTCAATTTGGCAATCGAGTTTCCATTAGTTATTATATGACAAAGAATTGCTTGCTTACCTCTTGCTTGGGAATTTAATTCAATATTCGATGCTGTAGGCTGATATCGGAGCGGAATCTAAACATATTTTCTTCTCTTTTACTTGAAATGCTACTTAGGAGCCATGTTTGAATTTGGCAAGAAACCAAATACGAATATCTATGGCTGGCACGCAAAGACAGCTGAAGTTCAACATCCAGAGTGTATAGAGATCAATGTCTCTATCATAGAGATCAATGTCTCTATCATTGATATAGAGATCGCTGATCTCTATCCTATCTGGTTGTTGAACTTCAACTGTCAGAGCGTGCCCGCCATAGATGTTCATATTTCGTTTCTTAGCAAATTAAAATATGGGTGCTATGAAGTATTACAAGAAAACGCTTCTAGAGTAGCCTATTAAACCGGGTATTGACATGAATTTTAAATTAAGAGGTAAGCAAGCAATTCTTAGTCATGTAATAACTAGTTGAAATTCGTATGCCAAATTAAACACGGCGGACAATGTGAATACATTTGAAAAACATCTGATTGTGCAGGCACGTTGTAGTTCTATGCTTAGACGCCAGAGTTATACATACAGTTTGTGTAGAGGTCAGTGGTAGCAACTCACGGTAAAGATCACTGATTCGCACATCAGAAAAAGAAACAGATAAACACAATTACTCAGATATACCTCATGCACACAGAATCTCCTTATCAGATGGGGCATTAGCCTGCCAGTTGGTGTTCCAGTCCCGTATGAGTAGCGATCTCATCTACACCCGCAAATCCGCTCCCGGAATTACCTAGGGGAAGGGGCAGGGAGTTACAGCTACTCTAGCCAACTGGTCAGCCTGTTCATTTTCCAAAATACCCACATGACTGGGGACCCAGAAAAAAGAAACGGAGCAAATGGTGTGGGGAAGATCAGCGAGGAGATAGTGGATACCAATGACCAAAGGATGTGAGGAGCAGCATCGGTCTATGGCCTGCAGGCTGCTCATTGAGTCAGAACAGATTTAAACACGGTCCAGGGCTACCTGTTTGATAAAATAAAATGCCCTACTAATATCCGCCAGTTCTGCCGTAAACACGTTGCACGATTCTGGCAGAAAATGGCATTCTACACCAATGGGACACGTAAATGCATATCACGTATGTCCATCAAATTTAGATCCATCAGTGTAGAAAATGGTGGCACCCTGAAATTCTGCAAGTACTGTGTGCAAAAAACGCCGGAAGGTTACGGAGGAGACTGAAGCTTTCGGGGCTTGGTAGAGATCCAATCGAATTTGCGGCTGAGGCACCATCCAAACACAATATCTTCATCGTTGTAAATAAGTTTTGTAAGGACTCTGCATCCCTGTTCTTCGAAAAAGTGTGCCCAGTTCAAGTTATATTGGAGATTATAACTATTCAAATTCAAGATAGGTAAAAGAAAAGAATAAAATTCCGGTGTGGAAAGAAAGGTACATGAACTATCCCCACCAAAAATCGACGGTGAAAAATAAGCGCATAAAACACATGCATAGTATGTCAGCAACCGAAAGTGAAACACTGAGGGATTGATAAAATTGTCTTACTATCTGATACTTTCAAAGTTTTATACAACGATCTTCAATCGATAACTCGACGAATTTTCGTTTCTACTTATAAGACCCCTTTATTCTTGAACGAATACGAAATTTATGATTCCCCATCTTTTTGAAGGGCATCTGATACAAATATTGTTAATTCAAGGCAGGCTTGATTACTGAGTGCAAATTATGAAGTAAAATCATTTTATTTGGTTTTTCATCTTCCTTTCTTTGCTTTTCATGCCGTTTAAATCATAAGCTGTATTCATATATTATTCGTCCCTGCAAATGGCGGCCTTCAGTTCGGGAGCAGTTGCCTCGGCTCACCGCTACGGCATGGCTGTGGCTTGGTTCTTGCAGAAAAATATCATGTTCTTACGGAAAAAATCGATGTTACAAAACATCGCTTTTAAGAACAATACATCGACGTTTTTTCAATCTTTCCGTGTATTTTAGAAATATTAGAAAAAGCACACGAAAATGATTTTATTTCAGTATCACAATAAATGAAAGTAAGTTGTGTTGTCTGAGACATTTTAAACACAAATGACACTTGTTTCTTCACAAAACCCGACATACACATGATGTTAGCGGTGGGAAAATACAATCCTGGGTGCCTGTTTATTATTATTATTATTATTATTATTATTATTAGCCTACTATTATTAAAATGTGAAGTAGGGCATCTGCTTCTATGCTCCATTAACGAGTGCAATAGGAGGTGGCAAGTAGATCGAAAGATTTCATTACGATAACGTTTCAACTAAAGCTATGAAAATTGATATTAAGAAGAAGAAGAAGTCGGTGCAGACCATCCAATCCACGCGTGCGAAGCAGAGGGCGTTAAGATAGTCAGGATATAATTTTCAATTTTTTCACGGAACATTTCCGCCAAAGCAGATGACCAATCCAACGTAAAAAAAGTCCGTTTGCTGTTAAGATAAAATTTTACTTACGGCAGCGGCAGCTTAGTGTGTTCAAGTTGGCAACGAAGCTGAATGCACTTCGAAAATCCAGTCACAGGGCATGAGAGGAATAATCTGTTGCGCTGATAATGAAAAAAATGCTGTTTCTGCTCTATTGTTGACAGGTTTTTGTCCCTTGTCCGGACAGAAAATGAATTATGCTGGCAAAGGGAACATTTTGGTGCCAACATTAGAATACTACGACGCCGCTGCTGTATAAAACACATCTCCACGACAGTGTCATCCAACAAAGATTTTCACTGACTGATTTCTAGTCGACGACCTTATTATATGGTACCATAGGCGCCGACTATGGATATGCTCGGTCGCTCAAGCATACCCCAAAATTTGAGTGCTTATGAAAATTTTGGTATTATTTTTTTTCTTTACGCTATATTTCCTGACTAATGAAAATCGACTCTCCCATCCCATTGATGGGCGGCTGACTTTTGTAATACACCGCTGAGAAAAGATTATCTTAAAACAAACAGGTAATTGATTTCGTAGGCTTTAAAATTCACGTTGACATGTGAGTGAAGTGACCGTTTTCTAAATAGTCCAAATGTTAATGGAATGCCACTTGTTAAATCAATATCGTACACTGAAGGCGGCAACCTTTAATTGATGCATTAAATAACTAGAAATGAAGTGGGTTTGGTACGATACAGTGAAAATTTTTATACCACGAATTTAAATTGCGGTATTTCTTAAGATAACCTTTGGCAACCACATACGTTACCAGTGAGCAGACATACTGGCTGTGAAGAGTGCCTATCCTTCCAATTCTGTAAATAGACACTCCTCAAAACTCGCGAAGATCTTTGTGTTTTAACTGGCAGCTCTACAGAAATCATGAAACGAAACAGCTAGAGCGAGATTTTTTTCTGAATTTGAATTTTTAGGTTTCAACAGTTTGTTGTCAGGAATTCAACGAAGTAGTAGGACCTTAGTTCCTGTTCAATTTGACCTGCGTAACCTGTGTTTGGAATTACGTCTTAATGTCTTGCGAGTGAAAATTGTTAAAATGGCTAAGTATATAGTATAATACAAAAGGACTTCGACTGATATTCGTGATGGTGATATCGAATCGATAACGTGTAGAAATAAAAGTGATCCATCTGCGCCATCTTGCGACAATGAATTGTCTGTTACTGTTTCTGTTAATTCCAAGAAAAGTGATTCCGACACTGAATGTTGTAGCCGCAGGGGAAGGACTTTTCAGGTAAACTGGGTAAACATATATACATGGATTCAATATGACGAAAAAGATGACAGAGTTTATTGTTTGTTACGAAGGTATAGGCTATGTGTGAAAACGAAAAATCCAAATTAAAGTATTAAAAAATTACTTTTCTCCTTTCAGAGATTAAAATG
The DNA here is from genome assembly GCA_026315105.1 of Locusta migratoria. Lineage (NCBI taxonomy): Eukaryota > Metazoa > Arthropoda > Insecta > Orthoptera > Acrididae > Locusta > Locusta migratoria. The sequence goes on along the minus strand of CM048747.1, from coordinate 316,791,029 downwards.
GCGCTAAATTAGCACCAGGTGACGCAAAAAAGAAGAAATACTACTAAAATAAAAAAAATCATTACTTTGAACTTACCAATGTACAGTCTTAGACAAAAAAATAGATCGCCGGCCGGCCGACGCAGAGGCAAAGTCCGAGTCGGTCGCGCAGTGTGGACAATAAATTCGATCAACCCTCAGAATGCTAAGTCCGACGATGTGCACGATCTGGCAAGACTGTAGAATGCGTGGTCTCGTGGTAGGAGTCGCATTTACAAGTGTATAAGTAAGAAGTCGCGAGATCGAATCCAACCACCAACTATTATCTTTTTTTAACCGCAAATCTGCTGTTATCAGTATGGAAGAACCTCAAATGTAACAGCGAAAAGTTCCAGAAATAATTACACAAAAGGGCTCGCTGCTGCATCATAACTGAACTGTTTACTCTCGGGAGTATTGGGCACCGGCTACGGCGACGCGCCAGCGGCCGCATCGCGGCTGCCGCCTGCGGACTCAGTGACAGCGACGCGCCACTGTGAGTCTGTTTATCGGCTGTTATATCCTTACTTCAAGTTCTAGTACTTATATTACAGTCACACATTGAATTTTTCTGACATATGAACATAATCTAAACGTCGTAAAGTAGAATCGGTATAAAGGGTCATAGAGGTGACTATTACCACATTTTTCTTGAACGTCATCAGGCCGCTCAATCAGGATTCCTAGTCACGATTGTTACTAGTGACGAGTTGTGATGCTCTTATGGTGACATCTTAAGAAGAAATAAATGATTGAGTATTGAAAGATATTTATACTCAGCAAAGTGCAACCACAACGCCAGGGTGCGCCCATTTTTTGCAAACAACTAAGACACCATTTAGTCGCACTGTAAGGACAAACGACCTAAAAATTACATTATGTGTTAGTACTACACTATAATAATTCCAGTTGATTTCACAAACAAAACATCGAATAGTGTGCTTCGGAAGTAACCCATTCCGCACCTACTCTTTCGATCACATGTCCTCAAATGTTTATTTTTCCCGCCCCTACTCGAATAACCTACGACAAAAATTATTTCCAGAAAAAATACTCGTCGGACATCGATTGGCGTCATAATTAGCTTGCAATCAGTTCGATTCTAAAGGGACAGATTTGGTAAACTACCAGAACGTTGTCAGACTTTCCCATTATCAGAGAGAATATAGTAAGTAACTTCATTCGCGGCCAGACCGCCGTAGCGGTCGGTACGTGTGCTTGCTGCGGTCTTCGGTGCCGCCGCTGCTTGTTTACTTCGCGCGCGCTGTGTGATACTTAGTGTCTGAAATGGAGTCGCACTTGCGGAAGTATACATTGAAGTTCAGTTTCGTTGTCGGTGTTGCACGACCTAAGATATACGAATTTGATGATTGATTCAACGGATGTTTTCAAGTACCAGAAGAGGATGTTCTTGGGATGGCATACGATTTTCTAAGTAACGAGTACATCGTGAAGCTACGGAACGACGACTGGTGCCAAAGGATAATGGACAAAACAAATGGAACAGCCGAGTATAAGAGCAGCACAGGCGAGGTGAGTCGAGTTTCTATTTCCTACGCCGGTTTGGGTCTCAGGAATGTTAAAGTGCATCTGCTACCGTTTGAAGTTGAATTTACGCATATCAAACAGGCGCTATCGAAATTTGGAACAGTATATGCAGTGACTGCTGATCGTTGGGGCGGCAACATGCATTATAAGGTCGATAATGGTGTGAGAACAGTTAAAATTGACCTTCAGTCACACATACCGTCCTTCGTTAATGTATGTGGCTTCAGGGCTCTCGTGGTATATGAGGGACAACTACGCACTTGCTCCGCTTGTAATCTGCCTGGACACCTTAGAGCGGAATGTCCACGCAGGCGTGCACCAGTTCAGCTCCCCGTCGAGGTCGATGCGGAAGGCAGACCGCGTCCTCAGTATGCCTCAGTCGCCAGCCGTTTGTTTACTGGAACGGAGCGCGACGCCACCCCTCCCGTTGACGTAGTGCTAGCTGCCGCGGCAGCAAACTCTGTAGTACCGCCAACAAATGCACTGTCGTGGAGCGATGACGTTGAAATGTCGGAAGCTCGTGAAGGCAACAAACCGACCCCACAATTAAGTGCTGTTTCCGAACTGAGTTCTGTCATATGTAACCCAGCGGGTGACACACTTTTGACGGATGTTCTCGGAGAGAAAGAGGGCGCGCCCGATGCACCGTCGGACACGACAAGTGCGACTTCCGACACCTCCCCAACTGATTCTCCGTATGTACCTGCAACCATCAACGGTAATACTCCACAACAGATAGAAAAACTCGACGAAGGCGTGACAGACTCCCATGGAACCCTTGACAAACCTTTGATGACTACTGATAGACCGGTCTCTGGCGCAAAAAAATCTAAAAAGTCGTCATCGGATTCACAGAAGGAAGTTAAAGGGCAAACCTCCCCTGAAAAAAAGAAAATTCGGGTTGCTCGTGGGGGTGCTGCTGAAGTAGCCAATCAGTTGAGGCCTGTAGCACAACAAGTTGCTGCAATATTAAAAAATCAACAACTTGGAAATCTAGGAGCACCCGCCACCACTTCCGCAGATAGAACAGATCACGGCCCATGTTTACAAAAAGTTTTGGATGAACCGTCTCCGCAAGATGACGGAATGGATACTAACGAGTACCAAACATAGCTTATAATAATATGTGTTTTTGTGTTGATATAGCAGTATATAATGTTACTTGAATCTTTCCCCAAAAATGAATGGTAATTTCACATACAATATAACAACTATTAATATCTGTAGAATCCAGAGTGAATTAAAATTTAGAACGCTTAAGGACTTCTTATATAACACGAACGTAGATATTGGGCTCCTTCAAGAAGTTAGCGTGGAGCCAAACGTAGAGGGGTTTGTCACACTCACGAACATCAGTGAAGAAGACCACACAGGAACGGCAATCTTACTACGAGATGGCATTCCTCACTCGCATATCGTTCGACTTACAAATGGTCGTGGCATAGCCTGTAAAATTAATGACGTTCAACTTATAAATTTGTATGCGCCGTCGGGCAACAACCGCCGACGGGAACGCTCCTCCTTCTATAAACATGAAGTGCCTTTTTTAATCAACGAATGTGCCACGAACTGTATTATTGGGGGAGATTTTAACTGTGTAATCTCAGCCAAAGATCAGACACCACATTTCAACAAGTGTTTAGAACTTGACCACCTAGTCCATGGGATCAATTTGATAGACACCTGGGAAAAAATACATGGAAACCGCATCGCGTATACCCATATAACGAGTAATTCGGCCAGCCGGATTGATCGTATCTATGTGTCCGAAACTCTCGCTCCCAATAGAGTGAACAGTGACATTTCACCCGTTGGCTTCTCTGATCACAGTGTCCACCAATGTTATATAAACCTCCAGCGCCCCCAAGTGTTTCGCGGGAGAGGCTACTGGAAGATGAACGTGAGTCTATTACGAGACAAACAGCTGGATGAGGAAATCCAGCGAGTGTGGGAGAACGTACGACGCTCCCGAACCAAATACAGATCAACTGTTGAATGGTGGTTACATAGAGCGAAACCCCAAATTCGTTCAACGATAAAGAGTTATGCTTACCAAAAGTCCTATTGGAATAAACGGACCATAGAATTCTATTTTTCTTGCCTTCGGGATCTTTATCATTCCGCAGATGTCAGAGTTGAGGATGCTTACCGGCGCATCAAAAGGTACAAGGCAAAGATAACAAATTTGTACCGCAAACAACTGGAGGGCGCAATAATACGTTCCCAGCCGAAAGACATTGCAACGGAGGAAACGGCGACGCTATACCACACCCTACGGACACTGCGACGTCAAAAAGCAAAACTAATTGAAGAGGTAGATGATGGTGCAGGGAACATATCTACTAGACAACGTGACATAATACAACGGGTATACAGCTATTATAAGGACCTCTATGACAGGCACGAGACATATGATAGATCTTCTCATGACGTCACTGACGAAATAGTCTCCCTCCTCTCTGACGAAGACAACGAGGGCCTCGAAGCTCCTTTCACCGAGGAAGATATTCAAGAGGCAGTACACAATGCAGCAAAGCGGAAGTCTCCCGGACCCGATGGACTATGTTCTGAACTATATCAACACTACTGGCATATATTGGGTCCAACCTTAACACAAATTGCAAACGAAATGTACCTACTTCAAACAATCCCGAATGAACTGAAAGAAGGTTTTATTGTGCCGCTGAAGAAGAAAGGAAACAGCAAGAAGATTCAGGAATTGCGCCCTATTACGCTATTAAATGCGGATTATAAAATTATAGCGAGGGCAATCAAGAAGCGGATGCAATCAGTGTTACATAAGATACTAGGCGAATACCAGTACAGCGCATTACCGGGACGCAGTGTGATATCAGCCGCCTGCGAATTACGGGATATTGTATGTACCCTAGCAGAAAATGATGAACCCGGCGCCCTACTATTTTTAGATTTTGAAAAGGCCTATGATCGTATAAGCCACGACTACCTATTCAAGGCAATGTCGAGGATGGGGTTTCGGCAACGTTTTCTCCACCTACTACAGAACTGTGTCTCTAATGCTACATCACGTGTGTTGATTAACGGTCACATGACTGAGACACTACCCATAAGGAGATCTATCCGACAAGGTTGTCCTCTATCAATGGCTTTATACGCCATAGCTGTCGAGCCTTTGCTGGCAAGCATAACACGCGCGACAGCGGGAATCAGTATAGGAATGTGGAAAATTGCTTGCATTGCATATGCGGATGACGTATGTTTGGCAATAACATCCACGGACGACCTGGCGAAAGTGAGGGAAGTAATTACTACTTTTAACATAGCAACCGGAGCGAAGTTGAATACGAAGAAAACAACACTGCTGCACATAGGAAGAGGCATCGGCAACACCACCTACCTAGACTGGTGTGAAACAAAAGTGCAACATAAATCGCTTGGAGTCTACTGGAGCGCGACACCAGATGCCATGGCAACAAAGAATTGGACAGACATGTTACACAAGATCCAAGCCACAACTCGTATTTATTCTGACAGAGATTTGGATTTGTTGCAAAGAGTGCACACAGTCAGGATATCGATAGCGAGCAGGATGTTTTATTTGGCCCAGATCATACCGGTGTCAAATCACCTAGCAGATAGTAACCAGAAGGCGTTCTGCTGGTACGTTCTAAGGGGCCATATTTTTAAAGTCTGCTTTGACATCTTAACTTTACCTCATGAACGCGGAGGTCTTGGTTTAATTCACGCCAGATATAAATGCCGGACTTTACTAATCGGTCGCATTAGTAAAATTATAAATAAACGGACGCCGAGCCTAACCCAATGGTTAATATCACACTGGAAGCTGAGCAGTTTGATGCCACCAATTTATGAAGCTGCAATACCTTTAAACTTTCGCCATGTCAGACTTTACTACAGAGAATTCAGTTATATAAAGCACGCTGATGACATCAACCCGCCCTATACCAATAAGAAAATCTACAACTTCTTAACAACAGATGGCAGAGAAAACCGGATAACAAACAAATACTCACATTCAAAATTGAATACGATCTGGAGAAACGTGCACAGTCCTATACTACCGTCACGCATCAAATCAATGTGGTACATAATTGTTAATGATAAAGTGCCGACTAATGAGAAACTTAACAACATTCACCTGGCCCCAACACCCGCCTGTACTAACTGTGGATACGTGGACACATTAATTCACAGACTCAGCTGCGGTACAACTGAGTTGATCGTGGAATTCATGCGATGCAGATTGGCCATTATCGACCGAACGCTTTCGCAAAACATAGATATTTTAGAGTTATTACGACCAGAAAAACTGAGGTACCCCCGTAAGAAGAACAATGCAGCGATTTGGCTTTTAGGCCACACTGCTGTCTATGCCATCTATAACCGTTCAGCATCACTTGCCGATTATCGCGCTTACTTGGAATACGAACATGACAAAATAAGACTACAAAGTGATTACACGAACACATACGGAAATATGTTGAAAATTATGGTGAAGACATAAAGATATTACAGATAGTATCAAGTTATGGACTTTAGTGCTCACAGAAACGCGGCTATTAAAGCCATGGAGCCATCAGTGTTATGAGAAGACGCATGCAAAACTACACGTCGGAAACAGTAAAAGTTGTAACTGAAATGGACCACTTGCAAGACCAATTCGAGAAGACGAACGCTGGAGGCTTCCATGTGACTGAACTAACCGCGGAGAGGATTTCTTTATTTCCTTTATTTCTCTTTAGTTTTTCACCCTAAGAAGAACGTTCCACACTTTTTAGCAAAGGAGGCAAGGAGAGACAGCTACTAAGTGCACATACTGTCCCGACACCTTGCAAGCAGCTTTGGTTATATCTATAAAAAAAGAAGAAGAAGAAGAAGTGGACCCTCACACTAATACGGGTGACCACCGCAGTGCTACTAAAAAAAAAAAAAATTAAAAAAAAAAAATTAAAAAAAAATGTCAAAGACGTTATTGATAGACGTGAAGAATAAAAAAAGAAAAAAAAAAGTGGTCTCGTGGTAAGAGTCGCATTTACAAGTGTATAAGTAAGAAGTCGCGAGATCGAATCCAACCACCAACTATTATTTTTTTTTTAACCGCAAATCTGCTGTTATCAGTATGGAAGAACCTCAAATGTAACAGCGAAAAGTTCCAGAAATAATTACACAAAAGGGCTCGCTGCTGCATCATAACTGAACTGTTTACTCTCGGGAGTATTGGGCACCGGCTACGGCGAGGCGCCAGCGGCCGCATCGCTGCTGCCGCCTGCGGACTCAGTGACAGCGACGCGCCACTGTGAGTCTGTTTATCGGCTGTTATATCCTTACTTCAAGTTCTAGTACTTATATTACAGTCACACATTGAATTTTTCTGACATATGAACATAATCTAAACGTCGTAAAGTAGAATCGGTATAAAGGGTCATAGAGGTGACTATTACCACATTTTTCTTGAACGTCATCAGGCCGCTCAATCAGGATTCCTAGTCACGATTGTTACTAGTGACGAGTTGTGATGCTCTTATGGTGACATCTTAAGAAGAAATAAATGATTGAGTATTGAAAGATATTTATACTCAGCAAAGTGCAACCACAACGCCAGGGTGCGCCCATTTTTTGCAAACAACTAAGACACCATTTAGTCGCACTGTAAGGACAAACGACCTAAAAATTACATTATGTGTTAGTACTACACTATAATAATTCCAGTTGATTTCACAAACAAAACATCGAATAGTGTGCTTCGGAAGTAACCCATTCCGCACCTACTCTTTCGATCACATGTCCTCAAATGTTTATTTTTCCCGCCCCTACTCGAATAACCTACGACAAAAATTATTTCCAGAAAAAATACTCGTCGGACATCGATTGGCGTCATAATTAGCTTGCAATCAGTTCGATTCTAAAGGGACAGATTTGGTAAACTACCAGAACGTTGTCAGACTTTCCCATTATCAGAGAGAATATAGTAAGTAACCACAAGAGGTTTCTTGTTGTTTTCGATGTGGATTCGTGCGATTCCTGTCACAAAAAAGTTGAAAAGTTCTACTCCAATGAGACCCGAACTATTGGCCACCTCTCCGTCCGTGGCAGGCGACTACTTTAGCGCAGAGCTAGCGAGGAGCTTGCACGCCACGGCTTTCCTACTGCCACATACGTCAATCCTATACATATTATAAATGCGAAAGTCTCTATGTTTGTTACCGCATCACGCTAAAACTACAGCACAGATTTAGATGAAATTTCATATAGAGATTTCTTATGTCTTGGATTAGGACATAGGCAACTTGTCAAAATGTTTATTACAAGTTATTTATTTGAAATATATCCATAGAAATACGTAACGGTTGTAATAAGCTTCTAATATAAGAGCAGAAGGGCATTGTACGGTATGTCATGTTTAGCCGCGGGGATTAACGCGTCATGTAATATACTTCCGTTATTCTAGGTAATAGTTCGGTTCCTGCCATAGTGAATTTTTTTTTCTTTGTTATTGTCATCTTTTTTACTTTCGAATATACAAAAAGATTCTTGGATACTGCCAAAACGACTTAACTGATATATAATTACATACACAAGAAATCTGAATGTTGGCGTTTATGCCGCATTCATTTTCATTTGTTGTAACAAATGAAGGAAGTATGTATATAAATTGAAGACTTTAAATAAAATATGCTCTAAGTACCACGGCAAGAAAAAACATTGAAGTTTTGTGTGGAATGGGATCTAGATACCAAGCCCTATTTTGTGTACAAAGCGCCAACTGCCACGTATAAATAGCGTACGTAAACTGCAACGAAAGTAGTAGCAAATGAACTCAACAGATGGCAGGCGGTACGCTGCAGTTAACATATGAAACGTTATAGATGTTCGAACATTGTGATGTTATCGTAATTCTTTAAAATTGTATTCTCTTTGAATTTCAATGAATAATACTTTCTTTGGTGATTTCGATTATTTATAGCATTCGAACGTTTGCATTTAGTTCTTTTGTTGGTTCGCTTTGCATTTGTAGGATCTCAACAGTTCGTTTCTCCGTTAGATGTCTTTTTATCTCTTTACTTTTCTCCGTTAGGTTTGTTTATTTCGTTACATTTCTCCGTTAGGTTTGCTGTTTATTTTGTTCCTTTACTTGGCATTTGTTTTCGATTACTGTATTGTTGTTATTGTAGTTACTTACTGTCAGGGGTGCCATCCCACAAGTTGGAGCTGAAGATGGGTGTGCCTGTTTTATTGATGCGTGACTTGGATGCACCACGATTATGCAATGGCACCAGGTTACGCATCACGGACCTGAGAAGGCATATCGTGCAGGCCATCATCAGCACCGGTGGAGCCAAGAGAGAGACTGTATTAATACCACGAATTCCCATCATCCCAACAAACTTGCCATTCCAGGTTAACCGTTTATAGTTTCCATTGAAAGTGGCCTTCTCGATTACTATAAACAAGAGACAAGGACAAACATTAAAAGTGGCAGGTATTCATGTGGTCACCCCATGTTTCTCGCACGGACATCTCTACGTAGGCTGCTCCCGTGTATCGAGAGCTAGAAATCTCTGAGAACAAGAAGTCTCGAAAGGTCTTTTACAGGGACGTATTGCAATAGATTTTTGGCTTTCCATCCGTTCCAAGACAATTATATATTCCGTGCTAACTATGTCGCAAACAGTCATGTAGTTATTTATGCCCTTTCTTGGCACTTTAATGTCTGACTTTTGAACCGCGGGTAACACCGCGGGGAGCAGCTAGTAGAACATATAACTCGCAACGTAAGAGACGAGATTAGCTGGAATTTCGCCGTGCAAACAATTTTATGGACCCAAAAGCATGAACAAATAGCCTTCTGTCGCCTCTCGACTGAGAAACCAGTCAGATTATTCAATGGAAATTACAGGAAACATCAAGTGAATGTATGAGCATAGTTCTGTGCTAACCAGGAAGTAAGAACTCGGTACCAGCGTTGACAGACTTACACTGCGATGTTGCCAAGCTTTATTCATACTATCAACAGGAAGAATAAGACCCGAGGTGATTGCCAAGCGAGCTCGACAGGGAGTTAGCTCGCAGGTCGCGCGCCTGCTGGGGGTCCGAACACCTAAAGTATATGTCAATGAGCCCTGCTCGCAATTCCGTAACTAGCTTTAATGAGCCGATCGTTGTCAGTAATAGAAATATACAGATGCACCGACCACTAACATAGTAATAAATGTCTCAATTAGTTGGGTATTCTGTCAAAAGTCTTTCAACAGTGCTGTTTCACTTTTCTTCGAGCATTTCCATTGATTATACTGAAAACATTAGCTATAAGCGTTAGTTTTCTTTACAATTATAGACTCAGAAAATATCTTTCTTGATATCGCTGTCAGTGGCACAAACGAACGAAAAGAAATCAACGTAGCATTATTTTCAAGATGTGTACATTTCTGGAAAGGCTTCATAACATGGAGTGCAAAATAAGAAGAGCTTCTGTTATCTAAACATAGAATTAGGGACAGCGATGTATAGATTAATTTATCCGTCATAATCTCCCATGTTGTATTTTACTTCTTTTTTCAGTTTGTTTCCAATTTCTTATTTCATCCTCTTTCAATAGCTTCTAACTTTAGTATGTTCTTTATTGTGGTTAGTTAAGATAATTTGATGATGTTTGTTTCTATGTACTTATCTCTTCTTTGCTCATGCTATTGTTGATTAATTGTTTCTTTAGCCTTTTATCATTCATTTAATACATATGTCCAACAAAAGTTAACCCTCACATAACCACTTCAACTGATATTTTTTTCCATATTTTTGTAGGTCTCATTACTATGGATTTTTCAAACGGCTGTATTTTCTCTTGGACTTATTTTCTTTCTTATAATCCGTCTATTATTCTTTTTGTGTCGTCTGCACATTTGATAAGGTGTATATTTGCAACACTTAAACTAATATTTAATATTCATTCTAGTATTAGCATCACATAATCATAATGTATAAGAATTTATACAATGCTGGCACTATTTATAATTTTCAACGTCTTTTGTGCTGTCGTTACCTGTAAGGACATCGATGGGAGTTATGTGCTCAGTATTCTTACAAACACATAATATCAAACTGTCCAGTGTTTTTATAACTCCTAAGGAGACCGTTAGACCCGTAAATCAGTACGTGGCTTTTCCGACGAAATAGATGTTGTTTTTGCACATCACCTATAGTATTAACGTGCGTATTGTTCTGAGATAGAGGGAGTGGTGCTGTGGCTATGGTTTGCGGTTATCATGCGGTCGTGTACAGATCATCGTTATACTATGCCATGAAAAATAATTCAGACAAGTACTTTTGTCGTAGTAGTTACATCAATAAACAAACTTTCTTCAAACATTAATTATATTTCTGGTAGGTAGTTAGTCTCATTTGTTTGGATAACATTCTGATCAGGCACTTTTCCATCAAAACTTTGTAGAGAGAAGAAATGTAGGGTTTTGCATTGTAAAATTGTACTGCGAACAGGTACTCCACTTTACTGAACCTGTGATGTGTCTTTTTGCAGGCAGGTTGAAGGTTTCACTGTAAATGTATAAAGCAGGCAACTTCCATAAGCCTAATGGAGAAAATACTTCGAGGTAAGTTTCTACAGAAATACAAAATTCTGTCCTGCATCTGTTTAACGTGCCTGCTTTCACACTAATGATCAGATATGCGCGGTTAACGTCAAAATTGATCGCAGTAATAATAATTTTTAAATTATTCTTCAAAGCGATAGATTGGCTGGCCAGTTCTTACCTTTGTGCTGTACCGCCGATAGTGACACAAATGAAGAAAAAAAGAAAACGGACGAAAAGGACTAGCTTTCGGAACACAGTTCCTTCTTCAGGTGGGAAAGAAGGGAAGATAAAAGGATGGGAACGGAAAGGGAAGGTAATTCCCGCCCTAGGTCATGAGGATGGTGTTACGGAGTGTGGAAGTTAGAGATACTGTATTATAGTACTGAACCAAGACAGAGAGGATATAATAACGAAAGAGGAAAGCCCAAGCAGTACACACACACACACACACACACACACACACACACACACACATATATATATATATATATATATATATATATATATATATATATATATATATATATATATATATATATATCCGAGTAGAAGTTCCATCATTAATCAAATAATAATAATTTTTGGAATTTAAATAAACTATGTTTCCGGGTATCACCTGCATATTCCATGAAATATGGACAGTTCTCCAAGAATTGGTGTTTCAGTTATCTGTGCGACAAATTCTGTTCCTAATTCTTTTCTGGTATAGCAAACGATAATGCCTAAGAGGATACTGCAATTCATTCCGTGACAAACGGACTACACATTTGAATAAAGTCGGCTGTAATGATGGTGCTTTATTAATGAAATTACTGTGTCTAAAATGACTATTTCTGAATAATCTTACACGACATACAATACTTAATGTTGTTGTTGTGGTTGTAGTCTTCAGTCCGTAGACTGGTTTGATGCAGTTCTCCACCTCCACGCTACCCTATCTTGCGCAAAACTCTTCGTCTCTGATTAAGAAAAACAGCCCACATCCCTTTGAATCTGCTTGTTGTATCCATCTCGTCGTCTACCCCTGCGATTTTTACCCCACCCGCTCCCCTCCGAAACTAAATTGACGATTCGTTGGTGTCTCAAAATGTGCCCTATCAATCAATACCGTCTTTTAGACAAGATATGCAAGAAATTTCTTTTCTCCCCAGTTCTATTCAGAACGTCCTCATTAGACACATGATCTACCCATCTACTCTTCAGCATTTTCCTGTTGCAAGAAATTTACAAAGTTATCCTCTTCTTGTCTGAACTACTTTATCGTCCACGCCTCACTGCCGTACAAGGACACACTTCGGACAAATGCCTTCCCTTCTACAGAAATACTTTTCCTCCCATTGCATTCTACATTTTATTTCTTCACTACTCCGGGCATCAGAAGTTATTTTACAATCCAAATAACAAAACTCAGCGGAGCGAGGTAGGGTAGTGGTTAGGACACTGGACCCGCATTCTGGAGGATGGTGGTTCAAATCCACCTCCGGTCATCCTGATTTACGTTTTCCATGATTTCCCTACATCACTCCAGGCGAAATTCAGGCTGCTTCCTTTCAAAGGGCACGCCCGATTTACTTTCCCATCCTTATCCGAAATAGAGATTGATGTCCTGTCTAGGGCCTCCAAACCACAGCCCAACCCTCCAAACCCTCCCTCCCCCACACACACAACCAACAAATCTCATCTACTACTTTTAATGTCTCGTTTTCTAATCTATTACCTTCCACATCACCTGATATTCTTAGACTAAATTTCATTTCTCTTTTTATGCTATTGTTATTGTTTATTTCATACCCTCTTTTCAAGACACTGTCCATCCCATAGAATTGCTCTTAGAGATCCATTGCAGTCTCTGACAAAATTACTACGTCATCGGCAATTCGCAAAATCTTTACTTCTTGTCCCTGAACATTAATCATTTCTGCAAACTTCTCCTTTCTCTTCTTCACAGCCTGCTCAATGAACAGACTGAACATCATTAGGGAAAAAGCTACAGGCCTGTGTTACTCTCTTCCCAACTACTGCGTCCCTTTTATGCTCTTCGGCTCTCACAAAAGATGACTGGCGTTTGCACAAATTGTACTTCCCTGCGGTCTTGCTGTACGATGATATGAGTAGCTTGTTATCATAGGCGGACATATGTCGTTTGCAAATAACTGAGACAAACCATTTTTATTATGAAACGTGGAGTCAAAACGTATGCCTGTTAGTTTGGTCATCACATAGTTGCAAATTATCACCAAAGCAGCATGGAAATACACGTTTCGTAATTAAAATGGCGTTTACCTCTATTATTTGTAAAAGACAGATAAGAAGCTACTCATATATTTATGCAGATTCTGACCTGTACTGTCGGCATGATAACTTCGGAGTATAGCCGCTGCACTTCTGTTAGCTGCTTAATATAGGTATCACGTTAGTGGTATAGATGGTACGCAAAACACTTCAGTTAGAAGCCTGGTATTGAGTAGAGGTTCCTCGTGGTTGGGTAACTGGTGGGATGGTCTTCTTATCAGCACCAAACTGCATCGTTTGGTATGATTCAGCCAGTCATGCTCAATCTGACATGATGGACACGGAAATGTTTAACTGACAAAGGCCTCTTAGCGATATTTGAACCCAACTTGTAAGACATCGTATACAAAACATGAATACAGTGCGTAAATTACAGATACGTTCTTCAAATATAAATAGATGAAATAAAAAAAAATGTTCAAATGTTTGTAAAGGTTATGGGACTTAACTACGGGGTCATCAGTCCCTAAACTTACAAACTATTTATGAACTAGGACGGCACAAATATCCAGGCCCGAGGGGGGATTCGAACCCCCGACCGTAGTGGCCGTGCTGACCGTGATTGGAGCGCCTCAGTCACCTCGGCCACCGCGGCCGGCTAGATGAAATAACTTGATACCTATTTATTTACAGGACCACAGCCCCATCCATGAAAGCTGCGCCGTTCAAGAATAGTTTCGCAGCGAAGATCGCATAAAGCTGATTGAGTTCGCTCCACAGTCACTGGACCTTAATCCTATTGAGAATATGTGGGCGGAAGTAACGAGGTCGTGGCCACTTGGATCAAGAAAACGCAAGCGACTATTGGGAAAGTATAGAACATACATGGAGGCAAATAAACCACTATGAAACATTATCAAGGCAGTTAGTAGAGTCAGTTCCAAGACGCCTTAGAAAAATATTACGAAATGTTGCTGGATGGGTAGGCTACAGGAATAGTCCCTTCTCAAAAAATCAAGCAGTGTGTATGTGTGTGCGAGTATGTAAAAGACAAGCAACATTAAAAATGCATATAATATCAATGTGGAATGTTTAATGACTTCTAAAGCTAAAAAATTCAAGATTACCCAAACAATTTCCTGTAAATTACATATAATGGAATAATGGAGAATGTGTTACGTTTTTAAAGTAGTTGGAAAAAGCTGTGCATTCCAGGTGTAGAGACTCGCAACAAGGACATCTGTAAACAGCGCCCCACTCCAGCACACGCCAAGACACAAAGAGGAAGACGTCGTCTTGGTTCTGAACGCAGTGTGCCGACACTATCTGCACAGGTTTCTCGTAACTAAAATCAGACTCTTATCCGATGACTTTCTTCTTACCCGCACAGGAAGACAACCTAAGTGAGACCAAAATTCATGCAACACACACGAAAATAATTGAGGAGCTTTCCTGCACTCGGTAGTGGTACAAAGTAATAACCTTTTGTGAGTAGCTTATAATAAATTTCCTTCTCTCGTATCACAGCACTTGTGTCAGTGTGAAGTGATAAACATGCCGGGGTTTCGAAGTCTGATATGATGCCTATGCGTAATAGTAGTCCGGATCGTAAACATCATAAACTCCAGGACTTTCCTTTCTACATAACTATTCCTCACAACCCTTTATTTATGTAATTGCGGACATCAAATTTTTCTTGTGAATGAGAGGTGTGTTACTTTACTTACTATGGCACTAGCTATACCCGTCCATACGTTGCTGTGGCTTGATACAGATTAAATGGAAAAGAAAGATAAGAGGAACCATACATTTCTTATATACGTAATTTCCTACTGCCTTGAGGATGGGAACTGGACTTACATCCTACATTTTCTGCTCCCCTTATCTCTGTCCCCTCTCTCTGCTACTTTCCTCGTTCCCCTCTCTTTGTCCAAACTTCCCCCTTCCCCACTCCTTGTCCATTTTCTCTTCCCCATCTTCTTCCCTCTCTCTTTGTCTATCCGATCCTCCTCCCCCCTTTTTCTGTGCATCTGCACCTCCTCCGTCTCTCTCTACATCTCATCATTACGCTTTCCCTGTTCGTCTCCTCCTCACTTCTATTTCCTCTTAGAACTGTTTCTAACCTAGAGCCATGTTTAGTTTTATGTTCAAAATCGTATATTTCCGAAAGCTTTGAAATGTGCATGTGCATGTTTTCATATCCCAAATTTTTCAGTATGTGTCATATATGAATTTATATAAACTTTATCATTTGAAAAAGGTTTATACTAAAAATCGCAAAAGTAACGAATTTATAGGTTATATATAATATATTCAAGAAATGTGTACCTAAAAACCTTCCTGGGCTAGAATGCAACATCGAGTCAGAATTTCAAAGCAATGGGTCAAGAAATTTCGGAGATTAACAGCTATACGCTTAACATTTTTGTATATAGACGTGGGGAGATAAGGAGGGAAGTACACCCGCCCCCTCCTCTCACCGGTGAATATCGCTTTGCATGTGTTCATTCATCACTGACTCACAGTTGCCACAACGCTTTACAGAATTAACGCAATTGTCAAATCATTCAGAGACAGGAGATAGACTGTAATAAAATTGACGTTGCTTTCCGAGCCATATTCATCAAAAAATTGAATATTACTTACAACAGATCCAACATTTACACTTGGATAATTCCTATGCGTTTAATTTGATAGCTGAAAATGTTCGTTAGTGTGGAGCTGCCTGGAATTTGTTTAGAACAAGAATCGAGGCATGCTGAAACAAAAATTCTAATATGTAAGGGGCTTCTCACGTTTCGCGGCAATGCATCAACAGCAGTTATATTGTAAACATTTCTGTATCAGAATAGTAGGGATGCTTAGAGAGTGACACGACGTCACGCTGTCTACCGGCTTTACAACATTGTAGTCCTTGTGGGCTTAATTTATCGCTGACATCGTAAGTGTCGGTGGCGTCTTCTCTTCTTATGACCAGCAGACCATCAAGAACATGCAGAGAATGGAACCAAGACGCCCTTAATATTTGAAAGAAAACACTCGTTTGTCTGCTCCAGTCCAATATACGATACACCTGTCTAAATAGGAATAAGAAGAGACAAGGTTAAATTGTACGGTAAATAACGAATTCTGCAAATAATTGCTTAGGCAAATTGCCGTCTGCTACGCAATTTAAATGACAGCCATTACACAAGTTTATGTGTTACAATTAAGTAATCAGTATGCTGCAGTATTTCCACTGTTAGGAAATGTATGACCCATTAGTTATTTAAATAAATACACTTCCCACTCCGAGACACAAGTATTGGACATGTTTTGGCATCTTCATAAACAATGCCTGACGAATGAATACCGTTAAAGTGCCATTACGTTTATTGTCTGACAAACAGTTAAATATAATTCATGTGTAATAAGCAATAATCATAGGAAATTTACGTCTTCGTCTACAACGAGCTCATCTGAAGAGTAAATTACAATGTCTCTCGTAATTTACAGCATGGAAAACCTATTTTCGTAATTCTTTGTTATGCCATGGATGAAGATGAAGTGTGGAATGTAGTAATCATGATTGATCAAGTGGCTTATAAAATGTGTATTAAACGATGTCACGCGAAAACATGCTATCCATATAGGCAATGATTTGGCAGGACACATGATGGGACATTTCTTTACGCTAGCGGAAGGCACCGCTGGTCATCGATTTCTGTTCACTCACTTTTTTCTTTTTGTAAAGCGTGTGAGACTTAACTGCGAGCGGTCGGGAGTTCGAATCCCCACTCGGGCATTGATGTTTATGCCGTCTTTAGTATAAGGTAGATCATAAGTAGTTTGTAAGATTAGGAACTGATGACCCCGTAGTTAAGTTCCATAAGCTATACAAACATCTGAACATTTTGGAACTTAACTTCGGGTCATCAGTCCCTAAACTTACAAACTACTTATGAATACCTTATACTGAAGACGGCACAAACATACATGCCCGAGGGAGGATTCGAGCCCCCGACGGAGAACGGCCTCGCGCATTGTAGCATAGCGCCTCAATATTCACTCACTAGCACCGCTTTCCGTGACTAAAATAGCCTCGCTAGAGCGGAGAGTGAACAAAACCGATGCTATTACAATTCCTTTAACTGACGGATCAGAACGCATAAACGCCTGATGATGATCAAAACGAGCTTGAAATATGTTGTAATATGTCAGGGCGTGCTGAGCTGCCAGCGATGGCTGACGTGTGGGAATGAGTTATGCCTGAGTGACTGTGTGTTTGAATGCTTCTATTTCTGAAGAAGGGCACGGCCTAAAATTTAAATTGTCTGAATGTGAATGTCTTTTATTTGTGTCTGCCTGCGACTCAGCGTTCGTCTTTACGGCGAGTTGTTTCCTATCTTCTGTTATTATTATTGCAGAATGTTAAATTCGAGATAAAATAAAAAGTAATGCGGCCGAACAATCCCGCCTGGGATGTCCCGGACCATAATGCCATGTGATCACTTCATTTCAATAATTCTAACAGCAGATTTCTAACTTAGCCTGCACTAAAGAAATGAGAGACTCTTCACAGACTCGACAATATATCACCACCTGTGTACTGCCGCAACTGTAACCATACAGTTAAATCCCACCACAAAAGTATGTTTAAAGCCGGAAGCTTTTATTATTCCTGTATTTTAAGTGGGTACGACTGCAACATCAACTACACGAATCCTACGAAACACCTGACTTCGACAGATGACTTATAGAATTCGGCAAACTTGCCTTGTTACTACTATAATATTGTTCATCTGTCAGAAACGAATTTATGTCAGTCATTGAACTGCATTTTTATTGGCGGAGCTGTAAGAAAGGAGGCGTTTATGTCTTCAGAATAAAAGTACAATAACCTCTGAAAAAAATTTGACAACGAGAAGCAGATTGGGTAGGTATGGAATTACATTCAGTGTCATATTTTATTTAACATCTCCGGTTGCAATTGTCATGTCCGGGAAGGGAGTGTGTGTGAATTAAGGTGTGGTGGACTGCAAAAATCGTTTTTCACTTCCAAAATGAGGTGGCAGACTGCTGAAAAATAGAAAAACCGAAAAGATAGTTGCTGCCAGAAAGACACGGTCATATTGAATTTCACTGCGATTAACTGGCACTTACGTGAGTTATCGAGTCGTCCTTCATGTGTAAAATCATGAATACCGGAAAGATCTTTCTTGAAACGGAAAATCTCTTTTGTGAGGTGATTTGCACAAAAGTAATCGCACCATACATATGTTTCTAGCTATCTCCACTGCTGTCATACCTATATGAGACCCAGTGACAACTTGCTTTGAAAAACTTGAAGCATACTGAATATTATTTGCATAAATAGCCGAGGCGATTCTTCCAGCTCGCTCGGCCAGAGTGGTCACCGCATCTGTAATTTTTTGTTGTTGTCTTTTTTAAGGGAGGGAAACTGAGATCATCCCTACCAGTCAACATAGAACAAAAACTATCCAACGACCGCAAAGAATATCTCTATGAGGAAAAAGAAATTAGGGTTCCAGTACCGCTGTGGCACAAATTTTCAATATTACCGCTGTCTACCTGAATTCAATTTCCTGCAACTACCGAGAAGTTTAAAGAATTCGATTAATAAAAGGATGTCGTAAAGCCCCTTTAATCAGTCTCAAACGACGAATATCATACGGAAAGTGATTGTCAACTCGGTAGTAATCGACAGAGTTCCAGGATGAATACTAATGAAATATTCGCATGTTTTATCACTTCTCTAGTGCAAGTGAAATGCACCAAAACAAAAGTAGGGCCTAAGTAATTCATTTCTGTGAAATCCAATAATTTTTATTGCAGTAGTCTGTAGGTCAAGAAAGTATTTTTCATTTTTCCGATGGAGTTTGTAAACTTCCATTAACTGTTATTTCATTTATATTTATTGGCATATAGACTCTTTTTATTCGCTTAGTTCAACCATTTTTTGGTTTGTGGAACTGAAGTCGACACCTCAGATATTCATTCAACTGAATATTACTATTTACGTTGAGTATTCATCTTCAGAACAATAGCAGAATACTGTCGGGAAAACTGACATCAATAACCCCATCAATGTAGGTATAAACCTGTACTTTGTGTTATTTATTAGACCTCTGCAGTGGTGTAGGGGTGAGAACAGGAAGTGGACGTTAACGAGAGGTGATACACTCATTGAACTCTTTCAGTATATAATAACACTGTTGTGAAAGAAATTAAATCGTTCGTAGGAAGATCAAATTATAAAATTAGCTGCGTATAATTGGCAACTGATGGGTTCGTGTTACGTGCAGAGATGTCGATACTGTTCACTAACTGTTGAACAATTCTTTCACAGACAGAACTTAATCTGTGATATATACCGAAATAGTGACAATTTGGCGTTATCCATTGGCAGCATAAAAACAGTCACTGCAATTTCTATAACCATCTGATCAACTGTGTCATCATATTACGGCCCATTGGTTGTCATATGAATATTGTGGGAGGTTGGAGCTTGTATTCATATGAAAAAGGTTGGGGTAAAAAATAATAATAATATTAATAATAATAAACACTGAGCGACTGCTGCATACAATATCAGCACTATGCTCTGCTTCGTTAACCTATAGTTATTTAGGATTCTTTTTGCCCTGAATGTTCAGCACAGTCAACAAAAGGTTTTCAGTATATCTGCTGACAGTCTTTTGTTAGGGGATATAGTGGGAATCTACTCAACAGGTGATATGTTTCATTTTTGCAATATTTGTAGACTGGATGACGGTTTGGCTTAAAGATAAATTAATCTATACATTACTGTCCCTAATTCTATGTTTAGATAACAGAAGCTCTTCTTATTTTGCACTCCATGTTACGAAGCCTTTCCAGAAATGTTCACATCTTGAAAATAATGCTGTGTTGATTTCTTTTCGTTCGTTTGTGCCACTGACGGCGATATCAAGGAAGATATTTCCTGAGTCTATAATTGTAAAGAAAACTAACGCTTATAGCTAATGTTTTCAGTATAATCAATGGAAATGTTCGAAGAAATGTGAAACAGCACTGTTGAAAGACTTTTGACAGAATACCCAATTAATTGAGACATTTATTACTATGTTAGCGGTCGGTGCATCTGTATATTTCTATTATTGACAACGATCGGCTCATTAAAGCTAGTTACGGAATTGCGAGCAGGGCTCATTGACATATACTTTAGGTGTTCGGACCCCCAGCAGGCGTGCGACCTGCGAGCTAAGTCTCTGTCGAGCTCGCTTGGCAATCACCTCGGGTCTTATTCTTCCTGTTGATAGTATGAATAAAGCTTGGCAACATCGCAGTGTAAGTCTGTCAACGCTGGTACCGAGGTCTTACTTCCTGGTTTGCACAGAACTATGCTCATAAATTCACTTGATGTTTCCTGTAATTTCCATTGAATAATCTGACTGGTTTCTCAGTCGAGAGGCGACCGAAGGCTATTTGTTCATGCTTTTGGGTCCATAAAATTGTTTACACGGCGAATTCCAGCTAATCTCGTCTCTTACGTTGCGAGTTATATGTTCTATTGACGTATGTGGCAGTAGGAAAGCCGTGGCGTGCAAGCTCCTCGCTAGCTCTGCGGTAAAGTAGTCGCCTGCCACGGACGGAGCGGTGGCTTTAGCCAATAGTTCGGGTCTCATTGGAGTAGAACTTTTTGTGACAGGAATCGCACGAATCCACATCGAAAACAACAAGAAACCTCTTGTGGTTACTTACTATATTTTCTCTGATAATGGGAAAGTCTGACAACGTTCTGGTAGTTTACCAAATCTGTCCCTTTAGAATCGAACTGATTGCAAGCTAATTATGACGCCAATCGACGTCCGACGTGTATTTTTTCTGGAAATAATTTTTGTCGTAGGTTATTCGAGTAGGGGCGGGAAACATAAACATTTGAGGACATGTGATCGAAAGAGTAGGTGCGGAATGGGTGACTTCCGAAGCACACTATTCGATGTTTTGTTTCAAAAATGTTCAAATGTTTGTTAAGCTTATGGGACTTGACTACGGGGTCATCAGTCCCTAACGTTACAAACTACTTATGAACTACCTTATACTAAAGACGGCACAAATATCCATGCCCGAGGGGGGATTCGAACCCCCGACCGTAGTGACCGTGCAGACCGTGACTGAAGCGCCTCAGTCTCCTCGGCCACCGCGGCCGGCGATGTTTTGTTTGTGAAATCAATTGGAATTATTATAGTGTAGTACTAACACATAATGTAATTTTTAGGTCGTTTGTCCTTACAGTGCGACTAAATGGTGTCTTAGTTGTTTGCAAAAAATGGGCGCACCCTGGCGTTGTGGTTGCACTTTGCTGAGTATAAATATCTTTTAATACTCAGTCATTTATTTCTTCTTAAGATGTCAGCATAAGAGCATCACAACTCGTCACTACTAACAATCGTGACTAGGAATCCTGATTGAGCGGCCTAATGACGTTCAAGAAAAATGTGGTAATAGTCACCCCTATGACCCTTCATACCGATTCTACTTTACGACGTTTAGATTATGTTCATATGTCAGAAAAATTCAATGTGTGACTGTAATATAAGTACTAGAACTTGAAGTAAGGATATCACAGCCGATAAACAGACTCACAGTGGCGCGTCGCTGTCACTGAGTCCGCAGGCGGCAGCCGCGATGCGGCCGCTGGCGCGTCGCCGTAGCCGGTGCCCAATACTCCCGAGAGTAAACAGTTCAGTTATGATGCAGCAGCGAGCCCTTTTGTGTAATTATTTCTGGGACTTTTCGCTGTTACATTTGAGGTTCTTCCATACTGATAACAGCAGATTTACGGTTAAAAATAAAAAAATAATAGATTGTGGTTGGATTCGATCTCCCAACTTCTTACTTCTACACTTGTAAATGCGACTCTTACCAGGAGACCACGACCTCATATCCCACACAACTGTCTCTAGAAGGATATAACACTTCCTCCAGACAGTACCACATTCTACAGTGTTGCCAGATCGTGCACATCGTCGGACTTAGCATTCTGAGGGGCGATCGAATTTATTGTCCAAACTGCGCGACCGACTCGGACTTTGCCTCTGCGTCGGCCTGCCGGCGATCAATTTTTTTGTCTAAGACTGTACTTGGATTTGGAAAAATGTAGACGTTAAAAGAAACATGTTTTTTGTGAATTTTATATATTATAAATACCTGTCGGGGGGGGGGGGAGGTGCTTGAGGCGGCAACCGACCCCCCCCCCCCTTTCCCACCGGATACGCCACTGAGCATACCCCAAGATTTTCAACAGTTGGCGCCAATGTCCGGTACATGATTATTGTTATTATTAGAAGTTCACTTTTTAAGATTCATATTTCTGGAGCCCCCCCCTCCCCCCCTGCATCCGAAATTCCACCAAATTAAATCCATGTCCCCCTTCTTCTATAGTCTAAAAATTAGCATAAATTCATTATATTCTACTGAAATTTAATACATATTCCTAAATGTTCCCCAAATAATCCGTAAACTTTCATTTTCTGGTGTCTCTGCTTACTTAACTAATACATAGATACTGTACCTAATTTTGAGGTTCACAATCACAAGCACGGATATGGCACTCGACAGTGATAATCATATTACTCTATCCCTCGATTACAGCACATAATTCAGTTGAGACTGTTTGAAATAAGTAACATTACTTTGCATGTCATACTCCACTTACCTACTACTTCAGAAGGATGAAAATAGCAACGACAGCGGTTGCACTGCACTCGGCTTGTCTCTGCCTGATCTACTAGTAACGGACTTAACACTCCATTGTTGAATGAAGTCAATAGTTTTGAACTTTTTCCGTTGATGGATCGGTCTTGGTGCTGTACGAAACATCGATGTTTATGGACGAATCATTTCAAAGAATATTTATACTGTTTCTTTGGCATCGGTCTATTGGTTGGAGATGCAGAATGTTGCCGCATGATGTGACATTTTATTGCGAATTTCATTGTTTATGTCGTCATATCTCTAGTTGTTTGTTTCTAACCCACAGCGATTTTTGTCTGATAGAGTTGGGACCAGGAACGACGGTGGTGAAGTTCAGGCTGCAATTGCGGATCTACGTCACACGTTCTCTGACGGATAATGAGAGTTCAGTATTGCTCTGAGCGCTCTGCTGCGAATTCTGGACCATTGCCAGCCTGTAATGTGACTGAAGCGAGTTATTTTGTGGATTTAGTTATATTTGTTACAAGTTGTCATCGGTGATGGTTCTGGTATGCGAAAGGCAAGCTATGTAGGTCTAAGCTTTCTTCAAGTGCAAACCCAATGTAAAGGCATAACATAATTGTTGCTTGAAACCGGCAACAATGCTTTCTCCGTTGGTGCTTAGACATGCACAATCCGCCATCGTTCGTAGGTTCAAAGAAAGACCTATATAAACAATATAGACTGGCCACAGGGTCGCCATTGTTGTGTCCAATTGGAAAGGTTGTCGCCATCTTTGAGAAAGTCAGTGTCACGCCAGGTGATACTGGGCGTCTGCGAATCATAGGTTTCATATTAATCAATGCTAGTCTCGATTTTTTTCTTAATTTCTGGGCGACGCATTTCGAAAAGTAATTCCCACTACAAATAGAATTTCTCGTTTACTATTGCATCATAAGTGTAATGTTTACTATCGTCGAACTGCTGCATTATTTGGTAATGTTACTATAATGTTATTAATTGTTTGTAATGGCAGACATATCTTCCCTATAAATACAGGAGAATTTCTTCAAAATCTTTAATTACCTTTGTTCTGCCTGTGGTTCAAAAGATGTTTCATGCTTTGAAATACATTACGTATTTATCAAGCTCTCCACAATTTGACGTTTCCTTGGTACTCTCCTTACAGCGTTTGCTTTCTGTAGGTGCTCAGGAAACGAAAATATTGTTGGAAATTTCATTTGCCAGTAGCCGCTTTCGATCGGTGGTAGCATACGTGAACTTTTCTTCAAAATGACAAGAGCATATGTAACTATACTTTGTAGGCTGTCACGTATCACGCGTCATACTGGCTACCCATTGGATTAGCGACTCCTTGGTTTGCAAAGGAAATCTGTGTAAAGAATAGTTTAATTACAGTTCATATACCTAGGCTACTTACCTGATGGTTAATACGAATTTTTACACGGTATAAACTGTCAATACATTAAAACACACCAAATACAACCATCATCTGCCTAGCTTTTTGATGGTCGGGAAGTAAACATAATTTTGAAACTTGGTAAATGCGAACGTTAAGTATAATGAATGTTTACAAACAAATTCACGCTGATACACTACGACTTACATAATTGCATATCTCTTTCTTTATACTTACCTAAAGTATGATATTCCAACAGTTTTATCATTGAGGTTGCTGCAGTTGTACGCCGAAAATACAGTGGGAATGATTTACCACTAATAATAGCGCTTACACGTTAGTTGAGATTACAAACAGAAGCGTCTGCTCACTCTGCTGCATCAAACTGACGTCCTCAAATATGGCGCACAATCTTGCTTAGTGCTGCCACCCAGAGTGCTGCAGCTTGCCTATAGCCTCTCTATGTTGTTTATATATCTCTTTGGGCTCAACTATAGTAAGGAATATGGGCCATGCCATTTCAAATCTGACACCAGGAGACCTTGCATTTTTTGTAGGGTTTCATTTTTCTGTAATAGAAAGTAGACGTTAATTTAATATCTTGGACAAACTCACAGCTGTGATAGGCAAACGCTTCCGGATGTTTTTAGGAGCAAAAGTAGCGTTATTTAATATCACACGATTATTACACGCATAGCTCGGAAACTATTCATAGTTTAACTTTCAATTAAATTACAAACCGAAGGATCTATTGTATATATTGATGTGGTATTTATGCGGTAGTTTTAGAATTTAAATATCAAGTACTTTTTTCCATAAAATGCATTTTAAATGACGTAAAACTATGCCATATTGTTCAGAATTTGATTTGGGAACAATATCAGCAGTGGCGGCTGGTGCTTCAGATGACTAGGGATCACTCCTCTGAGTGCTGGCTCTTGGTAGTGGAGCCACCCACACCCCCTCCCCGCTCGGCGCGTCGAAGTTTCGGTGCTCCCCCTCCCACCCCCCCCCCCCACCCAAAAGGTCTTTAAAGACGCAATTTGGAGCATCTCTGCGAGTGGCGGCGGGTGAAAGCACCCCAGTTTGCCCTCCCCCTTTAGATATATTTTAGTTAAAAGATCATTTGGAAATGTCTTACCTCGTACCGAGCGAGTTGGTGCAGTGGTAAGACACTGGACTTACATTCGGAAGGACCGTGGTTCAAATTCACCTCCGGCCATCCAGATGTAGGTTTTCCGTGATTTCCCTAAATCACTCTAGGCAAATGCCCCGATTGTTCCTTTCAAAGGACACGGCCGAATTTCCTCCCCTCATTCTTCCCCAAAAATCCAAGCGTAAGCTTCATCTCTATTGACAACGCTGTCGACTGGACGTTAAACACTAATTTTCCTTCCTTCCTTCCTTCTTACATCGGCTTGTTTGCGCTTGCTTCATCTCGAGCTGATACGTCGGTCTACCAAGCTTCTTTATTAGACACTTTTCTTCCAAGCTTATAGCTGAAAGATTTGTTTCTAAAAGATATTGAACTTTGTTCATTTTACTTTGATAATAAACGCCAAGAACACATGAATATGCACATTAACACTAAAACACGGTAAGTAACTGATTACACTGTTAAGTGACTGTTTCAAAATGAATCTGTTACGATGAAGAGACAAGCTACCTTCAGGTCACATGATACTGTAAGCAAGCACCCCCTTCTAAACTTAAGCATGCACAAAGGCTACTCTCCCCCACACCTTTTCAAATAGTTAAATATTTGTTACAACGAAGAGTAAAAATTGCATTCACTCTCAAAATCGCAAAACATTTGCAAAATCGTCAAAGATATGTAGAAAATAACAATACAAAAGCTATTGTTGTTCCTGTTCCCAGTTGATGAATCTTTAATTTATAGTTATAAGATATTTTACCAAATATGACGTAATATTGATGAAACGTCTATGCGCCAAAAACAAATGTGAAGGGCGATGTTGTTTTCATGGAGGATTTGCACATGGGCAAGGCGAGGTGCTTAGTAGCTCCATGTCTTGCTTTGGGACTATTCGTGCATAAACGCCAGACTTCGAGTAGTCAGGAGCTGGTGTCTCTACCAGCTCCAATGCCAATGTTAAAAGCGGCGTTTCACCTCGCTCCTCCCTGCCACGGGGGCGCCTATATGCTACCTCCAGGTAAAGCTCTGTATAGGGAAAGTATGGCTATCCTTTTCCGCGCCGCTTGCCGACGTCTTCAGCTCGTGACTGGCTGAAATCACGTGATTCTTTTCGCCATCTTGGTCCTATACGTTGCATGGCTGCCGTGAGAAGTCCTATGAATATTCGTAAGTTTGGGGTCACAATGTTATACTTTCGGGTGTTCTTAAGAAGCCAAGAAGGAAGGTAAACGTTGTACTTCTTCCATTAGATATCAGAAATGGTAATTATGGAAAAAGTCATGTAGTGGGTATCCCCTTGTATTTTTCGTAGTTCATGTCAGATAAAAGTACATAAAATGCAAGAAAATATTAATCAAAGACTCATCTATAATATAAATTGTTTTCTTATTTTACACTGTGCCCCGATAACGGCATTTTCGCGATCTGTTCGAATATTTGGCTTCAGTACAGTTCAGTCTGGATTTACAGTTCAAATGTTCAAATGTCTGTGTAGCTTATGGGACTTAACTACGGGATCATGAGTCCCTAAACTTACAAACTACCTATGAACTAGCTAATACTAAGGACGGCACAAATATCCATGCCCGAGGGGGGATTCGAACCCTCGACCGTAGTGGCCGTGCAGACCGTGACTGGAGCGCCTCAGTCTCCTCGGCCACCTCGGACAGCGATTTACAGTTGAACCCTTTTGATGTGGAGTCACAAACCATACAGTTTCCTCAAAATCGGATGAGAAGTACTTCGTAGAGCCGCCAAGTCCGCATAGACAGAACTGCGTGCACTTTGCGTTCATCGGATATGACACCCTATACCTCGAGAATGATAAGAGTTATCGTTCTGCTCTCAAACTTAAATATAATTTAGATATATTACCTACTCTTCTTCTGCAGCTTTTTATGTGCTAAAATCAACCATACGCAAAGTCTACGCAATGCGTTGTTTCTTTTGCAAGCTCTTTAAAATATTTGTGCCGTACTTAATTCGACGTAGCACCGAAACTATAAGAAATAATGAGTAGAAAATCAGATCATTATCGAGCGAATATATCACACTATAAAACGTGAAAAAATTAAAATTTTTCATTGAATATTTTTCTCAAACTAGGTTGGTAAGTATTGTTAAGCGCTGCGGATGTCATTGTGTAAGCAGGATCAGAATAAGCCCAGCATGGCCGACGCTGGCAGCCTTTATCATACTTTCCCTATACAGAGCTTTAACCTCCAGGGGGTTCAGGAGAGAATTTGAACCTCAGCCGCGCATGCGCATGCAACTCTGCGGCCACCGCCGCCTATATTAGGCGGCCGCGCTACTACTCACATATATGCTGTCCCGAAATGATCTGATAGGAGAAGGAAATGAAGAGTAATAGTTTCAAAGCACTTTTTAACTTTAAAAAACAGTTGTACGCTATCTTGAATAGAGAGCTGTTGAAATAATAAAATGTATATAGATGAAACACGATATTTGCCGGCTTCACTACGCCGTGTTGTATGCAGCCAGAAAGTCCCTTAGCCCCCTATTGACCGTGTACAGCTGCAAGCCAGCCACAGTCTAACTTGATATGAAAATAAGAGTTTGTGACACTTGCGGGGAGTGACACTTGCAGGGAAAGGGAATGTGTAGACATTTGCGGGGAGACCCGGACGCTGCAGGTAGTGAACAGGGTGTTCCACAAGTAGGGATACACCACCACTACTCCACGCCCTCCAGCCGCTACCTGTGCCGTACTCAGGGAAAGGCCCATCGGACCGGCCGCGCAATTTGTGACACAAATTACATGTTTGATAATATCAATTTAATGCATAGAAGTATGAAATCACATCAAGACTACTTCCTGTAAACATTTCGACAAAAAAAGGTGGCACTGAGTTTAGAAAAACAAAATTCTGGTATATTGGATTTTTACATTTTATCAAAAAATGAATGTTACTACAAGAGATACAGCCATTCAAATTTACGGGCACCATAACGTTTTCCCTTCCTGAGTAAATGAGCTGCTTCTTGTAGTTTCAACATCAGAGTAGCCTTTTTCTTGAATGTTCTGAATATAAATCTTCACACAGACTTCTTGAGGAGGAGAGTGATACGGATATCTGATTGTAAACCACTTCCTATTACATTAGACCTTTTTGACTGTACTGAACAGGAGTTCCGCGTATTCCGTAATTTATATTTATACAGTTAACAGGCAATGTAATTTATAACCAACTATTGGCTACCAATTTCGCTTCATTTTTTCTGGAAGTCTTGCAACTTGTTTCTCCCTGTTGGTTTATGGCAAGTTCGGAGTAAAAATGGTTCTATATGACGGTGATAGAAAATAGAATTTATCTTTAGAATTTTTCGGTGTGTGACATTCCCTTACACATTCCGTATTTCATACGGAATACATGTATTTGTAATTCGAATAGAGCGAAATCGTTTTGGGGTCTCGAATAAACGCATCAAGTATGTAAAATATTCATTGACTTATTACTAACGTTTTTTAATTGAAGGTTTAAGGTTGCGTCTCCTATTAAAAAGCATAGTAGCTATTTTTAAAGAGATGGAAGTTGCGTGATAGTGGGGTTAACTACATAGCGGTCAATTACATCAACGTTTCTGTGCAGGATGCCTAACATATTTATTGCTTGCGCAGGTGTCTTGATATGCTTAGTGTTCTGAATAATATGCTTTTAGGAGGTATGACTGT
Organism: Locusta migratoria; assembly: GCA_026315105.1. Taxonomy (NCBI): domain Eukaryota; kingdom Metazoa; phylum Arthropoda; class Insecta; order Orthoptera; family Acrididae; genus Locusta; species Locusta migratoria. Next base: position 316,761,696 of record CM048747.1, on the reverse strand, counting down.
TGAAAGTCATCGTCTTGTAGTAGTAGAGAATGTCTTAATAACTCTCCAAACATTATCACTGTTAAAATACCGTTTTGATTTCAGGAGGAACACTCAACTAATTAATATGTAGTTAGAACAAGTTTCGTGTTATGTTGACACATGGTGTGCCTGTACCCAGGAAAAGCCATTAGCCGCCCCAAGGGCCCCGGGTTCCCCGCAAGTATCACTCCCCGCAAGTGTTCCAACCCCTGAAAATAAATCAGCGCAAGCTTGCGTATTTATTACTTAATTATTTTTTCCCGTGTTTAGAAAGGGACTCTAAAATACACAAAATGGAAATCAACATATAATAAAAAGAAGTTCAAGGCAATGTAAATGCATTTATTTTAGTAAATGGAAAAAACGTTTTACAAAAATGAATTATTTGTTGTCATGTCATTGTTATATGCCTATATGAACATTATATATTCAGCTTCAAAATGAACCGTAGTTCACTGAAAAGTGTGAGATTCTTAAGTTTCAGAGTACACAATGTTTCGCGTACGAACATAACGCTAACTTCACCGAATTTTAACTCGAAAAATAGTAATCATTTAAGGGATAAATCCGTCATAGATGTTTTCTTTTAGGCTATTTAGCTCATGTAGAAATAATTATTTACTAGTTGAGCCGTGCGAATAATTCGCACTCTATCCTGATCCCTCACAGATAGGTAAGATAGTAATGGAGAAAAGGCAGATGCCATTACGCATTTATAAACGATAATAAACTTTAAGTAGAAGCAATAAATATTAGTCTCATAGTAAGAAAATGTATATAATTAAGTACAATATGATTAATTGTAAAATCGACGTGTGAAACGGAAATTTCGTCATAAATTACGCTTGCGTAAAGAATCTAAACAACTGCAAGAGCTGTCGTGCCTGTTGGTTAAATTAAATTATTTTGATTTTTCGTCGTTAAATAGACACGCATAACCAAAATCGTGTGATAAACTATGCTTGCATTAAAGGAGGTCTTTGGCTTGGATAAAGAATCTAAACAACTGCAAGGGCTGTCGTTCATGTTAGTTAAACAAATTGTCAATTATACTTTGTCTTTATATTGGCCGCGCAAACTAAGTTGGCCGCTGGGAGCAACCGTAAATTCATGTCCCATTTACGATCGTTCGCCATATCACCTTAGATTGTACGAACAGTACAAAGTTTTTCAGAATAAAGTTTTTCTGTGACAACAATAACTTAAAACTATATGTGTAGTTTTCGTCATTAGTGGAGAACGAAAGCTTGAAAATGATACCTCAATCATTAATTTTGGTTAACTAATATGGGAGATATGGCGTACCTACAAAAAACACTAATGAGATATAATATATACGATTAAAAAAATACGAGGTCCATTTTCTCATTTCTCGTCCGATTTCAAATGGAATAGCCCATATATATACCACCTTTAGTTGCAATCGATCCAGTAGCTTAGAAGGAGATATGAAACACACACACACACATACTCAATACAAGCATACATTTTTGTAATATGTATAGATTATTTCCATTTCATATTTCCACTGACAAATACTGTAAGCACATTATCCTCCATTATTACCGATTAACCATTATTAATAAAAACATCTGACATGGTGATCTCATGGGGTGGCGAGGTAGCTCACCGGACTGGAAAGCATTGGTAAATAAAACAAAGAAAATAAAATAAGTACTAAAACTAAAAGATTAGTCAAGTTCTCTGAGTTAGAATTTGGATGGCGTCATGAGACGATAACTCAGAAACGTGGCCCATGTATTTAAAAGACGATGTACTGACAAGATATGGTGTTGTTGTGGTCTTCAGTCCGGAGACTGGTTGATGCAGCTCTCCACACTACTCTCTCCTGATCAAGCCTCTTCATCTCCTCATAAGAACGGCAACCCACATCCATCTGAATCTGTTTAATGTATTCCTTGATTTATAAGAATGTGTCCTAACCAATCGAACCCTTGTTTTAGTCAAAGATGTCAAAAATTCCTTTTCTCCCCAATTCTGGTCAGTATCTCCTCATTAGTTACGAGATCTACCCACCTTCTTTTCAGAATTATTATGTAGTACCACATTTCAAAAGTCTCTTTCCTCTTTCTGTCTTAACTATTTATTGTCCATGTTTCACTCCCGTACAAGACAGCACTCCACACAAATGCTTTCAGAAAAGACTTCCTCGCGATTAAATTAATATTCGATTTTAACAATTTTTTCTTTTTCGAAAACGCTTTTCGTCCCATTGACATTCTGCCTTTTATATCCTCTGTACAGCGAGCATCATATGTTATTTTACTGACCAAGAAACAAAACTCACTTACCACTTTATTATTTCGTTACGTAATTTAATTTCTTTAACATCCTGATTTCCTAACACTGCATTCCATTACCCTTGTTTAGCTTTTGTTAATGTTCATCTTATACGCTTCTTTTTAAAGACTGTCCATTCCTTCAATTGCTCTTCCAGGTCCTTTGCTGTCTCTTACAGAATTACAATGTTATTGCAGTATTTTTATTCCTTTTCCAAATTTCTTCTTGTTTTTCTTTATGGCTTGCTCAGTTTATAAATTGAATAACACTGGAGAAAGACTACACCCTTGCCTTACTCTCTTCCCAACCTCTGCGTCCCTTTCATGCCCTTCAATTCTTATAACAGCTGTTTGGTTAATTTACAAGTTGTAAATAACCTTACATTCTCTATGTTTTACCCCTGCTGATTTCAGAATTTGAAAGGGTGTATTCCAGTCAACATTATCAGAAGCCTTCTCCAAATTTCTAAAAGCTAGCAATATAGGTTTGCCTTTCCTTAACCTACCTTTTAAGATAAGTCGTAAGATGAGTATTTCCTCCTGTTCCTACATTCTTCCTGAATCCGAAATGATCTTCCCTGAGGTCAGCTTCTACCAACCGTTCCATCCTTCTGTAAATAATTCGTGTTAAATTTTATAAGCATGACTTATTAAACTGATTGTTAATATTCACACCTGCCTGCGCCTGTTTTCTTTGGAATAGGGATTAATAAATTTTACTTAAAGTCTGAGGGTATGTCGCTTGTCTCATACATCTTACCAAATTGAAATAGTTTTGTCATGGCTGGTTCTCCCAGGTCAATAGGTCTGCGGGAATGTCATCTACTTCATGACCCTTGTTTCGACTTAGGTCATTCAGTGCTCTGTCAAATTCATCTATTAGTATAGTATCTCCTATTTCATCTTCATCTCCTTCCTCTTCCCTTTCTACAATATTGTCTCAGAGCTCATTCCCGTTGTAGAGCCCCCTTATATACTCTTTCCACCTTTCAGCATCCTTTCTTTACTCAGAACTGGTTTTCCATGTGAGTTCTTGATATTCATGCAAATATTTTTCTTGTCTCCAAATGTCTCTTCCCAACATTCTCCCAATAAACCGAAGTCGGCCATTCGCATTTTTCACGACTGTCGTTATATGCTCGTTCCATTTCATATCGCTGTGCAGCGTTAGGCCTGGATATTTAATTGACGTCTGGCAAGCAGTATACTACTAATGCTGTATTCGAACATTGCTGAATTGTTTCTCCTACTCATCTGCGTCACCATACATCTTTCTACATTTAGCGCTAGTTGCCATTCCTCACACCACCTAGAAATTTGGTTCAAGTCATCCTGCATCCTACTACAGTCATTCAGTGACGACAACCTCCTGTACACCACAGCATCATCAGCAAACAGCCGCATATTGGAACTCACACTGTTCGACAGAAAATAATAGCTGTCCTAACTCTTCCTTGGGGCACCCCTTGCGTTACCCTAGTGGCTGAGAAATACTCGCCATCGAGGACAACGTCCTGGGTTCTATTACTTAAGTAGTCTTCGATCGACTTACATATTTGGAAACCTATTCAATAATTTCGTACCTTCGTCTCCAGTGGACTGTACACTCTAGCATGTGACATAAATTTCATTGAGATAAATCTACCTGTTTCTGAGGAAAGGGAGCTTTAACAGTCGGCATACAGAATAGCAATGACATGATCCATTAGTGTTCTGTTTTTAACTAAAACCTAATAAAGGTTTGGAAAGTATATTTCTGGAAACAGATGGTACTGACTCGCTTTCGAGCCACGAAAATTTTCAATGTGTTTTTAATCAAGCCTTCTCTCGCAAAGCCACTCGCTAGAAACGACATTTGGCTAACATTTCACGTTAAACTGTAGGTTAGAATTGTGATACGTGTGAGAATTCTCGAACACATACTAGAATTTCATCGTTTGTGCGAGGTGCCAGGCAAAAGCTAACGAGAACTTTGCCCAACGCTTTGGTATACACGTTAGATAGGGAAATAATTTATTCCCCTGCTATATTGAATGAAATACGCATACGATTATTACGAAAGGAAACCACGTCTTGCAGAAAGTTTGGATGTATTTTCCTTTCGTACTATTCAATGACGTTCTGTCAAGCGGCAACGGAAAAGTCAGTTAACTGAGCGCTTAAGTTGTTAATGGCTCATGCTTATTGGTAATGCGTTTTCTGTGAATGAAAAACTTCTGCCACAGAGATTCGATCCATGCTGCCTACTCCGGAAAAATTTTAAAAAGAAGAAAAACTTTACAATGACTACTCACTCTGATTTTTATAACGTTTTACACTCAGTTCGGATTATTAAGTTTCAAGTTTCAGAAGTAACCGGTCACCTGAATCTGAAATCCTTAAAATGTTTTTTCATCCTGTACGAGAAGTTCATTCACAACAGTATCCAAAATATATTTGCATCAGTTTCTACGTTTAAAATTGAAAACAGGGTGCATTTCACTCCCCTTCCCTTTCTATCTATGCATCTGATATTGTCCTATAACTGGAAAATAATGTAGGCAATACACCTAGGCTACGATATAACACGATTACAATATTTTTCGTAAGGGATCTCATGGCCAAGAAAGCCATACGCTCATTTCCAAAGTACGTCGAAAACTGGTTATTGAAATAAAAGTCAATATGATGATCTACCTAGAAACGACGAAAGAATCAGTCAAAATATCCAAATTTGCATCTGCTTTAAGTTTGTTTGGGTTACTGTACATACTAAGAAATGTATCTCTGTACAAAATAAAAACTGGACACACGTTATATGGCATTTTAATATAATTCGTCTTTATTACCATCTCCTAAAATATTTGCTATTTTTCCTGAAATATGCAGAGTTAACAGATGAAATATTTGTTTTTGGTGAGCATTATTTGAAGCTTTTCACAGTGAGACGTCTATGTATAAACAGACTAGCATAGATAACTAAGCCGCAAACCGCGCGGCCTGGAAGTATATAATCGCATTTTATAATGAGGACGTTTACACATGTGAGTGACGTAGTTACGCATGTACTGATAAATACAATTAAATACAGTTTCACAGTGGCAGTCTAAAACACAAATAAATGTTTTAAAAATGTTCAAATGTTTGTAAAACTTATGGGACTTAACTACGGGGTCATCAGTCCCTAAACTTACAAACTACTTATGAACTAGCTTATACTAAGGACGGCACAAATATCCATGCCCGAGGGGGGATTCGAACCCCCGACCACAGTGAAATGTTTTAATCATTACGATAATCCCAATGCATCTGACAGTCTCGAAAAGTGATGTTAACTAAGTTGACAACAAACAAAGCAGACACATGAAGCAGACAACTCGACAAACGCGTACCGTGTAAGCCCTTGGTGTAAGCGCTTCTGTGTAGTTCGATGGTGTGTCGCAAGGAGTGCTGCAACTGACAACGAGTCTCTTGTGCATGTTGCACGTCTCGTATAGAAAGGGCTTAAAGAGTAGTGCTGTCGATTCAATAGTGAACAGCCTGGTAGGAATTGGAGCAAACATCTCCAGCGATTTTCCTTCCCAGTATTTGAACCTGCGTGTGCCTACTGCCACACTAGGGTGCTGTTTACAACTGCTTGTTGGGGCCATCGCTCCTGCTTTCACCCATTCACGCCGCCATCACGAGTTGTTAGCCAATGACGCACATTACGTCTCATCCTGCTGTGTGCTCCACGTGGGGCACCACTGTCCACGTGGCCAAGTCCGTCTTCCTCTTCTCGGAGTTCTTAGAATTTCTTATAGTGTTGGAAACGCTACCACCAGGGAAAAAACTTAATGCCTACAGCTCTTCTTAAAGTAATTTAGTTGGAGGAAAAAAGGTTGGTCCGATTACGATTTTAAGAAAGCGAGATTGAAAGGTATTCTGAACTTAAAAACCAGTAAAACCAACAGACAATGACACAGAAATTTGTTGGTTGTTGAGTAATAAATCAGAAATTACAGTATCGAAATACGATTGAGAGATTCTCACTGTTTGCTAACTTTGGTGGGTATTATTTCACTCCTTGTTGATGATGGATTATTTTATAAATTATTTGGTGATCGGGTGGATTCATTTCAACCCAGGTGTTCCCGAATTTTTTTCACTTACTCATAGTCTAAAAATATATGAAATCTCAGCCCCCACCAGACCACGATCCTGGATACGCCACTGAAAAGATATCACTGAAAGGTCGCTCCCATGCTATAACATCGATTTTACACAAACTGCACTGTTAGTCTAATAGTAATGGGTCGTCCTTCTGGAAATTCTGAAATTATACTATAGATAAAACATTTTAGATGTAAAGCCATTCATATGTTTCCTAATTATACAACTAAAACTGAAATGTACATACTTACATGCCCAAAATATTGACAGTTCACTCATACTTTGCTTCTGAAGTTGCATCATCAAAGGTGAATGCCATAGGATAACGTGCTATAACATTGATTGTCAGAATATACATATCAATATTTAACGTTTAAGAGACAGTCCAATGTTGAAGAACGTGTTTTGTGCCAAAGGAAACTATTTACTTTAAATGTTTTAAAAAAAAGTATACACCATCTTTTTGGTAGGCGGTCACCATCATATGGGTAGTACCGCTGTTAGTCTGTTATGTCGTATGTCGATACATATTATTTAATTATAGGAACAAAATTATGTCAAGAGTTTCGAAGAAAACTTGACTTTCATGAATTTTTTACTCTGGGACAAAGTACCTTATTTGCGAATTACCGTTAAAATCATTTACAACATGGAATCATTAAATCACTACACTACTTGACTTACTGTCTCATATTTCGTTCGACCAAGTAAAAACGTAATATCCAATTTAAAAATTCTTGTAAACGATTAAGCTTCATTATCAAATTTGGTTTCCAACCCAGTTTTTCTAGCAAATTAAGTCTCACTTTTGAAGCAGCTATTTTAGCGCTAGTGCGGATAGGTATCACTGCAGACGACATTTCCCCCCCTGCATAGACTTCAGCACTGATTAGTGAAAAAGAGACTGTTCCAGAGAATGGTTGAAACTAAGTAATGAATATACACATGAAAATCGAATGAAGGTTTATGTAAGTACCACAACGAGGGAATATATAACACATCTCCGGTTAAACAACAAGAAAACTCTTACTTTCTTCTTACTTTTTTTTAACTATTATTGTACTCTCGCTTTTATGCAGCGCAGGATTTTCAAACATCTTCCTGGCTAAAATGAGGCTGTGAAAGAAGCAATACTTCTACCAATTTTGTAATTTCAAGCGCTCTTTTGTATTATACCCAGAACCGTTCCTAGTTTGCGAAGAACCCTGTGCAAGACTTTCGCGAGGGGTTCTCCCGCATTCTCCCCTCCCAGCACCCCCTGAAGCAAAGGTTATACACATTCGTCACATTCAAAGGAAATCTAACTTTCTTCACAGACATACTACTAATATTTCAAGACTTACTACAACCGACCTAACGTTATGATAACAAAATAATTATTAAGCAGAGAAGGAATCTACTAAAATGTTAATACAGTAAATAAAAAATAACTTACCTATCGGAATCCTCCCAATTTAATGAAATTCAAAAAAGAAAAAGGTTCAAGTGTTGTTCACGATTGACAATTACGTGTTTTCAGTACTTGACATGCTCTGTATTTTTAGGAAACGAAATTACTTTTAGGTTATAAACACTAAGGGTCTTCTGCTTTACACATTTGACACAAAACATCGTTGCTTTTTGAGGAACATATTGAAGAGAATGTTTGTTTCAACCACTGCAGCTTTTATTTTTTATTTTTTATTTATTTATTTATTTTTCTTTTTTTTCAAAACGTTTATCTGTCTTCCTCCAAATTTCCTTACTAGCAACATCGAAAGATGATTAATTCCTTGTTGGTTTTGATATTGTCATGGAACTGATCGAAAGTGGTATCTTTATAGTTGTAACTGATGATCAATTAATCCCTTACGCATTGAACAGACATCGGTTTCTTTGAGCAGTCAACTGTGTATTTAATCATGAAAATACAGCGGCATTTGTGAAAGGGAATGCCAGTAATTGCTGAACACATTTGAAAAGTTCCGAATATTCGTCTCCAGAAGGATTATTCATGAAGTCACACCGTCTATCGGATACCGTTTTTCCTTTAAATCTTGGCCCAGTTTCGGATTTCGGGTGTTACCTTATCAAACAATTCAGTGTTATCCACAATAACTTTTCTGTTTCTTAAGTAGGCAACATTATTTTACACACTTTGCCAGTCAACTTCCTTATTTAGTTAACCAATTGAATACAGTTAATTCATCTCACTGCCACATCCACTTGCTAATGTAATCACTAAATACAGTACAAAAGGCGTTCATGTCTTTCATGAACATGTGAAAAACCTGGTCATTGTCACATTTAGAGGTGACATCTCTTACTTTTTAGGGGAACGAAGTTATATTTAGCTCTCTTTTTGCAAACTTGATACAGTATCATTGGGGACAGAATACATTCCCACAACAGTCTCTTTTTTTTCTCACCTTCAATACGTAATATTAATTTACATAGGTAATTGGAGCCACTATGTACAAACCATAGGTATCCTTCAGCCATGGAATTTCCAAGAAAACCTTAATAGTAATCGGAACATTAGTTTGACATGAAGTAAGTCTTAAGAGCCTCGTACATTTGCAAAATTCTTTCAATTGCAGGCATAAGTGATAGCCAGCTTCTCTTACTATGAGAAAGTAATGTATTGTTTGCAGTTCTTACAAAATCACAAAATTCAGCCAAGTTATGTACTCTCACACTACATAATAAAAAAGGAAGAGAATACTTTCTGGACAACACTTCACATCTAGCTTCAAAATTTCTGAAGCAATTCTACCTGCGTTAGGTATAATATGGCATAAGTAAACACTTCCTAAAATATTGACACCTAATTCTTTATTCAGTGTTCTGAACACAATGTTGGTCCCAGATCGTTTGACTCCACCAAAGTTGACATTGTGTTATCGCATTCATATGCAACACTCTTTTGTGATATTGTTCTTCTGAAGCACCCACGTATGTATTTTACTACAGTTTGGAAGACTATTCATGTCAGTAAGATTAACCTGCATGCCCTCCATGGCTAGGGAAATGAACTGAATAATTAACGGAAAAAGTTTATTGTTTCCATGGTTGCTGAAATCACTACTAACACAAAATTGACTCTTTCCGATTGAACTTTCAATTGATTCAGGCACGCAGCAACAATTGCTTCATATTTCGCTCTAGCGTAAGAAACGTTCCCAGCAATTTTGGACTTATTGAAAGCTTTTCAAACTAATTTGTCGGTACGATCCATTAAGCTAAAACTCTGATGGTGTTATACTGTATGAAATGCATACGCTGCCTCAGCCACTGCTATCTTCAGATCACTGTCACTGAAGTTTTGCAGGAAAAACTAATTGATTCTTTGTGACGCGCATTGTGCTTCTTCACTTACTTTGTGCTTTTTTGTTCAAAAATGTTCAAATGTTTGTTAAGCTTAAGGGACTTAAATGCGGGGTCATCAGTCCATAAACTTACAAACTACTTATGAACTACCTTATACTAAAGACGACACAAACAACCATGCCCGAGAGGGGATACGAACCCCTGACCATAGTGGCCGTGCAGACTGTGACTGGCGCGCCACAGACCGCTTGGCCACTGCGGCTTTTTTGGTATTAATACGGTCCATAATATGTGATCTCGCCTCACGTAATATAGAGAAGCAACACCTACAAGTAAAATAACATAAAAATAAATAAATATAAAAAATAAAACTTATAATGAGACGAACAGACGAGTAGCATCTATGAGTAAATAAAGAGAGACAAGAGACTCGTAAATTGTTTATTTTACTGATCGCACTTGGATGCAGAACGTAAAGCTGCAAACTCTGCATGCATTGTGAAAGTATCTTGTTATATTTTCTAAGTGAGATCTGGGGCACTTCAGATCTGTAAACGCAAGTTAAAACGCTCACTGCTGCTGTAAATTACATTGCGAGTGGCCACAGTACTATCGCAACGGAAATTTAACTGCTCACTCCTTAAGGAAGCATCCAACATCTTAACAAACACAAAATAAATGTAAAAAACGAGGTATAGATAATTAAACATGCGATGGGGATCATGAAATTATATAGCAAAGGTTTGACACTTTAAATCATCATGTATTCAATAAAATGAACAAGCAAATAAATGTGGGGAAACCAAATTAAGCACAACAAAGCACACACTTTGCACAAAAGTGAATTAAATCATAAATTTACCGACCGTAATGAAACAGTTTCTGTCCTTTATGAATATAGAAGTAACGTGGGATGAAATTTGCAAATACACAGTGGATAAAGGAAAGCATGTTCAGTCAGTCACAGACACACGCATAATGCTTGCAACAAATTACACATGCGGCAACACTTGATAGCAGTGGCGAAAACGAAGCGTAGGCGGCGTTTGACAAGATGGCGGGTGTCTTGAAGAACAAATTAAGATAACACTATGCACCAAACGAACTCATGTGTAAGAAGGCAGTGGCAAACTATCCATAAGCACCACGTGGTGTGTGACCATGGTGAATTACATAGGATTTACAAAAATAAATTAATTTCGAATAAGCAAGTACAGCATGTGCGAGAATTCATATAGAAGACAGCTAGAATTAGTAAAAGGATGGCTGAAGGCCAATGTAAAGACAAAAGCACATGGTGCATTCGGTCATACCAAGACAGGAAAGATGGAATCAAACCAGAAAATCTGAGAAATATTTAGCATATTCCTGGATACAGACATGACATGGAAACATTAGTTAAACAACAGCTAGGAAATTAAAACATAATAAGTTTACATAAAGGCTGAAGGTCACACACCTGAATTCTAACTTGTGAAAAACAGACACAAAATCATAATTGGAATGAGAGTACAAATAATAAATTTAAACTGAATTGCCCAAGTTCTGCACATGAAGAAACACTTCACCACACATGGCGAAAGAATTACAAAAAAAAAAAAAAAAAAAAAAAAAAAAAAATCATTGATAAACCAAGACTGCCTGATCACAAAGAAAGCAAAGCATGCCATCCCCTTGATTCGACAGTCGCAAGTCGCAGCAAGAGTGAACCCTAAGGCCAAGTCAAAAGCCTTCCCCTCCACACAATGGCTGTAGGGCGCGCTAAAAGCGACCAGAGCTCATTCAGAGCATAGTGTCTATCAACCATCGCTACCTGAAGAAGATAATACCCTCTTCTAGAGCTCCAGAAAGGTCTCTTTTGCCTCCTATTTCGTCCATGATTATGTTGGTACTACACTAAGAACAAGCCACTGAAAATTGGGCCTATTCTGTATGTTCAAATAATTTACGGGAATATAGTTGGGCAACGTCAGCCAGTATTTCGGGAGTTGAATGCCCGTCATTTTCAAGGTATAACAGAAAATACTGCTCTTCATGTCTACAATCTTTTACAATAACGCTTCATTCTTTTATCAACTACTCACAAATTTTTCCAAATTCATAGAAAAAAAATCGTAAGTTTGTTTTATGGGGAGGGGAGGCGTCACGGCTTTGGCATGTGTCAACTGTGCGAGGACACACTTATATTTATGTATAATTTACCTACACATCAAGCACTCTACCTCATTTACAGTTTTTCCTTTTCGTAGAAATGGAAATTTACTCAGGTAATTTTCCTATAATTTGCATTTAAAGTTATCTTTGGGCTTGTTCGAAACGTTCTCTACAACCACACCAACTTCACAACATACCACGAACACTTCCGGTTCGGTGCGCGATACCGTACACTATAATTCTGCCACTAGTGGAGATAAAGGGTATTACAGTCTGAAAAAATTACTTGCTAGTTGACAGTTCACGCGTTGGAGCTGCCTTCGTACAATCAGTCATATACTTATATCACTATAGTAATACTGTGGAGATGGTCACAATCAGCAGCTGAAATTGAAATTAATAATCCCACCACCGAGGAAGCCATAAATGCCATAGAATGATGCTCAATTTGTGAATAATAACATCGAGATTTTAAATACTCTCAACAGAAATGACATTTCTCAGTCTCTTTTGGGAAATAGAATTGATTTTATAGAAGATTATAAATAGATTTACTTACAAAACGTCACTTGTACATCAGTTCAATTCGTCTATCATGTAACAAGCATAAAAATTTCTCTATGACGTTGTTATGGATAAGCGGCTTGCTCTTCAGAATGGCAAGAGTTTGCTTCTCTATGGAAAATAGACTTAAGTTGCTCAGTCTTTCCTGGGATTGTGTGCTTCGTAGATACGAGTTGATTATCCTAAGAGCGAAAGAGATCTTTCCACTGAAGATATACTACATGGATTTGTCAATATCAAAGTTGATAATTTATACACTTCACTGAACCCTGAAATCAAGCAATGCTCGTTCATCAATGAAACAATCTCATACACTTTTTTTAAAGAGAACTCAGGTGAACTGTATAGTACAATGAGTTCATTTTTTAAGGCGACATAGTCTATGAGTGGTCCATAAATTGAGGACAGTTTATGTAATAAATAGTCAGGAAATTTTCTTTTGTAATTTTCGTAGTTTTGAGGGTTAAGGAGATGGAAAAATTCCAGCTTATCGAAAGAAGAGAACCTTTGTTCTATTTCGCACAGAATGTGGTCAACTATTTCAAAATGCAAACGACGATAAATGTCCATTTCTGTTTCATCTGAATGGTGTCTCTTCACTCTCTGTTTACAATATGAATCACAGTTTTGAGCCAAAGACGATTTCAAAAAAATATCGAAATTGTGTTCCCTGTCAAATTGGAGCTGTTCTGAAACCTTATTAATCTTCCTGCTACAACAAACTACATCATAGTTTTTCGTTTGGAGTAGGTTATACAATACAGCTGTGTAACTGAACAGCTTAGAAAATATTTCCAATAAGAAAATACTCTGTGTTATGTAACTGTGTGGACCAATCTGGATCAGAAATTCTACCTAGTGGGGGAACTGATGGCAACTTTCTTTGAACAAATTCCTGGAATGCACAAGTTCTTTTAGAAGACTTGGGGGAAAAATGAAGAAAGACCACTTAGAGTTTGAAAAACTATTTTGCATGCTTTTATATTAGAGATACTTTGTTGCAAAATCAAATTTAATACATGGGCGTAGCAGTGAGTGAAAAGGGCCATGGAGTATCTAGAAAAAAATGTTTTAAATGTTTGTATAGTTTATGGGACTTAACTACGGGGTCATCAGTCCCTAAGCTTACAAACTACTTATGAACTACTTACGAACTAGCACGGCACAAATATCCATGCCCGAGGGGGGATTCGAACCCCCGACCGTAGTGGCCGTGCAGACCGTGACTGGAGCGCCTCAGTCCCCTCGGCCACCGCGGCCGGCGGGTATCTAGACAAAAGCTTACTTTGCAACCCATTAATATGACCACTCATTACTGATGCTCCATCGTACGTCTGACCAACCAACTTCTCCCCAATTACGATTTACACGATATGTCTGAAGTTTCGTCAAGCATTATCGCTACGAAGTCTGCTGATTTTATTTCCTGTTTAAGTGATTCCCTGACTACTTACTTCAAAAACTGCCTTAACCCTTGAGGACTCGCACGTGAGCATTTTGCTCACAGTAATTTTCAAACATTCGGCATTTCACCAATTTTAAATAGTAGAATATTTGTGTTTTCTTATAAACGCAACTAGATATACTTATTTCCACATATTAAGTACATTACAAACGGTTCTTTGAGTGTCAGAAAAATACTACACATGCGATAGATAGCGTAACTTTTAAAGACGCGAGTTCTCGCGGGTTAATAAGGTCATTTTGTATAGTTGCGGAAGTCCCTCGAAACACATTGGATGTATTCAAGTGTGCCTCAAACAATGGATCATAGTTTTTCAACACACTTAACAATTCCAGGTAATTTCCTTTGTTAGTAGAAGTTTCTGACTCATTATGTCCTCGGAATGGGAGCTCTTGTTTAGCTAAAAAAACACACTGCATCAATGCGTCTTTTCAAAATTTCCCTGTTCCTCCTAACTTGTTCGTTGCGCTGGCTAACATAACCTCGGTGCTGCTCGCTTAATAAGGTATCAACTCTATTCTTGCCAAACATTTTTAACTGTAAAAATTATTGAATGTAACTTTGTGATTTTGAATGTCTTTGTTGCCAAAGCGATAGGTGATTTAAGTCTAAAAAACCGTGTTTATTCCATGAAGATTTTTCTCTGGAAAAAGCAAACATATCCAGCAGTAAAGTTTCAGGGCAGCCTGACAACCACTCAACACTTTCATATTGGGAAACAGAAAAATGTCTAACGCAACAGTCTTTTTTGCCCTTATGCTCTGCTTCTAGGTAAGGTAATGTTGGCTTCGGCCTACCGTTCCTCACAACTTCCAATTTTTCTTCCAGAGTTCTCATCGGAAACAGTTTTTCAAGCAAGTTTTTTATTGATGCGTTTACTTCCATTGTAAGTTCTGAACTGAAAGAAACGCTGTTAAGAACTAAAGCACTTTCAGAACAAAACGGTACACTGTATTTTAAATTGTAACTAAAGCCGGGTCCACAAGCAAAGATCTGTCTGCGCAAATGTCTGCGCCAAGGAGATTCTAACCTCCTTGGTCTGCGCACACCAATCGTTGCGTGTGGATGGGTGTTCACATCGCTGCAAATTCTCGACCCCGACATCTTTCGGTGAAAAAAGAAACTAGATACGTAGTACAGACTGCAATCTGACTAGCAAACTAAAACGATAAATTTTTTTACAAAGTTTATTCTTGTCAGTAATAGAGGAAATCTTTCTACAGACACTATTTGCAAGGTGTTTTGGAAAAAAAAGTTTAAACAAACCGCAAAAACAGAAATGGTCTAGGCATTGGCTGCTTAAAAGAAGATAGTTAACATATGTGAGTCTAGATCGTGAGTTGGGGTGTAAACCCGATGACTGGCGTAATTATTTGCGAATGGATGTAGAAACTTATAATTGTCTTTTGACACTGGTAACTTCTCGCATAATACGTAAAGACACTTGTATGAGGAGATATATTTCTCCACATGATTGACTGACAGTTACATTAAGATTCAAATGTTCAAATGTTTGTATCGCCTATGGGACTTAACTACGGGGTCATCAGTCCCTAAACTTACATACTACTTATGAACTACTTACGAACTAGGACGGCACAAATATCCATGCCCGAGAGGGGATTCGAACCCCCGACCGTAGTGGCCGTGCAGACCGTGACTCATTAAGATTCCTGGCCACAGGAAGGACCTACAAAGACCTCGAATTTTCAACAGCAATTTCTAAACGAGCATTGAGTTAAATCATGCCCATTAATTGTGAAGCTATTTACGCTGCCCAGAAGAATGATTTCATGAAGGCAAGTAAAGTAGGCCTACCTTCTAACAAGATACAAATAAAATTGTCAGAGTTTTAGATATATTTGAAACACTGTACGCCTACTTCATTTTATAATATATATATATATATATATGTTGCCAATAAGCTGTGGCTAACTTTGTTTCCTGGTCGGAATTTTCAGTTCTCGGCCATTTCCATCCACTGTCAACATAGTAAACACACGAAAAATACACTGAGACAAATTTGCAGCGATCTCGTGTTCACACGTTCCAACTTGTCTGCGCAGATGTGATTTGAACCCACAGATTTGAGCAATTTTGCTCAAACCTCCAACTCCAACTTCCAGGTTTGCACACATCTCATATCTGCGCAAATGTGCTGTCCACACGCAACGATTTGCGAGGTGTGCGCAGACATTTGCACAGACAGGTTGTAGCGTGTGGACCCGGCTTAACACCTACAATTGAGAAAAAACGTAAAACAGCTTGGTAGACCAAATTCAGTACCGGCGGAAGGGCCGGGCGACCGCCCGGGGCGCCAAATTTTAGGGGAGTTTGTGGGGCACCAATATCCTTGCTACATTTATATTATTGTAAACAGTGAACTAAAAATTAAGTTTTTTATAAATTGTGTAGCAACATTGGTTACTACCTCATACCATAGGCCTCACTCTTTATAACAACCCCGGTTGCTTCTTGAATCTCCTATAAAGGACATCCCTACACCTTATTTGTCTATAAAAAAATCTCTCCGCTGACGAAGTTAAAGGCTATTGTTGAGAGTTGGGAGCTCTGAGCAACAATAACACGCTCTGACAATTACAACGGCCGTGGTGCCTACAATTGCACTCCTTGCGACAAAGCTGTCAGCCGCTCTAACAATACACACAAACAATATTGAGTTGTCGGCAACCATAAAGAAATTAGTCCTGTTTGTACTGTCAAATGTCTCGCGAAAGAAAATTGTAAATGAGAAGCTTCATCGCGTGCGTGTTCTTATTTTGTCTCGTGAATTTCTACTATTAGTAGAAGAATCGTTGTGTTAATGTGTTCTTAATCAACATGTCGGAAAAAAGAAGCCTTCTGGAAATGTATACAGAAAAAGAGCACAATTAGTGGCTGAAAATGAGAAACAGGCAGCAGCATTAAAGAAATTCTTTCGTACTTCTGAAACAGACAATCATGGAAATGAAAATGTAGAACCAGAGAATGAGGAAACCGGCAAGAAATCAACAAATATTCTAGAAGATAACAACGCAGTACAGGTAAGTAGGCCTACATCACGTAACGTATTTTCATTTTATTACGTTTAATAGAGATGAGGTGTTTACACGTGTAGCGTCTTAGCAGGCTGGGGTGGGTAAGGTGGCGGCCTCTCAGATAGGCGGTGAACTTCAGGTTCAAAGAAAGTGCTTTCCACATTGATATAAGTAGCAATAATTACATTCTATACCAACACTGATGCTTGATACATGTACCAAAGCGATAAGACTTTTACTCGTTAGATGTGTATTAACCAACTTTGGCACGGAAAGTGAACTTTACTTAACTTTGTAAACAAATGAAAGGACAATTTGCATTAAAACCTTATAAAATATCAAATTATATTACTGGTTGTGTTATTTGTATTACGAAATAATTGTACAATGTTGTTAAAAACATATTTGTATATTCTTTTGTTCATATATGTGTTCTCTTTCGCAGTTAACAAGGTTGTTTGTGTACATATGTGTACATAAATGCTGTATCGCATCATCAATCTTAATTTTATATAAATCGCTGTTTCTTGAATCGTTCTGTAAATTTCTAATCAGTGACGTAGAATATTCTGCATGCTCATGTGTAAATAATTGTTTCGTATATCGTTAAAACTTACTCTGTACATTTAACTGACAACAGATCTTACTCAGTTTGATAATTAATTCATAGAGTTCAAGGAGTTATCCTGTAAAAGCAGCTATCTGTAAGGTAGCATAGCAAATTTAAAGTGGGTAATACCAATGGGTTGTAGGGGGCGCCATATGGATTTTTTTGCCCGGGTGATATTTTCCACTTCCGCCGGCCTTGACCAAGTGTGTCTAGAATGCGCGACACCCACGTGCGAAAGCCGGTCCAGCGAGTTGGCTTCTAAGGGTACGGCCATAGTGAACGGCTCCCCGCTAGCTGCTCGGCCGCTTAACTCGCAGCGGTCGGACCGCGTGCGCTGCAACGGCGCGATGGCAGCTTGTGGCGGCCACAGTGCGTAGCCAACCGCGCGACGGCTGATGCCAATACATGACCAAAATTACTTTAAATGATGTAGTAATTCTTGTGTAACATTTGTCATGCAGTAAGAAGATGGCCTGCTATGAGGGCAGAACGCGTCATTCGTAATTAATAACACCACTTTGCAACCAAGACTGTTTTTACTGGAAATTACCCTGTAACTGACAGTGTACCGTCTGTCACAGTGTATGTATTTTGAGATTATAGTAGGACAGCAGTAACAATTATTTCACTGTCAAGGTTCCTAACCACATACCGACATTTTATACTGTTCACGAACAAAAAAATTTTTGGTAAGGTAAATTGACGTGGAATGGTAGCAAAGTAATTATGAATGAAGTAGCCTCATGTTAGTGGCTCACAATAAAGCCAATTTTACGTGAAACCTTTAGCAAAGAAGTAACCATTTCATATTATGGGCTAAATAACCTATCTGCACGTAAATTATCTTGAATGTCTAGTTGTTTGCTATATTAAAGAACTGGTATTCTTGAACCAATATGAACAACAAGATGCAGTTAAAGACATTGTAATACCGGTTGTGGGAGTCTACAAAAGTTAAATAAAATTCAGCTACAGTGAATTAACGGCCTTTCATTCAACACTTTTGAGATAAACGCGTCTTTATCAGCTCCCATTAAACACGACGCGCAGCGCACAGCGTTGAAACCTCGGAACCCGCGAGCTGAGAGCGGCACAAGAAACATAAATTCTTTCTTGCACGCGCCTGTGAAAGCGATGTGAGCGAGCCGAGGCGGCCGCGCGGGTGCACTATGGCCACCCCAATGGGATCACCCACTGGGTTTTCCAACCGCCTCCCTGCCGGCGAGAAGCAGGAAGCGTGGAGCGGCTCACTATGGTCGTACCCTTACGAGTCGTGCAACGCGTTCACCGCACGCCTACAGTGACGTCAACCGTAGCCCAGGGCCGGCGCAAGGCACGTGCGAAACGTGCGGCCGCACTGGGCGGCAGTTCCCGAGGCGCGGCAAATCTGCCGCCCCCCCCCCCCCCCCCTCTTTTTACGCCGGAGGAACAGAGAGGGGGAAGCAGTCTGGCGTACACGCCAGTATTCTTTTGAGTGGAGCGCTGCCAGCGTGTTACGCGGCGTGCGTTTACTCACAACTAATTTTGCAGAAGACGAAATCTAATTCGGAAATTCGAATGCAATGTTAGATACAGCGGTTACATTTGAAACCGGAATAAATTTTTCTAAACTCTTCAATGACAGTTTCCGAGTGTTTCATTCTTCCCGCATTGCAGGAAAAATATGGTTGAACATTACTACAGTCAAACATGT
This sequence comes from Locusta migratoria, assembly GCA_026315105.1. Classification (NCBI taxonomy): domain Eukaryota; kingdom Metazoa; phylum Arthropoda; class Insecta; order Orthoptera; family Acrididae; genus Locusta; species Locusta migratoria. Next base: position 316,742,411 of record CM048747.1, on the reverse strand, counting down.
CCCACAACTACAATGGCTAGAAGTATTCAGAATGGGTAAATACGCTGCGAGAAATTAAAGGGGATAAAGACATCCGTAGTAAACCTGGAATAAGTTCGGTTTCGACGTATTTTTGAAACTTTTTGCTTTCTGTTTCGGAGTGATAGTGGGACGTTTTGGTTTTTGAGGCATGAAACACCTGTCTCGTCTGCATGAACAGAAATTAAACTCTGACCGGCACTTTTGTTTGAGAATAATACTCGCACACTATTACCTCGCCACCATTTATTTACTGTATAATGCGGTGTGAATCCATGTTTCATCTAAGTAAACTACTGGTTCCTTTGATTCTGATGAAAATTTTAGAAAGTATGGTCTTTTAGCAACAATGCCCTCTTGTCTGCGGGAAACAAAAAGTTAATTTTGACACCTTCTAAACCGAAAATCGATAGACAGAACATTGCTTCTAAGGGTTTCCTGGCTAGCTTTGAAGGTCATTACTGTTTGACAAAAGTTGTGCAGTTTACGCAAAGTTCGTATTCATTTCTGTTGTTCGTAATGCCAAGGAAATTGCTGCCTGATAATACATTTATCCATATCATCGGTCACATACTGATTTCTTCAATCAGGTTTGACTCCAATTTTGAGCTCGTACCCAGCGACTGTTTTGTACAAATCTGTAGGAAATGTCACCAATCAGTCGCAATTTTTGTTTTTATTTTCCACATCTACATAGATTTCGGGCACAGTGTGGCTATTCTCAATGCTTACAGTCTGACATCTATACAGTCATGCTGAACGTAACTGTCAATATGACGGTTTGATACTGGCCACTCAGTGGCCGAAAACTAGGTAGATCTGAAAAGTAAAAACAAAAATTGCTATTGATTGCTGACATTTCCTGCAGATTTTTTAAAATAAAGTTCCACAAACGTTTTGTAAAAAATAAATAAATAAAAAGGAAAAAGCAGGGGGTTGGCGGGCGGCAATTTAGCAGCTCGCACGGGGCGGCACTTGTGCTTGCGCCGGCCCTGCCGTAGCCGTCTTCCGAGAACTGCGTGCTTGCGCAGCTTCCGCCTCAGCCCTTATGGCCACATTTTCTCAGCGCCACAGCACGCTTCCCACTCCACAAGGCTCAGCTGCTGGCTGTAGGTAGGGATGCAACATCGTTGATACAAACATCGATGTTCCTGCGGAAAAATATCGATGTTAAAAAACATCGCTCTGTCAAACGATACATCGATGTTTTTCCGATGTTTCCGTACGTTTAAGAAATATTAGGAAAAACACACTGAAATGAAGCTGTGTTGCCAGAAATTATCTGCCTTATTTCTTTCAGTAGGCTACGAATACACAGCGAAATGGCAGATTAGAATGAAAAAGAAGTTGGGAATAAGATTTCGCTACCTATTGCGCTAATTTTACTTGGGATTTACATAGATTTGTTCATTACATGCGAAATAACTTGTGTTTTCTTGACGTATTGCATTTTTCTTAGCTGTCGACGTGGAGAAAATTAAACATTATGCATCTTTCAGTTATTACTTAGTAATGTATTTTTAAAATGAATATTCATCACTGACGTTTATCAAGTCATGTACCTCGCTGAAATGAAAATCTTGTTATACTTGGCTTGTTGGCTTTTGTCTCGGATTTTTCGTTGACTTTTGTTTAATGGTTTAACTGACGTTTTGACAGTACGATATCAGTCTGACTGGGTAACACTGTCAAAGATTCGATTCCACTGATGTTGGAGAGTGAAATTTCAGCAATGCCAGCAGCCCGTGCTGGACAAACATCAATCATCAGATAGATTCATATTTCACTTACCTACTATTTCAAAAGTATGAAAACAGCGACGAGCGACGACAGAAGCAGCACCAACACTTGAGCTGACGCTGGCTGAGCAACTAATAAGGTAATAATTGAGTTACAAATCAATTGTAGAACGATGTCGATAGTTTTGGACTTCTGTCATCGATGCATCGGCGATATATCGCTGTTCAAAACATCGATGTTAACATCGCTGTTTATGGTCGAAACATCGATGTTTTCAAAACATCGATGTATCGTTCGCATCCCCAGCTGTAGGCCTGTCCCGCTACAGTAGGCCTACGTACGGTGCGCGTTAGCTCTCATTTTCGGCCGTTGACTATAGTTCTCGTACTTCTGTCCACTAAAGCCGTTTCTATAGGAAATGTGCAACACGCACAAGGAAGTCGTCGTCAGCTGCAGCGCCCCTTGCGATAGACCGTCGAACTACAAAGAAACGTTTAAATGGTTTACATTTGCTGAATCATCTGCTTCACGCGTCTACTTCGTTTGTTGTCAACTTGCAGCAAATGGATCGCCGCGTTAACATCACTTTTCGAAACTATATGATTTTTTGTGATGATTACAACATTTACTTGTGTTTTAGACTGCCACTGTGAAACTGTATTTAATTTTTTTCGTGCAGTTCATACTTAACTATGTCGCTCACATGTGTTAACGTCCTCATTATGAAATGCGTTTACAAACTTCCAGCCCCTACTTTCTACTAGTCCCTCCAGATCCTAGAACGCCACGCCCTCCGCCTCGCATACCGTATCAGACTCCCTTCCCCCCGCGGATCCTCTATGACCTCATCCCCTTCCCTCCTCTCCTACAACACCTTGAACATCTCCGGCTCCTTTACACATCCCGCAAAATAGAGTCCCGAAACCCTCTGGTCTACCCTATTCTTAAAAATCCCGGGCCTCTACCACGCCTCCGCCAATCCGTTCCTCCCGGATTTCACCTCCATACGCTCCGTATCCTCTCCCAGGGCAATTTCCGCACCCTTCCTCTACCGGATACCGAACTTCGTCCCGATATCTACCCCTCCTACCAACTCTGATCCCTTCCCCGTAGCATCAGCGCCCCTCCCCTCTCTCCCGTCCCTTTCCCTTCCCGCCCGCTTGGCTACCCCTCTCCCATGCCCAGAGTCTCGTCACTCCTTCCCTCCTTACGCTCTCTTCCCTCCCCTTCTCCCCCTCCCCCGCACTTCCCCCGTCCCTGCCCCACCTCCCCCCCCCCTCCGTCCCCTCCCCACCCCCCGCGGGGGCGTCTCGACTTTTTATCTACGTGTTCAGTGCAAGTGCCTCCAGTGTCGTGCGTTTTACTCAGTGCCTCTATAATCGCCGTCCCCATGTTTTATTTTGTACGCCGTCCGCTGTCTTCATGTGTGAACTTCGTGTCTCTGCAATGTACTTTTAAACTTGTCATCGTGGCCGATCGTTTTTACTGACTGTGTGTGCGTTTTATCACTACCCGTCTGTTTTTTTGTTCTCTGCCGTATGTTTTGTCCTGTTTGTACATGTCCGTTTTAGTCTGTCGAAAACTCTGTATGTCAATGTTTTTAATTTCCGCAATTTTGTTCATCTTTTTATATTTTATCGCCTCTTTGTCAACATTTTTGTACGTCACATGGCTGAAGAGCAGCCACCGCAGCTGCTGCCAGCCTGCCAGCTGTTTCTACAGCTGGCTTTAAAACAACAATAAAGGAAAAAAAAATTTCAGCCCCCGCGGTTTGAGGCGCCTATGTGTATGATGAACAAGCTCAGGTGTCTATACATAGACCTTTCACTTTGATTAAGCTTCAAATAATGATTACCAAAAACAAATATTTCATCTGTTAACTACAGCATGTTTCAGGAAAAATAGCAAATATTTTAGAAGATGGTAATAAAGACGGTTTGCAGTTAAAATTTCATATAACGTGTGTCCAATTTTTATTGGGTACAGAGATACAGCTCTTGGTATGTACAACAAACTGATTTGGATATTTTGACTGGTTCTTTCGTCGGTTCTTGGTAGATCACCATATTGACTTTTATTTAAATAACCGGTTTTCGACGTAGTTTAAAGTCTGAATATGTCCTAGTAACCCGAAAACCTGGTACCTAACTGGAAATGAACGTGTAGAACATTCACAAAATACTACTTTTAAGTAAGTGTGATGTTGTACTACCAAGAACCGACGGATAAATCAGTGAAAATTTCTTGATTTACATTTTCTTTATGTTTGTTTGGATTTCATGTTAACAGCTATATCTCTGTATTCAATAAAAATTGTACACAGGTTATATTACATTTTGATGCAAATGCTCTATAGTATCATCTCCTAAAGTACTTACGACTAAGTCGAAAAACTACGATCCTCTGAGCAGGAGACAAGTACACATACTCAAACAAATTCCCGACTTGACTTCCTTTGTCAGCTGGGTTCCCCATTCGGTCGTCTGCGCACGCGCGAAGCATTTCCATAGGCGTGAGAATAGGATCCATCCTATTCCATCTATTAGCTATTGTATGCGTGCATCTTGTACAAGTTGACGCGTCTACATTGTACGTGGACGGCGTAACCGGTGCATCATGGGTAATCTCGTAAGCTCTCACTTCCCGTCTAGAAAGGGCTTAAGAAAACAGAAAACATTGCTGTTCCTCCACAAATTATTTTCCAAAGATTAAATAAGAAAACCAGAAGTGCTCATGGAGAGCATTTGACAGGGTTTATGGCGCACGCCTAGCACACATTCAATATACGCCCCTGGTGAGGATAGGAAAGGAGGGGAAGGGAAATGAAGTACACTAATCTGTATTATAAACGGATATACTTTTGATTGTAATTAGCTTTTTTTGTGTCTCGTTACCGCCGGTTGTCCTAGGTGTCGGTGGCTGAGTAGAGAGAGACCGACACAGGAAAGTAGGATGCACGCGTGGGTTCGGATCCCATCCTCGTCGCCACTTTTGCGTCTCGTTGCCGCTGGTTATCCTAGATGTTGGTGGCCTAGTAGAGAGAGACCGACACAGGAAAGTAGGATGCACGCGTGTTACGAAGGTGAAAAGCCAGTGGGACAGCAGAAACTACAAACACTAAGCTAGATTAGTACAATATATATATTTCCAAGAAATATTATATTACTTAACTTTGTTAAATGAAGACTAGTGGAATGCAGATACATAATTTAACTAGATAGAAGCCTGCCTACTGCGATCGTGAAGGTCAGGGTGAGAGTTTAAAATAGGGAATATTTAATTTTTAAAACTCACAACCACAAACTACGAACCAAATCCCTAAACATGCAAAAATACTGGAACTGTGATTGCGACTGTTTGACTCGTTTTCTAGGGGATGATATCACACGTTCGCAGCTTTCCTTCCCTGCATATGATTAACAAAACAAATTCATAATAAAATCAAGTTCATGAGAGAAAAGGGTGTACTAACTACTATTTTTGAAAACACGTGAAAGTTCACTTTATGTTGTTTATTTCACAATATTAGAACCCTTTGGCTGATACGTCTGCACGTCGACACATTTATCAAATAAAGTTATAGCTCGTGAGCTCCCAGACAAAAATGAATATTTGTCGCAAATTGTTTTCACACCACGTGGCTGTCTCAAACACCGTTTATGTTCATGCCTATGCGACGACACGTGTTACATTAACAAATCACAGTCACTTTAATTCAATGTGATGCACACCTTGTTCCACCAGCTAAATATTCACAAACACACAGTAGCACTCGATTCAACTTGGTGCAGTCTACGACGAGCAACCACACGTGGCGATTCCCACACACAAATCTAAAGTCTCCACCTCGAGAGCCACATCCCGACTGATGCAGAGCGACGCCGCCCGGCCAGCAACCCCACGTGCTCCCGACTCTTCACTTCCCGCCCTAGTGCGCGCGCGTGCCAAAAGCTCAACTGCCGGGGTTTTTTCCCCCTACATCATCAACTTCCCCATGTGAGCTGTTCTAGCCGATTTGCCAACGTACAGCACTCAGCCAATACATTTCTAAAACTTTACTTAAAATAAAAAATAATTACACTACACATTAAATAAATTGTCTTCTTAGGTTTTTATATTGGTATAAACATACTTTGTACTATTTATCATAATCGTTCAATTTCTTATGTCACAGATAGTGATTTAACTGAATACTTCAAGATAAAATACACAAGATGAATTGAAAATAAAATGAGAAATAGTTAATATATTATTTTTATAAACAAACATTGCCATGCTAGTTGTGTAACTGTCTTGTATTCATTGATAATTTATAACTTTTCATTGTCAATTAAACATATTACGTCAGATGTGACTATATCAGCTAATGTATTGTTTATTTGTCAACAGGGCCTTAAAGGTTCCTAACTGCATCGTATTACTTCAAATGCCAGTAGTATTAGAATATTTTATTTTACGCTGTGCACTGCACTATGCCTGGCACTCGCCATTGTCCTTCACTCCCCTCACCAGAAACGAACTGGAAAATCCTAAGCTGGAACAAGCTACCAACGTCGGCCTGCTCGCTGGCCTCCCGTCAGCTACAAGCACACAGCAAATCTCAACGTGGAGAATTTCTACCTATGGCCTAACTATAAATGTTGTCACCCAACTGTGTACATACATTGCTACCATAATTAATAAGATTAAAATTGTGTAACATTTAGTGCATTGGCATGGTCAATGTTTGCAGTGAACTTCATACTGTTTGATTATCAAATGCTATTAATTACCAGTATTTCTATTGGGCGGTAAACTTACACTACTGATGAGAGACCGTTTCAGTGCCTGTCCTAATCCCAAGTGACCGATGCAGTTCAGTGGTGGCCACGAGCGGGGTTGCAGCAGAGGGCGCCGACGTCGTAAGAACGCCGCGCCGTGCTTGCATGGCAGCGCGCGGCAAAAGTACGTGGCGCACACTTCAGACTTGTGCGACACCACAGCTTTGTTTATAAAACGGGTTTCTTTGAGATTCTAACCATTTGTGGTTGCAATGTAGCAACAATTCTGATATTGGTTTACGCATTGTTGGGAAACTGTCAATGCTTTTGATGTTTTATTGCCATCTGTGAGATTCGTCATTACATTACAGCTGTGGTGGGTGATTTCATACCATGAATCATGTAGGTTTTGCATCCCAAATAAGTTTTTTACGTTCAACACTCACTGATTTGACCAGATTCGTAGTGAAGAAACTATAACTTTTCCGAGTATAAAAGCGACGTCTTTTGGTAAAACATCAGATCTTCTATTGGTTACTAGCCGTTTTTGGTCCCTAATATAAAATAAAATTCTTCATTAAAACCTTTAGATCACGAGAGAATCGCACATAAACTGCCCTAAAATGTAGCCTGCTTCATACTGTCCCAGGGTTATGTGGAGTTAAAAAGTTAAAGCAGTCAACAATCCGAAGATTGGTTTGAACACCACAGTGCTCTACTAGGCATGGTCCTGTTTGGAGGTGGTATGCCGTGGCCTTCCTCCGACCTTCGAACCGACTTATCCAGTCAGTTATAGGGGGACCTACAGTTTAACGTGGGTTCCGAACCACGGTGCTAGTCGGTATTTTTCACATGAGCAATACTGCCAGAGGTGAAAGAAGTGGAAAGTGACAGATAAAAATCCTAGGACCTGGTGGGGATCGAACCCGTGACCCTCGGATTTGTAATCTGGCACTCTACCACTGTGCAACCGAGGCGCACATGTGGAGTTATTTTGTATTTATTACCGATTTTTATGGCACTATATACGTGCCCTTTAAGAAAAATGTTACACTCCCCATTCCAAAGAAATCAGGTGCAGACAGGTGTGAAAACTACAGAACCATCAAATTAATAAGTCATGGTTGCAAAATATTAACAAGAATTATTTACAAAGGATGGAAAAGCTCCACACTCATCGTCGAAGCGCCTCAGAAGAACACACCGCCGCCGCCGAGAAGAAGACGGGAGAAAATATGTAAGGTGCTCCTCAGGGGGCTTCCTTGGATTGTAAATGAGGAAACAGTCCGTGAAGGACTGCGTCGTGCAGACTACGGTGTAACAGCTGTCAAACTGCACAACAGAACAAACAGAAGAAGACCGCTGCTATTCACCGCCACTGTGGAGACGGGGGACGGACGCGGTAACATCCTCGAACTGAGGAAGCTGCTCGGCTTCCCGGTTACAGCAGAGACTCTCCCGCCCGGCCTGGACCTGAAGCCCCAATGCTGCAGGTGCCAGGGAGAGGGACATGTGGCAAAATACTGCCAAGATGCCCCCAGATATGTGAAGTGTTCGGAGGTGCACGGCAGCCGCGCCTGTGACAGACGCAGGGAGGACACGCCAAAATGTGCCCGCTGCAATGGGCCACATGTGGCAAACTGGCGCGGTTGTCCCGCCTTCTACGAACGCGACAGGGACCACCAACTCACAAACACGATGAATATGGCGAACCCCTGCAGAACAGCAAACTGACTGGCAATGCCAGCTAAGCTCACAGCCGACCAACAGGCAAGGCAGGGAAACCATATTCAGCGCACTAAACACAAACAAACCTATACAGTCCCACATGTTTAGCCAGTTCTATGACCGAACTGTCTAACTATCATGACAAACTTGGCTATATTCACAGATATTCTGCCGCAGTCGATGTTCGCAGGTATTCTGCCGCAGCCGACTCAGGAGACTTCACAGGAGCTCAGCTGCAGCAGAACCTCGCATCAACTGGACTGATTCTTTATGACGAACCTAGCAAAGTTAACGGTACTGAGATGTACCCTTTACTAACATTACCAAACCTTGCATGATCTGTCACAGATAGCATACCGCTACTGCCCTTAAAACCTACCCCACTGTCGCAGAGGTTTTTTTCCCTTGGCTCTTGCCTTGGCACTTTTTTTTCCTCTGCCCTTACATAACTTTACCCTTCGTATACCTTTCAACCAATTCTATCTCCAGATGCACCGTATTAATGAGTGATAGTGCCCACACCTACGGATAACATCGCTGTTCCCACATCCCGTGATCCACCTTAGCAAACTAACCAAATTACGGAGGTGACAGTAGAACTTCTGTGATGGTCACCACGTTGGTGTGGGCGTAGAGGGGCCCCATCCCATCTAAAAAATCTGAAGTGGCATCCACCAAGAAGAAGCGCCGCCGAAGGAGAAGGCGCCGTACAGCACCGCCTCCCAATACAACGCAGCCGAGTGGAGAGACGCAGAAGAATGCAGCCCCAGAAGACACAAGCAGCTGCGAGCGTTCGGAAAACCCCACTGGTGGCAGGAGTAGGGGGGGGGGGGCAACCGCCCGCGATGGAGGGACGGAAGCAGACTGCACCAAGAAGACAAGCGGCCGCCCAAGGGCAGCGACATGCGTCGTTCGGCCGCCGCGAACCCGCCAAACCTGCAGTGGCAGAAGGCAGCAAAGGAAGAGAGAAGTCACAGGCGATCATCGATGCAGCCCTCACGGAGGCGGAAGCACACTTCCGAATGACACTGCATGCTGAGATGGAGGCGGCATGCCTCATGCTGAGAGAGGCATGTCGACCCCGCTCAACCGTGAAGGCAAGTAACCCGCAAACCATCACAGCCACGACTGTCGCGACGTCTACCCAAACGGAAGGAACGACAGAGAACAGCACTGAGAAACTCAGCCTCCAGGAATGATTAACACAGACGCGACGAGACACCAACCTCAAACACAGAGTAACATATACAGAGAAGCAGCCCCCCATGAACCACTGTCCTACGCTCCCCTCCTAGTTCCATAAGATGCTAGCACGTGTCAGGCGGTTCCCGGTAGACTACACTAGCGGCATTTCTGAGGGTGCCTCGCGCACGTCAGAGGGTAGCGTGGAGGTGAGGCTGAGGGGAGAGTTTGTGCTGCCTGCCACGAGGGCATGGCTGTGTCCGGCTTGCTGGCGTTTGAGGAAGGTGGTAGTGGGGACAGCCGCTACCTGCCGCCTGCTCTCTGGCCAGTTTAAAGGGCTGCTTCTGACCGCAGCGCCATCATGGGACATCTTACGGAACTTCAGCACCCCCGCCCCGCATCACTGAGCGTGGGACCGGGCCCTTACGGAGGTTTCCCATCAGTATATATTTGTCTGTGCCTCAAACCAGATGGCTGGAAAACCGGGAAGGCGAATAAGAAGGTGACCGTCAGCTGCGCCACCCAAACAGCAACAGACGACAGGAAGGCATCAACAACCGAAAAGGCCAGTCAGTCCGTCGAGATAGTCAACAGCTTCGACTCCCTGGTTAACAGGGAGATAATGGATAGCTGCATCCCAAACCTTGAAGGCCGTTCAGAAAACCAAGTAAACTGGATGATCTATAACAAGAAGAAGGAAGAATATGATAGACAACAACGGCATCCACGACCTGACAACAGCAGTCGCTACAACAAGATACCAGCGTGGAGATGCTGGACAAGCATAGAAACACAAGGTAGCCAACACTAGGCTAACCTCAAGTCGACAGCAGCAACTTGGCTGAAAGAAGTTAGGGGCGTTCTTATACTGACTGCATGAAAAGAGGAAAGAGAAGAGAAGAGCACGGAATCACAATCCTGCAACACAAAAACCCAGCAATGGCTGGGAACCAAACAAACATTTCACGTAGTTATAATTGTAATTTTAATCATTGTAAAATAGGAAGATTTTCTTAATTCAAAAATTGGTAATAGTCCCATTAGCTATAAAAATTAATAAATTGTAATCATAAATAAACGATGTATTGCACAAAGCGAGAAAAATAATAAAATAAAATAAAATAAAGATACAATGTAACCCACACAAGTGGGATCTCAGATGGCTGGAAAGGGTCGAAGCAAGCCCTCAAGCAGCCCGCTCCACTTGCTGGACTTGCTGGTCCTGCAACAGTTAAGTAATCCAGGCTGCTAGCAACAGCTAGCAGTTTATTTTCCCGCGTGCTCCACTAGGGCGCGGGTCTTTTCGCTCCCATCTTGTGTACTCAGCTGCCTCACGGCAGATAACTTCCCACTGATTAGGGGAAAAGATGGGCTGGGAATTAAGAAGTTTGAACTCCTTGTTAGACAGGATCGGGGATAGATGCTCTCTCAGATGTTGAGAGAGACGGAAAGGTTTGTGTGGGAGATTGATTTTTGTTTTGATTTGATTTTTTCAGGGAAGCCAAAACAGTCTTTGTCCAACCCGCCACTTCCCGCACCGAAACTAAGTTTATTGTGCAGTATCGCTCGCTGTATATCTAGTAAAGCCAACCAATGCCCTTGAACAGTGCAAGGAGTTCTTTATTAGACACAATTTCTTCGGGTCTGGTTGTCCCAAATGTTTTGTGCCTTTTACTCTTCAATGCAATGCATTCGAAGATTAGATGTGATGCAGTTTCATCACCGTCATCACAGATCCTACATTTAGGGTCCTCTTCTGTTATTACCATTGTATGTAGGTGTTTTTTGAAATTCCCATGGCCTGTCAACAATCCAACCATGAGTCTAATCTCTCTCCTGTTCAGGCCCATGATTGCAGAGCTTCTTATGGCTTTGGCATCATTACCTTGCCATGTTTTTGTTGGTAGACTTTAGTCCAATATTCTACGTGCTGTCTTCTGAGCCAGTTACGTAGCTCCAATTTGATCATTGCCTTGGTGATTGTCAGGACAGGTTCTGGTCCAATAAATGGAGTCTCTGCCCCCATCCTGGGTAATCATGTTCGTTGCCACTGATCCCCGAGTGGCCAGGGACCCACAATAGGTTTACTCTATTGCTTTACCCTAGCTCCACCAGAACCCTGTGACATTCTGCAACAATTTTAGACCTTGTTGCAGGAGCTGCCAGTGATCTCAGGGCTGCCTGGCTGTCTGAATAGATATAGATGTTACGATCTTTGTAGCACCTACGCAAATTCTCCTCCACACATGCCCTGATGGCAGTGATTTCGGCCTGGAATACTGAGGCCAGTTTCCCTAGAGAGATGACACCCTCCAGTCTTGGCTGCACCCCGTATACCCCGGCCCAAACGCCTTGGTCTGATTTTCATCCGTCAGTGAACCAGACAATATCCCCCGTACAGTGTCGAACTATTTTCTCTCACTGCTCCCTACTTCCAATTGTTATATTGAAAGGCTTGTTGAAGCAGTATGGGGTTATAATAGAGTCGGCTGGCATTTTCCCAACCTTTCCTATATGTACCTCACTCACTATTTTAGTGTGTGATTCTGGATATCCCAAAGAGTTCCAGTTATTGCCAGTTTTGAGTCTGTATGCTCCAGCTGCTGCCGCCATCTTGACCCAAAGGTGTAATTGGGGCATATCCAGCATGGTTTCCATCCCAGCAGTTGGTGTGCTGCTAATTCCGCCTGTTATGGCTATGCAGGCTAATCTCTGCACCTTACCAAGCTCCTTAGCAGCAACCTGCTGTTCTACCTTCTTCCACCACACGACCGCCCCATAGGTGATCCTGGGTCTAATCACCGTGGTGTATATCCAGTGCATACCCTTGGGGCCCAGGCACCAATTTTTGCCACAAGCTCTCCTTACGAGAGTACCTTTTCCCTTGGAGCAAATATTCCTAATGTGAGGGGTCCATGTCAGTTTCTCATCTAGGGTAACCCTAGATATTTCACTGTCCCCTTCACATGTAGCGCTTTATTGAAAAGCTTTAGATTCCAACTTGAGTGTTGGATATGTTTCTTTGTGAATGCTACAACAACAGTCTTCTTAGGATTAACCCCCAGATCCTGTTTTCTGCACCAGTCTTGCACAATGTCCAACGCACCTTGTGCCATATTCTTTACTGTGTCAGCAAATTTGCTAAGTATTACTATGACAAGATCATCTGCGTATCCTTGGCAAAAGTACTGCCTAGAGTTTAATTCCTCAATGAGATCATTCACCACTAGATTCCACAATAAAGAGGAAAGAACTCCTCCTTGTGGGCAACCCCTAGTGATGTTGATTACCATTTTTTCATTCATCATGGTAGCTTCTACCTTTCTTCCACTGAGTATGGCCCTAGCCCTAGTATACCTACATATAGTGGTCCCTAGGTCATGCACCTCTGCTGCCCTAACCATGGAATCGAAGATCGTGTTGCTAAAAGCCCCCTCAATGTCCAGGAAGATACAGAGGGCTATTTCCTGAAAGTGTAGTGCTTTATCCACCTTCCCAACGAGTTGGTGGAGAGCTGTCTCACATGATTTACCTGGTTGATATGCATGTTGGTTTGAATGTAGAGGAGCCCTATTTAACCTCCTTTCTCCAACGTGCATATTAATCAGCTTTTCCAATGTCTTAAGAATGAAGGAGGACAGGCTGATTGGTCTCATATCCTTGGCCTTGGTATGATCAATTCTCCCTGGTTTTGGAATGAAGACAACCTTCACGGCCCTCCAGACATTGGGAATGGTTCCTGCTGCTAGGCTAACCCGGAGAACCTGCATAGGAATCTAATAAGATTTTCTCCCGCTTGATGCAGGAGAGCTGGAAAGATTCCATCGGGTCCAGGTGACTTGAACGGTTGATATGTTCCCACCGCCCATCGGACTTTACTGAAATCGACACACTCCTTGGCCAAATCCCTGTTCTCTTTGCGAATACCTGAGAACCATTGTCTCTCAGGAATCTCATTCTGGTCTGAGTTATCCCCCAGAGTATATTGAGGAAAGTGAGTCTTGAGGAGCAGTTCCAGCGTTTCATGTGCTGTCTTTGTATACTCTCAATCCTCCTTCCTCAATGTTCCTTCTCGATTAGTCGGTACCCTAGTGAGGATTTTATGAAGTCTGGCTTGAGAAGCTGTGCCCTCCACTTCCTCACAGAATACTTTCCAGGATGCCTCCTTTGCCCGTCTGATGGCAAGGTTGTAATTGACAAGGGCCTCACGATACTTTGCCCATTGTCCTTTGCGCCTTGCAAGGTTAAACAGTCTTCGTACCTGATTCCTTTGCATTTCCAGGTTATTATTCCACCAAGGCACACTTCTATTTGTGCACTTCTTGGTGATTGAGCAGTTGTCCTGGTATGAGCTCACTATAGCAGAGGTTACGGCCTCTGCTACTTCCTCAAACTCTGCTGGATTCCTTATCGAAGTTTTAATTTCGGATAGGCTGAATTCAAGGTCTCTCCTATATGTCTCCCAGGCCGTTTTCCTGGGATTCCTATAGGCCATGGTCTGTCTGGTTCCCATTTCAACCTTGAATTTATATACATGTGATCTGATGAGGATGGCTCTAGGACCACATGCCACTGTTTGACATAACTGCCCATCATCATGGAACCAAAAGTTATGTCAATTACTTCTTCCCTTCTACCATTCCTGAATGTAGGTTCATCACCCCTATTCAGGATCTCCAAGTTGTTAGATAGGAGAAATTCAAGAAGGAGCTCACCTCTACTGTTGGTGCCATTGCTGCCCCACGATAGATTGTGGGCATTGGCATCACATCCCACCAACAGTTCATCACCTTGCCAATGGCAGGCTTCCGGCAGTCTCCCAACTTCCAAAGAAGGAGGAGAGCTGTCTTCATAAGGAAGATATGCTGAGGCCAAAACAGTTTCTCTTGTGATACCTTCCTCACGTTGCTGCATCCTGATGGTCACCAGGTCCCTGGAACAAAAATCCATCATTGATATGAAAGGTATTCCACTTGTGTGGGAGACTGGGTATGAGATGGGACAGAAGAAAAGGATAATGATTGTCAAGGTGAGGGTACGTCTTGTCACATATGGAGGAGACGAGCTTGTCAAGAACCTTCTTGACGCTGTGCTTGTCCAGCATGGGCAAGCACTCTTCCGTTTCCGGAGGCTCGTCCTCCATGACCACAGTTTCTGTGGTCATTGTAGTCCAAATCCATACGTCCTCCTCTTCATTGGCCTCTTGCATTGTTGCAGGGACCGTGGAAACTTCAGTCAGTGTGACTTCTTCTACTGTCTTCGTGTGACTTCTTCTACTGTCTTCGCCCCTGCATCCACCCCTCCTTTCTTCCCCGCTTGTGGGTTGGCAACAAGGGCGGTCGTCTCTTCTTTCACGGCACGAAGTTCCCGCACCAGTTCTTCACTTTGGTGCCGCGCCGCATCGAGTTTGGCGCGAAGCAGCGCTCTTTCCTCTACCATGGCGGATTTGAGAGTGCGCATCGCGGCGATGGCTGCAGACGTCTCTTCACAGCTTGGTCTGCTGTCTCCTCTTGGGGGAGGGTGCGGATCAGCAGCGGGTTTTTTCTTGATTCTCCATACCCTCAATGGAGCCCTTGTTGTTGGCTTACTTCCTCCGCCGCTCCAGCTACAGATGTAGCTGCAGCGGCGAAAGTTGGAGGCGTGTGGGCCACCGCGTTGGCACACTTTTTCGCGGCTTCCTACGTCTTCTTACAGTTGCGTGTGTCATACACCTCAGTGCACTTCATACACGCAGCTGCGTTTTTGCAGTCCTTGGCCAAGTGGCCAAATTTCTGGCAGTGAAAACACTGCACCATCATCTGCTTCTTCTTCTTCATCCGCTTCTTCCTCTCGTCGTTTCCGGCCAAATGCAACACCTCACAAGCGAGATGCTTCATAATGGCCGAAAGAAGGCCACCCTTTGACCTTCCCACGCCGCCTCTTCCGCGTCTCCGCGGTGGAGTAGCCGAGCGGTCTAAAGCGTCTCGCTGCGGAGCGCGCGGTTGCTCGCCATGGAGGTTCGAGTCCTCCCTGAGGCATGGGTGTGTGTGTTTGTACTTAGGTTAGTTTACCTAGGTTTAAGTAGTTTGTAAGCTACAGACTGATGACCACGCAATTTGGTCCGATATATTTACAAAACAAAACAAAAAATCTTCCGTGTCCCGACATGGCTGCTGGAGAAGTCGGTTGCGAGACGAATCCTGCTGCTGCGCTTCCGTGCATCCGCTTCGCTCGACTGCCCGCTGCGCATTTGCTGATGAAGACGCTCTCATCTCCGCCTTACATGCACGCTGGTGGTATTACCGCGCATGCGTCGAAGACACTGTGATAGAAAAACCACACCGCCCAGCGGCAGCGCCCTCGCTGGTGGAACTGCAAGGATTAGCTGTCTTCGATAGTGCCGCTGGCCGCTATTATCGGAGTCTTCTGGCGTCTTCGTCTAGAACAGACCGCGGAGATGACGGGAATCCACGCGTTATTCAGCTGGTAGCCGCTGTCACGGTTCATCAGATTTTCCGCAATGTGTATTTCAACGACAGGTGCCCAGTTGAAATATTGTGGAATGAAGTTTATGACGACCGACTGAAAACCCGAAATCGTTTTGAACAGCTCCAACTATGTTAACAGTGGCGTTTCTCCTCGCCCCTCCCTGCCGTGGGGGCGCCCATTCGCTGCCTCCAAGGGGTTCAGAAGAGAATATTAGAATCTCAGCGGCGCATGCGCATTGCAACACTGTGATCACTGTCACCTATATTAGACGGCCACGCTACAACTCAAATGCGTGATGTCTCCATGACGTAAATCGTTTCTGATGCAATAAAAAATAATTTGAACGTGCATATCAAATGATCTGATAGAGGAACGAAATGAAGAATGATGGTTTTAAAACACTTTTTATTTGATTTATTTATTTATTTGCTTTTTTTTCGACTATCTTCTTTCCGGGGGTTCACTGAACCAGTAAACGCATAGGACACATGGCCGCTGCCAGCTGCTTAGAGTGCTACTGTCGCAGTGTATAACGAACATCAGTGGAAGTGTTGTGAGTGTACATATTGAACTGTGGTATCATTATATAAATATGCGAATGCCAAAACTGCAGTACCAATGTTAATATTAATTATACAAGGAGGCCACTGAAAGTGACATAATCTGAAAGAGGCTCAGATAAGGACTAGGAATCTGCATACTAATAAATTGTAATCACATTGTTTAAAGAAATTGAGTTAAAATGTTTGTAAATCTAAGGAATGTAACTATGTCATCAGTCCCTAGGCTTACAAACTACTTACACTAACTTAAAGTAGCTTATGCTAAGGACAACACAAACACCCATGGCCAAGAACGAGTCGAATCCCTGACAGCGAATGGCCACCCGCACCACAGCAGGGCACCTTAGTGCGCAAGGCTGTTCTGCTGCGGCAGAAATTGAGTACAGTATGGTATTGTTAGTTTGTAAATACAATTGATCAAATTTAGACCACAGGCCATACTAGTTTCAGTAATTGTTATCATCTGAACTGAGAATACAGCAATAGTAATTTCACATATGTTTAACTTTTTCTAACTTAATTTGCATCTGTATTCTACAAGGCAGTTTATGATGTGTTCTGTGTGGGGCTCATGGTTAACTGTTATACTAGAAACATATTGTTCTCTTTTATGCTGGTCATGGAAAGCAGAGTGAAGATTGTCACTACCACTCTGTATAAACCCTTAATTTCACTAATTTTGGCTCATCATTAAAAAGTGGGTTGTAAGTTGGAACAACCATAGCTTTAGCTCTGACCAGAGTACTTCTTTCCTTGTAGCATCTTCCCTTTCAGATCGTCAAGCATTCGAGGAGCGGTATCGCAATGACTAAACAAATCCAAGACAAGGTGTGATGTGATTATTTGAGTCTTTTCTATCTCGTCCCATAATGCAGCTTAATTAAGTCTCAGGCCAATGAACTGCACTCAATCCTGATTGAACAAAGGTTTTGTTTATAATGTGAC
Organism: Locusta migratoria; assembly: GCA_026315105.1. Classification (NCBI taxonomy): domain Eukaryota; kingdom Metazoa; phylum Arthropoda; class Insecta; order Orthoptera; family Acrididae; genus Locusta; species Locusta migratoria. The sequence continues at coordinate 316,725,007 of CM048747.1, read as the reverse complement.
ATCATTGTGACTGCTGTTTATGAAGCCGGTGGTGTGGAAGAATTACGGGCCACCTTCTACCAGTCTTCTGCACTGGGTGGTGGCAGAATAATAGGTTTGTCACTGGCAGGGGGAACTGTGCGGAGGGTTAAGATGGAAGTGTGGCAAGACCTCAGCCAGGTACTTGCAGCTCAGAGTAACATTATGCCCCCCCTCCCCTCCCTAGGAAGCTCACGGTTCTTTCATATGTGCGCGGCAAGCATGGGGCCCTGAGATAATGCAGTCTATCTTTCTTCTTTTCTCCCTGGACTGCATTTCTTTTCCCTTCCCCTCCTATCCTCATTCTTTCCCCTCCCCACCAGGGGACTGATTATCTAGGCAGTTTGGTCCCCCAGTATAAAAAAAATAAAAATAAAATAAAAAATAAAAAAAAATAAAAAGAAGAAGAAGAACAGTAACATTAGGCTGTGTGTCTCTGCTGTGGAACTGTGGAATCTGGGCTTGACTGACTCCAATCTGTCATTCTGCTATACCAAATTCATGTTGTACTCGAACAGTTTGATATAACACTGAAATAAATACACTCAGGATAAAATTAAAACAGAATTCCTGGTGTAACCAGGCTCCACTGGCCCTTAAGTACAACCCACTCCTGGTCATCAACAATGAAGCTTGAATCTTTGACAATGCCTGCCACTTGTGCTGGCAAAAGTCATAGAAATCATCAAATAAAATTTGGCCGAAGAAAATGAGACAGAAGGCAGTAAGCATCATGATAGTGAGACATGTACTTACAATAGGCATATACAGGATATGATTTCGGAAGAGGTTTTCAGTGAAAGGACATTGTAATAATATGTACTCTTAATAGCAATGAGCACTAATACTGTATATGTTGTATTACATTTCATTCCAAAGTGCTATATACTACAAAGTCTCCATGATATAGAAACAAAATTAATAAACATCTTAAGGCAAAACATCATGAAGACAGGCAAATGTGGATTGTAAACAGGAATGGAAATCAGAAAGGCAGTGTGCAAAACTTCCAGTAACTTCTGAAGCATTATCAGAAAAGCACTCCTTAACTCAATTTTTTTCTGTAGATGAAAGCTGTCCCTGACAAAAAATAAGTGTACAAATTTTCTTTGACTAGAAATAGTAACATCAATAAATGTTGCTGACTCACATTGTAAGAACTAATAGTGGTGTTGAAAAACAGCTCAAATCTCTAAAGTACACTGAAGCTCCAGAGTGTGACAGGGTCACTAACAGTCCCCAAATAGAATCCCTGTCACAATTAGTCCCCCTGTTTAGAATAATTTACTGTGGGTGCCTTGAGCAAGGAATTGTTCCTAGTGATGAGAAAACAGACAAGTTATACTCATCTGTAAGGAGCAACCAAATTAAGACACCTGGAAAAAAACTAAACTGCTCTTTATTTCAGTAATAATCACCATAACTGTTAACACAGTTAACCCACTATAGACAATACAGTAAATTCTTCCCTAAGCAAATGTTTGCAGTTAGCTGCAGGAGTATGATTTTTATGCAGGGCTGACCTTAGGCACGTGAAAATGATGCAGTCACACAGAGCCCCGTGCTTCTAGGGGCTTGCAAAAAAATTAGAACTTTATTTGAAAGCTGTCACCTGTAATTTTATTTCTGAAACAACTGTTTATGTAATACAATTCAAATATATACCGACTGTGACATGACAATGGCCACCAGAGATCGTCTCAGATTTAGAAAATCTTGCCTTTATGTGAGTCAAAGGAACCAGGGGACTTACAATCCTGATGCACTATAGTGTCAATGCATGACTATTACTCATGCTTAAATTAAGAGGTATGCACTTCATTGCTTCTCAGAGCCTCTCCGCACCCTTTCTATTCATCACTGTAATTTGTCCATTTCCCTTAAGACAGACTATTCCAGCTTAAGCTGTGCTGTGCAGTGCTCCCTCCTCTGCTCACTGTGAACACTTAAATGTGATGGCAAGGCACTCGGCACAAGACAGTAGCTGGCACCGCAAGTCATTCACCTGTCTGCTGTGCCTTATTTGATATGAACACCAAACTCCTATTCGTTAACTGCTAAGGCGTAGTGACATATTATCTCAGAGAAATGGAAATAAAATGATTGTATGGCTTTTTCTGGTCGAGATATCCTCATTAAGATTCAGCCTCCTACTACAAGTCTTTTGATTGAGGCCACATCAGCGACTTGCGTCATGATGATGAAGTTGATCATGATGACAAACACTCAAAACCTAATCCCTTGCCAGAAATTGAACGGGGGTCTCTTACATTGCAGGTCAGTGACACTGCCACTGGACAACGGAGGTAGCCAGGGAAATAGGAAAATTAATTGCATGCATTTATTGTCCTCCTGAAATTTATTTTCTTATTATTGTTTCCAAAGCAGCATCTCACAAGAATGTCTGTCTTCTCCTGCCATGTTGTCAGTGGAACACAATGTGGTTTCTAAATTGAGTTTTGAAGATATTATTGATCAATTTGTTCATCAAAAAGTAAGGAAAAGAGTTTTGTGTCAATTGTGTAAAGTAGAAGACACTTAGTGTTTATAACAAATAACAAATTTAATATCTTATAAATACAGAGCATGTCAACATATATGTGTAGCCTATATCCTGTATTACAGTTGTGAACTTTTTATTACTTTGAATTTCATTAAATTGGATGGATTCTGTTAGCTAAGTTATTTTTATTATTATTTTTTTTGTAATTGCCACACTTATTAAGATTTCTTCTCCAGTTAACTATTTTTCTATCATAACAGTAAGTCTGCTGTATTAAGTCTTTTGATATATCAGTTGGCAGTATGTTAATGACTAAACTTAGAATTCTTTTGAACATGATGATGGTGAATAACTTCTCTTGGAGGGGGAGGGAGGAAGGGGCAGTATGGATGCAGGAGAGTCCTGCACATAAGATTTGCACAGTGCCCAGTGCAAGCTAGGACTGGCTCTGTTTTTATGAAGTGTGCACCTCTTTGAAACATACTGATGGCTATGAATGTCTTTCTTCGGAGCTCCAAAAGATATGGGAATTGCTTAGGGAGAAATCAACACTGCATGGAGCATTTGTAATGACTTGCCAGCCTTGGCAAAATATAGAGTGCCTTTTCCCTGAAACATAATGATGCAACTTTTTGTTAGTTTTGTCATCAATTCAGGAGAGGATTCAATCCCAGAAATCCCCCATCCCTCCCTTCTGGCGTGGCCAAAATACAGCTACCAAAATCACAGTGGAACCTCCCCCAAGCAAGACTGTATTAAGTTGGCAGGCTTGATCACAGGCGTTTTTGATGGAAGCAATGGGTTCTCTGTACATGAACTTTGCCGTTTGTAGGAAACAATGTAAATAATTATATTGATAATAATTAGTTTGTCAGTTTATTGCAACCGAAATGAACTAATATTGTTATTGATGTACACATTTCACCCAGTATTGTATACAAGGGCTTTCCAGTGGCAATTTTTGTAGATATTGATCTACTTCATTATCTCCTTTCATGCTGTTATTCATTATTCAAATGCAGTGATTTATTATTTGTGTTATAACATGTCCACCTGTAACCCAATTACTACTGATGATAGCTTCCATACAATAAAGCTGTAGCAAATATAGCTTTTCTTTCGGGGGGGGGGGGGGGGGGAGGCAAGATTAATGTAAAGATATATTAAATAATTTTATGTTGACACTGCATGATATTTTGTATCAGTTTTCCTCCTCATATTCAGAGCATAATTTGCACAGAAGCCCCTTTTACTTTGATGAAATCAAGCTTTTCATTGTTAACATTAAATCATAAAAAATATAGCTACTTAAAAAAAAGGCTTGAAATTCATTCCGCTAACATTCCATTCCCATCACCAATACATGGAAGTATGACTGTCTACCATGGTGACGCCTTCATGTGTCATTCATTAAAATAAAGCAGATGCCATACTGATTTTCATTCCTGTATATTCATTATTTTGGGGGAGGAGGCAGGCTCCCTCCCCCCTTTACATACACCACTGCAATAAAGGCAAAATGTGTATGGCAATCAAAAATATTGCATGGTATGTTAACGCCAATATGAAGCCACTGATTGAATGATAAATCTAACAGTGGCTTCAGATTAGTGTTAACACACTATGCAATATTTTTGATTGCCATTCACATTTTGCCTTTATTGCAATGGTGTAGGTAAAGGGGGAGGGAGCCTGTCTCTTCCCATGAAGGCCACCCCACCTGCACCTGTTTCAGCCCTCTCGGTATTTTCTATATCTCTAACTCTGAATATGTGCTTAGGGTACCTCCTAACTGACAATAAGCTCTTTTTTCTTGTCTGCAAAGGCAGCTCCTCTCCTGCAACCGATTCTCCCACCACCTTCCCCCTTCTGCTCTTTCTGAGGAACTGGCACAATTTTAATATCACATCATTTATTGTTTCCCACAATCACTACCTCACATTCTACCATCACACCTCCCAACCCCTTGCTCAATATTTTGAGCCACCTGAGAAATTCTGCCACTTTGTTATCAATTTGTCCCATATTTAATTAAATAAATTAGTCAATTAATATCTGCATTTCAAGTTTGCACTGATTTTCCATTTCCTATTTACCAAAGCCACCCTTGCTACTCTCTCCCTCCAACCCCTTCCCCTTTTGACTCCCTGAGAGATTCTGCCACTTTGATACCATATTGAAAATTATTGATTGACTCAATTTTTCTGTATCCCAAAGCCACCACTGCACCCCTCCCCTCCTCCTTCTAGACTGCCTGAGATCTTGATTGACTTTTAAATCCCCTGTATTTCATTTGTGACAACCAGCTGTCAGCTCCTCCTCCTGGCTGTAACTGCAATTTTTCAGCTATCAGTTGCATTCCAGGACAATTTACAAGTTTATTGGTACAAATTTTGGAAAATTGATAGAAAATCTTGTGTTATTGTGATAAATTTTGACAATTTTGCCTTTGTTAGCTTTGCCTTCCTCTTGCAATGTTTCAGCTTAATCAGGTTGTTGAGAGTGACTCTTCCCAGCTTCTCTTTTCTTCCACAGTCTATTGTTAAGCTCCTCCTCGTATTGCAGTTCTATTCAGGTTTTTTTCTTTCACTTGGTCTCTTCATCTTGCTCGTGGCCTTCCAATTGGTCTCTGTCTGGATTCTGTCCATTCTAGAGTTGTTTTAGGAAGTCTTTCTGGTTCCATTCATTTAATGTGTCCAATCTATATCAGCCTATTACTTTCTATAATTTAGGAGCTTTATCTTTATGTGCTGTGTATTTTTTGATTTGTGATGTTGTCCAGTCTCATCTTGCCAAGGATTTCTCGAAAGAAAGCACATTTCTGTTGCTTGTATCCTCCTCAGATCTTTATTTGTCCAGCCACTAATCCATAGGTTAAAAGTGTTAGATACTATGACTTGCACATCATGAGTTTTGCTTCAGCAGGTATGTTCCAAAGTCTAATTATGGCCAATACTCAACAATAAAATTTTGAACAATTTTTATTCTTTCTGAAATTACCTTCTTTAAATATCCTTTATTGGTTAGTTTACTTTCTAGATACTTGAAGGCATCTTATTATTTAATAACTCTTCCATTGCAAATTATATCCTTCAATTTTTTTTGGCAGATTTTCATTACTTGTTATGCTTATTTCTATACCTTTTTATTTGATTACCCTGTGTCAGGTGTTAAGTTATTCTTCCAATTTCTGCTCATTTTCTTCCCAAATCATCAAATCACCTGCATATACTGTGATTTTCATATCATCTTCTTTTGACCCTCGATGAAGTTTTCTTATGATGTTGCCAATGACTATGTTACAAAGCACTGGTGAAAGCACACTTCCTTGTCGAACCCTTCTGTTCATTACAAACAAACTCCTAACTTTTTGCATCTATTATAACACAGTTAAGGCACTTTTTGCACATGTTCATTCCTGATTATTAATTGCATTTATGTTGACAATTTCAGCCCATTCAGACCTCTTCCATTTTAACAGTGTTGTAAGTCTTTTTTATATCATGACTGCAACTACTGTCTCACCCAAATTCACATTTCTTTTCTATAACCTGTCTGACCATAAATATGGCATCTATAGTTGATTGTCCAGGTCTAAATCCTTGTTGTTCCTCTCTTAAATGTGGTTCTATCTTAGTTCTGATTTTCTCTAAAATAATCTTTTCATAAATCTGCATGCACAGCCATTAAAGTACTATTCCTCTGTATTTCTCACCCTGTGCTTTAATGCCCTTCCTAAAGATAGATAGGTACATACAATGATTGCCTTTGTCCAGTTTTCTGGAATATTTCCACTAGTCCATACTATACTCTTTATTCTGTACAGCCTTTGAATTCTAACAGGACCTGCAGGTTTGATTACTTCCACATCCCAGGAGCTCCACAGCCTACATCTGCAGATGTTCTATTACTCCTTCTTCCATGAGGGTGTGATTTCTTTTATCTTCTTCTATATGGTCATATGTATTTATTTTATCCTATCTTCCCTATAGTTTTTGGAAGTATTCTTTCCATACTTTCAAAACTTCTTCTTCTTTCCACAAAAGTTTGCCTCCTGTATTAATAACTTTTGAAAAATTTTCATTTTGTATAATATCTTCTTGTCATTCTTAAAATTCTCTTCAATTTCTTTTGTGAATTTTTCCCAAGATATCTTCTTTGTCAATATTACCATTTTCCTTGCTGCTCTACTTAGTTATTTCCATTTGTCTTTGTTCTGTGGCAGCGATAGTATCAACCTGCCATGGACAACAAAATATCTTTGTCGAAGATCTTTAGACAGACCATTCATTGACCGCCATGTTTAAAAAGAGCTTTGTAAACCATTGTGTTCCAGTCATGTATCCTAGGCAGTCATAATAAATAGTTTCTATCGTTAATGGTGTATTTCTGGGGCTACAACCGCGCCAAATCCCATACTGGTGATCCCGAAGTTTAGTTTTTTCGGTCTGTATGTCGAGCTGTGTGTTTCCGCGAAATTGGCGCTGGGTTTTTAGACATTTGAGCAAACGTTTTCAACTTCGCTACTCAACCATGCCATGTCGTCGCTCATTGTGCCGCCATTGTCGCCATTGTGTTGCATTTCCACTGCAGGCCTCTCCTCAACCCTCAATCACTCTCAACGCTTCAAGTACTTTCCATTCTTTGATGATGCATCCGGCACCAAATGCTGCGAGAGACTTGTTTCCATCTCCTCGAAACACCAGTGTTGTGAAACATCTCAGTGACTCAGGTTTCGTTACACCCAGTGTTATTTCGAGTGCGCGACCGCACTCCAGCCCACAAAATGTTCATCATGTGCTCCCACAATCCACAAACAGTGTGAATGCTTATTCGAACAGTGCAGTGAACTCAAATTTCCGCCCTGCAGCGGCTCCGTTTTCGACGTCGAGGTATCCCTCCGCCGACCACGTGCCTAGATAAAAGTGCTGTAGTGTGCCTCCGCCACAAGCTTTCGCAGACACTCATATGTTTAGTAGACCACCTCCGAGCGTATTACAGGACTCTACTTCTGGCTCTAATTTTAGTTCAGACTGCTATTTGTGTTTCCCAAACGAACCTTTTCGCATAGACACGGTGCCCAGCACAAACTTTCAGGGGCCAGCAGTGACCGTTCAATCGTCTGCTACGTGTGTAACCACTGCTAGTGCTCTCCACCCAAACCATTCATAAAGTCATTTTGCCCGCACAAACAGTTTGCAGCATGACAATGTGCACAACATGCAGTCATTTTCAGCATACCGGGACACTCCTGCCGCGCAGGCTATTGGTTTCACTTTTCATGACACAATGACACAACAACAAACTGTGCCACTGGCTGTGCTGGATCACTGTGTGTCAGTCGGTACCTGAAGTTGCTGGCCTTCTTGTGTGAGCATCCTCCGAAAATGGTTCGCTCTTGTCGAGCACCTACTCACGACTCATGATGTTGCTGATGACACTTTCCGCTTCGTGTGTCTTGTGTCGGCTTTGCACGATTTGAATTTCTGTTTCACCTATTTAGATGACATCATAATTTTCAGCAAATCTGTTGAGGAGAACAAACTTCACTTCAATATTCTTTTAGAAACCCTTACCAAAGCAGGCATTGAACCAAACAATGAAAAACCGCAGCTGCATCATCCATCTGTACAGTTCTTAGGTTACACCGTGTCTGTGGATGGCATTTCACCCCCCGCTGACAAGATTAATTCTATTCAAATCTTCCCGCAACCCACCACTTTCAAAGAACTCAGACACTTTCTTGGTACCATTAATTATTACTGATGACACCTGCCCAATGGGGCTGAGATCCAAGCCCCACTCACCGACGCTCTGGCGGGTAAACAGACATCATCCGAGCGTCCTGTCCCTTGGAAACTGGACATGTCAAAAGCTTTCACAGCTCTTAAGGACCTCCACTCTCGGGCTGACACTATTTCTCATCCGCACCTCGACGCTGACGTTTTTCAGATCACTTATGTGAGTAACAATGTGATCAGCACTGTATTCACTCAGTCCATCATAGGCACAGTCTCCCCCTTGCAATTTTATTTGAAAAAACTCAACAGCGCTCAGCAAAAATATTTGGCTTTTGACCATGAAGTCCTCACCATCTACCAGGCTATCAAACATTTCCACTTTGATCTCAAGGGGCGTACGTTTTATGTTCTTACTGTCCACAAACCCTTGGTTGCAGCCATTCAGAATCCCCCTGCTGCTCCGCCCCCACGTCGTTTCAGATATCTCGACTATATTGTGCATTTCACCACCAATGTTAAGCATATCAAAGGTGCGGATAACACGGTGGCGGATTTCCTCTCCCGCATCGATGCCGTCTTCACTGTTATCGACCTCTCCAATGTGGCCACCCTACAGTCCGACGACGCTGATCTACTCTCTCTTATTTCGGACAGCTCTTCTTCACTTCATTTCATTCAGTCCTCATTTTCAGGGGTCACTGGATCCATCTGGTGCGACGACTCTACCGGCAGACTTTGCCCCCTCATTCTGTATTCGCTCTGTCGTGTTGTCTTCCAAAAATTGTATGAACTAGCGCACCCTGGTGTTCATGCTTCAACACGACTTGTTGCTGAACATTTTGTCTGGTGAGACATGAAGTGGGACTGCCAGTCCTGGGCCCGTTCATATGTCGCCTGCCAACGTAATACGATTTCGACCCACACTACTTCCCCTCTCGGCTCAGTTCCTGCCCCCCTCGGGCAGATTTCAACACGTGCATATCAACCTCCTTAGGCCCCTTCCGCCTGTTGAGGGTTTCCAATATATTCTGTTGATCACTGACCGCACAACCTGGTGGGTGGAAGCCACCCCCCTCCTCAATATCACCGCCAAGTCAGTTCCTCGCACTTTCATCTCATCCTGGATTTCTCGCTTCGGCTGCTCCCTGGTCATCACAACAGACCAGGGCCGCCAATTCGAAAGTGCGCTATGTAATGATCTTTGCATCCTCTGTGGTATCAAGAGAATCCACACTACTTCCTACCACCCGCAAAGCAACAATTTGGTAAAGCGGTGGTGGAGAACTTTTGAAACCGCCCTACGGTGCCACGACACTCTTTGGTTAGAGTCGCTTCCGTTTGTCCTCCTTGGCCTTCACACCACATACAAAGAGGATCTTCGCAGCACTGTAGTGGAGTTGTCTATGGCCAAAAACTTACCCTGACTGGTGAGTTGGTCATTCCTTCTCCACCTCCTCCAGCCACCGAACTTCCGTCATTGCTCAACCCCGTCCGCTTGATCTGCTCACAGATCATCCAACCTCCCCCAACTAGCCATACCCCACCTGTCATCCGCATTTCTCATGACCTGGCGACCTACAAATTTGTATTCATGAGAGACGAAACTGTTTGACCCTCCCTTCAGACCCCCTACACAGGCCCACACGAGGTCCTACACTGCTCAGAGAACACGTACTGCATTCGTGTGCACAACCGAACAGTCACGGTTTCAGTTTAGTGTCCCACAATGGCCCTTCAACCACCTCTCCTCTGTCTCCCTCCTTCCCTGCGTCTTCACTCCCCCGGCCGACCTCGCCCCCCTCCCCTCTCCTCTTCTCACTCTCCACTATCTCCTGCCACCCCCTTGCTAGGTTTTGCTTGCCCCCCCTTTGCCCTCTTTCCCAGTTTTCCAATTTATCATTCCAGTTCCCCCTCCCTTGGCTCTGGTTCCTCTTCCTCAGTCCAAACAAAGTGCGAGTTATTGCGTTGCATCACACTGCCGCCTGACACTGCTATGGTTGGCATCAGGGCTTTCCTCCTCCCATCCTCTGATGAGCTCATCATCGCCCTTACCATCCCTACCATCCATCCACCTGCTAGGCAGTTTAACAGGAGAGTCCATCTACCTCCATGCCTCCGAGACTACAATCTACCATTCCCGGTGTCACATCGTCTACACCCCCCCCCCCCCCCCCCCCGCAACCAGTACCTGACGATGCCCAGGACCTGTCGGTGGCTACATACCATCACTGGCCCCTGCATCTGATCCTGTTGTGGTCATCCCACCCCCCGCCCCCTGTGCTCAGCAGGAGTACTCCGTACTGTGGGGAGGGTTGGGGGGCTGTGTAGCAGCGATAGTATCGACCTGCCATGGACAACGAAATATCTTTGTCTACGATCTTTGGGTGGACCGTTGATCGACGGCCATGTTTCCAAAAAGAGCTTTGTAAACCACTGTGTTCCAGTCGTGTAACCTAGGCAGTCATAATAAATAGTTTCTATCATTAATGGCGTATTTCTGGGGTACAACCCTACCAAATCCCATAGTTATATTCCACTCTGATTTGAACCATTTTTTCCATGCGTTATTCTTCCTCTCGATAACTTCTGTAATTCTCTCATTCTACCTTGGAGTTTCTTTTGTCTGACATTTGTTTATGTCCTTCAAGCTTCTTCTGCTGACTTGGCTGAGCTCTTTTAATCTTCTCCATTCTTCCTCTACATCCTTCCTCTCATCTTTAGATGGCTGCTGATGACCTCACTGTTGAGTGCCCTAAACTGCCAATCATGATCTCTCATCTTCAGGAAGTTGAGTCTTAATGTTCCCCCTCTAAATGTCTTGGTTTTCTCTATATTTCAGTTTCCAGCAAATGTGTTGCACCAGCTATTTCAAACCTCCCTCATAAACTTCTGCATTGACAGTTTGACTTGATGTTAACACATTGCTCCATTTTGCACTCCAAGTTGCCGTGACATGAGTTCTCACGCAGACCCTATTAGCTGGGTTGTAGCAGTTAACAGTAATGTCAGCCAACTTTATTCCAAATAAAATTACATTACACATCTTTACTTCCATTACATTTTTAAAAACTTTCATCAGAATTATTTCTCTTAAGTTTTCATAACTACTGAATGATATCTTCTGTAATATGAAAAGGCTACTATTGTTTTTGAATATATTTTTGACAGACTTATATGATGTTGTACTAATGAAGTAGTACACTCTTAATTAACATTTACAGTGTAATATTTTGTTAATTAATTAATGATGTGAGGTGATTATATTATGATAATTCAATTCATCAAGGTATATGTCCGCATTGTCAATTTATAAAATTGTACAGCGGTTCAACCATGATAGTAATTTGCCTTCCTCCACAACCTGATTCAGGCTATTTGCAATAGTAGCCAAAGCATAAATATAAAATTCACTAAAACAGCATGAAATTTTTTATTGACGAAGGCAGTGGTCACAGAAGCTTCCACTTACATTGATTTAAGTGTATTAAAAATAGGTAAGCATGGAATGAGCATGCAGGAGCAATGCAGTGCCTACCTGGAAGTAGGTAGCATTTATCATCATGACAATAATTCCTTCACAATGCGTGTTACTTTTCTAATGTGAAGTGAGTGGGAGGATGACAATTTTGAAGAAGACATCTAAAGTGCTAATCACAAGATATTAAGTATATAAAGTTACTGTGGCTCATTTGAATGCCTAAACACACTTAAAAAAATAAATGCTAAATAAGTGCTACATTTGAATTGCCTAAATCACCTATACTCTTCTGTTGTTCTACCTATGGGCTCATCAACAAACAATCCTGCATTTTCTAAATCATTCAAATCTGAGATCAATACAGAGACATAATGTTTTAAAAGTTGATGGTATGCCCACATTCAAGCTTTGGATAACACGAAACTTACTGGCAGATTAAAACTGTGTGCCAGAACCGGGACTTGAACCTGGGACCTTGCCTTTTGCAGGAGGTGAGGTACTGGCAGAAGTAAGGTTATGAGGACAGATCATGAGTCGTGTTGGGAAGCTCAAGCACTTGCCCGCAAAAGGCAAAGGTCCCAGGTTCAAATCCCGGTTCCGGCACATAATTTTAATCTGCCAGTGAGTTTCATATCAGCGCACACTCTGCTGCAGCAGCCTTTTCAGTAGTTACAGAATCAACAGTTTGGATGATTGACTGAGCTGGTCTTGTAACATCAGCTGATATGGTTTTGCCATGCAGTTACTGCAAGTTGCTGAAAGCAAGAGGAAACTACAGTTGTTAATTTTCCCAGGACATGCAGCTCTACTGTATGAACATATGATGATGTCATCCTCTCGGGTAAAATATTCCAGAGGTAAAATAGTCCCCCATTCAGATCTCCAAGTGGGGAGTACTCAGAAGGATGTCATCATCAAGAAAAACAAAATGGGCATTCTACGGATCGGAGAGTGGAATGTTCTAACCCTTAATTGTTTAGATAAGTTAGAAGATTTGAAAAGAGAAATGGATAGGTTGAAGTTAGGTATAGTGGGAATTAGTGAAGTTTGGTGGCAGGATGAACAGGATTTTTGGTCAGGCGAGTACAGGGTTATAAATACAAAATCAGTTGGTGATAATGCATTAGTAGGTCTGATAATGAATAAGAAAATAGGAATGTGTGTGTATGTTACTATGAACAGCACAGAGAATGCATTATTTTAGCAAAGATAGACATGAAGCCAACACCAATCACAATATTACAAGTTTATATGCCAACTAGCTCTGCCGATGATGAGCAGATTGAAGAAATGTGTGAGGAAATAGAAGAAATTATTCAGACAGTTAAGGAAGAGGAAAATTTAATTCAGATGGGAGACTGGATTTTGGTAGTAGGAAAAGGAGGGAAGAAAAAATAGTAGATGAATATGGACTGTTAAAGGATAAGAAAACTTAATTGTGTTGGGGTTCTGGAACTCGGTAGTAGGAAAGGAAAGAGAAAGAAAAGTAGTAGGTGAATATGGACTGGGGAAATGGAATGAAAGAGGAGATTGCATGGTAGAATTTTGTGCAGAGCACAATTTAATCATCACAGACACTTGGTTTAATCACCATGAAAGAAGGTTATATAAGTGGAAGAGTCCAGGAGACACTGGGGGGGTACCAGATTGACTTTATAATGCTAAGGCAAAGGTTTAGAAACCAGATTTTAAACTGTAAGACCTATCCAGGGGCAGATATATACTTTGACCATAAAGTATTGGTAATGAACTGTAGAGTAAAATTTAAGAGACTGCAAAAAGATAGAAAATTAAGGAGCTGGAATCTGGACAAATTGAAGGAACCAGAGCTGGATGAAAGTTTTAGAAGGAGCATTAGACAAAGATTTTCTGAAGTGGGGAAAATAAATATAGTAGAAGAAGATTGGCTAGCTCTGAGAGCTAGAGTAGTTATAATTGCAGAGGCTCATATAGGCAGAAGGACTGGGCCTAATATAAATCCTTGGATAACACAGGAGATACTGAACTGAATTGATGAATGAAGAAAATGTAAAAATACATCAACTGAAGCAGGCAAAAGGGAGTACAGACATCTGAAAAATTAAGTTAACAGGAAGTGCAGTTTGGCTAAGTAGGAGTGGGTTGAGGAGAAATGCAAGACAGTAGAAGAATCTATAACTAGGGGAAAGATAGATACAGCCTACAGGAAAATAAGAGACATTTGGAGACAAGAAAAGCAGTGGTATGAATATCAACAACTCAGGTGGAAAACCAGTACTAAGCAAAGAAAGGAAAGCTGAAAGATGTAAGGAATATATAGAAGGCCTGTATAAAGGAAATGTAGTTGAAGTCAGTATCCTAGAAGTGGAAGACAAAGTAGAGGAAGGTGAGATAGGAAATACTATACTCTGAAAAGAATTTGACAGAACAAGGCCACTGGAGTGGATGATGTCCCATCTGAACTGCTGTTATCATTAGGAGAGTCAGTCATGAACAAATTGTTCCACCTGGTTGCAAGATTAATGAGATAGGGGAAATATCCTCAGACTTCAGGAAGAATATAGTGATTCCAGTTCCTAAGAAAGCAATTGCAAACTAATGTGAAAATGATAAAACTATCATTTTAATAAGTCATAGGAACGGCGAACCAGAGACTGTGTTTTATTGGCAGAATGCTTAAAAGATGCAACAGAACTACTAAAGAGATTGCATACACTATGCTTGTCCATCCATTTTTGGAGTATTGCTGCCCAGTGTGGGATCCTTATCATATGGGTTTGACGGAGGAGATTGAAAGAGTCCAAATAAGGGCAGCTCGATTTGTATTGTCACGATACAGGGAAGACAGTGTCAACAGAAATGATACAGGACCTGGGATGGGAATCATTACAACAATGGTGTTTATCACTGCGGCGTGGTCTACTTACGAAACTCCGATCACCAACATTCTCCTCCAAATGTGAAAATACATTGTTGACTCCCACTTACATAGGTAGAAATGATCATCAGAATAAAATAAGAGAAATCAGAGCTCGGACGGAGAGATTCAGATGTTCTTTCTTCCCACGCACTATTCAAGAGTGGAATGGGAGATGAAAGTGATTTGCAGAGTATCCAATGTAGATATAGAAGTCATGGATGCAAAATACTAACACAAATTATTTACAGATGAATGGAAAAACTGGTGGAATCCAACCTTGATGAAGATCAATTTGGACTTAGGAGAATGTAGGAACACACGAGGCAATATTCACATTACGACTTATCTTAGAAGATAGATTAAGAAAAGGGAAACCTACTTTTTAGCATTTGTGGATCTGGAGAAAGCCTTTGACAGTGCTGACTGGAATATACTTTTTCCAATTCTGAAGGTAGTAGGGGTAAAACATAGGGAGTGAAGAGTTACATTCAACTTGTTCAAAAACCAAATGGCAATTACTAGAGTTGAAGGTCATGAAAGGTTGTAGCTTTCCCTATGTTGTTCAATCTATACAATGAGCAATCTGTGAAAGAATGCAAGGAGAAATTTGGAGAGGGAATTAAAGTCCAGGGAGAGGGGGTAAAAACCTCTTGGTTTGCTGTCAACATAGTAATTCTGTCAGAGACTGCAAATGACCTGGAAGAGCAATTAAACAGAATGGCCAGAGTCTTGAAAGGAAGGTATAAAATAAACATTAAGAAGAGTAAAACAAAGGTAATGGAGTAAAGCGTCAGAAGGTCAGGTGATGTGGGAGGAATTAGATTAGGTAATGAGACATTAAAAGTAGTAGATGAGTTTTGTCATTTAGGTAGCAAGATAACTTCTGATGGGCAAAGTAAGGAAGATATAAAATGCAGAATGGCTATGGAAAGAAAAGCATTTGTGAAGAAGTGAAATTTGTTGACATCCAATATTAGTTTAAGGATTACAAAGTTCTTTCTGAAAACATAGGTCTGGAGTGTACCATTGTATACACAACGTATACAAATACACAAGTTAAAAACAAGACAGCTTACAAAATACTTTTTATTTTGTAAGCTGTCATGTTTCTAACTTGTGTATTTTTATATAGTGACTAAGTGCAATGTTGCACTTTTTACTCTATACCCAATTTTTTTAACAAGATGCAGCTAATAACATAAATGAGACCAGATGATGGTGACACAGTGCACTGAAACCAGTCGTCATTTAATAAATTATTAATGTGCGATCTCGGCTTTTTATTTTGAAAACTATAAAACAATCAGATCGCCTCTAAACCCAACTATGTCAGGTAATTTCTACTGATGAATGATCAAGATTAGATTGGTAGATCATGTAACTAATGAGGAAGTGCTCAACAAAATTGGGGAGAAAAGGAGTTTCTGGCATATCCTGACTAAGAGGGATAGGTTGTTGGTACACATTCTGAGACATTGAGGAATTGCCAACTTAGCATTAGACGGAAGTGTGTGGGGTAAAAATCATAGAGGGAGACTGGGGGACAGATACAGTAAGCAGATTCAAAAGAATGTCAGAAGCTGTATATGTTCTCAGATGAAGAGGCTTGCACAGGACAGGATAGTGTGGAGAGCTGCATCAAACCAGTTTGTGGTCTGAAGACCACAAAAACAAAAACAACCTTATTGGAATGATGTACCTGCCCAAAGAAAAGTAGAATGTTGGTGACTTACTGTGTGTTGTAGTTTTCTGGTCTTCAGTCTGGTTTGCAGCTCTCCACCCTATGCTATCCTGAGCAAGTCTCTTCACCTCCTCATAAGAACAACAACCCACATCCATTTGAATCTGTTTACGATATTGCTCTCTTGGCCTCTCTCTGTTGTGACTTTTAACTCACAAATGTACCTCCAATGCTAAAGTCACAATTACCTGATGTCTAAGAATGTGTCCTGTCAAATTATCCCTTATTTTAGTCAATATATGCTAGATGGAGAGAGGTGGTGTGAGGTGTAGGTGGACAGAGGAAATAGAAGGCTGAAATAAATACACACCCAGGCCAATAACTTTGTGTGTCAGGCATTCTGGGCACTGCAACTAGTTAGTACTATAAAACATTCTTCTGTAACAGATATTAAATGTCTAAAATACAATATGGCCTGTTTACAGCTCACCGCAGAGACATAATGAGGAACTGTGACAGGTAAATAAAAAAGATTCACACATACAACACTTATGCTATCAGCCATGGTCTTTTTCAGAATTAACATCATTCACACTATCACACAGGCACACTTCACAGTCACACACCCATCATCTCCAGCTGCTGCACTTCAAGTCACACTCTGTGGCGAGGGAATAGGAGAGGGAAGGAGAGAGAAGGGGGACAGGAAGGTTGCATCATGGTGGGTGGGCATGGATACAGCATGGCTTATGGAGCACGTACATATTAAAAGGGTGGAATGAGATGCAGCTTAGGAGTGGAGTGGGGAATCGGGGAACGGGAGGAAGCCAAAACTAAACAAAACAAACTCATGTGCATGCACGTACACACACATACAAACACCCCCCTCCCCCACACAAACCACACGAAATGGGAGAGGTGTAGGTTGGTGGGTAGGAACTATTAGGTGTGGAGAAAAAAGGGGTTACTGCACATTGAGGCCTGGATAATTTCTGCACTGGAAAATGTACTGTAATGATAGCTCCTATCTGTGTAGCTTCGAGAAGCTGGTGGTGGGTGGGAGCATCCAGATGGCCTGCGTTGTGAAGCAGCCATTGAAATCAAGGGTAGGCTCCACTCCATGTTGTGCCACAGGGTGGTCTACCTTGTTTTTGGCCACAGTTCAGTGGTGGCCATTCACCATAATGAACAACTCATTAGTGGTCATACCAATATAGAAAACTGCACAGTGATTGCAACACAGTCAGTAAATTACATGGCTGCTTTCAAAGGTGGCCCGGCCTCTGATTGATTGGGATAAGCCTATGATGGGAATGGAATATGAAGTGCTGGATGGATCTTGCTGTGGGATCTTCCACAGGTATATGATCTCTGTAGCAGTGAGCTGGTGTTTTGGGTGGCATAGGGATGGAATATGATGTTATGGAGGTTGGAGGGTGACAGAGACCTCTTTAGTAGGGATGGGAAGGATCTTGGGCCAGATGTCTCTCATTTCTGGGCATGAGGACATAAAATGAAAACCTTGGCAAAGGATGCAATTTAGTTGTTCGAGTCCAGGGTAGTACTGGGTGAGAAGAGGAGTGCTCTTTCGTGGATTGTTACTGGTGGCAGAGGGAGGATTTGGGATGTGTGTCGGAAGATGGCATGGAAGGTCTGTTTGTGGACTACCTCTGTGGGGTAGTTTCTGTCCATGAAGTCATTTGTGAGAAAGGAAGTTGTTGTCATTGCAGATATGCCATCCACGGGTGGCTAGGCTGTAAGTGCGGGATTTTTTAGTGTATAAGAGATGGCAACTGTAAAAGTGTAAGTACTGTTAGTGGTTAGTAGGTTTAATATGGACAGTCGTGTGTATGGTGCCATCAGTAATAATAATAATAAGACCAAATAATTCAGTTTCTTGAGACAAACATTGTCTGATAAAACCAAAGGTTTTAAATATAGGGGGAGGCACTGAATTAAAATTTGTGCTGTGGCCAGGATTCAAACCTGGAACTTCCTATTTACTAGTCAGGTGCTTTAGACCACTCAGCTAACACAGTGTTATAGACAAAGTGACTACACGGACTGTCTTCAAGCACAAAAGGTAGTATTTGAGAGCACAAGGCCATCAGCATGTGAGATGTTGGTGTATAGGAGCATATGCTTCACAACCCAGGCATTTGGATCCACCCCTCCCCTTTCCTGTCCTATTCCCTGGCTGCAGAGCATGATTCTGATTGCAGCAACTGGAGATTAAAGTTGTGTGACTGTGAAATGTGCTTGTGTGATTGTGTGAATGCTATTTATTGTCAAGAAGGCCAAGTCCGATAGCTGAAGTATTGTATCTCTGTGTATTTTTTATGTGCCTGTCACCATGTCTTTGCAGTGAGTTGTGAACTGTCGTTATTATATTGTTTCATTCCAACCTGGAGTTTCCATTATTAGATATTAAATGTCTGTATATTGAAAGGTGAAACAGTCCATACCCATTTAAGGTAATTCCTGAGATGTTTAAAAGCAGGACACAGGAAGAATGGACATGATGTATAATAATAATAATAATAATAATAATAACATCTAATTTGATGTTTATGTGTTAAACAGAATTAACTTCATCTGGCTTGATTCCATTGTGGCACTTGTGCTCTATGACTTTTTTTTTTTCATCAATCAGTAGTAAATATTCGAATTTTATGTTCAGAAAGCATAGGCATTTAGATCAAAACTTCATCATGAATGTAATGACCAACTAGGAAGTCAAAATGTTTTACATATTTAAACTGTTGGTTTTAAGCATTAATAATGACCACACAGTGGTCGAGATTGAAATCTGAATAAACAAAACATTTATGACTGATTGCTTAAATTTTACACATTTTTGCCAAAAAGAATAGTTGAAAATTGATAAAAATGTCCAAACTTTTTATGTATGCAATTATAGAGGAAGACAAAAATTTTTGGATTATGAGAGAGAAATATTCTACTGCTAAGGTCATTGTAGTATATTTCCTACTGTTGTTCAGTATATATAATGATACATTTTTTCCTTCTGTAGAAACATTACAGTAAAAGTTTTCTAGCCTTCAACTTGGCAAAATCTTTTAAAACAAAATCTGAAAACTATACAATCTAAATTTTATAGCTTTCAACTAGGCAAAATCTTGTAGAATAGAATCTCCATCTACTGACTTCAACATATCACTTTCAACAGCTTAAGTTGGCAGTCCACACAATCTTTCCTGAGAAAGAGTTGACCTGAGATACGTCTTTATCACCTTTAGTTTTAAGAAATTTCTTTCACCGTTAGCTAAAGACATTGGTAGAGACGGAAGCATTTGCAAGCTTTCAAAAGTATTGAGAAAAATGTCAATGAAATTGCTTTTTGTAACGTAAGATGATGCACAATGTGGAGAACTTCCAGAAGAAAGCATAGGTGTTAAGATCAAAACTTCATCATTCAGTTCCACTCAACTGATATCACATTCATCACCATCACTCAACACTTCTTAAGAGTCATTCAGCAGCTTTTAGTTTTCATGATTATCATACAGAACGGTAAAGCTCTTAGTATGACTTACAGAAAGTTAAAGCACTTAGTATGAGTTTCATATGCTCAAATCTGTGAGCAGATATCTGTGTTGATTACCAGGTAAAAAAATATTGCTGGAAGTTTGTTGGCATTTCTATGAGTCTGTACTAAAATATCCCTGAAATAAAGATAGATTGGCTGGCCAGTACTTACATTAGTTCTGTACCACTGGTAGTCACACACACACACACACACACACACATACACACACACACACACACACAAATATATTGGACCAATATTTTCTTTCATCAGGTATGAGAGGAGATAAGAGAAAGGGAACAGAAGGGAATGGTGATTTATGACCTAGGTCATGAGATGATGACGGGTGATATGTGGAAGTCAGAGATACTGTATGCTAAGTATTGAGCAATGTCAATAGCAAATAGGATAGATTACTGTTGTATGCTCAAACACATTTGATATCACATTAACTGAAAATGTCTTAAACGGCTGTCGACTTAATATGTCTACACAACAGAACTGACTGCCCCTGCTCTCTCCGCCTGACATTAGCACATGACACATTGCCTACAGTTGTAGTGCCCGCACCTCTGGTGGCTGGAGTCGTAAGTATGCAGACAGAGCATATGATTTGAATATATGCCCACTCTCGTTACCTCACACTTCATCATCGTTCCTTGGCGAGAAAGGGAACACCACACATACGACACATCCATTGGGTCCTCACCACAAAAATATCAAGCTGGCACCAGAGAGTATTGTTGTGGGGACTGGAAGCACCTTGCACCTTGGCACACTCTCTCCATTGGAGGCCATTGTGATATGACAGGTGAAGAGGGTTCAAGGTTCATGGTGCTGTCCTCTCCCAGGGTGAGTACCATGGGGGTGTAGACTCAAGTAGAGATGGAGGAGGAGGATGAGGATGAGGAGGAGGCAGTGATGGTGGAGCAGGTGTGGCGGGAGGGGCTGCTAGGTTTCAGTTGGTCCATATGTCAAGATGTGAGACCATCCTCCATGTGGATCTTACAGGACAGCAGCTGGAATAGTGTGTGATGACCAATTGAATCCATTTTGGGCTATGGCTAAAACCATGTGTCCATACAGCTGACCCCGGTCAGAAAGGGGGTCAAGGCAACTTGTGGACGTGGCCTGGCAGGGGCTGCAGAAGGTGAAGCAGTGGCTGGTGGCCATGTAGAAGCTCAGCTAACTCTTGACACCAATCAATGTAAATCAATAGGATTCCAGGATTTTCTCTAAGGCAATATAGAGGGCATTCTGAACCACATATTTCTTCCTTTGGGTCTTGAACATTCTGACCGGCCATTCCACCTCTCTACTAGGTTGGGGCTGAAATGGAGGAGCCAAAACATGACGAATACTCCAAGAAGTCTGAAAATTCTTGCGAAGAGTAAAGCGTGTTGTTATCTGTAACCAACGTGACTGCCAAGCATTCCAAAGAAAATATTTTTAAAATCATCATGACTGTTACTGCTGTCAATGTAGAACTACAATGAATAATGTTTGGAAACTTTGAGAAGGCATCTACTGCCAACAGCCAAATAGAATACAAAAAGGGCCATGTGAAGTCCACATGAACTTGTTTCCGTGCTTGTTTCAGTTCCAGTCAGAGAGAAAAAGATGTGCAGGGGGCTGTCTGGTGGGTGGCACATTTTGAAGAGGCAGTGGTCTGCACAAAGAAGGCTGAGAACTAGCTGATGGAGAGAGGAGGAAATGACCACCCTTGGTGCTGTGTCAGATGTAGATAACAATAGGATGCCATCCCAGACTGAAAACTGTTACCAAAATGAGAAATAATTGCGAAGTGATGCTGAAAGGCTAAACAATGAGATCAGGGGTTTGTGGTCTGTGACCAAATGGAATTTTGTGCCATACAAGAAAAGGCAATTCTGGTTTTTAAACTCTGTGTCTAGAGTCTTTTGACTGTCATAAGCTGGCGTAGCACTTCTTCTCCATCACTGCAAGAAAAACACCTAATTAAATAATGGCGGAAGATGTCAAAAACATGGAATTGTGACACACTCATCACCAGTGTGTTGTATATTCAAACACATTCAGTATCACTGTTAACTGAAAATGCCTTGATTAACTGTCGACTTATTGTCTCTCAGATACGCAACTTTGTTTATATGTCATTGTTATTTCCTCCACAATGGGGAAGGTGAGAGGTGAACAGCCACATCTGGCTAGGGTGTCATTGCATATCTGTAAACAGTTAATTCCTCATTATTGAGTACTGGTGAAGAGCTCGCTATTTATATATGAAGAGCAGTTGTATTATATTAATTAAAATACATAATAACCCTTTCAAAGCTGAATGGTAGCTTTTATCCTTAATTTAAACCAATATGCCATGAATAAAATGGGGTCAGATGAAAACTTGTACTGAGCTGTGGTGGTTCCTTGCAAACATAAACTGTTTATGATGTAATTGTGAATGTGTGCTTACAAGCCACTACTGATTTCAGTATCATGTGCTATACCATATTTAAAAAGAAAGCCTTCTGTTAACAGAATTTTTCACTGATTGTTGATCGAACAACAATAATAAATGTGAATAACATTTCTAGTGTTCAGGAAGAGCAGTATTTTATTTGTTAGGCAGTGTCTTTCGACTTGTCTGCCATCAGGTTGATAATTAAATATCAGAAAACTTAATATTTTTATTTTTTTATTTCTATTTATTTATTTATTTTTAATTCCTAAGGAACCAAACTGTTAAGGTCATCAATCCCTAGACTTACACATTACTTTAACTAACTTATGTTAAGGACAACTTGCACACACCCATGCCTGAAGGAGAACTCTTAACATCCTCTGGGAGTGACCATGATATCTAGGACATGGGGCCTCAGACTGCACGGACATTCTCGAGAAGCAAAACAGAATTTGATGTTAGATTTACACAGAAATTACTTACATGGAAACACAATACATTATGACATATAAAGTTCTACAAAAAAAAGTTGTAGTTGCTGTAAACTTCAGTCTTGCAGACAGGTTTAATGCAGCTCTCCACTCCACCCTGTCCAGCACAAGCCTTTTCATATCCAAATAAGCTCAGTACAGTATCTTCTGTGTTATCCAAGGATTTCTATTAGGTCATGTCCTTTTACCTATATGATTCCCTGCAGCCTTCATTGCTGTGTCTCTCAAAGCTACCCAATCTTTTTCTCCTATATTACTTTCCCCTGTTGCTCTTACCAAGTTTTTGAAACTCTTGACAACTCCTGGTTCATTCAATTTATCCAGGTTCGAGCTCCTAACATTTCTATATTTTTGCAGCTTTAGTCTACAGTTCATAACTGATAAGTTATGGTCAGTGTCTGTATCTACCCCTTGGTATGTCTTACAGTTTAAAACCTAGTTTCTAAATCTATGTCTTACAATTATGAAATCAATCTGATACCTTCCAGTGTCTCCTGTTCTCTTCCAAATGTACAGCTTCTTTTTGTAATGATTAAACCATGTCTTTGTGATGATTACATTGTGCTCTGCACAAAATTCTATCAGGCAACTTCTTCTTTTATTCCTTTCCCCCAGTCCATATTCACTTACTACTGGTCTGTCTCTTCCTTTTCTTACGACCAAGTTCCACTGTGCCATCACAACATGTTTTCCTCTCCCTTAACAGTCTGAATGATTTGCTTTATCTTCTCATCTTTGTCATGATAATGCATTCACTAAGCTGTTTATAATAACTTACCCACATGTATATTTTCTTCTATTATTTTATTCAGTATTATATGTACTCCTGCATTACCCCCACCAATTTTGTATTTATAACCTTGCACTCATCTGACCAGAAATCCTGTTCATCCTGCCATCAAATTTCACTAATCCCCAGCATATCTAACCTCAGCCAACCCATTTCTCATTTCAAATTTTCTAACTTACCTACCCAATTAAATGATAAAAAATATCATGTACTGAACAGTAGAAAACCTATTTTGTTTTTCTTGATGACAAAATCCTCCTGAAAAGTCACCACCCAGAGATCTGAATGGAAATTTTTTTATCTATGGAATATTTTACCCAAGAAGATGCCATCATCATATATTCATACAGTAGAGCTGCATGTCCTCGAGAAAAGTAATGACTGTAGTTTCCTCTTGCTTTCAGCTGTTCACAGTAGCTGCATGGCAAAGCCATGTTAGCTGATGTTACAATACCATCTCACTCAGTCATCCAGACTGTTCCTCCTGTACCTACTGAAAAGCTGCTGCCTCTTCAGAAACCACACATTTGTCTGGCTTTCCCAAAGGTACCCATCTGCAGTGGTTTCACTTATGGTACTGCTATCTGTATCATTGAGACACGCGAGCCGCAATACCTTAGCAATGTCTATGGTTCATAGGGAAGGACATAGGAAAGTATTTAATTTTCATATCAAATATTTATTATTATTATTTATTGTTTGTGAATCTTTGGCCCTCCCCTGCCCCATCAGCTTGACACCCCAAGCTGCTGCCTGTGTTGCTTGTGCCTTGAACCTGCCCTGTTACCACCCCCAACCTCAAGGAGGGAGGAAAGGGTCTGAATTCCCTACAGAACAACATTTCTATTGTTCACTGTCACAGATGCTTTCAAGACTAGGTCTAGAGCACACCTATCAAAATTGAGGACCTGGCATATTAGAAGCACATTTGTCAACAGTCAGTCATTATAATAACCTGTAGTCATTTTCTTTGCCTGAATCTAAACATTTTATCAGCACCCTCATAAAACTTATATAAACACCATATCCTAGCATGTAATTAATCCCATAAAATTATAAAATGTCCTATTTTCTGCATCCTATAAATAGAGTTTAATTAGCGAATTCTTATCAATTACCGATTGAAAACATATTTATTGTTTGATTAAGTCATTATTTATTCTAACACACTATAAATCATTGTTGCTCAGCTGTTAACATTTCAGTAGCAGTTGTTTACGTGTCCTTGTTTGGTGTTTAATAACATCAAATCCTGTAATTGCAGAAGAAATGATAGTGAGAGAACAAAAAATATTTTGAAAAGAACAAAAAGACAGATGAAGAAGACATAAGATATAAATGGGAAACTTGGCTGCAACTAAGCTTAGGCTCCAATGGTCATCACATCATCAAATTTTCAAAGCATGCAAATTCTTCAGAGGTCTAACACCTCTGTCATGTACTCAATTTCGGCCCCTCGATGGTCATGGATGGTCATGTCAGTTCCAGTAAGCCCAGATCGCAAAAACTGGCACAACAACTAGGAGTGCAGGGTACTGACCATGTACATTCCATACCACGTCCAGTGATGCCTTTGGGCAGAGGATGACATGGTGGCCAGTTGGTAGCTGATGGGGCTACCATGACCATGTACATTCCATACCACGTCCAGTGATGCCTTTGGGCAGAGGATGACATGGTGGCCAGTTGGTAGCTGATGGGGCTTTCGAGGCCTGTGTAATGGAGAGAATTTATCTAAGGTATCAGTTGATCAGTTAATATTATCTGCTCTTGTTTGTAACTTTGAGACTGAAAACTTGTGATTGAACTTTATTATCATTTGTAATCACAAATATGAGTATTCCTTTACTGCTTCTATAAATTTGACAAAGGTTGCTTGCTTTGCTCTTATTAAATTTATTGGCAAATTTTCTATTTGCAGAATTAAATTCTCTATTAGAATCATTTTGAACTTATGCACTGATTTCCTTATTACAAGTGTCTAAACCTTCTACAAAGAATAATAGGTCATTAACATTATTCCTTCCATAGAAACGTATTTCCTTACAAACAAATTGGGGCACTCTCCTTATTAAAACTTTTACTGAATGAATTTCTTTAAGTGGGTTGTCATAAAAATTTAGACTGAGATAGGTGTCATATAATATACTTTTATTATCCTACCCATGAGGTTTTGTAATATTTTGAATCTAATAATTCTACAATTAGCTTTTCTTGGGTTGTAGTAGACAAATATTTTCATTTAAAATTTTCTTCAAAATCTTCTATTAGTGAATTCATAAAAAAGCCGAAACACGTGTCTTTCAAATTCGAACCCCGAATCTAAATCCAAAAATTTGTAGTTCTAACTTCAAAATTGCCTAAATAGCAACACATTTTTGAAAAACACCGCCTCTCCAATTTAATCCTGTTGATGGGTAAGTTTCCAAAAATACCAAAACACAGGAGATCAAAAATTCTTTTCTAAAACACATTGTTGTGAAGACAATTTTGAAGCTTTAGCTACAAAAAATGGTATTGTATTATTCGTTAGAATTGAAAAAATACGTGTTTCGGTATTTTTGTAAATTCAACCATGAAGGGGGTTAAATAGGAGAGGGGGTGTTTTTCTGAAATATGTTGCTATTTAGGCAATTTTGAAGTTAGAACTACAAATTTTTGGATTTGGATTCAGGGTTCAAATTTAAAAGACACACGTTTCGCTATTTTTGGAAATTCGGCCAATAAGGGGGTGAAATACGAGATGCAAAAATAGATTTTCAAAAATATGGTGCTGTTAACTCAAATTTCAAGCTATAACTATGAAACTTAAGATATGGAGTCTTCATCACGATTCAAAAGAAACAAATGGTGCAGACCAACCAGCCAACGCATGCAAAGCAGCGGGGGTTCATCTAGTTCAACCTATACAAAAACCAGACAGCAGTTATTAGAGTCGAAGGTCATGAAAGGGACGCAGAGGTTGGGAAGGGAGTAAGACAGGGTTGTAGCCTTACCCCCATGTTGTTCAATCTGTACATTGAACAAGCAGTGAAGGAATACAAGGAGAAATTTGGAGAGGAAATTAAAGTTCAGGGAGAAGAAATAAAAACTTTGCAGTTTGCCGAAGAAATAGTAATTTTGTCGGAGACTGTAAAGGATCTGGAAGAGCAATTGAATGGAATGGACATGTCTTGTAAGGAAGATATAAGATGAACATTAACAAGAGTAAAGCAAGGGTAATTGAATGTAATGTCAGAAAATCAGGTGATGCTGAAGGAATTAGATTAGATAATGAGACAATAAAAGTAGTTGATGAGTTTTGTTATTTGCGTAGAAGATAACTTCTGATGGCCGAAGTAAAGAAGATATAAAATGCAGAATGCAAGCAAAATTTGTTAACATCCTATAATCCTATATTAATTTAAATGTTAGGACATCCTTTCTGAAAGTATTTGTGTGGAGTGTAACATTATATGAGAGTGAAACATGGATGATAAGGAGTTCAGACAAAAAGATGATAGAAGCTTTTGAAATGTGGTTCTACAGACAAATGATGAAGATTAGATGGGTAGATCACATAACTAATAAGGAGGTGCTTGACAGGATTGGGGAGAAAAGGAGTTTCTGACATATCCTGACTAAGAGAAGAGATAGATTGGTGGGACACATTCTGAGACATCAAGAAATTGTCAACTTAGCATTAGAAGGAAGAGTGTGGGGTAAAAATCATAGAGGGAGACCGAGGGATGAATACAGTAAGCAGATTCAAAAGAATGTAGGTTGCCGAACATTTTCTGAGATGAAGAGACTTGCACATCACAAGGTAGCATGGAGGGCTGCATCAAACCAGTCTGTGGACTGAAGGCCACAACAACACCAGCAACTATTTTAGAAGTCTTACAAGTGGACAAAAGCTATATCTCACTCTGTTGCATGCCTGCTAAATATCTTCACATGAAACCTATTTTTCTACTACCTTCCCAACATCCAAAATTCAAAGCTTTAGGAGATATCCATTCCATTTATTTCTTAAGGTTCATTTCTGGATCTCTAAATAGCAACATATTTCCAAAAAACACTCCCTCTCCAATTTAACCCCCTTGATGCTTGAATTTACAAAAATACCGAAACACGTATTTTTTAAATTCTAACGAACAATACAAATACCAATTTTTGTAGCTATAGCTTCAAAATTGTCTTGACAACAATGTTTTTTCGAAAAGAATTTTTGATCCTCTCTTTTACCCCTTAGTTTTTGAATTTCCAAAAATACTGAAACTCTCGTCTTTTTAATCCTATCAAGAGTTCATATCCTAAGTTTCATAGTTATAGCTTGAAATTTGAGTTAACAGCAACATATTTTTGAAAATCAATTTTTTGCGTCCTCTATTTTACCAACTTATTGGTTGAATTTCAAAAAAGCCAAAACACGTATCTTTTAAATTCAAAACCCGAATCTAAATCCGAAAATTTGTAGTTATAACTTTAAAATTGCCTAAATAGCAACATATTTTGGAAAAACACCCCCTCTCCAATTTAACCCCGGTGATGGTTGAATTTCCAAAAATACCAAAACGTGTATTTTTTTAACATCTAACCAACTGTACAAATATCATTTTTTGCAGCTCTAGCTTCAAAATTTTATCAATAGCAACGCATTTTCAAAATGAATTTTTGATCCTTTATTTAACCCTCTTACTTGTTGAATTTCAAAAAATACTAAAAATCATGGATTTTTAATAATGACGAAGATTCCACATCCGAAGTTTCGTAGTTGTAGCTTAAAATTTGAGTTAACAGCAACATATTTTTTAAAATCAATTTTTTTTGTCACCTATTTTACCCCCTTATTTGTCGAATTTAAAAAAATAACGAAACATGTGTCTTTTAAATTCGAACTGGAGTTAAAGACCGAAATTTTGTAGTTCTAGCTTCAAAATTGCCTACGTATTTTCAAAAAACGTTTCATCCCCTATTTCACCCCCTTGACGGAATATCGAAAAATTGCTTCTTAAATGACGCCTACAGAGTAAGATCAACACCCTCCACAAATTTCAAGTTTCTATCTTTAGTGGTTTGGACTGGATGATGATGAGTCAGTCAGTCAGTCAATTGGGACCCTTCTTTCATATATAGAGATATAACTCTTCACTCCCTATATTTTACCTCTGCTACCTTCAGAATGTGAAAGAGTGTATTCCAGTTGACATTGTCAAAAGGTTTCTCCAAATTTACGAATGCCAAAAATGTAGGTTTGCCCTTCCTTAGCCTATCTTGTAAGAAAAGCCATAATGTGAGTATTGCCTCCCAAGTTCCTATATTTCTCCTAAATCCAAACTGATCTTTTCCAAGGTTGGATTGCACAAGTTTTTCCATTTGTCTGTAAATAATTCGTGTCACTACTCTGAAACCATGACTTGTCAATTTCACATTTGTCTGCTCTTGTTTTCTTTGGAATTATGATATTCTTCTTGAAGTACAGAGGGTATTTTCCCTGTATCATACATCTTACTTACCAGGTGGAACAATTTTTTCATGACTGGCTCTCCTGACAATATCAGCAGTTCAGAGGGAATATCATGTACTCCAAGGGCCTTGTTTCAACTCAGATCCTTCAGCACTCTGTCAAATTCTTCTTGCAGTATCATATCACCTAACTTTTCTTCCTTTCTGCAGTCTCTCAAGTTTTAATCTGCAGTTCATAAACAATATGTTATGGTGAGAGTCTATATTGCCCCTGGATATGTCTTACAGTTTAAAACCTGGATTATAAACCTTTGCCTTACCATTATAAAATCAATCTGGTACCTTCCAGTGTCTCTTGCTCTCTTCCAAGTATACAGCCCTCTTTCATGATGCTTAAACCAAGTGTTGATGATCATTAAATTGTGCTCTGCACAAAATTCTACCAAGGAATCTCCTCTTTCATTCCTTTTTCCCAGTCCATATTCACCAAGCACATTTCCTTCTCTTTCCTTTCATACTGCTGAGTTCCAATCCCTCATGAAAATCAAGTTTTTGTATTCCTTAACTTTTTGAATGATTTCTGTTATCTCCTGATACATTTCTTCTATATCCTTATCATTGGCTTTGCTAGTTGGCATATAAACTTGCACTACTGTGGTCGGCGTAGGTTTTGTGTCTATCTATGCTACAATAATGTGTTCACTATGTTATTTATAATAACTTACCTGCTTTCCTATTTTCTTATTCATTATCAGACCTACTCCTGTGTTACCACCAACTGATTTTCTATCTATAACCCTGTACTCACCTGACCAGAAATCTTGTTCATCCTTCCACCAAACTTCACTAATCCCTACCACATCTAACTTAAACCTATCCATTTCTCTTTTCAAATTTTCTAACTTCCCTATGTGATTAAGGGTTAGAACATTCCACGCTCCAACCTGTAGAATGCCTGTTTTGTTTTTCTTGATGACAACATCCTCCTAATTAGTCCCTGCCTGGAGATCCAAATGGGGGACTATTTTACCTCTGGATTATTTTACCCAAGATGGTGCCATCATCATATATTCATATAGTAGAGCTGCATGATCTTAGGAAAAGTAACAACTATAGTTTCCCCTTGCTTTCAGCCATTTGCAGTAACTGCATGGTGAAGCCATGTTAGCTAATATTATAATGTCAGCTTAGTCAATCATCCAGACTGTTGCCCCTGTAACTACTGAAAAGGCGGCTGGCCCTCTTCAGGAACCACATGTTTGTCTGGCCTCGCCACAGATATCCCTCCACTATGGTTGCACCTATATTACGGCTATCTGCATCATTGAGGCACACAAGCCACCCCACCTCAGCACACAGTATATACATTGGCAAAATTATTAATCTAAATTAGTTTCAAAATTTTCTTGTACTTTGTTGCTAACAAAATTCTGTGGTGTCAGTGTCTCTTGTACTAATGCACTGTATGAGACAGTGCTCAACAGGTCCACATTGTATGCGCAGATAACCATCACTTGCATGCAGGCAGGATATGCTTTCATCACTGAAGATCACAGCTTGCCATTATGATCTGCCACTACTGCCTTTACAAGTACAATGATCTTGTCTGTACTGCATGGATATCCAAAATGTCATCTACAGATGAAAAAATATTTATGATACCATTGGAACCAGCTTCATTGTAAAATTGATGTTGCACATACAACGTGTGACTCAGTGCTCTGAAAATACCATCCCACCACTTGGAAGGCCACAATTTGAGACCTTTCAGACTCACTCAGTAGAATGTCTGAAAAACACAAATGCATCTCCATAGCGTTTTGTCTGTCTGTGCTTCATACATTGACATCCCACTGAGCCTTATGGCTGCAAACATTCTCTGTTAAAGGGTACACACAGATGGCATTCTGCAAACTGTCACTATGCTTTCTACTGCCAAATGACATTAAAATCATAATCATTGTTGAAATGAGATAGAATGGCTGGCCAGTACTTACCTTTGTGCTGTACTGCCGATAGTAACACAAATGAAGAAACAGAAAAAAGGGGACAAAAAGGACAAGCTTTCAGAACACAGTTCCTTCATCAGGAGGGAGAGAAGGGAAGAAGAAAGGATGGGAACGGAAGGGAAATGCAATTCATCACCTAGGGCATGAAGGTGGTGTATCGGGAGTGTGGACGTCAGAGATACTGCATGTATGTACTGAGCCAAGCCAGAGAGGATATATACATACATGCAGTATCTCTGAGGTGGCATCTTCAATCATCAGATCAAAAACAATGTTACCTTTCCAGGTGCAACATTTTTTTTTTCCTTTTTTTATTGGCATTGCATATTATACCTTGTTCAAATGTTTGTAAACCTAGCGTACCCAACTTCCAAGATAATAAATCTTATGAATTACAAATCACTTAAATTGAATCATGATAAGGACAACACACACATCCATATCCAAAGGAGGACTTGACCCTCCAGTAGGGATGATTGCACAGTCCATAGCATGGCAGGTACATTGAATATCTACCTGCATATCTACATAGATACTTTGCAAGTCACATTGAAGTGCATGGCAGAGGGTTCATCACAACTGCTTTTATGATATTTCTCTACAGTTTCATTCTCTAATAGCTCATGGGAAAAAGAAAAATCCAAACATTTCTGTCTTCAATCTGATTTCTCTTTTTTTATTGTGATGATCATGTCTTCCTATATAGATGGGTGCTAACAAAATATGTTCGTATTCGTAAGAGAAAGTTTGTGAAAGAAATTTCACAAATAGATCTTGCTGCAATTCATAAGACATTTCTTTTAATGATTTTCATCCCAATTTGTGCATCATTTCCATGACACTCTCTCC
The DNA here is from genome assembly GCA_026315105.1 of Locusta migratoria. Classification (NCBI taxonomy): domain Eukaryota; kingdom Metazoa; phylum Arthropoda; class Insecta; order Orthoptera; family Acrididae; genus Locusta; species Locusta migratoria. The sequence continues at coordinate 316,693,113 of CM048747.1, read as the reverse complement.
TCTATATCGTGATAATACAAAATGAGCCACCCTTCTCTGAACTTTCTCTAAATTGTCCATCATTCCCACCCGCTATGGTTCCCCCAATGTGCAACAGTACTCCAAAATAGGACACACAAGTATAGTGTAGGCAATTTATTTAGTAGAATTGTTGCATCTTCTAAGTTTTTCTGCCAATGAAACATAGCCTTTGGTTCACCTTCCCTACAATATTTTCTGTGTGTCTTTTTCAATTTAATTGTTCGTAATTGTTATTCCTAGGCATTTAGTTTAATAGACAGCCTGTATATTTGACTGATTTATCGTGTAACTGAAATTTAATGGATTTCTTTTTTAGTGACAAGAATTTGTATTCACAAGAATGATACTTTCTGACTATGTGTTGTCTATAAGCCAGTAGGTCATTATCTAACGCCCGTCACCCCTTTTCGGAATGACTCAAACTGAGCCCTAATATTTTCCTGAATCACGGAAATTTTTATTAGTTCACAGTCTATAACAAAGTCATTCCACTGTAGGTGAAGTTGAACTTATCTTATATGCTGGCTAAGGTATATTGCGTTGTGAGCTGTCTTCGGCATTCACTAAAACATTTGATTTTACAGGATCGTTTCGTAAATTAGAAACATGTCCCTTGATATGGAAACGATTTTATTTCCACTTAAACAATGTTTAAATCAATTACATTATTGCACCATCATAAACTGCAGTGGCAAGCCAATCGAACTGCTTACAGGCTTGTGGCTGCTAGAAGACTCTCAAAAGACTAACTAAACAATGGTTTCTCTCAAACATCTTTCTACGTAACCGCATAATAAGATTGATGACAAAGTTTTGTAATTCACAATTAAACAATATTCTTTTAAATTTAATATGCCAAAATACAGAAATTAAAACATTACATTTAAGCTTTGACTATTTATCTCAATGTATGTACTTGTTTCATGAAATTTGTATTTAAAAGTAGTACACAAATTCAAAGTCACCCTTTTGACTAGTGTTTACTGTGCTCAAATTATTTACATTACGTGTGTTTTCGAAGTGCACACATATTTGTTTTGTCAATATTGTGTAGATGTACTATTATTATGACATGGAATTTTAATGTGTTTCAGTTTAAGGTCTAATTTTTTATTAATATGGATTTGTATATGGTTGTTGTAGTTTTGTTAATTTCGAAGATAGTTTCTTAGTACCAAATGGATTATTAATTTTAGTGCATGAAAAATTATCAGTATTTAATTTAGGATCCAGTGATATATAAAACATGGTCTGCCCTAATTTATTTAAACAAAAGGTATATATGAAATCATGTTGTGCAATAGTTATTACATGTAGTATTGTTGTTTTTATACAAATTAGTATCTATATAGGTTCAGCAATTTCCGAAACTAAGTGTAATGCATTTTTAGTGTTTGCAGTTATTATTTACGAAAGAATTAAAAACTGAAAATTACGTAAAGTTCAGCCAAAGTTATATTTAAATCAACATACTATTTCTTAAAAGCGTTTTACTAATAGTGTTAATAGCATTTCAAACTGAAGGCGAAAATGTGATTTTACATGTCCGGTAATTAAGTTTTATTTTAGGTGTCAGATATTTTGTGTTTCTATGTTGGCAACTGATTTATGTATGGAGCATGCAACATAGCAGAAACGTTACAATTCTCTTCAAGGTAGTTCATAATATTTGAGGACGGTATATGTTCTAAAATCCTGCTGTATACCAATGTCAATGATATAGGCCTGTAATTCACTCATATTGCCTTTCTTGAATGTTGGAGTGACCTGTGCAACTTTCCATTTCTTTGGGTATGGAACATTTGCTGAGTGAGTTGTTATATATTATGATGGCTAAGTATGGGGCTATTTCTTTAACATACTCTGTACTGTAAAAGAATAACATGTACACATAAATCTTTTTATTATTATTAAATTGATGACTTCACACTTTTCGTTATTAAGTGTGAATTGCCAATTTTTGGATGGTGCAGATATCTTATCTAAATCATTTTGCAGTTGCTTTTGATCTTCTGTTGACTTTACTAACCAATAAATGACAGCATCATCAACAAACAGTCTTAAGAGAGCTACTCAGATAGTCTCCTAAATCGTTTATAAAAATTAGGAATGCCAAATATCACTTCTGTTCTGCTTGATGACTTGCCATCAACTGTAATGTACTATGTCCTTTCAGACAGGAAATCACAAATCCAATCTCATAAGTGTGGCAATATTCCATAAGCATGCAATCTGATTAGAATATGCTTGTGAGGTACATTATAAAAAGCCTTCCAGAAATCTAGAAATATGGAAACAATTTGACATCCCTTGTCAATAGCACTCATCACATCATGTGAGTCTAGCTAGCTGTGTTTCACAAGAATGACACTTTTGAATCAATGTTGAATATGGGTAGTTCAAAATATTTGTTCTAAAATCCTGCTGCAAACTGACATCAATGATATAGCCCTGTAATTCTGCAGATTACTCATATTGCCTTTCTAGAATATTGGAGTGACCTGTGCAACTTTCCAGTCTTTGGGTACAGAGTGTTTGCTGAGTGAGCGGTTGTATATGATAGCTAGGTATGGGGCTATTGCGTCAGCATACAGTAAAATGAACCTAATTGGTATACAGTCATGATCAGGAATTTGTTAAGTGTTCTAAGTTGCTTTAATAATCCAATTACACACGCTGGGAGCAGTTCTTGATACAAATTATGGAGTATTTGCTTTGTCTTCTGTGGTGAAGGAATTTCAGAAAGATGTGCTAAGCAATTCTACTTTAGCAGAACTGTCATTGTAACATCACCAGTTATATTGTTTAATGAAGGTATTAATTGTGTTTTGCCACTAGTATACTGTACATACAACCAGAATTTCTTATGATTCTGTTCCAAAATATGTGGTAGAGTTTCATTGTGGTAGTAAATCTTCAGCTCCTTAGAGACAGAGTATTATGTAATTCAATAAAAACATGTAGATAACTTGCTTAATCTTTAGCATTCCAATTAGTGAGGTGACAATTACCTGTGCTTGATTTTGTAACAAATTGTTTAAACTGAGGTAAAATGTACTGTGTGTATACAGATTAATAAAGTGTGTATAGGGATCAGACTGAGTAATTTGGAGGAAATTTGATGATTAGTTAATAAAATGATGCGTTGAATTACATCTTTCTTTCCAGAACATTATAAACTTATCTACACTGAATTAATGAATATAGAAGGAGACTGAGGCATGAAATAACTGATTTATATCTGTAAATGTCCTTTAAAGAGTTTCCTATTCAAAAAGCCATGAAACAATGATAAATATATAAATAAAGCAATATAAAACATAATGTGAACTATATTAAACTGTCAAATATTCAATGAATGACAAAAGTATTATCCATTTTTACACTTTGTACTATTTATTCCCTGTATTTAGATGCTATGGAAATGTTAGGGACATTGAAATCCACAAATGTAAATAAGTAACTATTAACAACCATAGTACATTGTTAACTGATGTATGTATTCGTATTTGTGAGATACAATGCAAAGAAACTGTTAAGCTTTGTGTAATCTAATATTTGGTGTAGCCTATGTAAAATCATTTTGTGTTATACTTGTTAATTGTTATCCAATTAATGTCATTCTTGTAAAAATATGTTTGTAATGTCAATTCTTAAAAGATCTATATACAGCAGTGCCAGAGGGCACTCTGTAGTTTAATAAGTTCTGGAGTAAGTTGTTGTTGTAGACAGTTCTAGAGAGTGTGAGTTGAAGTTACAGTTCGACTTTCAGTTTGTAATGTTATGATGGTGCTTCTGAAATATGGCATTTGTTTTTTGAGAGATTTAGTATTATATGGAAGATTTTCAAGGAAAATGTTATGGATGATTAAAGATTAGAAAATGAATTGCTGGAGTTCTTTCTTTATTTGAACAATACACACCAGGACACTAAAGCGAGGAGATAAACCCTGAGTACAAAAGATAAGTACCATTTTATGTGTCACCTGAAACTTGAATCATTGCTCAGAATTTGTTGTTGTTGTCTTCAGTCCAGAGTCTGGTTTGATGCAGCTCTCCACAATACCCTATACTGAGCAAGCCTTTTCACTTCCACATAAGAACGGCAACCTACATCTGTTTGAATCTGTTTACTGTATCCATCTCTTGGTCTTCCTCTACGATTTTTACTCCACACACATTACAGAATCAAAATGGCATTACTTTGAATTCATAAAGGCTGTCAGGTGTAATAAAAGCTGTCTTATCTCTATCTGCTTCATCAACCTCTATTTGCCAGTAAACTGTCTGCATGTCTATAGTTGAGAAGTATGTAACTCCTTTCAAGCAGTTGTCGCCAATGTGCGGCAGTGGGTAGATAGCTTTCTTTGTGATTTTGTTCAGCTGCCAATAGTCAACACATATTTACCACATGCCATCCTTCTTCTTTACGAGGACCACCAGAGACGACCAAGGACTTTCCGAAGGTTGAATAATGTCATTGTGCAACATTTTCTCCATTTCCTCACAAATTATCCATCTCTCAGCTGGTGACACTCTATACAAACGCTGGCTAATTGGTGGATGATCCCCAGTATTGATACAGTGCCTTATCATGGGCTGTTTCGTCTGAATTTTCACTTGCTGAGATCTGAATGTACCCAAAAATTGGCGTAGTATTGCTAACACTTGCTGGCATTGTTCCTTGGTCATTCCTGGCCCTATTGGCAGTTCCATGAGTGTTTCCACCAGTGTGTTGTCTGTGCTAACAGCAGAGTGTGGGTCTTCGTTGATGACTTTGAGCTCGTCATCCTGGATTGGTTCAGCTGTCCCAATACACATTCCTTTGGGGATAAGTTGTGACTGCACATGACAATTAGTGATCCAAATCTCTCCTCAACCACCAGTAAAGCTTATGACAGGCACTGGTGTGTAAATTTATTTGGTGAGCCTAATAAAACTTGTACTATCAACAAGCATTTCACAGTTTAACTGGTCATCTGTGTTTGGGACAGCAACTCTTCTCATTGTCAATGGTGGGATTTTCACATTGTCAACAGCAAATAACTTCCCAGAAAATTCTGTATCATGTGTACCAGTCAGAACAACTTCCCCAATCTGCAGCTCAGATCTTTCACAGTCAATGATAGCTTGGGATGCCTGAAGACATTATGACTACATTCTGTTAAAACAACAAATTCAAATAGCTGGGTACTGTCGTTGATGGTTATTCTTGCGATACCAGTTCCTGCTGGCTGGACATACTTTCCATTTGCAACCTTCAGCACATTTGCCCCCATATCACAGAACATTGTCTTCTTTAGTGTGTGGTGGTGATTATCCAAGAATACAGAGAAAGAAACTGCTGAATCAACCAGTGCCCAGACAGGTTGGCCATCTTTTATGGCATCAATGAGATTTCCTGACCTCTTAGTGACTGTTGTTCACGGAGGATTTTCATCTGCAGCGGCCTCACCTCTGTAGATTGTCATCTTGCTTCGTTTTCATGGGCGTGGCGACTAGGGGAGCAACTGGTACCCCTGTACAGCGACGATGAACGGTAGCGGTGCGTCAGGGTGTGCATTCGTCCAGAGTACGGTGATGGGCTTCTTCCCATAGGTCAACTGCCTGGGATAGAACTGCTCTGAAAGCTGATGTCTTGTGACAAAATAATCATTGAATACTCGCCTTCTCTCTCTGCAGTAGTGTACGACATGTCCAGGGTGCTCACAGTGGAAACATAGTGGTGTGTTGTCTTCTGTCCTACAGATGCCTGTTCTTCTGTGGGGTGCCATACTTGCTGGGGAAATTGGTTGTGGCCCCCTACATATGTGCCGTTTGGTGACTGCAGTGTAAGTCTTAGCAGGGTGACACCATTCTTCACGTTGGGTGTGACTGGTGGGGCAGGCAGAAACTAATGTCTGAAATACCTCTTCCTCAGTGGCATTGGCTCCCTCATGACTTACAGGGCTTACATCCATGGTCATAATCTGTTGCTCGCTTGGTCTAATAGTCCTGACTGCCATAAATTGTTGTAATTCTTCTCTCACAATTTGTCATATGAGAGAAGCGAAGTTATGCTGGTCTTCCACAATGGCCATAGGGACTACATGGGGGAGTCTGTCATACTTCTTTCGTCCAACCCTCCTCTGTTGCATCTCTTCAGTATGCTGGCACCACTTGATGAACTCTTCCATCATAGTGACATATTTTATCAGAAGAGCTTGGTACATGTCTTCTGCAATACCCTTCATCAGGTGCATGATTTTGTCGGCCTCAGTCATATTCATATTGACTATGTTACACAGGGCAAAAACATTCTGTTTGTTTGACTGGGTCAGCTCACCATGTCATTGGGCCCGGGTCTTCAGTTGTTCTTCTGACAAGCGGATTTGTCGCTGGTGGTCTCCAAATGTCATCTTAAGTTCCATCTGGAATGTTTCCCAGTCATTCAGCTTCTCTTTGTTGTTTTCAAACCACTGCTGGGCTCTTACGTCCAGATAGAAATAAACGTTGGCCAAGCACATTGTATGATCCCACCTGTTATACTTGGCGACTCGGTCAAACCCTTTTAGCCATTTGTTGGGGTCCTGTCCAGCATCTCCACAGAACACCGATGGGTGTCTGATGGGCAGCTTGATTAACACTGGTTTCATGCCCATGGTTCTTCTGATGATATGGACTTTTTGAAGGATGTACTCGTTATATCCCTTGTATTCCAGTTCTAGTCCATGTAAGCAACGGTTTTTACATTGCCTAATTAGAGCCATGGTGATGCAGCTGCGCAGGATACCCGGCGGCCCCACCAAAAAATGTCATGTTGAAATGGAAGCGGCTTGACTTTGAAGGCAGAATTATTGGCTGAACACAGCACTTATACTGAAAGCAAATTGCAAACTGAAACATACACTCAGCAATGACTGCCGCTCGGGCAGAGTGCTCTGCTATTTATACACAGACAGAATGATCCAGAAATTAAAAGAATAGATAACATAAGAAACAAGTAGAAATTACAAGTGATCATAAGAAACATGTAGAACATTCTGGAAATGTTAATTACAAAGAAATAATTTTTTTCTGGTGGACGGGATTGAACTGGCAACCTTCAGCACCACAATCAGTGACGCTATCCTTTTTGCCACATGGGCAGGCGGTTAACGTGGGGGGTTAGAAAATTTAAATTCATTGTACACTGGAAAGCTGAATTGTTTGGATTTGATATGCAATCTAAAAATATATGATTTTGTCTATAAGATAGCCAATGTGGTCTTGGGTCTGCAGCACTGGAAGAAAAAGCATCTATGTGGCTCAGAGCCATGTGTCATTTAAATGATTTTTATGAATTTGTGGCTGCACTGAAGCAAGACTAATTTCATTTGATCTGCCACCAAATTATCAAAATCAGTGGATAACATAGATACCAATGAGTATTGGTAAATTTTCTGGCTATTTATTAGTAAATGCACAAAAAAATTGATACCTAGTAAATGCTTTTGTCTAGATGAAATGCCACACAACCTGCTCCTAGACTGCAAAAGTTGCCAAAAATTAAACTACAGTTTGTGTGTGTGATCTGCTTCTATTGGTGGACATGTTTAAAAAAGAATAGTAGGAAATAATACCAACCACAAACTGCTAGCATTGCAGTCATCCTACAGGATGACATTACAACATCTATACCTACTGGTGCTTTGGGGCCACCACTATAGCAATGATTCACTTCATAGAGTTATCCCCTTGAAATAAGACAATGACCACACTAGGGTCCACATACCTTAACACATTGTGGACAGCACCCAAGCAGGACTCATTCAGTGGTAGTAAGGTGGATGGCACTTGAGTCTGACTCGTGCAATGCTAAAAAATTGTAGCTGCCATTCACAACCTGCCCTCTGTTGGTAACTACATAAAATGCAGAAGGAATGATCTCTGCATTGTGCTGCCACATAATAAGTTGAGTTTTAACTATTTTTACACGAAAAAGGACCTTGTATTTCCTGCTCTCTGCTGAACCAAATACTGTTTTTGTCTGATATTAGTAATGCTGTCTGCTGAGTGTTCGCACTATGCATATTCTCGACATGGCAAATTTAGATAAGAGAGATGTTTTCAATGACCTGGAAGAGGAAACAGATGATTCTGGTTCAGAAGGAGAAGCTGATTATCTGTAAGAAACATATGTACAAGTTTTTTGGGAATACAAACATGATTTACTTTAAAAAATATAATAATGGAAAGTTCAGGTTGGAATAAATAATATAGTGAGGACAGTTTACAACTCACCGCAAAGACGTGGTGACGAGCTGCGACAGGCATATACAAAAGACATACACATACAACACATTCAGCTATCGGCCATGGCCTTCTTCAGAAAATAGAGCACTCACGCAATCACACAGGCACACAACACAGTCATACAACCATCACCTCCGACTGCCACACTTCGAATTGTGGCAGTCGGAGGTGATGGTTGTATGACTGTGTTGTGTGCCTGTGTGATTGCGTGAGTGCTCTATTTTCTGAAGAAGGCCATGGCCAATAGCTGAATGTGTTGTATGTGTGTGTCTTTTGTATGTGCCTGTCGCAGCTCGTCGCCACGTCTTTGCGGTGAGTTGTAAACTGTCCTCACTATATTATTTACTTTAAAAAATGTGTATCTGAAAATTTTAATATTTAAAAAAATATTTTTTTGAATTCATAGAAGAGGTTTCATTGTTCAAATGAGGCAGCAAACTCAATTATAGCATTTGTGGTTAGAATGTGGTAATTTTCAAAGAACTTGATAAAAACAGCAGTCTGGCTGTCCCATCCAGGGTGACTTACACCAGTTGTGAATGTGTTAAAACTCAGCCTGTATTCTGGACCTATCCCATCAAGGACACTGTGCCACAGTATTGAGGAAACGTATGGTGAGTGCCTAAGTGTTAACAGTGAGAACCACAATCAACCAAATAGTCACACAAAGGCCCTGAAGATTCATAGATTCATTGTTAACTCTGGAAGACGTCCACTTGACGGGTGCGAGAGGAAGAGCATCAGCCGAGCACCACTAAGGATGTTGACTCTTGGCCATTACCCCCTTCCCGTCCCCAAAAAAATGGACTCTGACCTTGCAACGAACTCAGATGTCTGCTCTTTTATCCTACCTGGAGCAGGGGGGGGGGGGTGCATCTGTGAAGTGGTTTTTCTATTTGTGGAATTCAGTACTCAATTTTTGATGCAGAAATTATTTATCCTTTGCATATCTCAAGTGGCTTTATACATGGAAGAACTTTAATTTTGTCTACTTTTTGTGGAGTTGAGAACTTTCATTTCTATTTTGTCTATACTCACACTTTTGTATCATTGTCACATCCTCCTGTTCCAGTAGGGTACAGTTTGCATAAAGAAAAGAAAAAGAAGAAAAGAAAAAACGTGGTAATTCCATGGGGGCTCTAATCTCTCTAATTTTATCCTTGCAGTTGTTTTGTAAGATAGACATAGGAGGAAGCAATATATTGGTTAACTCTTTTAAAAATATATGCCTTCAGACAGAAGCCCATTCCATGATACAGAACGTCTCTCTTGCAGCATCTGCCACTGTAGCCTCCTAATCATCTCTTTGATACTCTTGTATTTACTAAATAAGCTCATAATGAAACATGCTGCTCTCCATTGGATCTTCTCGCATGTGAAGTACCAAGCATGTGATTCCTTTCTCCTGTGTATGGAATATTAAAAAAAAAAACTTATGGGTATGCAGCCAGGTATTAAAATCAGTCTTAGCCAGTATTTCTGCTGGAGCACACTTTGCCATTCTCAAAGCAATACTGCAGTGAGAGAGCAAAGTGCAATGACATTTAAAACATCAGTTCTCAGTGACAACAGAAACACACACTGAGCAAGCAAGCACATAGTGCCATCACATCTCCAAAGATGAAAACAACAGCAATCTCAATAATTTACATCATTTTGCAGCAGGTGAGGTGGCATTAATTTTGTCCCTGTTTTTGAACAAGTGAGATTCGCATTCCATGTAGAATTCAAACAAAAACCTCCATACCTATTCAGCAGGTTATCCCCTAGTTTTATTTCATTCACTTCCTTGATAACACAATCCCAGTAACTGGAAGTGCATGCCAATATTTCCACAATGGGCTAGTAATTATAGCACAGAGGTGACACCTAAGTAATTACAATATGTTGGCAGCATTTCTAACAAGACTGTCCATATTTTACATAAATGTGACATGAAATGTGTGTTTTGACCACCTTCTAAAATTAAGGCACTGTTAGGGTCTGTTAAGAATGATTTGGGTTTGAGCAAGGCCTCTGTCTTCTGTATCCCATGCAGCTTGTGGCATGTCATATATTGGTCAAACAATTAGGACTATTGATAACTGATGTATTGAGCATAAATGCCACACACATTTGCGACAACCTAACAAGTCTCCTGTTGCCAAACACTGCTTGGACAGAAGTCCCCAGATGGAATACAAGAAAACATAAATTTTGGCATGCACTTCCAGCTCCTTGGATTGTATTATCAAGGAAGCGATTGAAATGAAACTAGTAGATAACTTGCTAGATAAGGATAGAGGTTTGTTTTTTAATTATGCATGGAATCCTTCTCTCTCACTTATCCAAAAAAAAAAAAAAAAAAAAAAAAAAAAATTAATGCCACTTCAACTGCAGAAAACATGTTTATTGTGAATATTGTTGTTGGTTTCTGTTGTCATTGCGAAATGAAGTTTAAAACAATGTTGCACATTGCTCTCCCTTACATATTTCAATTTAGTATTAAGCTATAAATTTCACTTTGGAAAATGTATGTGAGACTTTTGACAAAGGAGAGATCAGTGATGGAAATATACTGTGAGATCAGCAGGTAGGATGAAATTTGATCCTGTACTAGATTAGCATGATAAAAATGGGCATACCTGAAATTATATTCACTTGCAGTTTTTTTAAAGTCATTTAAACATATTACTTACTTATAGTGGTGATCATATCTTTCTTTCAGCACTGAGAGAGATGGCGCAGTGGTAATGCACTGGACTCGCATTCGGGAGGTTGGTGGTTCAAATCCACCTTTGGCCATCCTGATTTAGGTTTTCTGTGATTTCCCTAAATTATTCCAGGCAAATGCTGGGATTGCTCCTTTCAAATGGTCATGGCCAATTTCCTTACCCATCCTTACCCAAGACTCCGAGCGTTAGCTCCATCTCTAATGACCAAGCTGTCAACAGGATGTTAAAACCTACACTTCCTTCCCTTCCTTTCTTTCAGCAAATGAATTCTGTGTAGAACAATTTCCTTTTAATTTTGTACATATGTAATACCTGATGGACATTTTTTTATTGATTTAGATTGATCATATTAGGGCCATTAGGCCCTCTGTTACACTGAACCTATGTTTTATACATATAATACATTTTACATCTGAGTTACCTATAATATAACAATGGTTTTAAAAGATAAATGATTAATAAGGTATTAATAACATAATTTAGGCAGGTTGAATACATGTAAAAGGATGTAAATAAATAGAACTTAAATTTAATAAATTAATACTAGCAGTATTATTGAGACAGCTTCTGGTACTGCTGATGTAATAATAAAAATAACAACATTGATATTAGCAGATACAAAATGTACTTTTGAATATGAAGAAACTAGTTAAAGCACAGCGAATTCTGGTAGAAGGAAGGTAGGAAATATGTGCCTGGAAAGAGCAATGGCAATCTGAGAACATCTGGGAGGAGGAATGGATGTTACATTGTGAATGGATGTGATATTGTAGTAGGAGCTTAGAGGAATGGAAAAGGACATAATTATTGCCTTAGCAGATAATCCATTAAGTGTTGTTTGAAGCTAGCAGTATTATTCAGTTCTCTGATATAGTGAGGGAGATCTTTCCAGAGTCTGGTTCCTGCAACTGAAAAGGACTTTCAGAAAGCAGTTGATTGATGGATAGGAACAGAAAGGGTTTTTCTCTGATAGGAATGTGTATTTCTGTTATGTTGATCAGAACAAGAGTGTTAAGGTCAAGAAAAGATATGAAGGGTAGTGTATGTTCATTGACAAGAATGTAGATGAAACAGAGTGTATGACAATCCCTGTGCTTGTCAACACAGAGCCATGAGATCTGCATATAAGATAATGAAATGTGATCAAAGAGACAGATGTTACATATATATCAAACACAGCAATTCACAACTAGTTCCAGATGTGAGCATTCCCAAGAAAGACCTTGCAAGATAACACCGCTGTAATCAATAACTGGGATTACAAGTGTTTGTACAAGTTTCTTTTTAAGGTCAAGAGGAAAGAACTTCTTATATTTTTGTAGGGCATGAAGAGATTCTGATGACTTCTTACACACTGCGGCTGTGTTCTCAACCCAATTTAGTTTGTTGTCTATTGTCACTCCTAGACTTTTTGCCAAAAGCAAAAAAATAGATATTTTGTGACTTTTAATATTAATGATGGTAGAGATTCACGATATTTCTGGCTAATAAGCTTAGAATGTCCTACTAGAATCACATTTGTTGGATTTTTATAGTGCACATAGGGCACTACTAAAATTCTTGATTGCTGCCTTCAGGTTGATACAATTGAAGGTCATCAGCATACAGGTGGTATTTACAAAAGGATAAAGCAGATGACATTTCATTCATGTACACTGAAAAGAGTATCTAATCAAATACCAAGCCCTGTGGTATGACTGACAGTACCTTTTTAATTTGTGACTTTGTGATGCCAAACATGACACACTAATGATGTGATGTCAAGTATGAGTGAAACCATTTCACCACACTTTGAAAGACATTTAGGCTGCTAAGTAATATATTGAAATTCCTACTGTCTAAGGCTTTGCTAAAGTCTAAGAAGCACATGATAGTCCCTTATTGTCTATCCAACACCTGCTTCAGGTAGTCTGTTACTTTTATCAAAGCAGGCATGCTGCGATATTTGAGGTAAGCTGACTGGTGTTTGTCAAGAAGGTTGTTGGTAGCCAAGTAGCTGGTTACCTGGCCATGTACTATATATTCTAGGGCTTTGGATAGTGCCAGAAGAATGCAGATAGGTTAGTAATTAAAGTGTGCTGTGGCAATGTCCTTTTATGACAGTGGCTTAACTAGTACATGTTTTAATGTAACTGTATCAGGGAAAACACTTGTGGGTAAGGACTGATTGAATATATCCATTATTATAGGTAGTAGTGAATCAATAATCAGCTTTATCATTTGGACTGTGATACCATCATCCCAAGAAGATAATGATGTAATATGCATAATGGATTTTTCCAGTTTTTCCAGTAAGATGCTCAAGACAAAACTTATCGCAGTTACCATCAGTTACCCTCATGAAGTGGACAATACGTGTCTGTTTTGTTCGATGATTGATTTTAGTGGTAGGTGATGTGAAGTACTGATTCAGTTATGGACTTATGCATTAGTGCAAGAACATTAGATGATTAATTAATACTGTTGTGAGATGATGATGATATATCTATTACTCTAATTCAGCAGTTGTAGCTATTATCACTTAAGACAATCTGTGCTCTTTAATGTATAATGCCATGTTATTCTTAACAATTTTTACGTCACTTTCATCAGTCAATGGGCCTGCCAGCTGCTGTACAAATATGAGCATTGAGATGAATCTGTTTACAACCTGGTCACTTGTTCTGATTTCACTTTCTGCTGAGAACTAATTTATCTAGTGATATTTCAGCTCCATATTTTATTTTTCTGGTACTTGTAACATTTTCTAATATGCCTAAATTACCCTACTTGTTAGTCCCTTGACAACCTTTGGCAAAGAAAACCTGAAGCATCTGACTTAGCCCAGTATTGGGCCTAAATATTGGCATCTCCAGTCATGAAAAAGTAAAGTAAGTTGTTATATAAAGGATGAAAATTAACTGTTGAATACACCACTCAAGTTTATAAAATTGACCCATCTCATTTATGAAGGACTTAAACATCAATGTGAAAGCTGATTAATTTTCTTGGTTTTTTTTTTTTAACTGTTGTTAGATGAATGGAACTAATACTGCTATGAGGAACTGGTGGTATTAGAATGGACACATTTAGTAAATTCAAATGCTTTATTTACCTTACAGCTTCTTGATGTGCATTGTCATCAAACATTAATAACAATGAAAATAACAAATTTATAGCTTGGTGGTGTGATATGAAATATTTATTTAAAAAAAGTCACATATAATTTCATTCACGCAATTGAACATCATCAGTGTAGATGTCAAGTTATGAGAACATAAAACATTTAACAATCAGATCCATAAAACATGTAATACAAGATCTTTCTGGTGCATATATAATACTATGACAAATGTACTAAGTACAAGATAGATACATAAATCAATGAAAATAACAATAAGTCATAACATAATAGAAAAATGCATAACATAGTTATGTGTTTGACTAGATAATAATTAATTCCACCCTGCATGGCATACCATAAAACAAAAGTATGTTGCTTATTTAAAATTCTAGTTCCAAAACATTTACTGGTACTGTGTAGACATTTTCAGATAACTTGTTGAGCAGACAGGACCAAAATATTTTTAGGTGTTAAAGGTACTGGGCAGTTTAGCATATTACACACTAATTTATAACTTAGGGAAAGTCACAAAACAAATTTTTCTCAGTAGCCACTTCAAATATATTTTTAATGAAGGAAATTGTTCAAATGTTTGTAAATCTTATGGGACTTAATTAATGAAGTTCTTCCACAGTGACACAGTAACATTAGTCAACATGTTCTGTTAACATTTTTTTAATTCTTATGTATTTATTTATTTTTACATATACTGTAGTTGGCATAGTCTAGTGGCAGGGCATTTTCTGAACACAGAGATCTTGAGTTTGAATTCTGGTCAGAGCACAGATTTTTTCAATCTGTCTTTACACCAGCATGTCACATATTTGCAAAAGAATTATTCTTCCCAGAGATCTAAATGAAATGAGCCTACCTGATAGTTGTATGCATGTTGAGTCATAGCAGCCAGAGATGGCAGTGATGCGTCCGGCCACACTGTAAGTATTAACACATGCCAAATCTGCGTTTAACACAGTGCCGACCTTGCGTGTGCGGGGAAAAGGCCAAATAGAGACAGACAGTATTGTGATTAATACAAGTTCAAAGAAGACATGTACAGTATACAGTTCAGTTCATTCTCTTGACAACTGCTTGTACATTGTTATTGGAACTCAATAACAATTAGAATATAGGTGCTTCTTGTTGTCTTTTTTATAGTGTTTGAGAGGTGCCCCTATTTTCACACCCTCTCATTAAATATTTTCATACCCTGACCCACATCTTCTTGGCTTCTAAATTAATTTCAAGGTTTATTTTGAGAGATGTTATGCAGTGAACAATTGTAGTTAGCTTGGTGTTTGGGAATTTTGGAGGCAATATTGGCACAACTTTGCACAGCTTAGCCCTCAGCCTGCAAAGGCATACTTAGTATGAGGGACTCTGTAACAGGGAGTGCCTATTCAGAATTTCCAACTGTCCATTCTTTGCGAGCAATGTTGTGGCCCCACATCCACTTGAAACCCCACTGTGCTCAGAGGCCTGTGGAGACTCTGCATGCAGGGCTGAATGGATCCCTTTAGTGATGGGTGCAGTTTACTCACCAGTGTACAGTTGAAAGTGGAGTGGGTGCCTCAGTGAGGACTACCACATTGGAGAACCACCAGTGGCATTCTTCAAATCCTAGGCAATAAACATGCAGGTGTTCATCGCCCTTGGGGAAAGGAGGTGTCAACACTTTTTAGTCTCTTTAAAATATACTCTCGTTTTAAGCCCCACTTATTAATTTAGTTAGTATGTAAATGTTTTGGATAGGGATATTAATTATTTGTTGAACACTATTGTGTTGAATTCCATCTTTGACTTCGATTTAGGACAGCTCAATTCATTCATTTACACATCTCAGCCTTGACGAAATATGGTAATGCTCAATGAGTGGCATATTAAACTGAAATATATAGCATATGTTAAGTATCTATGCATGTTGAAATGTTATGGCCACTAATGTCAGCATTGTGTTACTGGAATCTACCAAGTAGCACAAATTAAATATTGCAATGGCACTTAATGTGATCTGCAGGTAGGCCTACTGTAAATGGTATACATCAATACTTTTGCAGATTATGTGGAAACTGCAGCAGGTTTATAGAAAGAACTGCTTGAAAAATGTCCCACTTAAGAGTAGTTGTTAAGTTGTGCAGATGCCTTATGAAACTGAATTAGCATCAAATAGTACAGTGACAGAAATATTAAGCCCATTGATATATGATATGTTCTAGTTTGATAAAAATCTATTCTGTGTAAATCTCACAAAATTGTACAATATTTGAACTTTTTAAAATTAAGGGCATTCCTTGTAAATGTCAGTTTTGGTTATCTAGTGGAACATTGTTGGAAAAATCAATGTTCTATGCAAATCTATTGTTACAGATTGGTTAATTATGTGTGTTCTGTCACAATTGTTTCCTGTCTTGTATTGTACAGCAATTATGTTTGTTGATATTGTGATTCAATTTCATTCTGGTATATGTCCTTGTAAATGGTGGTTCATTAGAAATGAGTATCAGATTTCAGCTTTCTACTGCATCATATACATGGCACATTTAACTTGCAATATATAAGCATAACTGTGAAGAGCAAATCCAGTCACCCAAAGCTATTATTTCACTAATAGAACATTGTAGCAGATATCTGTTAAGGAGGCTGTCATATCAAATTAGACATTTATTTACATGATAATTGACATTGTCCAACTGCAAAGTTCATTGCTGATAGTAAATAACAATTTTAGTGTCAACTGAAAGTTGTAATCTATCCGGGGTGACTCATGCTTAAGTGCAAATGGTGTCTGGCCCCACTAGAAATTCTGTGATGTAAGTCTATGATGAGTATTTTTGTCAGCATTATATGAAACAGTTTGAATATGACATGGTTTTGATTTACTACAAGTGACAGGCCAAAGTCAATCAGGCCCACTTTCCACATTGACACTGAAAAGGCACACAGTGTTAACACTTTGTTGCCAGTATCTGGGTGAAGTCTTGCACAACTCTCCTCCCCTCATCTCAGCCTGACACAATGATGAACCTGTTTTACCACCCACCATCCAGTGTAGATGGTATGTGGCAGGTGGCTAACACTCCCATCACACCCCTGAATCTGAAAACTGCAGTCTTAGTGATGTCACCAAGCTCCACTTCGCCTCACCCCTAATTATATAGCTCTGGGCCACCTCTGGCATGCCCATTAATGCATGCCCATGCCATCACACCCCTGAATCTGAAAACTGCAGTCTTAGTGATGTCACCAAGCTCCACTTCGCCTCACCCCTAATTATATAGCTCTGGGCCACCTCTGGCATGCCCATTAATGCTTATCCATCCTGCCTCAACTCTAGCAAGGAAGCTGCTTCTCATGTTCTTCCTCCCCCCTCCTCCCTCCCCCTACCTGTCCAAATGTCAATGCAAGCCCAAATTAACAAATATTGGAGTACATTTTCTTATTATGCAATTTAATAGCTTCAGTTCAGTTAGTTATCTGTACCTGTGACTTTCTCTATCACAGTAACTTTCAGACAGGCCCAAATTTTTCCACTCTGTCTTTAGCAGTATATTTAACCAGCCTGTGATGTAAGGTTTCCCTATAAATGTGTACAATTGATTGTATATTCCTACAAACAAGGATGGTTAAAGAAGAAAGTAGCATTCTTGGTAAGAATATTATCCAGTCTCTAAAGCCAAAGCAGATGATAGGAACACCTGCAGGAACAAATTATTTAGGAAATAAATATTTTGACAAATCAGTGAAAAGTTTACAATAATGTAGTATTTTTCCAGCCAATCAAGGTCTTTCCAAATTCGTAATTTTAAATAAGAAAGTATGGCATGAGCAGGGCAAACTTGTTGTTAGAGGAAAGCACTTCCCAAGTAGGTGTGTCACGTTCTTGGGAACAGAGCAACTACAACTGATTGCTTTGTGATGATCTAATGGTTTTACTGTCCAGTGAAACTGATAGCCAGCAAGCTAAATAAAACTAAATAGAATAAAACATAAATTTTTGTAATAGTACTGCACACTGTTCTACCTGACAATATATCATGAATATGTTACACTTTAGTAAATAACTTAATTATTTGGAACTAGATGTGTTGTAACCATAGTTCTTTAGGTGTCTTTATGCTTATGGTTCATTTCTGTACAAAGTTTATATTATCTATAATATTTAATTGGCTACATTTATGACCATATAATTACCATATTTACATGATCTCTTTAAGAAAGATGACATACAGTGAGATAACATAAAAAACTAATTGAAACTATTCAGACTGACCTTTCATCTGGAGCCCACCAGCAAAAATGAGCATAAATGTGACTGAATTCACATATGTGAAAGCATAAAAAAATAATTAAAAAAAAAATTATAGCTTAAGCTCTTCTTTTCATCATTTTTTTCCTCTGTCAAACTCAATGCAAAATTTTGGAAGCACTGTAAAGATGGTGTGGAGACAATAATGAAATATCACTCAAATGAACTACAGAATATAATATTCAGGTGTTAGGGCTGGGTTGTTGATACAATAAGATGTTGCAATGTTACCGAGGTTTGAAAATAATATCATAAGGTTTTGGAGTAAGATTAAAGCCTCCAAAAGTAGTATAGTTAAGCTCAGTACCATCAGGAGGAACAAGTTGAAACTTTTGCATGACTCCAGAAAACATTTGGAATAAAAAACATTTTGCAAACTGCTCTCCCAAACACCGACGTCGACCTGAAAGAAAAATTGGAACTTTCAAATATACAACTTATATTTACCATTACTCATTCCAGTTAAAATTACTCACCAAGACCAAAAGGTATGAATGCATCATCCTCTCTAAGCTGCCCAGTTTCAGTAAGGAAACGATCTGGTCGATACGTTTCAGGATCACTCCAATGTTCTTTATCCATATGCAATGACCAGATGTTTATCAGGACAACTGTGTTCTGCATAAAAATGCATCAGTCACTTCATGTTAACATTCATTTATAGTAAGTAGTTATAGTATAATAAATGTCTGTCTTTAATTACAGATAGCAGTATTAAATCTATTACTTTAACTTTTCATGTTGTAAATTATCGTTAAAATAATAAATTACTGTGAAGAGACATATTTTGTCACAGTATATATCAGAGATATTAAACTTAAGGAGAGGCACTGAATTAAAATTTGTGCCAAGGCTGGGATTTAAACTCAGAACCTCCAGCTTACTAGGCAGGCAGTATAACCACTAAGCCACCCTGACTTAATAGATATGGTGACTGCACAGTGTGACTTAAGTCACAACTCCCCCCACAACACAAACTTCGATTCTGCCTCATGTGTTGTGGAAGGAGATGTACCTTAAGACAATTCGTGCAGACACCATATCCATTAAGTCGTCATGATAGCTTTGTTGCTATAGCACCTGTCTAATAAGGAAAACATTCTGGGTTCAAATCCCTGCCATGGTAAAAACTTTAATTCAATGCCTCTCCTTCACTTTAATATCTCTGATATATACTGTGACAAAATATGTCCCTTAACAGTGATGTATTATTTGATATTTTCATAATTATATCACCTGTGCCTGAGAACTAAGGCAGGATTGTTTCCTTTAAATTCATTGCTGGGGTGCTATTCTGCTATTGGAGAGCCTCAGCAAAAGTGATACGTAATGAAACTTTCACTCAGCAGTGGAGTGTGTGCTGATATGAAACTTTCTGACAGATTCAAATTCTGTGCTGGAACCAGGATTAGTACCTGGGACCTTTGCCTTTTGTGGGCAAGCACCCAACTGACTGAGCTATCCCGTTACAATTCACAGGCAATCTTCATAAGTTTACTTCTTGCCAGTACCTCACCTCCTATTTTCCAAACTTCACAGTAGGAGGCAAGCAAGGTAATTTACCAACTGTGCTGCAGACACTGTACAGCTTTCTATATTGGCATGACCACTAACCGATTATCCATTAGGATGAATGGCCACCACCAAAACTGTGGCCAAAAACAAGGTGGACCACCCTGTGGCACAGCATGCAGCAGAGCACATGCTTGATTTCAATGGCTGCATCACAACCCGGGCCATCTGGATCCTCCCATCCACCACCAGCTTTTCTGAACTGCAGAGATGGAAGTTATCCCTACAATACATTCTCCGATCTCGAATTCTACCAGGCCTCAACCTACAATAACTTCCCTATTTTTTTCTCCATACCTTACAGTTCGTACCTCTCTATCCCAAGCCTCACCTATTTTGAGTGGTGCGTGAATATGCAATTGTGTGTGTGTGTGTGTGTGTGTGTGTGTGTGTGTGTGTGTGTGTGTGTGTGTGTGTACATTTTGTATATTTATTTTATTTTGTTTATTTTATTTTATTTTTGTCCCCTCACACACCTTCCCACTCCATTCCTAAGCTGTATCTCATTATTTCCATCAAACCCAACCCCATCACCATGACCTAACCTTTATATCCCCTCTCCCCTCCCCTTCCGTCCCCCATTCGCCGCAGAGCATGATTCGAAGTGCGGCAGCCGGAGTTGATGGTTGTATGACTGTGTTGTGTACCTGTATGATTGCGTGAGTGTTCTGTTTTCTGAAGAAGGCCATGGCCGATAGCTGAAAGTGTTGTACGCGTGTTTCTTTTGTATGTGCCTGTCTTGCGGTGCCTGTCTTGCGGTGAGTTGTAAACTGTCCTTACTTTATTATTATTTCCTAAATACAGTAATTTGTTCCTGGAGGTGTTCCTATCATCTGCTTTGGCTGTAGCAATTGGATGATGATAATAATAATAATGATAATAATAAGGAAATGTTTACAAGTTGTAAAATAATGTATAGCTTATGTTGGTTCCCTCCAACAGAAATAAATATAATCACTGACCTATAAATAGGATGCTCAGCACTTGTGGTGCACTATGAAGTAAGGTTTATGTTTATTTTTCTTTCCTGCTTTAACATTTTTGGCCTACTTTATTTTTAAGGAGATAAATTAGGAGCAAAACATTAATCTTCAAAGTGAGAACTATTATTTTATTGTTCAAATTACAAACTAAATTTAGTAATCTCAAAAGGTTATGGATAATGATTTATGAAAGACTAGTTAGCTTCAAAATGGAGTCACATCAGTCATACACTTGTTGGTTGAGAATAACTGTGATTATCTACAACGTTAGTGATTAGAACATACAAACCCAAATTGTTGAATCTAATTATTACTGATCTAAATGTTGAAAAAAAAAGTATTATTGACTAGTTCAAACTTTATAGTTCAGATGTCTGATAACATGTAATAAATAATATATTGCAATTAAAACAAAATACAGTTACAGGACAAAACAAAATTTATTCTCAATTATAAAATATATATTGGGTAAAAGCTATAAGAATGGAAAAAAAGGATAATATCATCAGGCACAAATAGCAATGTCTTCACACGCTGTCCTATAAGGTATTTGTTACGTCATAAGTTGGCAGATACACATGGGGTGAGCATAGTTTTTTATTTACAAAGAAATTATTACAGTGAATTTATGCATTGGTGCCAACCACTATGTATAGGAATTTATTTAGAGTAATAAAAGTTCTTCTCTAGGGTAGCTTTTATTTCTGTTACTGGTACCATAATTCAATGGGAACTTGGAAGTGTAGAATGGAAGTATATTGGATAACCTTTAGTTGTAGATGGTAAAATATAGTGATCAGAGTGTGCAGTTTTAAAAATAATATTGATGAGCATAAAGGCGGGGGAGGAATAATCATCAGCCTGGAAATGTAGATCTGAGTATTCATTTTAGTGTGAATTTCAATTCATTGGAGATACAAAAACAGAGTTTCTAGGATTCAATTTTTGGAGTCTTGCTAGGTGTCAGGAAAGAGGGGGGGGGGGCGGACGAGGGGAGTGGAAGGGGTGAAGGAATTGTGCCCAAGGGAGGACTCAAACCTCCGACACTGAGCAGAGGCATGCTCCACAGCTGGGTGCCTTGGAACACTTGGCCACTCCACCGCAGAAGACTTTTTTTTTTCTTTTTAATTAGAGTCTACCATAGGCCTTATTCTTAATGACACAATAAATGTACACACCATTGGAAGCCTATAGCCATTCAGTGTGGTGTCTTCAAGTGCACGCCGAAATCCTCGTATTGGTAAGACGTGGCACAATCTTTGTGACTCCATTAGGGCAGCTCTAGTGTAAACCAGTCTATAAACAGTAAATGTTTTTTTTCATTAGTTCACTAATTTGGATTGATAGACTTCATGTTTTTATACCGGTTATATGAAAACATGTGACAAAGGTTAATTTTACACTTTTTCAGTCAATCATATACGAAACCAAATTATTGCAAAAGATTGCATGGCTATGTTACTTTAAAAGATTTCTAAAGATTAGAACTTCAAGAAGATTAAGCATCATGGACCATATAACCATCAATGCACTACACATGGTGATTCTTAGTCCTCATTGTAGCTTCAGAAAAATGATCACAACATAATTTTTACTTCTGATCACTGAATGGATGCAGAAATGACAGGATGACATGCTAAAGATTGCGTAAAAAATGTTAGTATACTAAACAATAGAGTGTACCATATGTAAAGATGCAAGATATAAGTATTTCAAATTGTAACCTCTTTGGAGGATTACAGTCAAACAGTAGCTATCACTGGCATGCCATGATCGCTGCTGGATGCCTTCTCCCCTCCTCCCATCCCAATCAAGGTACTTGTTGCTGGGCATCGAGTCAGTCATCCTCTGGCAGCTGAACGAGTAGGACACATTTTGGCAGTAAGTAAAGTGTTATCCTGCCATCCATCACATAAATATATTCCAGTCACGATAGCCAACAGAAAATGGTTCCATGTGAAGGTGGTCAGTTATTCTCACAGTGGCATGTAGTAATTCGGTGATTGTATTTTGATATGAGTATGACTAATATTTTAACAATGGAAAATCCCATAGGAATGTCAATAATGGAGAACAGGTAACAATTTACTATAAAGAGACTCACTGAGCTGTTGACAGACATAAAAATAGATATTTTGCCATGGTAAAAAAAGAAACACATATATTCACACAATCACTATACATATACAACTATCATGTCTGGCACCAATGGATCCCTGCTCCATCTTTCTGCAGCAGTTCAGAAGAGTTTCCCTGTCCTTGGCCAAAACCCAATCCCTCCCAATGGCCTAATCTTTAAAATTCCTTTATCTGGATCCTATCTCTCCTTTCACAATGACTTTCAGCTTTTCAGGTTCCACCAATCCTTGTCCCTCACACAACTAGTACTCCAAAAGTATATCTTCATGGCAAATGCATCCATGAACCACCCCTCTGAAAGATATTGCAAATGTGCAATCCCCAGTACATAAATCCTGCTAACATCCAACTGCCACCTTGGAGCAGCACTAGCCAATCCGTATCCCACCCAAAGTGTTCCTCGCTGTGAACCCCTTATAGCATTAACACCTTGCCTCACAGACCTTATCCACTTGCCACAGCCCCCAAAACTCCCCACCAACAATCCACAATTCCCAAAGCCTAAACAATTCCAGAATGCTGTAGTTAACATTTCTGCTAAAACCCCAACTGTGCAGAAGTTTGTCCTATCCAAAGGTGTCAATTTTAGCCCCACACTCAAATTTAACCATGTTCGACTTGTCAAAAAGTATTACTGGACATTGAAACGTAACAGCTAGGGTGAGAATCGATATTTGTTGCAAGAATGCTCTCGCTCACTTTGTCTGTGTGGAGTCGAAGTCGAGGGTTTTGATCGGAGATCTTTGGTGGCCGCGAGTGGCGGGAATAACGAGTGTGTACTGTGGTGGCCATGTGCTTTTTGTAGATAGTGAATAGTTCTGTATTTTGTAATGGAAAGGTGTTAAAATAAAAATTGTGGTGAAAACATGTGAGTACTATTTCTTGGTAGATTGTTTATTTACCCGGTCAGTAGCTGAATTCCCTGTTACTATATAATGAAGTGGAACATTTCAATGTAATGGTTGTATTTGTATAGTTGTCTGAGTGGTTGCGTGAATGTATGTGTTTCTTTTTCTAACAAAGGCCATGGCCAAAAATTTTAGTTATGTGAATGTGAATATCTATTTTCATGTCTATTAACAGCTCAGCGAGCCTCTTTACGGTGAGTTGTTACCTATCCTCCAAGACTAATATTTGTCTTCTGAATAAATTTCAGAAATCATTACAGTGCATCGGAAATTGTTATCAATTAAACCGTTCATAACCATATCCCAGAAAAGTTAAAGTATTGAACTATTCTTGTGAGTGATGAGATGGAGTCCTACGAAAAAACAACAGTTATGATGTTACTGACTCCAATCAGACAATGGGATTATTATAAATGAAGTGGAAATGAAAAATGAAATTTGCAGATAGTCCCAGTCATTAGAGAAGGCAGGTGGATGGGTGGGAAGAACTATAATCTCACTGATGACAATTTGCTGTAAAACAATGGAACATTATCGTAAGGACAAAGAGTTAGTCATATCCAAAGGACATTAGAAGCTAATAGTGTTAACACCACCTACAGTCTTTACAGTGATATCATTTTGGCTAGGATGAGAGTCTACAAAATATCTTCACTTGTGAAACTCTTGCATGCTGAGTTCTCCACATTGATAAGAAATATCTCATTGTACAGCTCATGTTCAACAAGATGCTCTGTATAAAAATTCTTCATGTGTATCATGTGCTGATTTGATGGTGAATCTTCTAGGTTGTATGGCTGTGGTTCATGAAACTTTTACACTCCCAGCATTTTATCCAGAGCTGTGGCCTAGTGCAGGAGATGCTGCGGGGTCCATGGCCCTGGGCAGTACAGAACTGGGGCAGCAGAGAGTGGCCGAGCTGGGCAGAAAGGCTGGGTGTGGCAGGTGCTCAGTGGCTAGGGACACTACAACAAGTTTAAATTTAATCTCATTGGATGCCACACATCAATGTCAACGTCAACTACATCACTAAATCAGGACGACACCAGAGAGAAGCCAGCCCCCTCCACCGCTGTCACCGGTGTGTGGACCCAGTAGTCAGATAGAACTGACAGCAACCAACAAACATGCACTGTGACCTGCCTGAAACAACCTGGCTGTTATGACACAGCAGTGAGCACTCTACATATGTGGCACAGTCGCCACTGCTTCAGGTCACAGGCCAAATCACATCAGGTCGCACTATAGTTGGCATCATGTAAGAAGGCACTTCCAGGCATAGAGGTGAAGCGATAGGGGAAGCGTGAAGGAGAGGAGCTGTGGTCGAGAGCCAACAGTGGAGCCTGCAGGAGAAACATAGCATAACCTGCAGCCAGCCCCGCACTTAGAGAATGATTATTATTGGCTGCCAGTGCAGTAATGGAGGGGGAGGCGCAGATGGCTGAAAACTGGACCGTGTTCCTATGTGACACAGATTATAGGAGTCAAATGGTCACATCAGGTATAGTATGATTAAAATTACTTTGTGACCTTGTAGAGAGTCAAGTGGTGGTAGTCGAGGTCATTAAATCGCAACCGTTTCTTGAGTTGCATGTGCTCCCTGTGTTTCCTGCTCTGCTTGCATGGACAGTAGAGCCATACAGCTGACACAGCCAGCAGTATTATACATTTGAGTGGGGCCAACCAGAAAACAGAAATGGATAGGTTAAAGTTAGATATGGTAGGGATTAGTGAAGTTCGGTGGCAGGATGAACAGGATTTCTGGTCAGGTGAGTACAGGGTTATCAATATAAAATCAATGGTGGTAACGCAGGAGTAGGTCTGATAATGAATAAGAAAATAGGAATGTGGGTAAGTTACTATGAACAGCATATGAACGCATTATCGTAGTAAAGATAGACACGAAGCCAACACCGACCGCAGTAGTGCAAGTTTATATGACAACTAGCACGGCCGATGATGAAGATATCGAAAAAATGTAGGAGGAGATAAATCATTCAGAAAGTTAAGGGAGATGAAAACTTGATTGTGATGGGGGACTGGAACTCGATAGTAGGAAAGGGAAGAGAAGGAAATGTAGTAGGTGAATATGTACTGGAAAAAAGGAATGAAAGAGGAGATCGCTTGGTAGAATTTTGTGCAGAACACAATTTAATGATCACAAACACTTAGTTTAATCATCATGAAAGAAGGCTGTATGCATGGAAGAGACCAGGAGACACTGGAAGGTACCAGATTGACTTTATAGTGGTAAGGAATAGATTTAGAAACCAGCTTCTAAACTGTAAAACATATCCAAGGGTCAGATATAGACTCGGACCATAACTTATTGGTTATGACCTGCAGATTAAAACTTAAGAGACTGCAGAAAGGTTAGGAGATGGAACCTAGACAAATTGAAGGAACCAGAGGTGGTTGAGTGTTTCAAACAGAGCATTGGGCAAAGATTGGCTGAAATGGGGGAAAGTAATACAATAGAAGAAGAATGGGTAGCTCTGAGAGATAGGGTAGTGAAAGCTGCAGAAAACCATATAGGCAGAAGGACAAGGCCTAATAGAAACCCAGGATATACTGAACTTAATTGACGAGAGGAAAAAATATAAAAATTCAGAAAGTGAAACAGGAAAAAGGGGGTACAAACGTCTGAAAAATGAGGTTGACAGGAAGTGCAGACTGGCTAAGCAGGAGTTGCTAGAGAACAAATGCAGAACTGTAGAAGAATGCATAAAAGAGATATTTGGAGACAAGAAAAGCAGCTGTATGAATATCAAGAACTCAGACGGAAAACCAGTTCTAAGCAAAGAGGGGAAAGCTGAACTGTTGAAGGAATATATAGAGGGCCTATAAAAAAGAAATAAGCTTGAAGGCAGTATTCTAGAAAGGGAAGACCAAGGGGAGGAAGATGAGATAGGAGATATGATACTGCGAGAAGAATTTGACAGAGTGCTGAAGAACTTGAGTCGAAACAAGGCCCCTGGAGTAAATGATATTCCGTCAGAACTGCTGATGTCGTTAGGAGAACCAGTCATGAAAAAATCGTATCGCCTGGTATGCACGATGTATGAGACAGGGGAAATACTCTCCGACTTCAAGAAGAATATTGTAATTCCAATTCCAAAGAAAGCAAGTGCAGACAAGTGTGAAAATGGAGAACTATCAGTTTAATAAGTCATGGGTGCAAAATACTAACATGAATCATTTACAGACGAATGGAGAAACTTGTGGAATCCGACCTTGGGGAGATCAGCTTGGATTTAGGAGAAATGTAGGAACACGGGAGGCAGTACTCACAATTCGACTTATCTTAGAAGATAGGCTAAGGAAAGTGAAACTTACGTTTTTAGCGTTTGTCGATTTGGAGAAAGCTTTTGACAATGTCGACTGGAATACACTCTTCCAATTCTGAAGGTATCAGGGGTAAAATATAGGGAGCGAAGAGTTATATTCAACCTATACAAAAACCAGACAGCGGTTATTAGAGTCAAAGGGCAAGTAAGGGAGGTTGATTTACATGAGATGTTCAAATGTGTGTCCATGTTCCTTAATGCATAATATAATGCGCCGTCGATAGGATCAACTTCCCACCGCCATAACATCCATCACCCACCACACAGCCATGTATTATGTACAGCGTGTGGTATCTGCCCCTGAAACTTTGGAGGGTTGTAGCTCCCAAACTAACAGTGATAGGAATGTAGTTTAAATTGATTTGGACGCAGCTGGTTTCGACGAATCCAATGCACGATAGAAGAAACTATTGTTCCCTTTAAAAAATTATATATCTGTGCTGTAACTCTTTGGAAAATGACACAATAAACTATGTTCATAGATCCGCAAAAGTAACATTTCTTGTGTTGACCTACAGCATTAAAATTTTCCGTCAGCTATTATTTTATAAGTTACAGAGGCAAACACACTTGGTGAAACACCACATTATATTATAATACCCGAATCTGCGGCGACAGAGTCCTCCCAGCCGTAGCATCATGCCTTAGGCCACGCGGCTACACCCGCGCGACGCACCTTTTATGTGGATGGGCTCATTGAAATACAAATGAAATACAGTGTTTGCATGTGCAACTATGTCCTAATCAGAAGCGGTTCGTGTAGATTTTTTCTAAGGGGCTCAAAGGAAGATGGATAGGAAAATTCCAAACGGCAAATAAAATAAAATAAGAAAAAAAAAAAATGCGAAAAGTCCTCATCAATCCCGTGTATGCAAAAAATTTTATACAAGGTCAAGGTTCGTAAAAATGTTTTCTAATTTTCTCGAAACCGTTAGTTTCATGATCAAAATAGTTACACACTGTACAATTTTGGACTGAGATTTCTACAAAAAATGTTCTGATACTTTTCCCCCCTAATATTTACCGTTCTGAGAAAAAGCAGTTTTAAAGTTGCAATGCCGTGGCGGAGTGGCTGAGCACATTGAGACGCTATGCTCCGATGTGCGAGTCCGTTCCCTGCTAGGGGTTCAAATCCTCCCTCGGGCATGAATGTTTGTGTTATGTTTAGAATAAGGTAGTTGATAAGTAGTTTGTAAGTTTAGAGACTGATGATCCCGCATTTAAGTCCCATAAGCTTAACAAACATTTGAACATTTTAAAGTTGTACTCTCAATTATATGCACTCGTTTCCACGCCACATATGAGATACTGTACTTGGCGGAGTTTTTTTTAACGTGGTTTGCCCGGTAGACCTATTCCATGATCTACTTTACTGGTTTAATGGAATCTCAGGATTTATTCAATAATCTTCTTGTTTTGCATCCTCCTCAGACGACGTAATGTGTTGTAACAGCGAGATCAAGAGCACCACAAAATTTAAAGCAATCCACAATTTTAGAGGGCAAGTAATGGTTTTGCAAATAGTATCATTGTGCCTTTCAACCGACTGCCTGTAAGCACTGTCAAGTTGTCATGTAATGTCGTGTTTACCTAAGAGGTTGTGCTCTAGCTTCGCTGTCATATGTGATGCAGAAATCTCATGTTTCTTTATCTTCTGTGTTAAATGTCCAAGATCGTCAACGCCGTTTACACGCCCACGTTTTCTGCACGCAGAATTTTCTTTGGCAAACTCGAAAAACAGTAAAATTTGTTTGTAATTTCAAAACTACACATCCAATTCTTTCTTCCAGTATCTGGTTTGAAAGTTATTACTAACTTGATATCAGGTATCGGTCTCTCTAGGTCCTTGAAGCTTCTCTTGAATGGAAGGGAAGAGAAATTAGTCTCCCTTAGCCTCTGCACTGTGTTATCACACATATTAACTTCATAATTAAAAGAGTACAAAACTGATAACTCACGTCTTCCAACTTACAACTGCACATCGAATGCTCGCTCCGTCGTGCGTGACCAGCTATAAAAGCTGTTGGCTGAAGAAATGGGGAGGAAGAGGAACTGCACTTCACTGCAGACGTCGGTAGGGAGGTTCATATACGTTACAAAATAATTATCCGACAAGAAGGCGGAAGAGCAGACTACTTAAAGTTTAACAGCGTTGAATACTCTCAGAGGCGAATAATTCTGTGGGGGTGCAATGCTCCGTTGCGCTATAGGACGAACCGCCTCTGGTCATAATAGATATTACCGAACAACAAGACGTTACAAAGAATGTAGGAGCTTCTGTGCGAAATAAGACGAGTTGCTTTATAATGGACGACCTAGGATCACAATAATACCTGACACAGCGGAACGGACGGATAGTATGGAGGATTGTATGAGAACAGCTCCCTTATCCGTATCACCTTCAAAGAGTTCAAGATCTTAGTGCAGCTGACTTTCCACCCAGTCTCCCGTTGTACACCATAGCAGTTCCATGCCGATAGCTGTAAGGGTGTGGAAGATATGGTGGTTGAAAGTTGTCAAATTATAAAAAAAATTCGGACTGAAGGCCAGCGATGACATTTGCGACTCTATAGCAAGGAGGTTTCATACAGCGAAACGTGATGCCACAGACCATATCTATGATCTATGTGTGCTACAATGTCTTCAGTTCTTTCTCTGTAAGGATAAGCATACGAATAAGGAAATATAAGAATAAATAAATAGTACACTACTGAAAGATAGCTTATCTATCATAAGCAGCCTAAGTGTGTGTCACCGACAGAACAGCGCATGTGCAGACCTGCTGTGGAGTTCCAAACTCAAGTACGTGCATGTACAGTATTGTAGCTTGCATGCATTAGTTAAAAAAAACTGCATCAGTTTGTTTCCGATAGATATTATAAACGTTTTTCCGTGAAGTAACTGCGAGAGAGTAATGCTCTGTACTAGAGCTAATCATTTCTCCACTGCACTCTATTCTGAGCAAGTAGAAGGGGGAAACCCGTGGGACAATAAGCAAAGGGGCGTCCTCGCCGCCTGCCCTGGGTAATTCAATTTGAGTTAGACCCCTTTGCACAGATATTCTTAATCACAATTCATAATATCTAGAACAGCAGTCAATTCTTTTACTAGTATATAGTTATACGCCGTAGAGCCTTTATCTCAACATATTCGGATCAGCCGGCCGCGGTGGCCGAGGGGACTGAGGCGCTCCAGTCACGGTCTGCACGGCCACTACGGTCGGGGGTTCGAATCCCCCCTCGGGCATGGATATTTGTGCCGCCTTAGTTTGTAAGTAGTTCATAAGTAGTTTGTAATTTAGGGACTGATGACCCCGTAGTCAGGTCCCATAACCTTTACAAACATTTGAACATTTTCTTATCTATACCAGTATAAACTACCATTGAATTTCTTTGTCTGATAATAACATCGAAATTGTTTGCTTATTTTGATTTGTTTTATTCTATTTGACTTTTTGAGAAACGGATTATTTGGCAATCCTGTAGGGGTTCCTTTTCGTTGTTGAGTCACTTGTTAAAGTTCTGAATCCTAAAAAGCGACGACTCTTCCTCAACTTAAGTTGGAAAGCACGGGCGTTTAGCTAGTAGGAAATGAACACAGAAATCAAGTTACTTGTAGCACATAACCGAAAACTGAGATGACACATGAAAACAATATTACGACAAACAGACAACTGTTCAAATCAATATATGCAGGAAAGAAATTACATATGATTGAAAAAAGCAACTCAACTTTCCAAATTAATATCGTAAACAGTTAAAGTTGTGTTGTTTAACGTAAAGTGTAATTCATTTCTCGAAATTAAATTGGAAAATTTGGTAAATGACAGAATTATAAATATTTTGCAAAGGACACTTTTTGGCAATTTGGTCCTATGCGTTCATCATTGTATGTACCTGTCTTTGTCCTCGAGTGTTGGAAGTCTGTCGGTGCCAACTGCTTCTTTTATCTCTTTGTACACTCGATCCTGAACATCGGGATGCCGTAACATCATAAGGAAAGCAAATCGAAGAGAGTTGCTTGTCTCTTCCGAGCCACCAACAAACATGTCATACAACAGCATGAGAAGCTGGTTCTCTGGAAAACAACAAAGCAACACATTGGAAGCGAAGAGCTTGTCTGAGGAAACTGCTGAAGAATAGTTTTGCATACACGCATACCTGCGAAAATATATAGGTTACACTCAATGGGAGAAGAGAATGAATCAATATTATATGGAAATATGTTTTTTAGTCTACAATGAATTCACCTCGCTTCATCGACATGATAAAGGAAATAAGTATCGGCTCTGATGATATCCTGATTAGTTTTGCTGTGATATCGTTGTTTGGCATAATTCCGTTGAACGAAGATAACTGATGCATTGCCGCGATGGAATGGCCGAGCGTTATAAGGCACCTTGCTGCCGAGCGCGCGGTTGGCGGTTTTCACTGTAGGAGGTTCGAGTCCCCCCTCTGCATATGTGTGTGTTTGTCCTTGGGTTTGTTTAAGTAGTTTGTAAGCTCATAGATTTACAAACATTTACACACCTGAACTGATGTATAGAGGATATTTTACCTAGTGATGTGGCATTATTCAGACTCTTCCTACCACAATTAACATTCGCTGTCATAATGATTATTGTGACCAGTTTGATGGGCTGGCTATGGGACCTCCTTTTATTCAGGCTGTGACTAACTTGTTTATGGGGACCTTTGAACAACGGACGCTGTAAATAGCACAGAAAAGTCCAGGCAGTTGGGATGGCGACGTCACATCATTGAATGTGGCGCGCTCTGGACGACTTATACAGGGTTGGAAACACTGCTCTGGAGACACTATGCGATGGAATATACTATTTTGCTAATAGCTACCTTACCACGGAGCAAATGGACTCGCACGCCCCACGTCACCGGCGTGCACACAATTGAGGGAAACACAATCACTTATGAACGAGCGGCCTAACGTAACGGTGTCACTATGTTTTCCAAACAGGAACAACGGAGTTGGATCAAGATTGAATGTGCCGGAGGTCGTACAGCACATGTCATCAAGAGCCGTACGGGGTGTCGGCATTGCCGTACAGAACCGTGGCATGTTGGGTAAAAGTCTTCAACAAAGGTCGGCAAACTGAGGCAGACATGCAACGGGCATCGGTAGTCCTAGCGTCTCTGAAGAAGTATACTGTTGCCGCGTTAGTATACTGTGGACAGTGATCGACGCCAGACGAATCGTGTGCTCGCCCACGAAACCGTATTAGCGGATGTGACTGTGCTTCGCATCCTGAAGGAACGGCACATCACGATGGGTTCCGCATCAACTGACGGAAATGCAGAAATGGTTGCGTTACGACTTTGCTCAGACGCACTTGCAGCGCTGTACCGTAACTCGATGTAACATGGGCCACATCATACAAGCCAAAACTGAAACGCCAATCCAACTAATGGCATCATTATGGGTCGCCACGAAAGTCGAAATTGCGTCAGACCCCAGTGTGGTGGAAGTTATGGTGATTCTCGTGTACGACTGTGATGGTGTTATTCTAAAGCATTTCGTTCCTCCACGGCAGACTATAAATGCACATTATTACTGTTCGGTTTTGGAGCATCAACTGCGACCAGATTTGCGAAAGAAGCGGCAACTCTTTCTGTGAAACCCAACCATCATTTTGCACGACAACGCACGGTCGCATACAGCGCAAGCTGTGGCTGCTCTGTTCGGTCGATGGGACTGGGAAGTACTGTACCATCCACCATACTCTCCGGACTTAAGTCGCTGTGACTTTGATTTGATTCCGAAGATGATAGATCCACTTCGTGGTATTCGCTTCACATCTGCTCCACAGATTAGACAGGCAGGAGACCGCTTCATTCGCACCATTAACAGAACAAACTCTGCTAACGGTGCACTACGCCTTTCACATCGCTGGCAACGGGTTTTACACAACGCTGGTGACTACTTTAAAGGACAGTAACAGGTGCAAACATGTAACGCTTTTGTATCGATTGTGAATAGGTGTTGCCACTATTTAAGTTCTAACCCTAGTATATGGATGTCTACTGCGTCCTAGCAAATTTTACTTGTTTTTAGGTATTGGGGCACTAAGACGTTCTTTTATTTATTTATTACAAAATGCTGGACCACACGGGGCTGCTGTAGATCATTAAATTCAAGTGATTACTAGTTCTGGGAGCTAATGTGGCCATGAGATTGACGCTTTATAACGGTGCATTATTATAGGTCAGTCTTTCAGCAATGCGGGTCACAATTACACCCTATTTTCAATGAAAAGCGTCCGATTTTTTCTTCTTCTTTATTTTTTTATTTTATTATTATTATTATTATTATTATTATTATTATTATTATTTTTTTTTTTTTTTTTTTTTTTTTTTACCTAGCAGCTGTACAGAATGTAAGTTACCCAACCCCTTGCCTAGACCTTGGGACCGCATTCCATTGTATCGTGGCACCTCTTCGCTCTCCTGCAACCGTCACATCTCAGGAAAATACCGTTTTAATCAGGAAAGGGAACATCAAACCGGTGATCAGGTTTCTCAAGTGAATCGTGAACCAGTAGCAGAGATGTTTCTCCCATTCGTCATAATGGACGGCCAGGGGCCACTTTAAGTATTGGAAAACGGATGTTTACAGTCTATCTCGAAATGGTTGCCCTGTAACCACACTCTCAGTCATTGTCGATTGTTAGAGGTTATCAGGAGGAAATGGAAGAACTGTAAGACATGACCTGGAATATTTCCTGCACTGATGATGTTGTGTACTACTTTAATAAAGGACTGACATTGATTACAAAAATTTTGTGTGTATACACACTGACAGACTTTTTGTTGTGTGGGTGTTATTGGTAAGGCGTGATAGGTACACTTTAACAAAAAGATACCACAAATAAAGTAACATGCAAGTTCATTACAAGCAAGTCCATACTCATCTTTCGACTTTGGAGAAGAGCTGTCTTTCCAGATTGATAAAGTCCAGACATTTTAGTAATTATTTCACAGTTCCCTTCACTGTTGGCGATATGTCTTGTGGCACTGTGGGGCACTGTAACAAGATGAGGACTTTGATCTGCGAAGCGTAGCACTCGCATAGTAAACGGTGGACTCTGTCCTGTATCGATGTACATTGTCCTGTTTCGAGAACACTCTCCTGACACCATGCACCCTGTATCACCCGCCCTGTGTTTTGGCTATTTAACTAGTCTAGCTAATCATGTTTGTCACACGTGATACTGTTTGTAATTCGCGGCCTCTGACGGGAATCTAGGAAGTGTTATTGACAACTACCGGTGATTCCCAGGCCGTGATTGTTGGCATCGATGGTGATCCCTGCGAGTTAAGTGACTTTTTGCACCTTAATGTGTTGTTAGTGCTGTCACTGAAGTGGCAAGGCCTTGATATAGGAAAGACCACTTTCCACTGGGAAGGACAACATAAAACCGAATCGTGTCGGATGGTAAATCATTTTTGCTATAGGAGCTACAAATAGGGAAATCTTCTGACACCAGTGACTTTGCGAACGGACGAAGTAATGAACTAGTGCAGGGAAACGGACATCTAAGAAATGGCGAAGATGTTGGCCGATGTTCACCAACCTTTATAGTTGGAGACTGTAATAGGCTACTTCAGTTTAACAGCGCTCTCACGATGTTGTAGTAAGCTTTGTAATGACTTGGGTATACGACGCTGATACTGTCTTTTAGGAATGCTTTTAGCAGCGATTTCCTCAGTGGTTTTATAACAGATTTTATGAATAATTTTATCGGAGCTTTTATCATTGTTTCTATTGAGAGAGACAACCTGGGCCATGTTCATATTTTTATTGAGATATGCTGTGCAGGCCCTAACCCATTTTTCGTTGAAACTGGTTCAGAGGATGGCAATTTGCTTGCCGAAACCTGTAATCCTCGGTAAATTCACCAATAGCGTGATCTTGGCTACGAAGTGTCTTCATTTTAACATATATTTTAGCTTATGTTATAAATATTGTTTCAATATAGCTCCAAATGCGATGATTCGACCTCTTAAGTCTGCCGTTACTTTAAAATAGCAACACGCTAGCTACGAGGACACTATCATGAAAATACCAAAGGGAAGTTGACGTCTCTGTAGGACAGAGCTTGCACCCGAACAAACCTCGTTATGTTTGGCGGGAGCGGCCGGCTACGTAATTTTGACATCACTTCCTTGGCTGAAACTTCCTGGCAGATTAAAATTGTGTGCCGGAACGGGGACTCGAACCTGGGACCTTTGCCTTTCGCGGGCAAGCGCACTACCGACTGTGATATCCCGACACGACTCACGATGCCGCCTCACAACTTTACTTCTGCCAGTACCCTGTCTCCTACTTTCCATTCTACTTCCTTGGCTGATTAGGGTACAAATAGGCTCTCCCTCTTTAGGGAGAGCTCAGCACAAAAAAAAGAATAATCAAAAGCATTTCAGGATTGCGGGAACCAACGGGATTGCAGAACACCGTACTGGTATATCTCTGATTGGATGCAGCAGGCACTGTTGTTCATTCTGGTATAATACGTCAACTGTTATGTGTTATAGGTTATAGTTCATACAGCCCCTTATAGAATAACCTTGGGTTATAGATTGCAGAGTGTCATTTCAAAGCGACAGTACACCGACTATGGATCACAAGGATAAGTGCCTTATCATCACATATAAAGAGTAATCCAGAAATAAGAAGAACCATTAATAATGAATTCAATGATAAGTGTCAAAAATTGCAGTAGTTAGTGCGGTGTAATGAATAGCGCTGCAGCTCTCATTACCGGCGACGCAGGTTCGCTTCCCTGTATTTCCCTTCATTAAAAAAAATTACTCATTCTATAAATTTCTTATGAATGTAAGGAGAATATGATTTGCAATGTTCTACATTATTTAAATTTAAAATAAAGGGAGAAATACATATTACTCATTTCACAAACATTTCGCCATGTATTTACCAATTTATGGCAAATTTCATAGCGTTTATTTAGGCAGGAATCCAGCTGGACGGCTTCAGGAGAAGCAAAACTGGTAATATAGTTCCTTAACACATTAATTTGGCTCTTTCCGAAATGCACCCTGTGGCAGAAGTTAATTGAAACCGCTGGCAATCCTCACCATGTCATGCTCGGGCATTCTTTTTACTTATGTGCTGCCTGAACTATAATCATACTATCACAAAACTACGAGTGCATATCATCTTGATGATATCAAATGTTCAAATGTTTGTATAGTCTATGGGACTTAACTACGGGGTCATCAGTCCCTAAACTTACAAACTACTTATGAACTAACTAAGACTAAGGACGGCACAAATATCCATGCCCGAGGGGGGATTCGAACCCCCGACCGTAGTGGCCGTACAGACCGTGACTGAAGCGCCTCAGTCCCCTCGGCCACCGCGGCCGGCTATCTCGATGATACAAG
This sequence comes from Locusta migratoria, assembly GCA_026315105.1. NCBI lineage: Eukaryota > Metazoa > Arthropoda > Insecta > Orthoptera > Acrididae > Locusta > Locusta migratoria. The sequence goes on along the minus strand of CM048747.1, from coordinate 316,656,330 downwards.
AAGTAACCACAATCATGAGACATAGTCCTATATTAAAAATTCTAGCAGGAGTCAAAAAAGGGGCACGGTAAATTATTGAAGCATAAAAGTATACAATAAACTTACAGTTCATGTTAATCAATCAGTGGGACGTGGCTAAACTCAAAAAGCAACTAAAACTTGATCTTTTGGATAGCTATTGTTGACTGGAATTTTTTAATAGTCTCCAATACTTTGTATAATTTATTTAATTGTAACCTTTATTAAAAGAAATGACTATGTAACACTCTCACTAGTATATCACTTGTTATCTGTATACTTTTCTACGATTTAGAATGTAAGCTTTATGATAACATTTTACTTGTGGCAGTGGCGGTGTAGTGTGCCGATGTTGGCAACGACCGTTGCATGCGCTCTGAAGAAACTCAGTCACATCGGACGAGAGGAATAAATAATTAATGCAAATCCTGTTCCATGATTTACAGATTGTTGTATGTCCAGTTAGTGAATTAATTATCCTCGTAATGTGAACATTTCGTTGCCAATATTAACACACTAAACCGTTGCTGACATAAGTAAAGTGCAACCCTTTCCATGCATCTATTTACAAAAAATTTGTATAGTAAACTCCAAATATTTAGATATGATTATTATTGAATAATCTGACATGTTTGACACCCTAGCGATATACTCCTGTCACGTATCCATGTACCTCGAAAATAAATAATAAAATAAATCTGGTCATGCAGGGAAGTATGGGGACAGCTGAAATTGCTCCGAGAGCAGCAATAAAATTCATATTCTCCTGCTTGATCATACACTCAGAAATCGTCATATATTTGGAAAGAGACAGATAAACATCAATTTTAATTCTACCCGTGTCACTCGGAGCTATTGAAGCTTACTTTCCACCTGAACATATACTCAGAAATGGCAACACACTGGGAAATAAACAGCAAAATACAGAATGAATCTTCCAGTCTGCAGCGGAGTGTGCGTTGATATGAAACTTCCTGGCAGATTAGAGTAGCTCAGTCGGTAGAGCGCTTGCCCGCGAAAGGCAAAGTTCCCAGGTTCGAGTCCCGGTTCCGGCACACAATTTTAATCTGCCAGGAAGTTTCAAACAGCAAAATATTTGGGACAAACCGTGGCGGATTAGCTGTGCGTACTGGAGCGCCATGCTGCGGTGCGCAAGGCCGTTCGCAGTCGAGGGTTCGATTCCCCCCTGGGGCATGGGTGTGTGTGTTGTCTTTAGGTTAGTTCATCTTAGTTTAAGTAGTTTGTAACCTACGGACCGATAACCACGTAGTTGAGACCGATAGATTTACAAACATTTGAACAATATTTGGGACAAATAAGAGTTTTTCTTTCACTCTTTGTTCTGTAATCTGACGAAATGTAAATAACATCGAATATTGCAGAATATACTTTTAGTACATTCATGGAAACCGCCAGAATGCGTTAAAATTATTGATCTCAATTGAGCTCACTGGTTCAAACTACTGCACCGAGGCAAAAATTGCATTAGTATGCAGTTGTTTTGGCTCTCGCTACCTTTCAATACTATTGGAGAGCTGTAGCAAACCGTATGTATTCGGTATTGAACAACGAATACTTTGGCTGATACGAAATACTGAATCGTTACTTATGAATATATTTCGTTACTCGTATATATCGTATCGATACGAACTCTGAAACGAAAACCAATGCAGAGAATGCATATATTATGATACTATTTATTATGTTATGAGTAATTTATATAGCCATCTCTGACGAATTTGCGCATATTGCGTAGCTCTTTGATTTTAGATGGTTACTTTCGGTTTTAAACATTTTGGATTATACTTCTTGGCCCGTGTTTGCAGCTTAAGCCTCAATATGACGTGCGCATTTAACTGAAACACAAGTTTTATTATATTTTTACCTGTAAAGGTTTCAGTTAAATAGCTATTTGATTTTGACCTTGTCTACTATAAAAATTGTTAAAAGTACTCAAAAGTTATTATCATCACATTTTAATTAATGACGGTATTATCTTAATTGTTGATGTCACATAATACAGTACTGCAGTCCCCCTGCTCGCAAATGTAGTGCTACTGGCATTCGTCATGGAATATTCCGATTGATTCCGACATTACAAGCCTCTAAGTTCGGAAACAGTACTGAAAATGGAGGTCGCTCTCGTTAATTTTGATAAGTTGCATGACAATTGTATTTTAATCACAAGGGAAATGGAGTGTACTGGTCCTTTCCTCAGCAGTATAATTGCCGCAAAAAGCAGTTATTAATTACCTACGTGGCAAATTTAAATGTTGAAGTAATATTAACAGTAACAGTTAAAATTATTTCACAGTTTCAAAGACAGTGTAGCGACCGTATTTCTGGGTGAAAATGGTAACGAGTAACGATACATTTGTAACGAACACTGTTTCTTTTGCTAACGGATACATACGGATACGGATCTTTTCGTTACTCTCACAGCTCTGCTACTGGTTATTCTCATTTCGCAACGAGCTTACCCTAACGTCAAGTAAAGAGTGTGGTTATTCTCATTTCGGACCGACCTCACCCTAACGTCAAGTAAAGAGTGAACAGCGTTAAGTCAGAGAAGTTATATCTCACAGTGAGTTGTGTGCAGATAGTCACAGAGGTAATACATGTTGGATATCGATGCAAGCCTACCGAGCAGTGGAGACAGTATTATTAACGAGCATTTATTTTGAGGAAGATACTTTTGAAAGTATTACTTATCAGGTTATTTTTTATGAAGAGAACTTGCAAATGCGAAAATATCAAGAGGTAGTATTAATCTGTTTTGTAATTGTAGAGATATTGTAGACATTGATGGTCTTGTGTGTAAGAGAGTAATTAAATAATAATTATAATAAGTTTACAAGTCGTAGATTGTATTTATTTAGTAGTTAGCATTTTATTTCCCATTTCACTGAATTAAAAAAAAAAAAGATTTATGTTGCATTGTATGATACACTGCATAGGTAATCACGATAACAGAGGCTAACTAACTTACGTGTGTTAACGAAAGTCGTAATAGTGGTAGATTTTGAAGCGAATTAGTTGCATTTCAAAACGATCAGGCAGCCAAATTAAATTTGTATTGATTGACGTTTAGATCCATTATAGAGCTCAGTACTATAATAGTTTTGCTGAAGTCAAATGTTAATAACAGTTTTGTGGGTTTACGTAATTGTCTTATGGAACTTATTTTGTGAGTCAGATACAAGTTTTATACGTTAATAGCTTATGTGCCCGTGCTTCGCAACGGTGGTTAAACAGGGACCTGTGTATATCACGGTTTTTTAGGGTTCCGAACGTAGGTCAGCAAATATAGAATCATTGCTGAATCGCTCTGTCAGTAAACTCAGTTTTCCTAGCCAAGATGTCAAATTTAAGTAGAAGTCATTGTCGAAAACGATGAATGTTCATAAAGTTTTTCACACAAAAAGTGAAATTAATGTAAGTCCATACTCCGCAACGATGTAAATTCAATGTTAGGTTGTGTTCATAAAGTCAAGACTGTAATGTGTAATTGTTTGACGTAAACTTATGAAAACACTTCTATCTTTGAGATGAGAAATAGTAATAACAATAACAGCGCCATGTATTGGTTTTGTGCTATAGTATTAAATTGATTATCACTCACCGTGAGTGTATGCTGAAGTGTTAGTATGTTGCAGTGTTTCCTTAGGGACAATGTAGTTATTCTGTGCGCAGTGCTCCCTATTACCGAAAACTCGACGAATGCTGAAAATCTGGTAATTCAAGCAACAGAGTAGTTCATGTCTGTTTAAATAAGACATCATGGTGGTGTCAATGTGCGATAAAGTAAGTGTGGGTAATAGTTGAAGGAATGGCGTCATCTGATAGCCTGAATAGAAATTTCCATTAAATATAGTATTTCCATTGAATTGTCTTGACTGTGTTAGCAGTATCGGACACTTTTTCAGGTTATATATGTCCCTACGTCCGCCCAGTGATTACTTCGTAAACACGAAGTTGAAGTCTCTGCAAAAGAAGACTTCCTTCTCTATCTAAATGTAGTCCACACCAAAAGTAATTACAAATTTTAATCACAATATTGTACCGAACAGATTCCTGATGCGTTTGTCACTCGCGTCTATATTTATCTTTAGTGGCAGGCACAGAGCAGAAATATCTCTGAAGTGAGCATTTAAATGCAGAGAACAGATTTTGTGTCCTCAACATTAATGTGGAAATGTCACGTGATCTCGGGAAAAATCTACTACTCGCTGACTTCATCTTGGTCCATTTTTGTTCGGTTAAGACGGATGACTATGTGTAAATGGCCCTTTTCGCGACGCTTCCTCAACTGTCTTGTGGCTTATGTGACACATTTAGATTATATTTCATGTTATGTGGTTGCTCTGCATAAAGGAGGTGGGGCTTCTTCGCAGCCAATGAGTTACAAACCAATCGTAAGAGCAAATAAATGTGTGGAAAGAGTGCATTTGTTTCAATATCACGTGGTAATTCCAACTTAATGTTGAGAAGATGCACAGGACGCAATGCTCACTCCATAGATATTTCCACTCTATGTACAATTTAGTGTTATACCCGTCAAAAGATGCACATCTTTTCTTTCCATGACATTGCAAAGCATATGGGATACAGCTACGATGAAAAAAAATTGTTACGTCCTTCCTGGTTTAAATTTTACTTGCAGTAGCAGCAGTTTAGTTTACTATCTTTGGCAACGTACTATTTGCTTTGGGAGGAAGATTAATTTACTGAATAGAACAACATAAATTATTTATTTAATCATGAACATAAAAAATTATTCACCTCATTCTACATGACTGATTTTTGAAAGAGCATTTAACGGCCGTTGCCAACATTAGCACACTTCGCCGATGCCATAAGTAAAATTGTACCCCTTGTAGTGTATTACACCATAGTTATGAGAATGTAAAAACGAAGCATCGGCATCTATTAGTTATTTGGTGTGCTATGTAACTAACATCTCCTCAATTTGTCCTTTCCTGTACTATGGCGACAAACTCAGATGTTAATTACTCACCTAACTGAATGGTATTAATCTGTTAGTAACGCGATACTGTCCGCTAAGCCAAAGTAACCTATGACTTACTAACTTTCCGTCACAGACATACATTAACGTATGTCTACAGTCTGTGTATTGCAGTGAGCTCAAAGATAATAGGATATGGTACCCAACCCCTTGTATAGTACTATGTCTTATGAAACCGTGACGCCCGACGTATATTTGTCTCTCTAATCCAGTTGTCAGTATTTTGATCCTTTCCAGTGTTTATATTGAGATCATTGGTGTATTGCCAGTGTACAGGTCACGCACTTTTTCGTGGCCCCTCTGTGATCGGCGGAAGTCGGCTAAGTTCGTGTGTCTACGGAATGTTTATGCTCTCTACCAACCTTACCTCGAACAGCATTGTACACCGTAGACATCGTCAATGTATTGTTGATTTGTGTTTGGTATTGATTATTGTTTTCCACTTTGTTATTTGCTAAAATAAGTCCACATACCCCAAAAAGGAAGGCTGTACTTGAAAGCCGTATGTTAAATCCGATTGTTATTCAGTTACGACAATAAAAAGAGGCAGAAAGCGTTGCTACACCCGCTTAATAAGTCCTTTAAAAATACTCATATTTCTTAAATATTCGTTCCAGTTTTCTATTACTCAAACATTAAAGTGATACTTAATTTCGTGTTCCATCTGTGACGCTTTAACCCCTTACATGTTTCTTTTAAAACCTGTAAGCTATACGCCGTAAGCTGTCGGAACTGGGAGAAAGAGGTAGGGTTTGTTCTAACAGCCAATGCAAGCTTCAGCTTCCAACATTCTCCGCTCAGGGGCCACGTTTAAGTGCGTGATCTGTAGTTAATGCTCATTTAATGTATGTCTGTGTTTCCCAGTGTTTTATCTTAGTGTCTTTTTATCTTTGAGCATATGTTGATCGTCGTATTGCTTCATATTTTATGAATTTTTGTTCGCCACACTCACCCACCGCCACACACCGCGACCAAAACACCGCGAACCTAAAGGATACTCTCATGCATAACCACCATTGGTCTGCAATGAATAATTTTGGCTACCAAGTGAGATATACGGACACATGTCCCACGTTCCATTTTTATGTAGGTATATTGATTTCTGCCGAGCTGCTGGTTTTACAATTCACGATATAGAATTTGTTGTACAATTAACAAAGTACTGATGAGTAACAGTTTGTCTCAAACAAAAGATTTTAATACACAGTCAGATAGCAAGGTTATAAATTCATGGCCGGCCGCGGTGGCAGAGGGGACTGAGGCGCGTCAGTCACGGTCTGCACGGCCACTACGGTCGGCTGTTCTAATCCCCCCTCGGGCATAGATATTTGTGCCGTCCTTAATGTTAGCTACTTCATAAGTAGTTTGTAAGTATAGGGACTGATGACCCCGTAGTTAAGTCCCATAATCTATACAAATATTTCAACATTTTTTTAAAAATTCATGAAAATGTTTTACTTGTACGCAGTTGAATTACTTGAGCTTTTGGTCGGCTGGCATTCCGCATCGTGCAGCATGTTCTCCAACATTACAACCACAAAATAAATTCTCATGTCTTGTCAGAGTCTTAAAAGAACAATATTAACAAAACGGCTATCTACTGAACATTCGCAGATTTGTAGAACTGCAATGTGACGTAAATCCAATTTCAGCAAACTAGGTCTGCAATTACCTAAATTACAACAAACTCGTTTCACAATTAGCAAACCAGTTTCAATGTTTTCTGGCATATAATTCCTTTAATTCGAAATGTTCAAATGTTTGTTAAGCTTAAGGGACTTAACTACAGGGTCATCAGTCCCTAAACTTACAAACTACTTATGAACTACCTTATACCTGGGGTCTCCAATTTACTAGGCCACGAGGGCCACATTTCAAGTTCCGAATCACAGTGCGTTGCGAATAGCATATTTGGGGATTACTGAAGAATGCGATACTAAAGTCTACTTTCAGCTATGAAGTCACTGATAGGGTGAAAACTCCAGTTTGACCTGTATACAGTAATATCACTATCATATTACTCTTTACACCCACACACAAAGATCAATAAATTGTGAACTAGTTTAGAATGCAATCTAGGTGACGGCTGCTTCTGTTTAACATGTATATATTGTTGGTGGTAAAAGTTCAGATCACTGACGGCGGCGTATGCACTTTCGTGACGATGTTAGGAGCGGTAGCTGTGCAGTACACAGGACAGTTTGCTGGTGAGTTGTTTACGACTGTCAAGTGAAACAGTTGTGTTCTGACGAAAGTTATGACGACATATTAAATTGTCACCACACTGTAATGTCCATTGGATACGATCGATATTTCAAATCATTAGCATAACATGGGTCGTATATGTATGCGTGAACGTAAATGCATCAGTTCGTGCTGTAAAATGTAATGATACAATTGTAAAAATAAAAAAAAAAAAATAAATAAATAAATAAATAAAATAAAATAAAAAAAAATTCTCATTCCTCACTTCACTCAGTTCCATTCATTTAATGGAATGCTCTATTATAACCCCGCGAAACTAACACACAGTCCAGCTCCCGCGCCACAAACACATTCAGTCGTTTCGCGCCTGTCATTGGTTACATCGAAGTGACACACCAGTGGTTACCCATGTTGGCACTGGCCCGATGAATGATGAGAAGTGAAGGCAGCCAACCAGGAATGGCGTTCAGACAGACAATAAGAATGTCTTTCTTTCTCTCCCATGGCATGAATTAATCATAAAAGTTTTTGTTATTGAAAAGTTCGTAGAACTTTGGTGGGAATACAGATATTAATGGAAATATTGTACACACGCACAAAACCAGCTATTACATGGATGCAACAGATTTTATAATAATGAAAATTGAGCACATTTACTTTTGTTGGTAATATAAAAGACTTTTTCAACTCAAAGCTACAAAATTAAAGTCAAGTCCACGTAGTAACTGTTTCTCTAACTATGATTTCTTTTTAAAGTTTTTTAACGAACGTAGTGACTTTTGGGTACGTCTTTATACAGGTACCTAATAGCAAAACATTATTTCTATCTGCGAAATGAGCAGCAGTACCATTTACAAGTAAATCTTCCAAAACAATGTATTTTCAACGCGTAAGTCACGATTTTGCAATGTTACTCGTAAAAAATATGTCCTTCCACAACCCCGAATTGTTTTCAAAGTGTAATGACATTCTTAACACATTGAACGCCACTCCTGATTATCTGCCTTCACTTCCCATAATTCATGACGCCTCTACTAACATTATACCAACTACAATACAGCAAGCAACCTACTTGAAACTTGTGCGAGGGCCGGATGAAACACCTCCGCGGGCCGTATTTTGAAGACCCCTGCCTTATACTAAAGACGACACAAACATCCATGCCCGAGGGGGGATTCGAACCCCCGACCGTAGCAGCCGTGCAGACTGTGACTGACGATCATTAACAAAATTGTGATGCTCTGTACTTCAGCTCCCAGGTAGCATTCTGTCACTCGTTTGTGTTCGGACGTTCCTTGTAGTACTAATACGATGTACCTCTGTGGTAGCTGCTGTTGTTCTTTTAGGACTGAATTTTTTAACAAAAAATTATAACTTTCAGCATATTTTATGTTCAAACGAAAAGTAATACTGTCTCTAAAAAGACTTCGCTTTTAAAAAGGGTAATACTGTTTAAGAAATGGAGAGTAACTTAAAACTACGTTTTTTAAGAGATGAAACACGCTCACAGGAAGTACAAATGTAGGTATCTTTGTTGCAATTGCATCGCCGTTAGCCAGTCTTATGAAGTGGTTCTGGTAGTCAACAGCATATACACTTCATCTTTCCACAGACCGGAAGATGGTACCTCAGCGTGCCGAAAACGTTCGTCGAAACAAATATATAATTTTTTTTCTTTTTTTGCTATCTTGCCGTAATATTAATTTGGGTTTTTTCCGAAAGTCTCACAGTACCTTGCAGTGTACAGACCAACCTGAATAGTCGTTTAGTTGCCACTTCGCCTAATGACTTTAGTCATTACGACCTAAATGATTTTGTCAGCCGCGGTGGCCGAGGGGACTGAGGCGCTTCAGTCACGGTCTGCACGGCCACTACGGTCGGGGGTTCGAATCCCCCCTCGGGCATGGATATTTGTGCCCTCCTAGTTCGTAAGTAGTTTGTAAGTTTAGGGACTGATGACCCCGTAGTTAAGTCCCATAAGCTTAACAAATATTTGAACTAAATGATTTTACAAATTACGAAAGAAAGTTACCTGTCTCTTTTGGCTAATTTGATCTGTAGTGCGGCTCGGTAGGACAGTGGTATAGTGACAGACTATACATCCAAAGGTCGCGGGCTCGATCCCCGCCAGGTCCTAGGATTTTTATCTGCCACTTTCTACTTCTTTCGCCTCTGGCAGTATTGCTCATGTGAAAAATACCGAGTAGCACCGTGGTTCGGAACCCACGTTAAACTGTAAATCCCTCTATAACTAGTAATACCCCCTCCAAGTGCCTAGTACAGCACTGTGGTGTTCAAACCAATCTTGACTGCTTTACTTTAGTCTTCCAGAGGCATTATGCCTGTAATAATGGATTCGAAATTTCTTCGATATGGGACCAATTTTTTCTTCTATCATGTCATGTCACTCTCGTACATACGTTCAATCAACCATTTTCGTCCATCCGCGCTCTCCTCCATAGTGGAATTCCCAGTGCACTGTTAAATGTTATCACCCAAGCCTTTAAGTTCGCCCTTTCCTATTTATTCACCTTTTTCCTGCAGACATTTTACCGTTACTTTCCTGATCTTCCTGTTTCGTCTGCTTCCATCTAAAAACCTTGTATCTATAAAAAAGAACCAGAAATATTTTATTGCATCATAAGTTAGAAAACCTAGTTCCCCAATAATCAGTACGGCAAAGAGAGATAATGAGATCTATGATACATTTTAGTGTGGAAAAAAAGGAGTGATGTGTATTGCTAGGAAATTGATTTATGTGAGAAAATGATAAATCACTTTTTTGATATAACAGGTATTGAATATACTCCGACGGTTTTTTTCTTTGCTAAGGGGTATACATCACTGTATTTCTGTCTTTACTTACAAATGTTATATTTCCTTTTTTAGTTGATCACAATTGCATCGAAGTTACTAATGGAAATACAGTTTTGTACATGACTACTGTAACTTTTATAATTTGATCACGAACAGAAAAAATTGTATTGTTCTTTGTGAATGAGGTATTTTTTTCCATGTTTCTGTGTTCGTAATGCGTCATTGTTGAATAGCAGTGGAATGAATCTGAGAAAGAAAGAGAGAGGGAAGGAATGATGTAACGTGTAACATGATACACTTGCCGACCTACGTTGACGGGCTGAGATTAATTTGTCTGACTGACGATCAGTTGCTTATCATTAGCCACAAACGCACACAACGTGCTCAAAATCCAGTGTCTCGTTGTTATGAGAATTATGCAGTTACATTTTTGAGCACACCATGTTATCACTTGTAGATTATTGTGCAGTTTCTCATATCGTCAGAGATTCCCCAATAGCCTCATTAACAACACTGTTACAGAGTTCGCTATTCTACAATGGTAGGAACGAAATAAATACTATAATTCTATATTTTACCAATATGTTATACGCATAATTCTATTCCTTTAGAGCAATGCACGCTGTCCATTCCCTGAAAAGAATGTGGAAAGCCTGCAAAATCGTCATCTAAGCCTGCCATTTTTTTTTCGCTTCAGGGCCGCGAATTTCTATTTACTACATGAACTAATGTTTTATTTCCCGTGTCATAGTTCGTAGCACTGGATTATTTGATTTCTTTTTCTAAAAGAGTTCGCAAAAATTGCTGATAAATTATTTATTACATTTTCTTTTGGCAAGCATTAATAATTTACATGAGTTCTCGAAAGTGTCAAATGTGGTTTTTCAGGGGACGAGTAATATTTTGTCTGGCGAGTTTCGTAAGTAAACCTTCTGATGGAAACAGATTTTTAAATATAGTATTTTCACCGTACCAAAAACTCCTATTCGCTTTTTTAATGATCACTTATCCTTCATAGAAGAAGGCATAGGAGAACGATTATTTTTAACAACATTGCCAGTTTTAGAAAATTATAACAATCGTAATTTTTGGTGTCCATGAAGGGGAAAGGAGGGGGGGGGGGGACTTCGGACACTGAAGACGAAGACGAAAAGTTTGGTGGTGGTGTGTTACATTAATATTAAGCAACATTCAATCAGCAATTTTTAAAATACCTTTAAATTTTGCATTACTTACCCGTAAATGTTGTGTTAGAATTTTGTTCCTCGTCTGCTTTTGCCATTTCGTACAAAAATGCATCTATGAGGTTTCTCTTCTTTCCTGTCGTGTATGTTGCCTTATGCTCTTCAATAAGTTTCTGGAAAAGTAAAGGATTTTTATTGTAACACAGAGAATAAATATCTATTTACGCTTCATCGCGATAAATAGGCTTACTAACAACAGCGAAAAGAAAATAGTACTTTAAAAACTGATTAAGGTGTTTTCATTTTACGTAAAACCGTATGGACTTCACAACAACACTGTTTTGTAAGTCAGCGTACAGAATAGATTATTAACAAACCACTACACATGCTACGTTATTATCCCTAAAATATCAAGAACTTAACATAAAACTATGCAGAGAATTTTATTTCAACATGTAATAAGAAGTGAGAGCACTGTTTGTGATACTTGGGTTTCAGTAACTCATTCGGTTTGTTTCGAATAAATTTTCTATACTTTATTTCTAAATTACATAAGGTACATAATAGGATGATTAAAAATGTCCACGATCAATTTAATACTTCATTCTTGTCCATTAAAACTAATATTCAATCTATCGGCTCTTCTTGTCGATGTAACAGAAAATTTAATTTTCCTTTCTTTTCTCCTCCTCCTTTTTCTTCTTGTTCACTTCAAGGAGTAGGAATATAGTCTATTCTGCCATCAGAAAAACCACCTTTTGCTTGGTCCTCCGTCTTCCTTCGTCCTGTACCTCTGTTTCCTTTGTATAGTATGTTCCATGTATGACTATTCTCCCCCCACCCCTCCCATTCTTTCAAAAATTCTTCCATTTCGCTATCCGATTTTCTACTCTTTCATTCATGCAAATTACATTTAATTCATTCCCTATTTCAGAAATCTTTCTCAGAGTACATTCTTTTACTTTTCTTAAAATCTCATTTCAGCATTCTTTGTTCTTTCTTAGTTATGGTTCAAGTTTCATTTCCGTATGTGAGCATAGGTGTCACCATTAATAGGTAGACGTATGTTTTTGTACGTTTTCTAGTTTTATTGACTAATGTTCTTTTTATATTGCCACAAATAATTATTAACTTTTTATGTATTGTAAGTATCATTATCACATTCGTAACTTATATCCTAATAACTGAGGTCCTTCGTATTTTGAAAATTAGTTGGTCATTACCAAAGATTACAGTATTTAAATGTGAGTTTTTAGGAGTTAACTTTATTCCTGGCCAACGTTTGGTTTCCATTGTCTAAAATTGAAATTCATTTACTACTAACTAAAGATGGTGAGAGAAATCTCCCTTGTCGCACTACTAAGATGGCATTGGTCCTATTTTGTTTCTTTGTATATATTAATCAACATGTAGTTATTTAAATGCAAACTTTTTGTCATTATATTTAACGAAGGGTTTTTACAACAAAATTTAGTAACTGTAAAGGGTGCAAAGCAGCAGTCAATATAGTTCAGTATAGTTATTTACATGGAATTGCGATTACAACATTAAACTAATAAGCAGATCAAAGCACCCAACAGCCAGTATGCAAAAACATTCGCAACATACCAAATTTATCCAAATATGCCTTCTCATGTGTCGACACTTCGAAAAATAAACGCCGCGGTGGAGTAGCCGAGCGGTCTAAAGCGTCTCGTTGCGGGGCGCGCAGTTGCTCGCCGTGGAGGTTCGATTCCTCCCTGGGGCATGGGTGTGTGTGTTGTCCATAGGTTAGTTTACCTAGGTGTAAGTAGTTTGTAAGCTACGGACTGATGACCACGCAGTTTGGTCCGATATATTTACAAACATTTGATTTTTGAAAAATAAACTTTTTTCATTCAAGCGCTGAAAAGTTTCGCAAAAGTACATGATCAGTTTAAAATCGACGGTGTAATCGTGCACAGTATATCACGTTTGTGAGAAGCACAGGTTGTGTTTAATGTTGACTGTATAGTACTACGCAACGTCTCGGAACAGACGCAACGTTTTTATAAAAACAACACAAAAAAGCATTTCAATTTCATGTTTTGTACCTAAGTTTTTGAACATATTTTACGTAGCGCACATAATTTCATCCAGAGACAAAGAAATACAGAAATTTGGTTTATATAAGTAAAAATAAGAAAAGTATGTGCAAATTGCACAGAATTTTGCACGTAGTTTGAATCATGTGTCCTTTTACTATAGCATTTCAAGGGCGAACACCGCAACGCCAGTGTATCTCACAAAAACGAAGGGAAAATTGGAGTACAATGTTGTTTTCAGGACCTCATGTGTTGATATTTAAAAAAAAAAAAAAAAAAAAAAAAAAAAAAAAAAAAAAAAAAAAAAAGTTCAAATGTTTGTAATTCTATCGGACCAAACTGCGTGGTCATCAGTCCGAAGCTTACAAACTACATAAACCTAGGTAAACTAACCTACGGACAAACACACACACCCATGCCCCAGGGAGGACTCGAACCTCCACGGCGAGCAACCGCGCGCTCCGCAGCGAGGTGCTTTAGATCGTTCGGCTACTCCACCGCGGCGGTGATATTTTAAAGAACTGTTTCACCGCGACTGTTAAAATCCTTAAAATCATTAAAAAGATTTGATATGAACTGGTTTAACGTACGTAGACACAGACCATTATACCTTTAGATGAACGTTAACAATGATTACATCCTGACAGTTCTTATTCATTTGTAAACGGATAACACCTGAGGATGCAATTTTAAATTGCGAAACCGGTCATGTGTCCTTCAATACAGGATTTTAACAGTCGCAGCAAACCTGTTCTTTTAAGTATCGAATAATTCGACTGTGGCTGCCCTATATACAAAGTTTCATACCACATTTTGTATTGACTATTGCAGGATGTAACCTCAGGTATTGCCGGCGCACCTAAGGATACTGATGCGGGCGCATTATTAGAACATCCATTCTATTCATAGAACAATTTTATCCATGGAACAAAAACTAATAGCTACGTAATTTGCTTAAGGTTTGAAGCAGGATTACTGCTACAATGTGAACACAAAGACTTACTAACAAACATAAAATGAGCTAGTCTAAAAATTCTTCGCTTGTATGGCCACGACGTCCGTAGTTGCTTGTATAATCATGATGGGTAATAAAACTTCCTGACAGATTAAAATTGTGTGCCTGAAGTAAATTTGTGACGCGGGATCTTGAGTCATGTTGGGATGTCTCAGTTGGTGGAGCGCTTGCCCGCGAAAGGCAAGGGTCCCAGGTTGGTGTCCCAGTTCCGGCACACAATTTTAATCTGCCAGGAAGTTTCATATCAGCGCACACTCCGCTTCAGAGTGAAAGTTTTATTCATGATGGGTAATGTTTGTCCGTCTATGCAATTACAAGTAAGAGGCGACTTTTCTTACCAGACGCATTTCGTTTCAACAATAAAACATCCTCTGGTCTGTAAGCATAGATATATGCACTTAAAAAATCTAAATCCCTTCGTTAACAAAACATGTTAAGTATTATTTTGTTACTTACGGAAATTTTAGTTCTGGTTTTCGCTTACATCATGCAGTGCCGATTTATTTTTACTGTAATGCAGATTTTTCTTTCTTCATCACTAGTTTTCACCATAATTACCACTTCACTGATGCACTGTCCATAATTACGTTTTTCACACGTTTGTTTTGAATGTGACTGAGTCTGCACAGTGTGTTGTTGTAGTGTTTACAAGTGCGCAGCTATTTTTTTTCCATTTTTTCTTTATTTTTATTGAAATGTTGAAAAGTTTACGCTTCTGGTAAGAAAAGTCGTCTTTTATTTGTGGTGCATAGACGGACAAACAATAAAACATTACCCGTGATAATGAGCTATGAGCTAGGCTAGATTCTTCTGACTGCAGCTCGGTGGCCGACTGACTGGACCGAGCAGTAACTGCGGCTATAATAAGTCACAGAGGTCGCTGCACTCCGTGGCGGCCATAGGCGTGGCCACGCGTCTTATCGTAATTGGCACGTGTTGCTGCGCCTGCTGAACTTGCTGGCATTGCTGAGCTGGACTGCGTGCAGTCGATACGATAAGACTGCACACACAAAACAGGCAGCCATTTCTTGTGGTGTTATTTAGGGCGATGGCGCACTAGTGCGACCATGGCCACGACCAACGGTTGGCCGTGGCCTTAGCTGCTGCCACTGTAGACTTACGCATAATAGTTCGCGATCGGGAGCGCTCACTTTATTTCCCGGCTCTGCCGCGAACTAGTTCGGTCCTTTAGTTTGTCCGCTCCCAGTGACGGCTGAGCGGCGTGGTCTGCGCATGCAGGTGGAGGGAGAAGTTCCTCCACATAGTTGCTTCATTCGCTTGCTGCTTGAGGCACTAACGATATCCCGCAGCCGGCCGCGGTGACCGAGGGGACTGCGGCGAGTCAGTCACACTCTGCACGACTACCACGGTCGGGGGTTCGAATCCCCCATCGTGCGTGGATATTTGTGCCGTCCTTAGTGTTAGCTGGTTTGTAAGTTTAGGGACTGATGATCCCGTAGCTAAGTCCCATAAGCTATACAAACAGTTGAACATTTTGATATCACGCAAACCAAAAGAAACAGTTTGTGGATAATTTCTCGCGTTTAAGTTTAGAGTTATCTCTATATCTTGGCATTATGGAATTTATTAGTCAGATATTGCAGAGTGCAGAAGACTTCAAGAAAGAAATTTTGTAGCACTGAACTATGTAATCTAGCAGGCAGACGCTCTCCTCGAAATGACTCATCAACAGAAGGCAAACACGTGATTTTTAACTCTGCTGCGCGCCCTCTCGCTATTGCCCGTCGGTCTTCGGAAAAGAATCCAACGAACTAAGAAGCGAGATATGTTTGGCATAATAGTTCGTGACCGATCGCACATATTTTAGTTCGCGACCGGTAACTCTTCTTTTAGTTCGCAGCTCGGCCTTGAAGTAGGTCGCTCTTTTTAGTTCGCCCGCTCCTTTTAGTTCGCCCGCTCCTTTTAGTTCGCCCGCTCCTTTTGGCTTTTTCTACCGCTACTATAAGAGCCCTTTCTTTTGTTTTGACAGCTTTTTTATGTAATGAATCAGTGTTGGCATAGGGTGTGCTATTACCCGTATTTTTTGCCAATTAGACATCAAATACTTAAGCAAATAAAGCAGTTATTTACACGAATGTGTGATACAATGGTATTCAACTACTGTGCGTACAGAGTACTCGTAGTACTTTATTTTTAAAATGGATTTCTTTTATCAGTGAACTATGAAACTACAGTCGAGTTGCATCTCAGCTCGAAATGACGGTAACTGGCAGATGGGAATCACGCGATTCTGCGCGATCTCGCGTCCTCTCGCTGTTCCCTATCAGTCTTCGGAAAAGGAGCGGGCGAACTAAGAGGCGAGGGATCTGCGAACTAGTTCGCGTAGTTCGCCTGTGGGAGCGCTCTTCCGAACTAATTCGTTCGCGAACTACACAAGACTAGCTGCCTGTAGACCAGGACTGCGGGTGGTCGGCATGTCTGGCGGTTAGCTGACCACAGCTCAGTCGCACTATGGACGTCGCGAAGATACGGCTGTGTACTGCTGGCATCGCGGGAAGAGAAGAGTTGTAGACATGGTTCTCGGGATAAGAGTCGGGTATCGTAATGTAAACTTTACGATATTTCATCAGCCAACTGGCGGACATCTTCAGGTGATAAAGCATACTGCTGAGCTGTGTTTTCGGTGGTCCGTCTGTATATACAGGGTGTTACAAAAAGGTACGGCCAAACTTTCAGGAAACACTCCTCACACACAAAGAAATAAAATATGTTATGTGGGCATTTGTCTCGAACCGCTTAATTTCCATGTTAGAGCATATTTCATTACTTCTCTTCAAATCACATTAATCATGGAATGGAAACACACAACAGAACGTACCAGCGTGACTTCAAACACTTTGTTACAAAATATGTTCAAAATGTCCTCCGTTAGCGAGGATACATGCATCCACCCTCCGTCGCATGGAATCCCTGATGCGCTGATGCAGCCGTTGAAAATGGCGTATTGTATCACAGCCGTTCTCAATACGAGCACGAAGAGTCTCTACATTTGGTACCGGGGTTGCGTAGACAAGAGCTTTCAAATGCCCCCATAAATGAAAGTCAAGAGGGTTGAGGTCAGGAGAGCGTGGAGGCCATGGAATTAGTCCGCTTCTATCTATCCATCGGTCACCGAATCTGTTGTTGAGAATCGTACGAACACGTCGACTGAAATTTGCAGGAGCTCCATCGTGCATGTGTCGTACTTGTAAAGGCACATGTTGTAGCAGCACAGGTAGAGTATCCCGTATGCAATGATGATAACGTGCTCCAGTGAGCGTAGGTGGAACAACATGAGGCCCAATCAAGACGTCACCAACAATTCCTGCCCAAACGTTTACAGAAAATCTATGTTGATGACGTGAATCGAAACAATTGGGTATTTTGACAATAATTGTCTGCACGCATTATTTCAATTTACATTTAAAGAGAAACACTAAAATGAGCTCTAACATGGAAATTAAGCGTTTCCGGACACATGTCCACATAAAATATTTTATTTCTTTGTGTGTGAGGAATGTTTCCTGAAAGTTTTGCCGTACCTTTGTATATATATACGACGTCTGTATATATAAACGACCGCGAGCTCAGCTCAGCAGTGTGTTTTATCACCTGAAGATATCGGCCAGTTGCCCTGATGCAATATCGTGGAGTTATCCCGAGAACCATGTCAACAATACGTCCGTCGGGAAAGCCTCAAGCAACAGAAGAAGAGTTATTGGGTGCATCCCATGTTGCAATCCCGCTCTACAAAGGGAATGTTTGTTACTTTTTCCAGTGAATGTCGGGAACGCGAAGATAAATTCTTCTACTTCACTAGAACGTCCGCAAAAAGTTTTGACGTATTATTAAAGAAAATTGGAGGCAGCATAGCGGGTATAGACACAGCAATCCGACAATGTAATCGAAATGAAGAAAGAACTCTTATACTCCGTTCACAGAAACGGCGCTTGGCTTCTTGAACATCTTCAGAATCTTTTAGTTTGTTTCTGTGAATTCTTGTCTTCTAATTTTATCTGTCTGGTTGTTGCTCCTCTATTAAGATTACTTTTCTGTCATGAGTGGCCATCTTTCCTCCACGATATATTTTGCAGCACATTATCATAGTTCTTGGCATCAGAGAGTTCTCTAGCCCCTATTGTCGATTACGTTTCTGCTTGCTATCACTGACAGCGCACCTGTGGACATGCGTTATCCACATGAACTCATTTGCGTGCACGTGCTGATAAGTAGGGTCTCCTGCAACTGACAGGTAGTTTAGACGGCAGTGAGTCTGAAGTGCATTTTGGCAGTGTCTGTTCGGCACTGGTCGTTGTTTGGCCGGTCAACAGGGCAGCAACAGCTGGAGTTCGGCGCTGTTAACGGAGTGGACAGCATGCCCCGGAATGTCTCTGTGTGTGTGGGGCGCTGGTGACTGATTTCGTCGTGTTAGTCGATGTCTACATGTATCAGCACTTAGGTCCGGATTGTGTTTCGCATCTTTCTACAACACCTGTGGCATTCCTTCCTTTTATTGGTTACGTGTCCTGGTTGGACTGTTTATATTATTATGCTACTTCCATCTGCTGGCTACCACCTTCTGGATTTGTTTCATTGTGGTGTTTAACAAGTTGCCATCACTGACATGTCTTAAGGCCTACGCGGTGGCCGAGGGGACTGAGGCGCTCCAGTCAGGGTCTGCGCGGCCACTACGGTCGGGGGTTCGAATCCCCCCCTCGGGCATTGATATTTGTGCCGTCCTTAGGATAAGCTAGTTGATAAGTAGTTTGTAAGTTTAGGGACTGATGACCCCGTAGTTAAGTCCCTTAAGCTATACAAACATTTGATTTCTTAAGGCCTAATCATTGTCAGCCAGATGTGTTCAGAACATCGTCGGACTTGTATGTTAGTTTACTCTATAGCGTTTCGTCATGTATGTACTGTGGATTTAAATTTTAATTGTTTAGTGGCACTTTCCTTGTGGCAATTGGTTTAAGAGTTCATTGAAAGTTGGCTCTTTCACTTTTGAAATCTTTGTAAGATTATTAACAAATTAAGATACAGGCTACATCTGCTGATTGTCAAATTTTAAAGTGGGCTTCACACAATGATCAATTTCATGTGGTGTTTACTGCTTAGATTTCCCTTAAAATTGACGCTTTGACTTTTAAAACCTTTTTATGATTAATTAAAGAATTGATATAAGGGCTTCACTCGCTGGTTGTCAAATTTTATGTCGTCTTCACCCAGAGGTCAATTTCATTTTGTAATTATTGTTTAGGAAAATACTTAAAGCTGGCACTTTGCCTTTTGAAACCTTTGTAAGATTAATTAACAAATTAATGTATGGGCCTCACCCGCTGGTTCTCAGATTTTAAATTTTTAAATTCGGCTTCACCCAATGATTGGTTTTCAATTTAAATTTTTAAAATGGTATACACCTAATGATTGTTCTAAACAAAATAAATTCAAGAAGTAGCCAGTGTTTTTAATTATGGTAACCCACCCAGTCCTTCCACTTTTCTAAGGCCAAATTTGAGATCTCAGTTAAAAAGAAAATAGAAAATTGCAACTGTTGGCTGTTGATAAGGTAATAAAGTGTTTCAAATATTAGTGCAGTTGCTGACTCTCGCAATTCGCTTACGTCGACTATAATAAAAATAATTTTACTCTGATATTTTGAAGTCATCTGGCGCTCACCCCCCCCCCCCCCCACCCCCTGAATAGATAACTCGACCCACTACTGGGTTGCGACCTACTGTTTGGGAAGCACTGAGCTAGACTACGCATTAAAGGCGTAATTATAAAGTTTTGTCGATAAACGAAGATGCTACAGATTGGTCTGTTGCTCCCGGCGGAGGTTCGAGTCCTGCCTCGGCCATGGGCTTGTGTGTGTGTGTGTGTGTGTGTGTGTGTGTTGTCCTTAGTGTAAGCTCAAGTAGTTTCTAAGTCTAGGGGCTGATGACCATAGCAGTTTGGTCCAATAGATGTACAAACATTTGATTTGATAAACGTTGTGGATGTGGCTTCACAACTTGACTAGTGGCTACTCACCAAGAAATACGCAGTGGCCATCTCGTTGAACTTGGTGATGGCGTTGTAGCCGGTTGCCTCGGGCTGGACGAATCGCAGCCACGGCATGGCGCTGAGTTTGCCGCCGGCCATGTCGAAGGCTCGCGACCGCGTCTCTATCAGCTGGAGCAGCGTCTGCAGGCGCTGGTCGCCGCGCGGGAAGCGGCAGCCTAGACAAGTGCAAAGGCCGGACCTGTCTAAGGCTTAACCACACCGGTGATCATACTTGCACTAGATCAGTGTTTTTCAACATATGGGTCGCGACCCCCAGGTGTCGAAAAGCCTTGTTTGGGGGAGGGGGGGGGCGCCGTCACAGCAGGAAGTAGTTGCACCATAAAATACAGTCCAGGACATGCCTGAATACTGTGTGTTGCGAAAAACAAAAACATATGAATAAGAAGTGTGAAATTAGTTTTATATTAAAATTACTCAATTCATTGTCGATCATCAATTCTCAGCTGAATAGAACAAAGATTTTTATACAATAAATACACAGTGTTAACAATGAATAAACGAAATTCCTGAAAACTGTTTTCAGGTACCAGACGGTAGCAAAATTTACAAGATACAATAAGTGATTTTGGGAAATTGACTACACTGTGGGACTTTCCTTAACGAGCATAATTCGATTCTGAACTTATCCTGCAATGACAAACTTCGTTATACAATATGAATTTTTTTTTTTTTTTCATTCTTCACAATTTCCGTCCAAGTTGCATTAAAATTCATTTGGTGACTAGTTTCGGACCTTACTGTCGATTTTCAAATCATATGCCTTATCATAAGTGTTACATACAATGGATCATTTCTATGCAGCAGCCAAATGCAACATTCACACCAGTTAAACTCAGACCTTACGTTGCTGTTAATTTAATATGCAGTACATTGTATTGTATGTAACACTTGTGATGAGTCATATGGTTGACAATGAACAGGATGGTCCGGAACTAAGTCACCTCATAAATGGGTAAAGCTACTTCGACAGTAATTGTAAAGAATAAAAAGTTGCTGGTCCCTCTTCCTTCATTATGTTGGACTTTCATATACAGGGTGAATCACGTAGCACTTGCACCGCAAATATTGCGGAAACGGAAAATGTGATTGATGTGCGGTTTTCACAGAATGGATTGGTAGTCGAGGACTCGTATTGTTAGCCAATAAACAGATTGTAAAAAATACCTTGAAAGTGCATTTTTATGCAAACATACAATTTTTCAAATTGAACAATGATTGTTTCTATCATCCACTGGCATTTTTGACACCAGCTGTGTACCAGAATTTTGAATGATATTTTTATCACGTTTAGTTTGGCAGCTACAACCATTCATTTTTGGGGGCGGCTGATGGTCATGAGACGGTGGTCTGTGCCCCAGGGTCTAGCCACTTGGCCAGTCAGCTACGCTGTCGCAGCCTCCGCCCACGAAAATTTGAACGGTTGTAAGCTTTCAAACTAATAGTGATAAAAATGTCATTAAAATTCTTTGTACACAGCTGGTGTCAAAACTTCCAGTGCATGACAGAAACAACCAATGTTACATTAAAAAAATTGTATGTTTGCATACACTTTTTAAGTAATATTACAATCTGTTAGTTGGCTACGAGTTTCTGGCTACCAATCCATTCTGTGAAAACCGTACATCAATCGAACTTTCCGTTTCCGCAATATTTGCGGTGCAAGTGTTAGGTGATTCACCCTGTATTTATTTTTTGTCGGAATTCGTGTAATTACGGGATGCGTTCCAGTCATAAAAATGGACTAAACTTTATCCTATAATGTACTTTTTTGTTTTTTTCAAGAAAGTCGTATAAACAGAAGAAAATTAAATTCGTTACGTTTGAAATTACACAGTTCTGTTATGTTTCTGGGAGGGTGTGGGGGCCGCCAAAATACTTTTAGTATGACGGAGGTCGCATATTCAAAAAGGTTGGGAAACACTGCTCTAATTAGTCGATGGCTGGTCCAGTGTTTGGGTTTGGTTTCGCAGGGGCTTGACCTAGTTGTGGGTGGGCTGCTTCAAGCAAAACACCAGAAACGTATTACTTTTCGTGAGGGGAATTTAGTCAAGTAGCCCATGAAGCTTTGTCATATTTGGAAGGCGGTCCGTTTAACCTATCATGGAAAACAGCGGAGATAGCTTAATATTTTTTATTAAGATTACCGGATTACCAGATTACCGAATTCGGCACATTAAACTGCCATCTTCGAATCTGCAAGTACACATGTAAAATCGTTATCAACAGACTATCATAAAAAATTCAGAGAAATACATATTTTTAAATACATTTACTTTCCAAATCCACTTTTCATTTCAATCACAACATCACAAATAAAAACTTTTAAAACATACTTACCAGCATTATTGTTGTTTTGTCATCGTACAAATAAAATATCAAAAGCCTCATGCTTTAATGTGATGTGATCACACTAAGTTAAAATAAAACTGATTAAATTAGTTGCTCAACTCACAATACGGCACCAGGTGGCGCTACATACATGACATTTGAGCATTACACTTTCTGATGTCAAGAACAACGATGCTGAATACCTACAGCGACATTAACATTTAAAATATCGAAATTGACAATCAATATGTATCTCAATGTTTCGTCAATTTACCGATAAAATTTGAAACAATAAACTAGCTGTCACATGGTACAGGTCATGCAATTAAAATGTTAAAAAAACGATCATCTAAAATTATTATTATAAAATGTTTAGGTTACATGTTAGTATCCAAAGAAGGCCACTGATGTACACAATTATAGGTAAAAATTATAATAAATACGAAATTTTTTTCAATATGTGGGTAAGTTATTTACATTTAGAGCACCACTTGTGTGGATCCTAAATAAATTGTTATCGAGTTAACAACCACAATAATTGTTATTGTCTTAATCATAACAATTGTTCTACATCCATTACATCATCATATATTTGTACATTTCAGTTAACTAAGATTTTTGACGCTATGGTTCCATACATAGACATTAGGTTATAATGCAGGTTCCTCTTAACGAATCGTTTTCACAGCGGCATCCTGTCTATACGGTAATTTTGTGTAAAGTGCCACATATCATTTTAATTATGTTTCTGAAACCATATGTTTGTATATTAGGTTTGTTAATTGACGTCCAATGTCTAAATTTAGACTTTGGTCTACTTTATATCTGTTAAAACTTAAAAGGTTTTTAGCGCTTTTATTATATCTTACCCCCATTTCTCGTAATTTTAAATAGCTAACCGGTAATAATAATAATAATAATAATAATAATAATAATAATAAGCAACGTTGGTTGTTTTCCATAACAAATTTTAAAAACTTAGTACTGTTTGGGGGGCGAGAATTTGCTAATGTGGTACTGTACACGCTTTGTTTGCATTGATGGAATACAATTAAACTTTCCCTTTTTAACGCGTTATAACACGGAAATTAATAATACGTATGGGTACCAAACGTGGCAGCGTTAATGTCAAGTACGTGGGTAAGAGAAAAAAATAGAGAATCAGTTCAAATCCACTTTTAATGTGCTGCAACAATACATAATACTGTTAAATACTGGTACCACTACTGCTACAAAAGGGACTAAATATGGTGCCCATCTCTGTCCAAAAAAGTTCGAAAGCGCAGATTGCATTCTGCTCAGCAGAACAAAGCATATCCATAGGTATGCTGGCTACCTCCCTCGATATGTTGCGCTTCAAACTTTCAATCGCTGCGTGGAATGGCCGCGTGGTCTAAGGCATCATGCTATGGACTGGGCGGCCGTTTCCGCCGGAAGTTCGAGTCCTCCCCCCTCGGGAATGGGTGTGTCTGTTGTCCCTAGCGTAAGTCAGTTTAACGAATTTTTTAATCCAGGGTCTAATGAATATAGCAGTTTGGTCCAATACGTTTACAACGTTTACAAACAACACAAACCTTCAATCCTTGCAAAACTTGATAATGCAAGGCAACACGCCGTCGCTCGTACTGTGGTGCAAACTGCTGTCGATACGGATCTTTTACGCATGTCATTTGAGAATGGTTCAAAGCAGAAGCGGATCGAGGGTTCGAATCTGGAGGGAGTCACTGGTCACTTTTTTCGTCTGCTGTCATCACCAAGCACTGTATCACCCAACAATGCCTCGAAAATATACCATGCCATCATCTTCACTTTCAGTGTATCAGATGTGTACGATTTTAATAATGTAAAATAGTTAATTTTTAATACAACTAGTTTTTTTCATCATATGTGACTTAATTTCCTATTCGTTTCTTTATGTCAATAAAGAGCACATTTCTTCAGCATAGTAAACTAATCAGTAAATTGAAATTGCGTAAAATGTAGTTTAAAAAATGTATGTCCAAATATTTCGTATGTGACTGTCCCACAGGTAGGCCAAGTATGGGGTAGCAGCGTGGAGGTCCAAATGGGTTCGGCGTATCAACTGTGGATGGCACTATTTCGAAGGAGATCATCCATAGAAGGCTTGCGTGAGAGGTAGGCCTTCAAAAATTTTGTGGACAAGTTCCAGAAGGTTTATAACAGACTACTTATAACTGACAACAATATGGTATAGAACAAGTCAGCACTGTTTACATTTTATTATTTTTCCTGTAATTATCTCTTAATGGAAAAGGGCCGATGAGAAACAGATGAAGGATCGCCTGGAATAGGGAGGCTGCTGCACTAGGACACTGAAATAGACTGGTCAAAACAATTAGGCGATGAGATGAGCTATCTAGGTTCTGAAGTATTGTCATCGGCAGAATGGACTAATATGGTTCGACATTTTCCTGTAGGTTCTACGGAGTGGAGACAACAACATTCCGGTAACTGCAATACTGGTAGCCGCGGTGGAGTAGGCGAGCGATCTAAGTCGCCTCGCTGCGGAGTGCGCGGTCGCTTGCTGTCGGAGGTTTGAGTCCTCCCTGGGTCATGGGTGTGAGTGTTGTCCTTAGGATAGTTAACCCTAGTTAAGTAGTTTGTAAGCTACGGACTGATGACCACGCAGTTTGGTCCGATAGATTTACAAACATTTGAAACATTTCAAACAATACTGGCAATAACAAAAAGTTATAGAGGGGGTTGATGTTGTCTTGTGTTTTCTCTCCCAAACGAAATACACAGCCAGTTGGGTTCAGATAGTATAGTGAGGAGGTAATGCAATGCAACAATAGCGTGACTTACCAGATGCTAAGGCATGGATTGCATAGAAAGATTGGAAGCGGGTCAGACGGGGATAGACACAGAGGGAGGTAGCTGCAGCTATTGGAGTGTCCCAAAGTGTAATTTACACGACCTGAACGCGAGTTGAGACAACAAGAACATTAAAAGAAGGCAAAGCCATAGTTGTACACGGATAACATCTGCAAGAGATGACTTATTTCCGGTTGAGCTCGTCGAGACAGAAGACTGCAACTCAGTTGCAACGCACCCTCCAGGCAACAGGACGCGCAATATTAACACAAAATGTCCCTAAACGCCTTCGGAAATGTGGCCTCTACGTACGGTAGTCTATGGTGTGTGTCCCATTAAAGAAACGACACCCGCAGGAACTGGTCGGAGGAACATTAGGATTGTAGTCGTAACGAATAGCTCCAGGTTTTGTTCACAGATTATTGAAGATTTTCTGTTCAACCTGACAATAATGTCGTTCCCTTATCCGCAGAGAATGTGGAACTCGGAACAATGCTGCTTCTGTGCAGGAAACATCTCCATATCATGGTGGTGGACGAAGGGTGTGGGCAGAAGTCAGTATTGGCAGATAGTACGGACCTCTATCACGTTCAGAATGGCACTTTGATTGTTCAGAGGTATAGAGACAAGATCCTTCAACCTTTTGTTGTGCTCTACGAAGTTGTCATAGGAGATGGTTTCTTCTATTGGACGATAACGCTCCCCCAGAGCTGCACTGGTGGACAACATGTTTGAAGCTGAAGCAATTGAAGGAATGGAGTGGCGAGCTAGTTTACCAAACTAAAGCCCGACTGAGTACGTCTGGGATGCACTTGGCAGACGTATTGAAGCCAGACGAGCAACTCCCTTAACGTTTGCCGAGCTAGATATTGCACTTATGGAAGAATGACCAAATATCCCCCATGAGAATCATTGGTAACCTCATACTATCCATGCCACGCAGATGTGCAACTGTACCGTCCGAGGTGATTACACACCATATTAGAGGGCAACGAGAATGACGTTTTCAGTATTGTGGTAGCCCTATAGTGCCTTGCTCTAAGTAAACATCATGTAAACCTCAAGTAAAGCGTTAAGGGAGCAAAATATCGTACTGTATCACACACAAATTACCGTTGTAATCAATATCTGAATGAAATACGTTACCATACGTATATCGTGTATGATATCTCACCTCATCCCCTAAATCCTTTGAGCAGTATAATTCATTGGAGACAAGAGGATATTTGCGCCGGACCGGAATTCGAACCGTGTTTTCCCGCTTCGGTGGGCGAACGCCTGATCCTTCGCTCCAAATTTCCGTACGCAACATAAATAGTATCGAAAGTTTCTTGCTTGTCCTTCTCTCTTACAAAATTTACGTCTGCTGCGAAAGTTGTGTGTTTTACCATTGGATCTAAGAAATGTAACTGACTGACGCTGCTTGAATGAAATGTAACTGAATGTGTTTGAGCTTGTTCTATCTGAATGCCTTAGCACAACGTTATATTAATCTTACTGCGTTTTTTAACTGTACACTATGTGAATGTCAAGGTATTGCAAAACCTATCTGACTGCATATTGTTTATTATAATGAAACACAAACTGCTAATTGTTTCTGTATGAAAATTTCGTAACAAAGTTAACTGTCTCAAAATTACTGATACTAAAAATCACTATGTTAATTATTTTGGCCCTACAAACTTGTTTCTGACTTAACTAACAATCTTTAACTGAATTTAACGAACACAAATTTATCATTGCAATCTGACTCAGTGCAAACACTTGTTAACCTGTACTGAACACTGTATGAATTGTTCTACCCTGAAATCTGTAAATCATACTGAACTGTAAGCATGACAACCAAAACTGATTCTTTCTCTCTTTCACTTACTGCATAAATTTGGGCAACACCAAACTGCTTCCTGCTGTAATAACTACTGGAAATCTAACTACAGAAAACATCTATGGCACTTTTAATAAAAATATAAGGAGGGATAAACTGGTAATCTGTTTAAGAAACTCGAACTAATAATAAAAAAATGAAATATCTGGTTTATTTTCTATCTGATGTAACTTCATGAAAATTACTAACAATGCCATATTTTAGATATTAAAATCTTTCAGAGAAAAATATGACTCAGATATTTAATCTGCCTACAAAATTATTTTTAAACAGTGGTAAACATTTCTCTACTGTTAATAAATTTAACTCGATTCACACAAACAATGTTACAACAATACCATATTTCAAGAAATTCCTATTTCATAAAAGACGCACTCTCAAAACTAAACTATTACAATAAATACTTTTCCTAACACAGAAAGGGGCCCCTAGCATGAATCGTGAGACCAGAAGCTAACAGCAAGATCTTTCCCGACCGTTACTATTATCATCAGGTCAACCCAACAATGCGAAGTTGTGCCATAGAAACATGCCAAGTATTTCATGAAAAAATTTGCCTTATAAAAACTTCAAAAGATCGTTTCTCCAACGTAATCTATTCCTTTCGTCTCCATATCTTAAACAAACAGCTTGGCTCAGCATTCAAGTCTCAAAATCTCATCTCCTCGGCTATCCCGCCGGAACGACAACTGCACACAACCACGGTCCCCACGCTTCTGCAATCTCATTCGCGCGCCTAGCAAAGTCTGCCCTCTCAATAATCACAATTCCCGGCAACATTACTATCACCATCTCCAATATCGATAGTACTGCCATCGAAAAATAAGGTTGCAAACAAAGATAATCAACCCATGCCTGACTAGCTTGACACTGGTCTCAAATTCGCAGTACATTTGAATATGTAATTTATACCTTACCATAGCAGGTATCTTACATCATACCCTTTCTCCCTATCAAGAATCTGATAGGATTTTTTTAAAAACAGTCTAGAGAGAGATGATAACCTTAATTATTCCCCTCTCCCCTTCGTCAAAATTTGGGATGAGGGCTGCAATGTTCTGTAGCCACGACGACAAAAATTTTCCCAAAAACGAAGTAAGAGTAACAAATTCATCTCAATAAGTCTTATACTTCTTTCCTGCGTCTCACTAAAAGGCTGCTAATCACGTGTAGTGCGTGTTCTTTGACGCATCGCACCATCGACACAATTACACAGCTGTTGGTAGCTGATGGTAGGTCGGGTCACTCACCGGTGCAGAAGTGCAGGATGACGTTGAGCACGGAGGGCGCCAGCAGCTCCTTGAGCCGCGCCGGCGCGCCGCGGCAGCCGGCCAGCTGGTCCAGAAGGTCCCGCACCTCCTCGCCCACCAGAGACTGCATGGCGGGGCCGCCGAAGCCCAGCAGGCGCAGGTGGCGCATCGCGAACGCGCGCTGCTCCTGCCACAGCCGACCGTCCACCACCGTCACGCCTGTACGGACAAGTCGCGTGTGCAACAGCTGAACCCACCCTGACTGGGGCAAAGTCAAACACATGGGCATAACGCTGGAGTTAGGGGCGCCACAGATCATGACACTACTATCGATGATGTCGCAGTTGCGGTCGCGGGAACCAGAGGCGTGCAGCGGACCTGCGCTGCCCGCCCAGGCCCGTAGCCGCGCCTCCCGGGCGGGCCTGGCCACGCGCTGTCCGGACTTCCGGCACCAGCCGCAGCGGACGGCAGCGGGCAGCGCGGGTACCCGCCTACCCTACTCGCCGAGCCCCGGTCCGCCCCGCCGCCCATGGCGCTCTGCCAACACCACCTAGAGTACAAGGCCTTACAACAAACAACAGGCCGCGCCTACGTCACACTTAGAGGCCGCAGCTCACTGGCTGTTGGCTGGGGCACGCCCACCGCCCCGCAGCGGCCGCCAGTCAGATGGCGGTCGGGGCCTCTATGGCTGACGTAGGCACGGCCTGTTGTAAGGCCTTGTCCTCTAGGTGGTGTTGGCTCTGCTGCTAGCCGGGGCACGCGCTCGCCAGCCGCTACACTCTTAGTGGGAAATCCACTATTCCGATTTTCACTCTGCAAAGTCTGTTCACGGTACACACGACCATCCCACATCGGTTTATGAATTTAGGTTTTCCTTACAAGCTTTACTTTGCATGTGAAAAAATGTCTACTTTTTATTCCGCGTGAGTTTTTAGTTTCACAATGCTTCTCACTCGATTCTGAAGAAACTATGGGGCTAAAAAATCTGACTTTTGGACATGTGCTAGAACAGCATCTTAGCTTTTTAACAAAGCATTCAACTTTTCATAATTCGTAACTGTCTTTTTAAAATGACGCTATTTGTGAAGTATGTGCACGTCATTTACAAATCGTGTATTGAAAAAGTTAGATAGCGAACAGCTTAGTGCCCTATGCATTTTAGATCATTCATTAGCGCGAGTGAAATAGAGCTGTCTCATTTCACGAGTAATTGCGAGCTAATGAGTAGCATCAATACTGCAGTAGCAAGTATATGTACTCAGAACGTGTTCGAACAGCGTTTCTGTGAACATTACGCTAAATTGCTTGATGTATCATTGCTATAAGAAAAATGTAAGATTGGGTTGTTACGTTCAGTTGCAATAGAGGTCATCAGAAAAGATTAACTGGTACAATGTTCGAAGGTTCAGCTTGCTCTAAACCAGTCCAGTGGAAGTAAACTAATTATTGTTCATGGATACAGGCGTGTGGGTTGTTTTATTTTTTCCCCGTTTCCCTTTGGGTGTGGGAACCGAAACCCCGAGGGAGTGACCACTATTCGAGAGGTGACATTGTATCTTGAAAACGCTTGCAATTTTTCCTCACTGACTGAATTGTCAGTGTACTATCAGTTGCAAGGGGGGAGGGAGGAGAAAGAAAGAAAGAAAAGTAAAACGTGCACAGTAACGCATCTGGTAAAAGAAGACAGGAAACGTACGACTCTGTAAGCACGTGTCGATAACCTCCAGGAGTTTCTCGGAAACATTTTTTTCTTCCTCGGATCGTCTACCCCTTGCATTTTGGTAGACCTGTTCTGTTCGCTATTTATTTCAGACATAACGATAACGTATAAACTGCTATGTACGTAATCAAAATGTGCGCGATACCTACGCTCTGATTAATACGTCTTGTGCAGAACTGTCTGCATTGCAGAGCTCAGTAGTGCCGTTGCACGGGCCGGCGGGTACCCGCTCGCACGGCGAGTGTCGGGTCTCGACGGCGCACCGTAGTTCGCTGGCTCTGTCCGCGGTCACAGACAAATATATACAGACGGGAAACCTCCGTAAGGGCCCGGTCCCACGCTCAGGGGTGCGGGGCGGGGGGTGCTGAAGCAGTTCCGTAAGATGTCCCATGATGTCGCTGCGCTCAGAAGTTTCCCTTTAAACTGGCCAGAGCAAGCGACAGGTAGCGGCTGCCCCAGCACCACCTCCCCTCAAACGCCAGAAAGCCGGCCCACAGAGTAACATATACAGAGAAACAGCCCATCCTAAACCACTGTCCTACGCTCCCCTCGTAGTTCCGTAAGATGCTAGCAGGTGTCAGGCGGTTCCCTGGCTTGGTACCGGTAGACCACACTAGAGGCACTTCTGAGGGTTGCTCTCGCACATCATAGGGTAGCGTGGAGGGGAGGCTGAGGGGAGAGCTCGTGGCGCCTTCCATGAGGCCACGGCTGAGTCCGGCTTACTGGCGTTTGAGAGGAAGTATTGGTGGGGACAGCCGCTACCTGCCATCTGCTCTGGCCAGTTTAAAGAGCTGCTTCTGACCGCATCATGGGACATCTTACAGAAATGCTTCAGCATCCCCCGCCCCCACCCCTAAGCGTGGGATCGGGCCCTTACGGAGGTTTCCCGTCTGTATATATTTGTCTGTGGCCGGACACAGCCGTGGCCTCGTGGCAGGCGGCACGAGATCTCCCCTCAGCCTTCCCTCCGCGCTACCTTCTGACGTGCGAGAGGCACCCTCAAAAGTGCCTCTAGTGTGGTCTACCGGTACTAAGCCAGGGAACCGCATGACACCTGCTAGCATCTTACTGCGAGGGGAGCGTAGGACAGTGGTTTAGAGGGGGCTGCTTCTCTGTGTATGTTACTCTGTGCCGCGGTGCAGTGGGGCTCGACTACCCGCGGTGCGGTCAGCGGAGCACAGCGGCCGTACGCAGGCGAGCTCGGGCGGGTAAATGTGGCGCGCTGCACGGCTCTGGCGTGAACACCGGCAGTTGGCAATAACAGTTCCTGGATTCTCGTCAGAGACGGCACATTAAAAAGGCGCTAATGTGTGACAAACGCGATTGGCCGAACCGTAGTTAATGTCCTCGCTTACGGCCCGTGACAAATTGTGCATTGTTTCAGGGCAGAATGCATCGATTCTGCAGAGTGCATCCTTTCATCCTCGAACAAAGTCCTTACCTAGCGCCAATCTTTAGCAGTGCCTCAATATTTCTCGCTACTGTAACATAACAGAAATACCGGGGAATCTGTATTCAGTGGTAAACACATATCAAGAACGTTGCTTTCTAGCGAGAAGATAGAAAGTAGATGGCTGCGTGTAACTGGGAAGGCCCCTTCTGGTTTTCACAGATACCTGCACCTCGATAAACCCAGCGCTTAAGCGACGATTCTAGCGTATGCGAAGATGGAGGTCAATATGGAGAATGTTTCAAATGTTTGTATAGCTTATGGGACGTAACTACGGGGTCATCAGTCCCTAAACTTACAAACTACTTACGAACTAGCTAATCCTAAGGACTGCACAAATATCCATGCCCGAGGGGGGATTCGAACCCCCGACCGTAGTGGCCATACAGACCGTGACTGGAGCGCCTCACTCCCCTCAGCCACCGTGGCCAGCTATGCAGCTGAGTTGAAATATGTCCATACTTGCAAATACAAATTCCAGTAACAATACACACCATTGACCTATAAACTAATAAATGCAGGAAAATTAGGTACTTCTCTTGAACCAACAAGATTTTAAAAGTTAATTTACACAATTTCTGAATGTTGCAAAATTAAACTTAAAATTACCAATTTTGAATGGGTCATGTGATTTCAAGAAACTATGTGTTCCAAGTGGACCATCAGAAGGGTAAATATTTGTCGTAAGAGCAACGGAAACACAATGGTTTACAGCACAAAACACATTTCATAAAAGCTGCTGTCTTCCAGGCGCACGGAGTTTTTAAGAGCGATAACAGAAAAAGTTCATTTACATTAACAAAAAGTTCTCTTTCCTCCGTGAACTTTGATTGATGCGAACCATGCGTATTGGATCATCTTTATAAAAAGAGGTGTCCTGATCTGATGCAAAATTAATTAGTGTAATTTTAAGAATAGAAACGCATGATCACATTGAAAATGCACTTTGTTGTTCTCAAATATTCCAGTTTTATTTCATACCCTTGTTCTGAGACAAAAAAGGATCTGTGAAATCGGTCGAGCCTTCTCAAGTTATGACGCGACCAAGGTATTTAGGGATCGATTTTTATGTTGCCAAGTACCCTCCCCCATGCACCGTATGAAACTTAAGGTAGACGGTAAAAGTTCCTCTTGTTTTTCTTAGTCAAGCGTGCGAAATTTCGTGAATGAAACTGTAGATTTCGTCAGCCATGCACCTATCACAAAAGCTGACGTTTTCTACCTATGAACTACGTTCCTACCAAAATTCAGCTTCATAGGTGAAGTAGTTTTGAGATTTTGGCTTTAGTCAGTGAGTGAGTGTTCTTTCGCTTTTATATATAGAGAGATTAAGAAAACAGACTGTTTAATTTTGGCTGCAAGAGAATTAAGGGAGACTGGCAGACAAAAATAAATAGTAACATGCAAATCTGTAATGGCAACTTTATTTGATACAAGGTTGTGTCTGATGCGACAGTTTTACGGCATCTACATCATTTTGTGAGGGGGGGGGGGGTCAGTTACAAAACGCTTCATAAACGTCCGAAATTACATGCAAACTTTTTTGTAGGTCCCTGGCTACTCCCATTTTCCAATAATTAACGCATAAATCTGGGTATTCTCACGCGGTGGCCTCTCATTATTTATGACGTATCTCCTGAGCTATGTGTCGTGCTCTTTTGTTTTTGGGCCAGGAACCTTCGTGGGCGTACGGTGAACAGTTCATCAAACTTTCATTGCAATCGAATGAATGGTTCATGAACACAGAGAGGACATACAGACAAACATATACAGAGAGAGAGAGAGAGAGAGAGAGAGGGAGAGAGAGTGAGATGAAAGTCATTATAAATGTCGCAGTTGTTACTAAAACATTAAATTTTGGGATAAGATTAGATCATAAATTTAAAAAAAAACTTTTGGTCGGTGGTAGAAGTCTTCATTACAAACGGACAATAATTTTAGTTTTCTAATCAAATGTTTAAATGTGTCGGAATTAACTTCTCTGGTCATCAGTCCCTAAGCTTACAAACCACTTAAACTAACCTAAGGATAACACAAACACACACGCACACACAGACACACTCACACACGCCCGAGGGAAGACTCGAACCTCCGATGGCGAGCAACGCGCGCTCTTTACCAAGGCGCCTTAGAACGCTCGGCCATTCCACCGCTTCAGTACTAGTGTGGATTACAATAGTTTCAGATCGTGGGCATAAAGTACCTCTCCCCATCATTGGCATTGCGTGGTTTAAACTTTCGCTGACATAGGATATACCCTGTGTAAGTTTGAAGTTGACAGGATGTTTTGATACAAGGCTTATCGACATGTCTGTTAGTTTTCAGAGTGTGAGATGTAGGGGTGATCTTAATTCACTTGAGAAAATATATTGACTGTTTGCGAAGTAGCAAATATATTTTTCTTTCGACGACCTATTTCGGTACTCTGTGGTACCATCATCTTCATTTGATAAGGCTAATACATTTCTTCATCTACGAATGTGACTCCAAATCCTGAACTGTACTAGCCTTATCACACCATGTTAGCACTGTAAAGCATCGAAATCGGCCGATAAATTGAAAATCTATTTGAGGACTTGACAAACGATTAATATCTTTTCTCAAATGTATATGTGTGAAATCATGGTGTTCGTCTGCCTTATGGTCATAGAAGGCCGTACATTCTAAGACAAAAACACGATCGCCCACGAAGAAATTATCACAATGGGTCCAACATTGTTAGATATTACGTATATATGCAAACTAGGACACCTGGATATGGACGGTCATGCGCATTAATTTCTGTGTAGCGGCAGCTCCCGCCGCCATTTCTGTTCCAAGCGGTGATTGCGTGAGCACGTTAAAGACGGAGTTTTTCTGGTGTTATTGCTTTCAAATGTCGCTTGCTTCATTTCTAATACACATACCAACAAGAATATATAGATTCGGTCCAAAAATTAATCTCGTCGTAATAAGTTAGTGTAATATGGTTTGACAAATCCTGAAATAAGTGTGTGTATTGTGAGCAGCTCTTTCGCATTCGACAGCTCACTTTTATGGGATAACACATTCACTACCAAGGCTGCGCTAAAATGCAAGAAATCTCCGTTTTCTAATGCCATAAATTTACTCCAGAATACACTCCCAACTCGCTACTTTTTTACGGCGTGTTTTTCAGAATTCATATAAAATACTTTTTCAATGCACAAGATATAACACCGTGATAAACTAGGATGCGAGATATTTTAATTTCTCATTTAACAGTTTACTTCTCATTGGTCAATTTTACTTACGGCCTCGGCAGCGTAGTGTACTGATGTTGGCAACGATCTTTGAATGCTCTTTGAAAACTCGAACAGGTAGATTGAGAGAAAATAATTTTTCATGTTTACCATATTCTTGTATGAACACTTGTTTTGTCAGTAAATTAATCCTCCTCCTAAAGCGAACATTCTCTTGCCAACATTAGCAAATTACGGCGTCGCTGCCGTAACTAAAATTAACATCGCAGTAGCTGCAACTAAAATTAACCTCGCAGTAGCTTCAAACATCGTTACGAACCGCATGAGCCATTATAACTATAAAAAAAAAAAACGGTGTACATCATTTAAAAGTAATTAGTATCGTTGTTGCCTAAATGTTACTACTGCTTTAGTTCGTAGCTTCGACTCATTCGCTTAAAATTTTTTTTTTTTTTAAAATGGGGGAGGTCGAAACCTGTCGTTTACAAAATTTTTAGGGCTGAGGCGCTTCAGTCACGATCTGCACGGTCTCTACGATCGGGGGTTCGTATCCCCCCTCGGGCATGGATATTTGTGCCGTCCTTACTTATAGGTAGTTCATAAGTAGTTTGTAAGTTTAGGGACTGATGACCCCGCAGTTAAGTCCCTTAAGCTTAACAAACATTTGAACAAAATTTTCAAATGTTTGTATAGCTTATGGACTTAACTACGGGGTCATCTGTCCCTAAACTTACAAACTACTTAACTATCCTATACTAAGGACGACACAAATATCCATGCCCGAGGGGGAATTCGAACCTCCGACCGTAGTGGCCGTGCAGACCGTGACAGGCGCGCCTCATTCCTTTCGGCCATTGCGGCCGGCTGTCTCGTTTACAACGTGTAAAAATTGTGCATACCTACAAATGAATTAACCCACCTTGCATAGTTTTGAAGACCTTGTTGGTGTCCGTTTGTCACGACGGCAAAATAAAAACCATATTCGGGATCCACTAGTAACAAAAAACACGAAAACCATTTGCTGAACGATTAGAACAATTCGCAGCTGCAGAGCTCACCATGGTGAAAGCGAACTGACTGTCCAATTCTACAATCGCGCGTCGAAGCGAAGGAACAAAAATTACGGATGCGAAATGTTCAAATGTTTGTTAAGCTTATGGGACTTAACTACGGGGTCATCAGTCCCTAGGCGGATGCGACTGCCCGTTTATATCCAGGTGCCCTACTGCAAAGAAGCCGCGGCGGAGTGGCCGAGAGCATTGTGGCGCTATGCTCCGATGCGCGAGGCCGTTCCCCGTCGGGCATGGATGTTTGAACTGTCTATAGTATAAGTTACTTCGTTAGTTATTTGTAAGTTTAGGGACTGATGACCCCGCAGTTAAGACCCATAAGCTTAACAAACATTTGAACATTTTGTACAAACAAATAATGATTAATATTGCATAAAAATAGGTAAATGGATTACTAATTCAAGAGACAGAGCTTCACATTACTGAGCTGCCCAATAATGCGTTTGTCAACCCCTTCCCCTCCTCCCCCACGTCCTTCGTTATCTGTGTTACGAAAAGTACGTTGGTATTGCAGGTGTTAGATAACCACTTGTGCATGAACTGCAGTCCTACTCCTCAGCTTCTACATGCAAGGACTCACCTGGTTGTGACCGCAGATGCAAGTTAGTTTTATTTATACTTGGACAGAGGTTACGAGTCTTACGATAGTTTACAATGTGAGCACAGAGAGAAGAGCAGAAGAGCAGTTGAACTCACCCCTTCGCAGCTTCAGAGTGCGCAGGTGGGCGAAGTAGTTTTGCGGCCGTCCTTCAAACTCGGGCCTCGTGAGCACCTCTCGGATGAGGCTTCTGGTGGAGGCGATCACAGTGAGCTCACCGCCCAGCCGCAAGCCTACCAGCGGAGAGCCGTACTTCTCTGCGAGGTGTGCGAACGCCTGGTGCTGCGATCCCAGCTTCTCGCTCAGGCGATGGACTTCCAGGTAGTTGCCAAACACTGGGAACCATGTAGGGCCTGGGAGCAAACCAAGAAGCCGTCCTTAGAGGTGCCTCAGCTGACTACTTATTGGGCAGGCAACTACAGAATATACGTACGTGACTGCGTTAGTGTTTTGCAGAATAAACATATAAATAAGCACTCCGGACAAGATATTAGTCGCTTGTGGGCGTTGTAGATTTTGTAACGCACTGACTTTATAAATTACTTAACAGACGGTGCGAGGCCAAAGCACATGTGCAAAGCAGTCTTCAGCACAAAGCAAGACAGCATTATAAGAGCAATCGTTTAATTCTGATCACAGTTTCCTACTCCAAATAAAACTGCGAGTAGAATAAACCCAAACTCAGACAGATCTATTAATTAACAACTCCTCAAAATTAATTCATTTTTGTTGTCGTGATCTTCAGTCCGCATACTAGTTTGATGCAGCTCTCCACTCTATCCTGTCCTGTGCAAGCCTCTTCATCTTAGAATAAGAACGGCTACCTACATCCCTTTGTATCTGCTTATGTATTCGTCCGCCGGTCTCCCTCTACTATTTTTACGCCCCACACTTCCTTCTTGTGTTTTGATGTCTCAGAATGTGTCCCGTTAACCTATCCCTTCTCTTACTCAGAATATGCCAAAAACTCCTTTTCTCTCAGTTCTGTTGACCACCTCCTTAATAGTTACGTGATCTACCATCTTACCTTCACCATTCGTCTGTATCACCACATTTCAAAAGCTTCTATCATTTCTATGAACCCTCTTCCATTCACTTAAAATTGATTGCCGGAATATATATATATATATATATATATATATATATATATATATATATATAATTTGCCACTAATAGTGTGCCATGTGACACGATATAATAAGACACTATATTATGTATGTACACAAAGTGGTGTATTAATTCATTAAACATGTGTTGTGTTATGATATACCAGTAAACCCCCAGATTACACAAGGAATTTCGTGTATAGAACTGTTTCGAATGTCTGATAATCTTCCAAATTTATTAATGTACTAAACATTTCACTTAATACAAGTTCTCGAGAAAGATTTTTTTTTTTTTTTTTTTAAATTGCGTTTATGGAAGTCACTGTGTGCTTTCTTTGTAAAATACTAGATGAATAGGGGGTAATTTGCGTTCCATTTTAGACAAAAGCTTGATTTTCCACGCATATCTGCTAAACTAGTGCCGTACTAGGAACAGTATGTCGAAGTTAAGGCAAGAGTTCAACAGGCTCTCACCACAGATTACAGGGTGAGGAATTTAAAACTTTTTCGGAATATTTGGAAAAGAAAATCGGATTTAAAAAAGTGGCAATTTAAAGTTACTCACCTCCAAGAGGAATATACATTAACATAAAGCGTGACCCCTCTGAATCACGCCCTGGAACGGGAGGAGGAGGTCTTTGAAATATTAATTACAAATCCCTATACTTTATTACAGATTTGGAATCTCCGTGAAAAAATATATTACTCTTGAAAACTTTTGTTTTTCGTTTCATGATAGATGGCACTGTAATCGGTAAAAATAAAAATGAGTTTAAAATTATTGATAAACGATAATATCTCCAACAAACAGACGTCATATTCTTTTTCTCAGTTTATTACAACCAGATTTAGCAACTGTTGGAGAGTAGATTAGCATACGTTTGACGAGTTCCTTAAACGTTTCTAAGAGCCTCAGTGTACGAGAAAATGATTTATGCTCTCTCTCTCTCTGCAATTGTTAATAGCATCGGAAAATTGCGTAGAGATGTGTACAGTCTCGATCACTGAAGTACAATGAATAGTCTGACCACGGACTGAGAGCGTGATCAAGGTATGTGGTTCATTCGATTGTGGGAGGTTGCACACGATAGCCTCATTAAAAATATAAAAATCTGTATTTTGATTTTCCTAACCTGTATGTGTTTGTCATATTACCGTTTTTCAACAATTTCCAACTCATCTTCATTTTTTCCCATTACAGCGCCACCTATAGGTAATAAAAATAGGGGCTCCTATTTACGATTTCAAAGTCGCTTCCCTTCCGCCCCTGGGGGTGCTGCAGGGGGAGGGTCACGCATTATGTTAATAGATGTCCCCTTGGAAGCGAACAACTTTTATTGCAACTTCTTTTTCATCTGATTTGTATTTTTCCAAATATTCCGTAATATAGTTACTATAGTCGAGCCGGAATACGATGATCCCTGGTGCTTGCGCCAATCGCCTTTGAGCGCCGGCTGCGGCAGCAGACCATTGAAGTAAGTCAAACGCGAGCTTTGCTCTGCGCATGCGCGCGTCCGGCTGCACTGTGCACTATTGCCAGTTCTGTCACACAACGTTGACCGTTAGCTATACTGTCCAGCAGTGGCTAACTAGTACTACTTGGCAACATGGTTGCACTCAGTTTCCGCGGTCGGGGCGGTCTCCCAGCCCAGTAGGCGGAGCCAGGGATCATCGTATTTCGGCCCGACTATAGTGTCTCACTCTGCGGTTCTCTACCATACCGATGATAAAAGCAGAATCTGGATTGCAGTAACATTGTTTTTACTGGCGATTTTCCAGAGACATCGTGTTGAGAGACATTTGAAATGTTTCCTTGCTTATCGATATACCGGTTTCAGCACACAGTTTTATTGCATGGTATGGTATATAATTCCACTAGCTCTTTCTCCCCCCTCCCCCCCTCCCTTTTTCGCAGTACGCATAGTCAGTACCATCTAGCCCTACAATCTGGTCAAAACAATTAGGAGAGTAGTTGAGATATCTAGGTTCTGATGTTGCAGAAAGCTGCTGTAGAGGGGGTTGGTGTTGACGAATTACACAAGCACTTGGGTTCAGATAGCGTGGTGAACAGGTATCGCGATGCAACAACAACGTGACTTACCCAAAGGTATGTCGTGGAGAGCCATAGGAAGGTTGGAACCGGGACAGACACAGAGACACTGCAGCTTTTGGAATCCACCAAAGTGTAATTCCCAGGACCTGAACTCTTAAAAGAAGGCCAGGCCAAGGTAAAGCCACGGGTATCATCTGCAAGAGATGACCGTTATCTCCGGTTAAGAGACCGTCGAGACAGGAGACTGAATGCAACTCAGCTGCAATGCACCATACAGCCAGCAACAGGACGCGCAATACCAACACAAACATTGCGAAATCTCCTTCGGGAATGTGGTCTCTACGCACGGAGACCTATGGCGTGTGTCCCATCAAAACCACGCCACCGTTTAGCCCACAGAAAATGGGTGGAGGAACATCAGGATTGGAGTGGTAACGAATGGAGCCGGTTCTGTTGACAGATGAGTCAAGATTTTGAGTTCAGTCGGACAATCGTCGTTCCCTCATCTGGAGAGAACGTGGAACTCGGAAAATAGTAATAGTATAATAAACGATTTACGTAATAAGTGTAGCTAGTAAAGACAATCGTTCTTCACATTCAAAACTTAAAAAGATGTTCTGATACGTACAAAATGGTATGATTGATTTTATGTCCAGCAACCAGGGTCAGTATTGCTTGCGAAGTTCTCAGAGTCAGAATCCATATCGGAATTTTCCATGGGCGATCGTGGAGTACATGGAATTGCAGGGGACAGTAACAGCTTTATTGCCTCCTTTGACAAACTTGTCTCGTGTTTTTATGACACTTTTATAATACTGAATATGTATGGATCCGAAGTTACCAGAAGCCTCTTTAAAAGTCTTCTATTGTTTTCAAACGTGAACATTTTCTGGAAAAGTCTTCCCGATATCTTTTAATGTATTTATTCCTTGCTTCCTGCCCTTCTTCGGGTAACTGACTGATCGGCAAGTGCATGGCTCTTGCTAATATTGACTATACAAGAGAAATGGCAGATCTTGGCAGCTGATTCTTGTCAATTCCATCGATAATTAATCAATCTATAGTCTGGAACTTGAAATTCCGCGGTATATGCTACTTTTGATCTACTGGTTGAAAAAGCAAGTGTGGCAAAGTATGGTCGTTTTGTACAGGCATCGGATATAATATAAATAGGATAACCATGAAATTTATACCAATTTAGTGTAGGAACGTTCGTACGTACCTGTAGCAACCGTTTCCATCTTGTAGAACTGAAATTCTTTGGTTGATTACCAAAATATTCAGTCACAAACCGAGAGTAAATTTGCCTCGCTTGCACAGCGCCGCGTATGCTCTCGACGAAGGTCACATTTCAACTGACGTAACTCGACAGGTATTGTAAGTGGGCGACCTCTCCTTCTGGAATGAGATACACCAATCCTTCCCCTATGCAACCCACCCATTAAAATTCCGAGAATCGAAAATTTATTTTTCGCGATGTTAGACATGTTTTGGGGTTTTCGCACCACTGTGTGCCGGCCGAAGCCTCCCGACATCTACAGACTTGGACCGATTCAGGAGAATGAAGTGTTCCGCCATCTAACAGTCAACACACTGTACACTGCCATCAAAAACTTGTGGAATCTGACCTCGGGGAAGATCAGTTTGGATTTAGGAGAAATGTAGAAACACGGGAGGCAATACTCACATTACGACGTAGAATTTATCTTATATAAGTAACACACCCTACTGCAGCAAGGAGA
Source organism: Locusta migratoria (assembly GCA_026315105.1). Lineage (NCBI taxonomy): Eukaryota > Metazoa > Arthropoda > Insecta > Orthoptera > Acrididae > Locusta > Locusta migratoria. The sequence continues at coordinate 316,614,678 of CM048747.1, read as the reverse complement.
AAAATGTTTCCTGTCGGAGCGGAAAAAGGTAAATTTGTTACAGTTTGAAACTGGGGCACCAGCTGCCTCAGTCCTCATTCAGACTTCCTCGCCAAAAATTTTAGCGTGCGAAGATATTCGTGCTTTTTATGCTGAAGAAGAATAGCAGAGAGTGACAATGGAAGAGAGTAGTGGAAGTGGGAGAGAAAGAGGAAGCAGACGGTCATGTTGACGAGTGTTATTGTCAGTAAGAAAGATATTGGAGATAGATAGCAGTGGGACCAAAAAAGAGAGGAGACTCAATTAAAAAGGTAGATGAGAAGAAATGATCCATAACATAAGCTCTGCGGTCCTGAACCCCCAGACCGACGAACTGTAGTTAGAAAAATTTTGGCTCATTTCCCACATCCCTTATAATAACTCACTTGTTTCCTAGTCTGTCAGCATGCTTAACTTAGAAGTGTATACCCCTGGAGTATTAAAGAAAATTAAATCACTTATCAAAAGTACGTCTCCCGGCCCCAATTATATACCAATTAGGTCCCTTAGAGAGTATGCTGATGCAATACCCCATATATAGCTATCACATACAACCGCTAGCTCAGCAAAAGATCCGTAACCGAAGACCTGTGGCAAGTGGCAAGTGGCAAGTGGAAATAGAAAAATCGTACCTGAGATCAAATATTGGCCAGGTATGACTGCATAGCCTTGCAGAGTCGTTGATTGAACATAAGTTAGCTGAAGCTTTGGATTTAAAGGAAATTATACAGGAGATCGCAGGGGCCAAAGAAAGAAAAATAGTTTTCATTTGAGGTAGGTATTTTATCAGCTACTTTTTTAGGCGTTTGCATAGTTTATATTTGCTGTAGAGTACGCCTACATTGCTTGTCTCATAACGAAAAAAATTTACAAATATTTACTGCCTGTGCAAAGTGATGTTGGAGGTTTCACATAGTACAGTTCCTTCTCTTAGTTTTCGCTCAAGTGTTGGTATTGATATTGAGGATACCAATAGTAGTTTTTATCGAATATAAATATTTTTATTTCGATGCCCCGGCTCTGGTTCAGTGCGCACTAAAAAGGCGAACTTCTGTTTTAATTCTGTGAAATGACGGATATGTGCCCTATGTGAAGATAAACGTTTCTGTACAAAGTGCTGTGATTTACACAATTATTAATTGGTAAGCTGCTTAGCAACCACTCAAGGAACTAGAAAAAGTGAAGAGGTTTTGGTTTTATGCTCAGCTGGTGACATAAATTAATCTTGTTTGAGATATTTTTATTGGAGTTATGGCTTAAAATGCATTGCACTGCAAACGTAATACTGGCGCCGCTTTCATCTTAAAGGCGCATGAGTGTGATATGTGAAAATTAGACGTCATGGAATGAATTACATTGTGTTAAAAATTTGTGGGGGATGCGCTTGAAATTTTTGCACAGGGCAGCAGCAGGATCACTAGAGCTGACCCAGATGATGTATTTTAGGTTTCATGTCTGCTTCGATGTTTCGTGCCTTAAGTGTAGCACGTAGTACCACGTAGTTATGACTTCGATTTCCATGTCGAACAGGCACTGATGGGGGTGGCTTTTGAATACATTAACTAGCGATTCGGATGAATTTCGCAAAGGCTACCGGGAGACGATTTCAGTTCCCACAGTAGTTTTTCCAATATGATAAACGGTCAGTGGTTTTGGCAACAAACTTCTTCAGTACGCGAAAAAAATATAATAATTTTCTAGTAAAGGAACGCAGTTGGTGGAAGAGGACATATCTTAGTGATTTCGGTTAAACAAGGTAAAACTTAAAGTTTTCCCTGTAGTTGCTGTAAATTCACAAAATCAGAATGTGGTTGCGATCCTCCGTGGCAGACAAAGCTAGGTTGTTGGCGCCCAGTAGTTTGTTGCATGTGAGAATAATTTTTCGGCTGTTTCCTACGTTCTTCACATGAAAGTCGCTTTTCACAGGAATTAGAAACACCATGTTTCAAGTTGAGAGCGGAAAATCAGAGTTACACGTGCTCCACGCGGAGACGAACTTCCTCCAGTGGAACCGGTTTTCGAGGACAAATGAACTGCCATTAACCTAGGTAAGTACCGTTAAACAGAGATAATTTCCTGATTTGAAAGCTGCTATTTGAATGTTACTTGGAGATTATCAATTCGAAGGTCCCTATAATTACATGTAATTATTTTTTTATATCTACTTTAAAAAATTCGATGTTTAGTCACACCACAACCGATTTCAGCCACAGAACATAGCGTTACAAATGGCCTCTAGCAATGAATTAGCATATTTGAAGCTCCTTTCTTTTTTACTTACATACTTCAACAGTCGCTTAAATGATTTATAATCGGAATTAGCTGCAGTTAAATCCTTTTTGCAGTAATAATATTACAGGTCACTACCATGATGCGATATGGATGCAAGCACCAAAACAATCAAGGTTGCTTACGAAACGTATCTGCCTGCAGATAGCATGATGATGGCCATTGTGCTGAAGTAGATCTGTTGCTACTGTTAATTAACAGAATAAGTACATATTACAATAGAACTTCTTGATAGAGAATATTATTACTGTGTCACAAACAGACATCTACCATGACGAGGCCCCAAGAGGAAGCAATCTTTTTTCCGATAGTCCTCTTTCCTTGACTTTGACTACACTTCCTCTCTGTGTTGTGTTCTCCTCGAACGGAACTGTTAGGCCAACGCTGCGGCATATTTGTTTCTCCCAGTCCATATCAACTCGGTACACGACCATCAATTGTCTTTGCGAACGGTCCACTGCATAGATCTATTTTCCCACTACTCATTTCATAGTCAATTCAAGCTTTCGTGCTCAGTTTTTCCGTCTATGTCTCTCGTTCAGTGTCCAACATTTTGACAAGGTACATTACCAAAGTGTCTCAACGATACTGAAACTCATTACATGGAAACTTAAGGTGAAATTAATAATTAATACATAACTTTTAGCTGCCTATAGCACTAATTATACATTTCATAAAATGCCTCTTTAAACCATGGGCTGTTTATTAAAAAACTTATAAATCAAACAATTTCGGTCAATAGATCATCTTCATAGATAAACTATACAAAAAATACAAAATAAACATAATTAATGGGCACAATCAAAGAGAGGAAATAACCAGCAAAATTACATATAATGGGATTGAAAACGGAAATATCGTGCCAATTTAACATGTAGTTAAGAATGCTTAAAATGTGTTAAACCTGAATGGTAAAATGCATCAAATAATATACATATAGTTGAGACAAACAGGAGTCAGTATAACTAAAAATATTAAAAATACAGTGGTCATCTTAGATAAAACTTATCAGTCAACACAATATAAACAGACTATGAATAAAAATGGAAGGGGTTCCTTGTGCTAATTGCATGAGTCAAAGCTTATGAAAGCTATGTTGTCGATATTGGTAATACCATTAATGGATGTACAATATCTTTGGATGAACACCTTTGGATACAAAAGTAAACAAAGATACAAGTTGCAGTCGTCAACAAGTCAAGACGAAATTTGTGTATACAAAAGGTTAGAATAACAAATAAAGGGTGGTGCAATTAAAATACTATATAACAACATACAAAACAAACATAACATGCTTTTACATAAATATGTCGTGTTATAAGTGACAGAATAGAATATGATCATCATAAACAAGTTACATACATCAAGATCGAAGATTATATAAACAACGTTGCTCACACAATTGTGCAAATCGAGTCCCACATGAAAAAGGCAGAGCAAAACGTACCAATGTGATAATTACCTATATAGGGTAGAAACTTAAAAATAGAGTACTAATCGCTGTGAAGACAATAGTGTAATAAATATAAAGTGCGCTTAGAGTGGCATAATTTATTACAGGGCAGATATTGCAATTTTGGTACAGTGTAGGGCTTAGGGCTCCATGTGCTTCTTGCACATACTTAGACATGAGGCTGCTTGTCACAGCTGGATGTCGTTCCGAGCGGAGGGGGGGTCTATCTTACGTAGTAAAGATAAAATATAGAAATTTGAAATGACAGGTAACATGTGGATAAATAAACCAACATCCTAAAGAATCATGGCAAAATGCAGAATAATCATGTCGTAGTATAGGTTCCTAATATGGCATAGACCATTTAAAGATGCACTTTATGAAATATATGAGGGCTGCTGACACTCGTTTTACCAAAGCATTCTAACTATCATGTTAGTCAGCCTTAGTGCTGTAATAATGAAGGGGACAGGAAACACAGGTACCAGTGTAACATAATGATTGTTAACCGTATTATCTATTTACTTAAGATACCATTCCATTACAAGGAAAAATATTCTCAACGACCTAAATAATTTTTATAAACAGTGAAACAAGCAGCATTTGATAATTGTTAATGTGATTCCCAATTGCAACATAACCGTAATAATAACAAAAAGTTTTTTATACTGCTTTTTGGGATTGTTATTTTGTGTACCCATTCTATGTAAATGACAATGTTTTTGTTTAAATATGATTTCTAATTTTTATATACGGCAATTTTATAGTTTTCGACCTCTATGAAAGTCAAAAGCTTTTTCGACGCATTAAAGAGGGCACCAGCGCCGTCTAATGCCGAGCCAAGCAGAGACGTTGTAAGCAGCTGGCTAAGTTTAACTTATGCCTAACCTAAAATGTTTACCAGCTACTAAGTATACATTGTAACCCGGGATGTATCAGATCTACGTATATGTCATTTTGCATTCCATTTAACACCTGCTGTGAATGTTTTGGTATGTTTCCGCCATTTACAACATTCGTGCTCATTGAAAATAGCAATTATTTTCTGCATAGCTTTCCTTTTATATATTCTTTCTCGTTTAGCTTTAGCACTGAAGATGGTTACGACCAATGCTGCTTTTTTAACTGTTTATAAAACAATTATTTACTTTTCCATTTAGCTGTATGTACCGACAAAAATCATTTAATTGTTTGCCAGGTTCGGTGTTATTTTTTACTAATGTCGGTGCTATTTTTTAAAATTACTGTTGGTGCCATTTTTATAGCGATTTCGGTATTATTTTTTGCCAACTTCAGTGTTATTTCATTGCCGATTTCGATATTACTTTTTGCCAATTTTGGAGTAGTTTTAGAATAAATTGAGTGTTACATTTTTTTATTGTCGGGCATGTCCGAAAGAACCGACACCATTTCAGTAATTGTAAATATGCCCCCAACAGGAATTTGACGATTTCAGTGCGGACGCATTCAAACGCTCGATACTTTGCGGGAATCCAGTACAGGCTGCGACCAAGAGGAATCAATGGACAGGGGTGTGGAAGGTGAAAATTTTGGTTGGAAGGGATACGTGCCTGGATAGCCTAGTTAGTTAAGGTGACCGCTGGCCCTAAGCGGCATGTCCGGGCTCTAATCCCGGTACAGTAGAAACTTCCAACTTTTAAAAAAAATTATTTCAGCCCTCCAAAACGGACGAAATGTTTCATAACGTAGATTTCGTAAATTTACGGCAGTTACCGTCAACTAATGGCGTCTGTTCTTTCGGACACGTCCGAAAAAGAACAGAAACCTTATCAATAATTGTTTCATTGTTGCCAACCTATTTAATTTATGGCAAATTTGCAATACATATGGATGGATAGCTGTGTATTGCGAAGCGTATATCGCGAAAGTTTTTGTCTTGTTTATGTTCGTGTAGTAGCAATAACAGTTGATTAAGGTATGTGCTAATTATCAGACAGGCAGCATCGAGAGCGTACATTTAGGTACTAGCGAGCTATTTACTTGTCTGCTCTACAGTTTTAATTCTTACGTTCATTGCTTGTTTTTATATTTATTAGAACCACTCACGCGTTTCTTTCAAGTTAGTTTAGTTTGATAGACGTGTACTGCGTTTCCTTTACCGCGACAGTTATTATTTATGTTTTCGTTGGAGGTACTTGCACTAGTTGCCTTTGTTTACCTTAGTTAGTCACTGTAGTGTCTACATCGCACCTGTTTAGTCGTTAGTTCTTCTCGGTACGATACTCATGGATAGGGACTGTGACTGCTGCGTGCGGATGTAAATTAGTGAGACTTCGCTGCCAGCTTCAGACTGTGTTAACCTTGCTTACACAGCTGGAGGCTGCGGTCGAGGGGCGCGGTTGTCTTGGGTCGACCGTGCGACCCGTACTGACGTCTGTTGCGGCCGGTGTGTCCACCGACCGTTCCGAAGCTGCGGAAAGCCCTGTTACTCCTCACAATGAGGCATACACACCACCCGTGATGGCGTGAGAGATGACGCCAATGTGTGGCAGGCAGCGAAAGACTTCCCGGGAGACCGATCGAGAGGCTTGCCCAGTTCTTCTCACCAACAGGTCTAAGGCGCTAAGTGTGTTCCTGAGCTGGATGGTGTCGATTCTTTTAATGTCACCTCGCAGCCTGCAAGATCCGGGCTATTACAGTAGAAACTAACACTGTTAGTGGCTTACATTCAAAGAAATAATATGGACAGCTACTGGGAGATGTATCTTCTTCTTGATCATCGTGTGTTAGTGTAGCTCTTGTTTCTTCCGTGTTTGCTATGATAGATATGTCAGAATGACATAAACACTATACACCCACAAATACGGTTCATTATTGAAACACAAACAGATGGAAAACTCATTAGATCATTATTGATTATGTTCATAAATCTATCGGACTTAACTGCGTGGTCATTAGTCCGTAGCTTACAAACTATTTAAACTAAGGTAAACTAACCTAAGGACAACACAAACATCCATGCCCCGACGGCGCATGGCCGCGCGCACCGCACCACGGCGCTCCAATGCGCAAGGCTAATCCGCCACGGCTCAACTTCTTAGATCTCACCATACATAATAGAAACAACAAACATCAATTCATAGGAAGCCCACAATGACTACCACTGTGATTCATAACCAATCCTTTCATCCAATAACCCATAAGGAAGCAGGTTTCAGATTTCTACTATACTGATTAATCAGAATACCGATGACCAAACAAGACTATGCAGAACAACACAGTAAAATTAATTGTACAATAAAACGAGTGTGACACAAAATCAGTGGGCAGAATTCTCAGGAAATTAAAAAAATAGGCAACATACAGCCATGAAAAGTTCACACACAGAGATGATACACTACACACAACAACCAACGGACAGTAAGTAACAAAGGTACATAGTGATTTAGAACAACCAAATCACACTAAAGAAACAAAGGTTGAACATAGGATACAGAACCAACAAACAACACAGAACAGACCAGAAAAACATTCCACCAACACTGGCAAGTACAGCCAATCAGGGATATATTACTTGGAATAACTGCCAATGTGGGTCAGTCGTGCAGAAACTTCAAAACAAAATACACTGAACACCTAAGAGCACTAAAAAGTAGTAGCTGTCACTCAAAATTTGCTGAATCTTACATCTTATAAAAAAAGGCTGTATGTGTGTACGTATGTTCCACATCTCCTTCTAAACTACTGGACCGATTTAAACCAATATTGGTACACACGTTCCTTACTATCAACCAATAATCGCTGTCGGTGTAATAACCACCTACAACACATACGTATTTGATATGACGTCATAAACAATGAAATTTCCGAATAACTGCTACATCATGCGCTATTTTTCAATATCTCCTCCGAAAATAATGGACCGATTTCAACTAAACTTGGAACACATATTGCTTACAATCAGACAACTATCGCTGTTGGGTTAAAAACTACCTACGACACATAGTTCAGGAGATATCACGTCATAAACAGTGAGTCATAAAACTTCCCCAAGTATCAATAAATATTGCTTATAATCAAGTTTTGAATTAAATTAATGTTATACATCGTTTGTATTTTATTACTATTTTTCTTTCTTTGGATAGTGCTCTTAAAATTTTGTTCATTATGCATATTTCTTTGCTTTCCTGTTTCATAATTTCTAAGCTGTTTTCATGGATAAATGAAGATGAAATATTTCTCGAGTTTTTATTTTCGTTTCTAATATAAGACTGCAAAAACGCTTGCACACCCGTGCAGTACCGGGTTTAGTAACTAGTATTTACTAAAACAGAAAACACAGAAACATAGAAAATGACTTACACATTCTCAAAACCATCAACAGCTTACTCCAAAAACTAACAATACAGGAAAAATATCACATCCAAAAAGCATTACCCCAAGGTAAGAAAGTACTTAACGAATATACATCACTATGCAACATTACACCTGACACGCCCCCCTCCCCCCCCCCCCCAGACACATACAATGTTTATCTCTCTCTCTCTCTCTCTCTCTCTCTCTCTCTCTCTCTCTCTCTCTCTCTCTCTCTATTTCACTTCCACGAAATAGATATCTATCCACAAACACACACACACACACACACACACAAAACATTGCCAGTGTCAAAACCATTCAAAAATCGCGCGGCACATCGCAGACGTGTCACATAAACAAATGAATACGATACAGCCACTACAACAAGACAAATGACGATATAAACAGTGCCAGTTCCCAACAAAAACTGCACTAACAGAAAGAAACAAAACATAATCACACGCCACAAACTAGAAGCAGCAACAGTAAGTAAGCCATTAAACTGCCACTTAGAACTATATTCAAACATAACATACAGACGAAAGCATAATAAATCAGTTTCGAAGTAAAAACGTTTTGTTGTTTGCATATGACAAGCTGTGTAAACTTGTCTCCGCGGCGGAGCGGCCGAGCGCATTGAGGCGCTATGTTGTGATGCGCAAGGCCGTTCCCCGTCGGGGGTTCGAATCCCCCCACGGGGGGAGGGGGCTGTTTGTTTCGTCTTTAGTATAAGGTACTTAAAAAGTAGTTTGTAAGTTTAGGGACTGATGACCCAGCAGTTAAGTCCCTTAATGTGTCTAACTCTTAGGAGTGAACCACATTTATCATTTTTCTCTTCTAAAGCGATGGCGCTAGATGGCTTCAGGCCAGTGATTGCGGGAGATGTGTGAAAGATATATGATCTCGAGGCCTTTTTTATATTTATTATCATTTTTTGTTATTTTAAATTGTTCCGAGTTCTATAATTCTATACTATGTACTTTGGCGCAGATGTCATAGTTTACGCTACAGTGGTCACGAAAGTGCGGAAGTGGTAAACCATTCTACGTTATTATTTTTATTTCAATTATTTCACATTTTCGTATTGACATTTAATGTAGCCTACGTTGATCCCAGAATTATAACGAAGAAATTGAAACAAACCGCAATACGATGCGTTCTGCATTTCTCGAGTTAAAGAAGTTTAAAGATTACTCGTGCAAATACGGGGTGGGTCAGCTAGTTCGTAATAAAATAACGTATTAAGTCATAATCATTTCATGCAAAAAATTTCATCCCAAATTAAACAATGTTTATCGAAATTGGTCACAAAGTACAAGGTGAGTGGGCAACAGAATCAGTGCTCGCTGATCGGCAAGCTCGCTGAAAGTAACGAGTAGAATTTGAACGGTTCCCCCGCTTTATTCTATCCAAATTTGTGAGAAAACTAGAGGAGCTAGAAAAAAGTCGTTTAAATAAAAATAAAAGTTCATTTCATTATCTGCAACTTTTTCACTAACGAAAATTTCCTGAGCTCAAAACGAAAAAAGTGGTGGGCGACAAACTTTTTCATGTCGTAATTTTAATTTCACACAAAAGTATTAGTTTCAGTTCTTATTTTTATACAAACACAATACGTATTGTACTTGCTAAGAACAGTTGTATTCCTTCAGTATTCACCTGTCTGTGTGAAAAATTTAGTAATCTTATTCTTATCCTGTAATTGAGGCTATCGCCATTTGAAGAACTACGAATTTATCGGCCCAACTCTGTTTCTACACCCATCCAAGATGGGTGCCGTGACTTCACTGCCTGTACGCTTATGTACTATGTAGGCAGTATAGCATCTATATGTTATTCTGTGCTCGCTGCTCACATCATGCATCACATTTTAATTACTTTTTTATTTACTACTAAGACACCCCTGTATTCCAGTCCGTTTAAGAAAGTTCTTGAAAGCTGACAGCTCTGTTGACAACTATGAAGCGCACACGACTGTAGGCGAAAGCAATAGACTTCTGTAGAGCTACATGGAAACGAAGGGAATGAGACAGTGTTCATCCAACGAGAAACCATTATTTCCGACAGATCTACCTTTTATCTTGAAGAGACTGCCGTTTTCAGCGATACTTGCATTTTTTATATAAAGCACCGTGCAATATATTGAATACTTCGGAGTGGTTCTGACACCTCCATGTTCCTCACTCGGCAACTTTATGTCGCCTGGTGCGCTCACCAAAGAATTTATTCATAATTGCTCCTGAACAAATAACAGGAAGTTTTGTTTAGAGACAAGTTTTGTGTTAAATGAATGTATGAATGTTGCGTTGCATTTGTATTTTGATTACTATTTTCTGGTTTAACAATGTCAGTACATTTTTCGAGCACCTATATTAGATTCCATTAAGTTACGAATTATTGTTCTCCACTAATCTCTGTCCTCCCTCAGGAATGTTGTTCTTCCTCATTGCTGACTGAACTTCCTGCATCCATGTGGTAAGTGGTCGTTCCGTTTTTCTTCTGCCGTTCGGTGTCCAGTCGAGTTTGCATTTTGGAAGCCTTTCTTGACCCATACTTCTGACGTGTTCATACCATTTTAGATGTTTCTGCTCGAGGAATTCAATAATTGAATTTTTACATTTCATTTTTTCTCTGATTACTTCTTTTATTATTCTTTCTCTTCTTGATATTCCTCCTGAACGACTCCAGAAATCCATTTCTGTGGCTAATAATTTTGATTTCAGTTGCCATTTTGTTGGCCACACTTCTGAACCATATATAATAATGCTCCTAACTATTGTTTTATATATCCTTATTTTGTTCTCTGTAGTTATGTGTTTGTCCCAGAGAATTCCATTCAACAAAGAAATTGTCGTCTTTCCTGCATTTGTTCTTGATCTAATTTATTTTTGCTGTTTCCCATCATTTGTAATTTTCACTCCTAAATATTTATATTTCTCCGTAGTTGTTATTGTTCCCATCCCTTCATCTAATATTAAGTCTTCATTTTTTCCACCAATTACCACGTATTTCGTTTTATTCATGTTGACACTTAGACCTGATTTTTTTGTATTCCTGAATCAGCTTCCTGGTCATATACTCTGTGTCCTCATAATCTTGGGCTATAATCAGTTGCTCATCTGCAAATTGTAATGAGTATATTGTTCTGTAATTTATTGGTATTCCCATAATTTGACACTTTTTCTTGTAATTCTGTAAGGTTACCTCTGTATATATTTTATACAATGTAGGTGACATGCTACATCCTTGACGTAATCCTTTTGTGACTTGGAATCCAGAACAGAGGTATTTACCAATTTTTATTTTTGAAACAGAATTTAAAAAAATTGAATTTCTTTTTTTATTGTTGGATTAATTCCTGTTGACAGTAAAGTTTTCCATAGATTGGCTTTTTCTATAACTACGAATATCAAATGTACAGTTTGTGCTCGACCTAATTTTTTTCAATTATTTGTTGTAGGCAAAAAAATATGATCAATTGTTGATCTCCCAGCTCTAAAACCTGCTTGTTCTTCAGCCTCCTTTTCTTTGTATTCTTGTTCTAAGAAGTACTTAATAATTCTTCCATATAATCTACTGAAGGTCACTGTTATTCCCCTATAATTTTTACAATCATCTTTCCATTTTTATCTATCACTGAAATATATCCTACTTGCAAATCATTTGATACATCTTCCCCATTTAAAAATCTTTCGAAAAGGTTTCTTAACAATTCAATTAATTTTTCTGTTCCAAATTTTAATAATTCTGCAGGAATGCCTCCAATGCCTGTAGACCTTCCATTCCTTAAAGATTTTATTGCCCTTTTAACTGTCTCTAATTCCAAATGAATGAATGAATGAATTTGTATTTTGATTACTATATTAATTTGTTTGACTACTGCACTTATCATTTTATACATTATGCAAGACAGTATTATTTATTATATATTCTCCCATAAATATAACTTGTTTTTGGAATAAAGGAGATGGACAGAGAGAGAAGAACTGAAGGCGTGAATAAATAAATTCTCGTAAATACCCGGGCAACGCGGGTTTTCAGCTAGTTATATATAAAGTAGAATGACTATGTATTTGTGTGTTTGTATTGCATACAGATCTTCAGTTTTGTTCTGATAAAAATGTGCATATTGTGGTATAAGAGTCACGTACAACTCATCGTTCAGGACATATGACGCCATAAAGAATGAAATGCGCGAGAAACTGCTACGTCAAGTGGGCATCTCCATAATTTGTAGTATCTGCACAGAAAAAACTTTTTTTTTTCAGGAATAAACCTAATAAAACCGTGTACTGCCATGACATGATAAACTCAGTTGGATCTTCCAATATTATGTCTGCAAATAAAAGAACTAGACAACTTAGTAAGTGTTACGTGAGATGAATTATATCCGCATGTATTGGTGGCTCTCAGTCCGCACTTGTAATTATCACAACTGCCTACTGCTGTAGAAATAAATATCTGTTGCTATCTCCGCGCGAGATCAGTGGAATCGTTTATTATGAGTCAGACATGTTTTTGGGGCGTAATTATATACGGCCGCAATTCACCGTCTACTACTTTTCGTAACAGAATGGAGAAAAGATTAACGAGTTCTCCTTTATCTGACGTCGATGATATAAAAGGGAAATTTTTTGTTCTCATTTTCAGGACTTTCTGTCATTTATTGGATCTCTCATTTAAACTGTGAATACTTCGTAATTTCCTCTTCTTATTACATAGTTATACGTGCCCATATGTAGGAAATGTTTTGTATTTTAATGCCACTGATTAAGATACTTAAAAGTTGACCGCCTGTACCTGCAATCTTGGTGCAATTTGTTTTTCACGGCATAATTGAAAATAATGGCTCTAGCTGTCAGTCCGATAAATGTCATACCGCACTGCTCAGCTCGGGAATGTGTAGCCTACAAAAGAAGGCTGAAAAGATTAATAAAAAAGTATGACTTACTACTACCACAAACATAATCAATTAAATTACGACACATACAGCCTTTCAGGCTTTTCACTTGTTCCTCTACTTTTGTTACGAACTGAAAGTCAAATTCGAAAACTGAATTAATTGTGACGAGAAAAATGGAGGCTTTTTTCACTTTAAAATACATGTACTTCTTGTCTTCGAACACGTATACTATAAATAAACAAAAAGTAGAAGCACTTCGCCAGGTTACTCCGTGGAATGTAGTGAATCGTTTATGATGTCTTGAAAAACGCTATTGACATGCTCACTTGGATCTAATATTGAAATATATCGCTTGTCAAAAGAAAAAAAAGTTTTTCTCGAATAATATTTTCTGAGTCTAGGGCTGGTTCTAATGAATTCCGAAATGATGAAACAACACTGCAATGAAAGTTCTACAGAAATTCTGAACTGCGACAATAAAGTGGAAATTGAAATTACTCATAAAACATGATGTCTTACTACAAATTATCTGAGGTATTGTGAAACAGAAGGAAAAATAAAACGCGAGACATTGTCTGTTACCTCTGGTTTGTGTTTCAAAATATCGAAGTTTGGCCTCTTTAGCAACTCAGCATCTGCCATACACCTGCAGAACACTTCAAAATTACCTACTTGGCCTAGAAAGCTCCTACAGAAACGAAATATTTTTTTAAAATTTTTCTTAATTATTGCATATCAGTATATGATGACCCATATCTGTAAGAGTGTCAGCATGGTGGGGCAGTTTCTGGTATTGTATTCACAGCGACTGATGGAGCTATAGACACATCCGTTTAGTTATGCTATACAGTAATGTTACTTCATGCTAGTGTCTAATGCTTTACGCAACAATAAATATTTGGAAACAAGTTTCTTAAACCACGTTGTTGTTTTTTAAAACTGCCACGTCAATTCAATGACGCATGCGATTTTAACAATATAAATTCATTTACAATCATCTTCAAACTGCTGCAGACATGCATTCATACAATATAATTTGCAGGGGAAAAGGGAGAAATGGAACGAAACAAATATAAAAAGGGCGATTTCACCAGTCAGAAGTAGAACAATATAGTGACTCAAGTACGCTTCAATATGTAACATGTGATGATCGACGTTACACATTAAAGAAAAAAACACATGTAGCAGAAAATCTTATATGGACTATTTTCGTAATTCCATAGGAAATTGTATAAAAAAGTATCTTTTTATATGATAAAAAGTATGTACTACCGAAACAGATGATCAACAACCGCATTCTGTAGTCATCGAGAGAAAACGTCGTATGTATTTACAGGTGTATGAAGTTAGATGATTATAATCACAACACCTTCCGAAGCCCATTCCTTTTTAGTCTTCTAAAATATTTCAGACTATAAGCAAAACTCACTCCACTTCCGTTGGTGCACATTGAATAACACGCATTTACTTGTGAAAAAATCGCACAGACGTGTTTTACGGCCGTCTTTAGGTTTGTAGTTTTATAAGTTTTTGCAAACATTTTGGACCAAAATAATAATCTAAATAATAATTAATTAATAAGAGTGTCTGAAACCCTTTTAGGAAAAAAAATTAGGTAGTGGCGGGTTTCGAACCACTGACCTTTCGCGTCACAGTCCAGCACCTTGTCCATTACGCTACGGCTATACATCAAAGAAGAAGTTTTTTAATCTCATACTATTGTTGGCCATTGTTAACTGATGTTAATATGGTATTTGTAGACATTAGATTATCATTTATCTTACGAAGAACGATGTGTTTTTGTTAATTCCTCAGTGTGCCGTTGCTTTGAAATGACAACATGAAGTTACAATAAGAAAATCATCAAATACGTATGGAATATCACGTGACATCTCCGAACGGTTGGTTTTTGTTAATTCAGTGGAGAGTGTCAAATCTCCGTTATTTTTGCAAGTATGTCACAAAGGATACGAGATATGAAAAAACATAAGGGAGATAAGTCGTAGAGAATTTTCTTCTCTACCATTAAGGATATTTAATTTTCGTATCAGATGAACGGTTCGTATGCAATTACAATCATATTACAAACGGATTTTTTTGGTTTCACTACCGTATTGTTTGACAGAAAAATTTGAAAATGGGAGGTTCTGGTCTCTGGCGGCCTACAATCATGTCTGTAAAATTTGGTGTTGATCGGTTGAACGGTTCGTCTTAAAAACAGGGAACACGTTACGGACAGACAGACAGACATACGTCCCAAAATCGCCGTTATTTTCCAAATATCTTTGAAACGCTACGAGATATGAAAAAAACATAACAGAGCAAAGGTGTAGAGAATTTTCTCCTGTGCAAATCCGGCTATTCAATTTTCGTGTCAGATGAATTGTTAAACCGTTATTTTCATTTAAATTTCGAGCTGTCAAAAGACGATCGCAAAGGCCCACATTTAGTGTTACTACCGTAACCTAAAGTGGGCCAAAAAGTAAGATATTAGGACCAGTACAATTTCGAACAGTCTTTTTTACTTTTATCTATATTTCACTTGCAGTAATTTTCTGGTCGATTTGGAAGTGATTGGTAATCTGCAACTATCACACATTTTCACTGTATTATTTCACAACCAAGCGCAAGTAATTGTCAACTTCAATCACTTCGGAAACACTATTACGAATTATAAAAAGGTAAACGGTTTATTTAGAAGCTAAGGTTGTGGACTACCGCAAGTGCAGAAAATCTGATTTTTATGCTTATATTCTCCATAATTGAATGAGAAACATGGTTAAACTAAAAACTAACTTTTTATGAACACATAAGTTCATAAAGTAGACGATCCCGCATCTTGAGCTCTGCAAGCTTGAACGCACTTGAAGAAAATCGAATAATTTCCGGTATGTCAAGCGATTACACGGACTTCGGTCGCACTGTCAAGTTATCAATATTGGTTTGTGCATGTTTTACGTTTCTTTCGTGGCCCAGCCGACAATATCATGAAATTGGTACTATGAACCGTTAACCGTGCACTTCAGTGTAACATGTAGAGTATCCATGTAGACATAGATGTAGATATGCAAACAAAGTCTACGGGATACGCTGCATCAAGCATGGTTAGCAACTGATAAGGGAGATGTGGCCGGCGTACCTACTGGGCACCTATAAAGGTACAAATGTTTGTTAAGTTTAAGGAACTTAACTTCGGGGTCATCAGTCCCTAAACTTACAAACTACTTATGAACTACCTTATACTAAAGACGGCACAAACATCCAGGCCCGAGGAGGATTCGAACCTCCGACGGGGAACGGCCTCGAGCATCGTAGCATAGCACCTAAATGCGCTCCGCCGCTCCGTCGCGGCGTATGATAAGCAAGGTTTCATGAAGAATAGTAAATATTTTAGCAGGTGGTAGAAACACGAAGGCCATCGACCATGCCGCAGTGGATACATCGGTTCTCATTAAATCACCGAAATAAGCAAGTATCGTACTTGGCTAGCAAATGTTCAAATGTTTGTAATTCTATGCTCATAAGTCCCTCGTCTTACAAACTACTTAAACTAAAACTAACCTAAGGACAACACACACACATCCATGCACGAAGGAGGGTCCGAACGTTCCGACGCGGGAGGCCGCGCGACCCGTAACGTGGCGCTCCAGACCTCTCGCCTACTCGCGCGCGGCCGTTGGATCGGTCACCGTCTAGGTCTGCACGCGTCTGTTGGCACGCGTGGTGCACACAGTCCTTGTGAGGCAAATTACGGAGATACTCGACTGAGATGTAGTGGCTCCGGTATGTAAAACCGACACGACGGCCGGGAGTACGGGACGCTGACGACATCCCCCTCCACACCGCATCCGGTGACGCCTACGGGCGGAGGATGACACGGCAGCCGATCGCTACCCGATGGGCCTTTGGAGGTCTGTTTGATACGGAGTTAAGTGTTATTTAGAAAGATGAATTGCAATAAAAATGTCATATAACATGTGTCCAATTTTTATTGAGTACAGAGATATAGCTGTTAGTAATTAACCCAAACAGACTTAATGGCCAATCAGGACGTTAAAAGTTGACTATCAAAGTTTCCACCACCAGATTCAATGCGTTTTTGACTTCTCTTGATAATACACTATGCAGCTCTTCTGAGGTCGTCTTTGCTTTCTTTTGTGAGGGCTACACTACCCATAATGCGATCGATCAAATCGGCTTTTTACTTTTTCTTTGCAGCTTTCGCCTTTCAACCGTCCCCACAGGCAAAAATCCAAACGGCCAAGGACCAGAGACGTTGGTGTTCAAGAAACGTGCCCATATCAACAAGTCCTTCCGGGACATGTTATATGATGTGTCACCTGACGATTAGAATTTGCAGGAGCCTCGTTATCCTAGATAAAATACGCATTCTTGTAACCAAAGAAATCTCTTCTAGTAATGCGGGAAGCTTATTTTCAAGGAAGAGTACGTAACGGAGTCCCGTAACACGATGCTGTAACGCAACAGACCCAGTTTAGATGAGATTAGATTAGTTTTTCCTTCCGTAGATCCATGTTGGGGTCCTCGTGGATGTGCAACATGTCAAGAAACAAAATTTATAAGCTGAATAATAATAATAATAATAATAGATCTTGTGTAGATCATTTTTGTTCCTATTATTGTATATATGAACTGAGCTGTTTTATGACAAATTTCATTAAGAAATAAATATACTGAGAGGCAGTAGTTATATACCCAGTTCTTTGAAGAGGCTTCTACAGGACGTCCGAGAATTTACTCCACAAATGATACGTATTACACGCTTTTGGACTCTAAAGACTTTTGACTGACCTGGAGAGTTACCCCTAACTATTATACCATATGGCATTATGGAATGAAAGTAAGCAAAGATTTATTTTTATGTCTCCTATGTCTGATAACATTCGTATTGAAAATACAGATGCGTTGAGTCGTTTCCGGAGTTCTGTGGTGTGCTCCTCCCAACTGAATTTATTATCAAGCTGTAATCCCAAGGAATTTAATACTGTCAACCTCTTCTATCTGCTTTTGTTCATACTTAATGCATATGTAACAGGAAACCTCTTACATTTTCTGAACTGCATTAGTGAGTCTTTTCAAAGTTTCATGACAATGTATGACAATCCGTTGGCTCTAAAATTACTCAATGTATCCGCAAAAAGTCCGTCAGTATTTGAAAACTTTAATTTTTAATTTAGTTTAGTTCCGACAGCAAACAACATGCATCAAAATTAACAGCTGTATTGACGAAGTATCACAGCTTTAAGCTGAAACCATAAGGACGGAAGCAAAAACCGACGATACGGTTAAATTCTGCCGAACGTTTTTCTGCAATAAATATGTGTATGCAAGATGATTTTGAGTGTAATTTGCTTTAGCGTTTCTCTCATTTAATAATATATACACTCGGAATTTATACTTGTTTTAAGTAAGAATTAATTTTTCGTTTCGTGTGAAATACGTGTTTTATTAATAGTGTTGTGATTTTTGTCTTCTGCGAAACATTCTGCTATATGCTATCGCTACGACGATCACTAATTCAGTTCAAATAAAAGAAAGGCGTGTAGTGATACCAATCCGTAAAAAGTACAACTTCTAACTTGCACATAAGGAAGACAATGTTGCGGCTGCCCTGCCTCGATGCTTCCTTGTAGAGTAGTTTCGCTCAGTCAACAGAGAGCGCAGCACTGTCGACAACTTCTCGAGAGAACTCGAGAAATTTTCGACAATTTGCCTTAGCGTCGCGCGTTTCTCTAGCGCGTTCATAGCCCATCTCTACAAGTCAGTTCTCTTCGTACTACTGATGTCAATTACGAGTGAAATGAATTCATCAGAGAAGAGTAAAAACAGGATTACTTGGCGACTGCTGCGAGGGAATGGACGCCACGGTACGGATCGCGTGGCCACTCGTGTCAGAGGTTCGAGTCCTCCATCGGGACTGAGTGTGTGTGTTGTCCTAAGCATAAGTTAGCTTAAGTAGATTGTAAGACCACGTGACCTCAGCACTTTACAAACAATTGATCATTTTGATATCGGCGCTTTTCAAGGCATCCAACGACAAAATTCCTATCGTCTATCTTAATTTCCTGCTTGAAGGTGTTGAATGAGCTCTAAATGATACGTATGGAACCCGTGCCTACGTAATGTGCGCCATACCCTTGCATGTGTAACACCTCAATGTGCAGAAATTCTACACGTGCTTGTTGGAAGACTACTTTGTATCAACTGAATAATGTCTCCTACTTCATCCACAATCTGTTCATTCAAAAGTTCAAATTCAACACGACTTCTGTACACTGTACCATTGTATTGGACACTCGAGTAAACACTCTTGAATCTGGTAGTCTCCGGCTAGGAAATCGTCTGCCTTAATCTCTACAAGCAGCAGCAGTGTTTCCGTTACAAACCCATACACAAATACCATATCGGCGTACTGAAATCATCGAATGGCATTTTTCGTCGGGAGATCCCGCGTAGGATTGTTCGGCCGTCTAGTGCAAGTCTTTTAAGTGACGCCACTTCGGCGACTTGCGGGTTGATGATAATGAATATGATGATGAGGACAACACAACATCCAGTCCCCTGCCGAGAGTCGAACTCGAGGTCCCTGCATGGTAGTCAGCGACGCTGTCGACTCAGCTACGGAGACGGACTATCGGCATACTGTAACTAATCTTTAAAGACCTAAACATATAAAAATACTTGATGTATAGTTTTATTAGCTCATACCATCTTTGGCCTATTATTGTGACAAAATGAAGTACAAGGTATAAAATATGAATTAACGTCAAATAAGTAAGATATTGAAGTGTTGTCTTGTTTCCTAATGTAAAAGTGCTTAAATTTCAGATTTTCCTTCTTCAACTTCGACCTCGCGATCCGTTATGATTAAATGTAATTAGAGTCCTGTAGTGCTAAACTGTTTAGTAAGTGTGTGGTAATCCAGAGTTTGGAATTTAATTTTGTGTCATCTCAGTCAATTATCCAAGTTGTGACCATCATTGACATGTAGATAGAACATCCCTAAATCACACAAACGGTACTGAATATAGAGAAATAAATAATTTTGCTAGATATTTAGTTACGACCGTACCAATTGACAACATTTAGGCCAGTGTAAAATTACCTGCAACGGATTGTTCTGACAGTGTGAAACTTCATTCGAAACCAGCGGTCAGCGATGCAGATTGGTAGACATTACACAGTTTATCTCTAGTGTCAATAATAATAATAATAATAATAATAACGCTAGCCGGAAAGTTACGATTTTACGATACTATGAAATAAATCTCTTACAGACAGATCTACATAAATACTCTTCCAGTTAGCCGCGGCGGAGCGGCCGAGCGCATTGAGGCGCTATGCTGCAATGCGCGAGGTCGTTCCCCGTCGGGGATTCGAATCCCCCCTCGGGAATGGATGTTTGTGCTGTCTTTAGTATAAGGTAGTTAATAAGTAGTTTGTAATTTAGGGACTGATGACCCCACAGTTAAGTCCCATAAGCTTTACAAACATCTGAACATTTCTTGCAGTTACATTGAAGTGCACGGCAGAGGGTTCTTGGAACCGCTTTTATGATGTTTTTCTACAGTTCCATTCCCTAACAGCTCGCGGAGAAAAGGAACGCCTCAATGTTTCCTTTGCGATCTGATTTATTTTATTTTGATGATCATGTCTTCCTATGCGCCGGCCGTGGTGGCCGAGGAGACTGAGGCGCTCCAGTCACGGTCTGCACGACCACTACGGTCGGGGGTTCGAATCCCCTCTCGGGCATGAATATTTGTGCCGTCCTTAGTCCTATGTAGTTTCATAAGTAGTTTGTAAGCTTAGGTACTGATGACCCCGTAGTTAAGTCCCATAAGTTCTACAAACATTTGAACATTTTCTTCCTATGCAGGTGGTGCTAACAAATAACAAATACCTAGGAATTACTATTACTTCAGACTTAAACTGGAAAGAACACGTAGATAATGCCGTGGGAAAGGCGAACCAGAGACTGCGTTTTCTTGGCAGAACCCATAAAAGATGCAACAGAACTACAAAAGAAACTGCATACACTACGCTTGTCTGACCATTTTTGGAGTATTGCTGTCCAGTGTGAGATCCTTATCAGATGGGTTTGACGGAGGACAGCGAAAGAGTCCAAAGAAGGGCAGCTCGTTTCATATTGTCACGATACAGTGGAGGCAGCGTTACGGAAATGTTACAGGATCTGGGATGGGAATCATTACAACAACGGCGCTTATCGCTGCGGCGTGGGCTACTTACTAAACTCCAATCGCCAACATTCTTCTCCGAATGCGAAAATATATTGTTGACTCCCACTTACATAGGTAGAAATGATCATAAGAGTAAAATACGAGAAATCAGAGCTCGAACGGTGAGATTCAGGTGTTCTTTCTTCCCGCACGTTATTCGAGAATGGAATGGGAGATAAATAGTATAACGGTGGTTCGATGAACCCTCTTCCAGGTACTTAAATGTGATTTGCGGAGTATCCCATGTAGATGTAGTAGATAATAGATCCTATATATTAATATTTTTGTCGATATATTTAAAACTGGTGTAGGCCTTTTATTACACTGGTCAAACAAGTTAGGAGATCAGTTGAGATACCTAGGTTCGGCAGAAGGAACTAAAATGGTTCTACGTCTTTGTGTCAGTTTAACGGATTGGAGACAACAGCGTCACGGCAACCGAAATAGTGGCTGTAACAGAAATTTGGTGCAGAGGGGTTGGGTTGGTTGGTGTGGACTTGTGTTTACTCTCCAAATGAATTACACAAGTATTAGAGTTCAGATAGTGTAGTGAGCAGGTAGTGCAGTGCAACAACAACATGACTTACCCGATGCTGTGGCTTGCAGCGCCATAGGAAGGTTGGAAGCGGGACAGAAACAGAGGGAGGTGGCTGCAGCTATTGGAGTGTCCCTGCTTCCAGAACGTGCAAGCGATTTCACACAACAGGAGCCGTTAAAACGTTAGCAAGAGATAACCAACATCTTCGTTAACAGTCCATCGACATAGTAGGCTGAAATCAACTCAGCTGCAACTCACCCTGCAGGCTGCAAGACGGCGAGAAATATCAACAGAAATCTCCGTCGGGAATGTGGCCTCTTCACAAGGATGTCTGTGGTGTGTGTTCCGTTAAAACAACCACACTATTTAGCCCGCAGAAACTGGGCGGGGGAACATCAGGTTTTGTGCCGTAACGAATGGCGCCTGATTCTGTTCACAGATGATTCAAGATTTTGTATTCAGCCGGGCAGTTGTCGTTCCCTCATCTACAGGAAACATTACCATATCATGGTGGTAGGCGAATGGTGTGGGCAGCAGTGAGTATTGGCCGACGAACGGGCCTCTGTGTCGTTTAGAATGGCGCTTTGACTGTTCAGAGGTTGTGTCCTACGCTGGTGCCATAGGAGATGGGTTCCCCACAGATCTGCACTTGTAGACAACGTGCTTGAAGCTAAGGGAATGGAGTAACCAGCTTGTTCACCGACTTAAAGCCCATTGATTATGTCTGGGATTCACTTGGCAGACGACAGTCCAGCACCTCACACAACAGTTGAAGACCATGATATTGCACTCATGGAAGAATGGGCAAGTATCCCTCAAGAGGTGATTGATTACTTCATACTGTCCATAACACACAGGTATGCAACTGTACCGGCCGTACGAAGTGATCATACACACGTTATTAGAAGGCATCGAGAATGACTTCTTCACTGTTATGGCAAACCTACCGTGCCTCACTGAAGGTTGTTGCTTTCTAAACAAATGTTTGTAAATCTATCGGACCAAACTGCGTGGTCATCAGTCCGTAGCTTACAAACTACTTAAACTAGAGTAAACTAACCTAAGGACAACACACACACACACACACACACACACACACACACACACACACACACACACACATTCCCCAGGGGGGACTCGAAACTCCGACGGCGAGCAACTGGACGTTCCGCAGTGAGGCGCCTTAGACCGCTCGGCACTCCACCGCGGCTCACTGTAAGTGAACGCCATGTAAAGCTCAAGCAAAATGTCGAGACAGCAAATATCATACTGTATCACACACAAATTACAGTTTGTAACCAGTATCTGAGTAAAATACGTCACCACACATATTTTGTGTATCATATCTCACATGATTCCCTAATTGAGTTGAGCAGTGCAGTTAAAGTGAGGGTGGCCAACTTCACTCGCTTGTTCTTGGTTATATTAGATCAATATTCATAACAGTAACCAATGTATACGTTTTTCATGAGCTACGTGTTGCGAACTGCATCCTTCTCACAATATATTAGAATACAGAACTTCATATGAAGCTATGGGATCGACGGTGTAACATTATAAACAATCTGAGGAAGGTTTGAATTTTTTTAGCAATGCATCTACAAGGGAAGTAGTCATTAAAACCAATTTATTAACCTCTGCTCTCTGGCGTTATTACCCAGGGAGCTAGGGCTAATCCCGCCACGGATCTGCGGTAATGAAGCCAGTCAATATGACTTAACACCAAGAAAGTAAATCTACTGAAAATCTAATACACAGTTACAGAGTATACTTAATTACAATACAAGCAAAAGAAATTAAATTTTTAGTTTATATGAATGAAAAAAAACAGTAAATTTTGAACCTCATCGGATTGTTTTAAAATTTACAAAAATCACAGCTGTTTCAGCCCTGCTACACTATGAATGCACCCTATTGCCACAATAAGTTCGTCATGGTGGAGAGTTGGCGTCATAAGCCAGGTCCGACAAGGAAGCGAGAAAGTAGATTTCGCACATTAAAACAAACTTGTAGGTATCAACATAATGTAAGATGATCGACTACATTAAAATAAATAAATTCAGCGCGAGAGGATGACTGATAACACAACTCGTTATTAGAAACGGAAGTTTTCAACATTGTTGATGGAAGTGTAAACGAAAACATCTAGTTTCAGGTTGTTGTTGTGGTGGTCTTCAGTGCGGAGACTGGTTTGATGCAGCTCTCCACAATACCCTATCCTGAGCAAGCCACTTCATCTCCACATTAGAACGGCAACCTACATCTGTCTGAATCCTCTTACTGTATCCATATCTTGATCTTCCTCTGCAGTTTTTACCCCACACACTTCCCTCCAACGCTAAATTCACAATTCCTTGATGTCTAAGAATGTGCCCTACCAATCTACCCCTTCTTTTAGTCAATGTATACCAGAAATTTCTTTTCTCCCCAATTCTGTTCAGTACCTCCTCATTAGTTACGCGATCCACCCACCTAATCTTCAGCATTCTTCTGTAGTACCATATTTCAAAAGCTTCAATCCTCTTCCTGTCCGCACTGTTTATCGTCCATGTTTCACTCCCATACAAGGCAACACTCCATGCAAATGCTTTAAGAAAGGACTTCCTTAGGCTTAAATCAATATTCGATGTTAACAAATTTCTCTTTTTCAAGAACGCTTTTCTACCCATTGCCATTCTGCATTTTATATCCTCTGTACTGCGCCCATAATTTGTTATTTTACTACCAAGGTAACAAAACTCATCTACCTCCTATATTGCTTCGATACCTGATCTAATTCCTTCAGCACCACCTGATTTTCTTAGACTGCACTCCATTACCCTAGTTTTGCTCTTGATAATATTCATCTTACATGCACCTTTCAGCAAACTGTCCATTCCGTTCAATTGCTCCTCGAGGTCCTTTGCTGTATCTGACAGAATTACTATGTCGTCGGCAAAACGCAATGTTTTTAATTCTTCCCCCAGAAATTTAATTCCTTCACCAAATTTCTCCTTGCTTCCCTTTATAGCTTGCTCAATGTACAAATTGAATAACATTGGAGAAAGGCTACAACCCTGTCTTACTCCCTTTCCAACCACTGCATCCCTTTCATGCCCTCCAACTCTGACAACCACTGTCTGGTTTTTGTAAAAGTTGTAAATAACCTTACGCTCCCTATATTTTACTCCTGCTTGGTTCAGAACTTGAAAGAGTTCATTCCAATCAACACTGTCAAAAGCTTACTCCAAATCTACAAAAGCAATGTAGGCTTGCCTTTTCTTAATCTATCTTCTAGGATAAGCCGTAAAGTGAGTATTGCCTCCCGAGTTCCTACATTTCTCCTGAACCCAAACTGATCTTCCCCGGCGTCGGCTTCTACCAGCTTTTCCATCCTTCTGTAAATAATTCGTGTTAATATTTTATAACCATGACTTATTAAACTGATGGTTCTGTAATATTCACACCTGACTGCACCTGCTTTCTTTGGAATGGGGATTATTACATTTTTCTTAAAGTTTGAGGGTACTTCACCTGTCTCATACATCTTACACACCAGGTGAAACAATTTTGTCATGGCTGGTTCTCCCAGAGACTTCAGTAGCTCTGAGGGAATATCATCTACTCCAGGGCCTTGTTTCGACTTAGGTCTTTAAGTGCTCTGTCAAATTCATCTCTCAGTATAGTATCTCCTATTTCATCCTCATCTACTCCACCGCGGTTACACTAGCACCACTTAAAGCAGGCTTTTCCAACAGGCTGCTCCGCGAGCAGGAGCGCACACGAGCGCTCACTACCCCAGGTCGGAGCTGCGGTGGTGGGGGAAGGTGACGTCACAAACGCCAGTACTCGGACGGGCATAAGGAAACAGACGCGTTCGTTGAATTCTGCCCCGGCGGAATAGCCGTGCGCACTGAGGCGCCGTGCTGCGGTGCGCGCGGCCGTTCGCCGTCGGGGTTGGAGTCCTCCCTCGGGCAGGAGTGTATGTGTTGTCCTAAGGTTAGTTTAACTTAGTTTAAGTAGTTTGTAAGCTAGGGACTAATAACCATCTAGTTAAGTGTTATAGATTTACGAATATTTGTACATTTTCGTTGAGTTCTCGTCAGTGGGTAGTTGTGACAACAGCAAAAATGTGTAGCCGCCAAAGGCTAGTGCCTACTTGTCTATAAGAACTGTATCTCTTCACTAACAGAGACTGACGTCCACAGTGTCTAATGTATCACAACAACTCTCATTGCACAAAAATATTCGATATACAGCATCATTACAGAAAAAGAGGCAGACCCGTTTTTTGCTTGTGTGTCTCACATCCCTGCCATTTTATGAGGATGCAAATTGGCTCAGTATTTTCTTGCACTGTCTTTCTAAAATGACAACCTTAGTATTTGTGCTGTTTCTTGTGATAAATGCTGGATCGACCGTTATGTCAATTATTGTTGCTCCTGTTTAGCACGTCCTGAAACTTTTAAGAAAGGCGACTTTCGGTTAATGTAGTTATTATCAGTTAAGGTGGTGCGATACTCATTTGCCTGAAGTAAGCTATTATGCCTAAGCACAAATATACCATATCTTTGAACATAAAAAAGTAGCTTACTTTTCTCAAAGACCGATATCATTTGTATGAAATGCACTGTAAAATTCGTATTGCCGTATTCAGGATTAACATGGTGGAAACTAGGAAGCGGTTTAGCTCGATAAATCATTCAGTCATAATCTGGCTCCTTTTGATATTCTAGAAACAAATTCTAAAATCAGACTTCTTCATTAAAAACTAACGGTAAAATTCGTCAGGCACATGATAAGAAATACTTCTTATGTTAGTTCCATGAAACAGGCATTTAAAAATGTAAAATAATGTCCCCATGAACACGCTTTATCAAATTCCAGTCATGAAACCACATCATTGATATTCAAGTTTGCAGTGTTTTACATTAATTATAATAACAAAAAACATTATTATGGATGAGGATTGACCTAGCGTTACGTGCCCCCCCCCCCATTTCCACGAAGAAAATTGGCAGTTTCAATTATAGCTATTTCAGAAACTATTGTTTCCGTCGCGGGAATTGGAATGTACCTGTTTCTCGCGATGTCACAGCCCAGCCGGCTGCTTCACTTCTAAGTACACTTGCCGCAGCCGTGTGCCCCACGTGACATGTCACGGCTACGTGGGGTTTCCTACTGCGCAGTTTCCCACATGGTTGCTGCAGGTAGCTTAGTTGTCCCGAACAACCGGTTCCCGAACAAGGTGTTTGTGAACAGAGCCTCCCCCAATGCCTGTCTCCCCAAGTCGCTCACCGTCAGTGCAGGTAATGTCACCGTTTCTCAGATAGTGTCGTCGCCGATAGCTTTCGTTCCGTGCATTTTCGAACGCGATTTCTGTTCTCTGCATTGTACACGATGGAAATGATAACAACAACGAAAGGGGGGGGGGCTTGTCTTGTCAAGGATGGTCATTACTACCGTTGTTGTTGTGGTCTTCAGTCCGCATACTGGTTTGATGCAACTCTCCATGCTACCCTGTCCTGTGCAAGTCTCTTCATCTGAGAATACGTTCGGCAACCTACATCCTTTTGAATCTGCTTACTGTATTCGTCCCTCAGTCTCCTTCTACGAGTCTTACCCCACAAGCTTCCTTCCAATGCAAAGTTGACAATTCCTTGATGTCTCAGAAGGTGTCCAACTAATCTCTTAGTCAGGATATGCCAGAAACTACTTTTCTCTCCGATTCGGTTAAGCACCTCCTTATTACTTACGTGATCTACCCATCTAATTTTCATCATGCGTCTGCAGCACCACATTTCAAAAGCTTCTATCATCTTTTTATCTGAACTCCTTATCATCCACGTTTCACTCCCATACAGTGCTACACTCCAGACAAATGCTTTCAGAAAGGACATCCTAACATATAAATTAATATTGGATGTTCACAAGTTTCGCTTCTTTAGAAACGCTTTTTCTATCTTCTTTACTTCGGCCCTCAGACGTTATCTTGCTACCCAAATGACAAAATTCATCTACTACTTTTATTGTCTCATTACCTAATCTAATTCCTTCAGCATCGCTTGATTTTCTGACATTGCATTCCATTACCTTCGTTTTACTCTTGTTAATGTTCGTCTTATATCTCAAGACACAGTCCATCCCAGTTGCTCTCCCAAATATTTGCGGTCTCTGACAGAATCACTATGTCATCGGCAAACCGCAATGTTGTTATTTCTTCTCCCTGCACTTTAATGCCCTCTCCACATTTCTTCTTCCATTCCTTCCCTGCCTGTTCAATTTACAGATTGAACAACATTGTGGAAAGGGTACAACCCTGTCTTACTCCCTTCCCAACCACTGTCCCCCTTTCTTGCCCTTCGACTCTAATAACCGCTGTCTGTTTTTTCTATAGGTTGAATATAACTCTTCGCTCCCTATATTTTATCCCTGATACCTTTAAAACCTGGAAGCGTGTATTCCAGTCGACATTGTCAAAAGCTTTCTCCAAATCGACAAACGCTAAAAACGTAGGTTTCCCTTTCCTTATCCTATCTTCTAAGATAAGTCTTAATGTATTGCCTCTCGTGTTCCTACATTTCTCCTAAACCCAAACTGATCTTTCACATGTTTTTCCATTCGTCTGTAAGTAAAAAAAAAAATGAACAGCATGTGGTTCAATTACGAACGGAGTACGTGCAGAGGCCGTATAAAAATCGCAAATGGTGAAATCGTTGCTCAACAGTAACCTTCTCGTCCACCTGAAAAACAGATGTGGAGATAAAGAAAAGAATGCATAATTGCAGAAAAAGAGTTCGTGAGAAAACGACAATGCCTGTATCCCAAATTTTTAAGCAGAAATTTCAAGATCTGAAAGATAAAGGATTGGAATTCGTTGCAAATATTCCGAATTACGACAGAGGAGTATTGGACAACCCAGAACCCTGGCTATAGTTCGGAAATTTGACTTAGCGAAGACCTTTTAAAATTAACTGAAGGTAAAAGTTTTTTGGGGATAGCTGATGGGTCTGTTCCAGGAAAGAATTCTGGCATTTGTTTGTGAAGAAGCAGTGAAAATCCTTTGTGAAAATGGAACTGTGCTTATTGATGGGACATATGACAGCTGTTCGAAACAGTTCAACAACTGTACACAATCAATGTTGACATCGGAAGTACAGAAGAGGCAATGAAGATATTTCCTATTTTATTTGATTTGCTCCCAGACAAAAATCATAGTTCACTCGAAATGCTTTTTTCTGGATTGAAAAGTAAGATGCGTGGGCGGTCAGCAAAAACTACAGTCCTAGATTTTGAAATGGCTACAATTAAAGCAATGAACACAATTTTCCCTGAAACACCATTCCGTTTGTAGTTTTCATTTCAACCAGTGTTTGTGGAAGAAGATAAAAGAAATGGAATTCAAATAGCAAACGTTTGTAGAGCTTATGGGACTTAACTACGGGGTCATCAGTCCCTAAAGTACAAACTACTTATGAAAAATCTGATACTAAAGATGGCATAAACATCCATGCCCCAGGGGGGATTCGAACCCACGACGCGGAACGGCCTCGCGCATCGTAGAATAGCGCCTCAATGCGCTTTTTTAAATTTTTTTTTTTAAATATTCTTCTTAGGAATTGTAAAACAAATATAATTTCTCTTTCTTTGCTTGAACGTTGTAGACAAGAGTTCCTGTTTCTACATGTTCTGCATACATTTTAGCCTTTTAACTATGCGCCAAAATGGAAAAAATAGTAATATATGAAAACAAACATATAAATAAATTTTTATTGTGTGTGTGATTTCCAAGCGACTAATAACAGCTGCAAAGTTCGTCTTCTCATTTTTTTTCACTGATTCCGCAGTGTTACCACAGTGTTATTCAATTGTATTCATCCTTGTCATCTTTAAAATATCCTTATCATCTGCTCATAACTTTGTGAGCCTCTGTCACTGGTTCACTACACTTTCATCTTCTTATTTTGTTATAGTTGTGTACTATTATTAAATAAATTATTTCTTCATGAAAATTTAGAAATATTAAGATTGAAAAACGAAAATTCCTCTCCTAAGGCCTTTTCCCTGCTGTTTAACTTATGTAACAAAAGTGGTTTGTTGTAGGAAGTTTATTTATTAATATTTCATATAATCTAACTAAAAATTCTTGAAATGATCTACTAATTTTTCAATTCTTCTTGTTGGCCATCACCATGTAATTTTCATTTTTATCTTTATTACCTATTCTATTTAAAAATGTCTTGTACTCATTCAATTATCTTTGTTATGCAGACACAATTTATAATTTGCGTTGCTCTTTCAGAGTTCTGCTGAGGCCTTCACGGCTACCGTAGCGGCCACGGGGCCCACGAAGTCCCCACCGTACTTCACCCTCAGCAGCGATCCCTTACTTGAGCATTGCAAACTATTTCCAGCCGTTTCAGCTTAGTGAAAGCGGTTATGTTATCCTATGTTCGTAAAACAAAATTTTTAACATGTTCCCAAACTTTTTTTGATGATCCTTCCACTTGCATAGTTTATAAAATTCGCCTAGTATATAATCTTTGTATTCAAGTACATCGTCATTTCCTTTCTTTTGGATGGCGTAATATATGTAATTACCTAATAACCAATATACCGCGTTGTTTTTTTTTTGTTCTGGAAAGTAGACATCTTCTGGGTAAAAAATGTTTTCCAATGTAATTTCTCTGCCATCGCTGCGTTTAAGAAAAGCTATTTGTTTCTTCACAGCATTCCAAATTTCCCGATAACCTTGACAGACGAAACGATGCCTTAACGTATCAATTTCCTTGCATTTTTGACAGGTGTTTATATCACATATACCAATAGAGTATAATTTCTCATTTGTGCTAACTAAGTTATTTATAACGCGGTACCATGCCACTTTAACATGCGTTGAAAGAATTTTATTGGTGATGTTACGCCATATCGTTTTCCAGTTCTTAAAAGGATACTTTAATTCCATTTTATGAAGGGCGCCCTTTGGAGAGAGTGCCTCCAATATGTGTTTACTATTACTTCTGTTTTTCTCTGGCACAGTGGATTCGAGGTAACTAAGCTCAAGATAGAATTGTCTAATATGTTTCATTTTATAATGTAACCTGCTAATATCTATGGGTGGCATCGTGCTTGCAGGTTTAAGTATTTTAAATAGTTTTGATGTGATACTATTCTGGGAACTATTGATCAGTTGACTTGTCCGTTTTATAAATAATGCCATATTTTTGCGACGGATATCGATCAGACCAAGGCCTCCTTCTTCAGGTTTCAGGGTAGCTATAGTCACTGCCACTCTAAAAATTTGTCCCTGCCAGATGTATCTACATATGTGACTCATGATAGATTTTGCTATTGGCGTTGGGATCGGAAGAACTTGACCTACATATATTGCATTGCACAAAATGACGCTGTTGATGATTTTAACCTTCTGTATAATGTTCAGGTCTCTGGGTTGATTAAGTATTTAGTTACCTCTAATTTGATTTGACATTTTCCTCCAATTGAATGTGATGGTTTTGAGCGGATTCCTGTGAAAGGTCACGCCTAAGGCCGTATGTTGGTCAACCGTTTTCGCCCAATCTAATTGCACATTTTTGAAACCATTAAGACGTAAGAAGGAACTTTTCATCTCGTTTATCTTCGCACCAGTTGCTCTGCAATAGAGTTGTACAGTCGCAGTTAGCCGTTGAATATCTGCCTCACTTCTGACGACAACTCCGACATCATCTGCATACGCATTGGTCACTCTACGATGCCCTGATATATGAATTCCTTCCAATTCGGTATTTAGAATTCTCAAAAGCGGTTCCAATGCTATTGTAAATAGTAACATCGATAAAGGGCTGCCTTGTGGGACACCGTTATCAATAATAATGGATCGAGTACGGTGTCCATTTATTTCAATTTTCGTTTGAATTCCTTTCACAACATTTGTTAAGACTTTCACGTTGTTGTCATTAAAACCCATACCTCTCATCAGTGTAAATAAATACGTGTGATTTACCCTGTCAAAGGCCTTAGAAAAATCTATGAATATGAGACCCGCTTTTGCCGTGATCGTGGAGAATATTGCGATATTATCTCGATATTCGCTTACTGTCTGGAAGATATTTCTACCAGGGAGACATGTCTGATGACTTCCGATTATCTTTTGAAGTATTGGCCGGAATTTTTCTTTCAATACCCTTGCAACGATTTTATAATCAGAGTTCATGAGGGATATAGGTCTCATTTTGGAGAGGTCTTTAATTTCGGCATTTTTACCTTTAGGAAGAAGGACAGTTACACTTTCCTTAAATTCTGCAGGTACGGCCACACCTTTCAAAATATCGTTTATTGCCTCAGTTACTTTATCTCCTATAAGCTGCCAAAAAGTTGTATAAAATTCTATGGGCAGTCCATCCGGATCTGGTGACTTTCTGGTAGGGGAATTTTTAATAATATCGAGTAAGTCACCAGACGTTATATCGTCACTGAGGAGTCTATTTTGCTCTTCCGTTATATTATTCTGCAGACCGCTGTTATGCAACAGGTCCCTAACTAAGTGCATTTCAATCGGACTTTCGCTGTATAAATGATGATAGAAACTATGTGCCTCCCTCATAATATCAGTTTTGCTGTATTAAATGGAACAGTGACGCATTTTCTTCTTCCACAATTGTCTTAACGTGCGACTTAATTTTTAATCCAGCCAACTGCTGTCTTTTGAGACTTAACAAGCGAGCTTTTACTTGTTTAATTCTTACTATGACATCCTGTGTCATTTGCTGTTCATAAAGTTCTCGCAGACAAGTATAATAAAATTCCATTGTCGCATTCCTCCACATTGCTCTTTCTTTGCCATAAGCGATCAATGTGGATGGAATTTTCTTTTTTGCGCACAACGTCCACCATTCTATACAGCTCCTAAACTTGGTGCGAAATCTTAGGGAAAGCTGCCAAGCGTAAGACATCCTCTCAGCTACATCATTTTCGTTCAGCATATTGATGTTGAGTTTCCAAATTGGACGTCCCCAATATGTTTTCTGCCTAGGAAGTCGAACGCTACATTTAACTGCCTGGTGGTCAGAAAAAATTGCTGGTACCGTTTCTATAGCGTTAATTTTGTCTCTTAGGTTTTCACTCACATATAATCTATCAATACGGCTCTTCGAAGTTGCGGTGACATACGTAAATTTTACAGTAGTGGGATATACTTGTTCCCACACGTCCTTCCAACCCATATTTTTAGCCAGACTATCGAGTTCTTTAGAAAAATTGAAATTTGGCGACTGATCCTTTTTGCTTAGCACGCAATTCCAATCGCCACCTATTAAAATTTGTGCGGAGTTTTCCTGAAGCAAGTATAATAGCTCAGTTTTAAAAAACGTGGCTCTTTCTTCCCTAAGATTATTACCAGATGGAGCATAAACATTTATTACAATGGTGTTAAAAACTCTACATCTAATACCTCTTCCAGATTCTAAGTATCTAACGTCTGTAACTTCAATCCCATCCTTCACAAGAATGGCAGTACCACATGCGTTTTCCTTAGCTACATTTAAAAAGACTTGAAAACCGGAAACCTGAAATTTTACTTCCTGAAGGAGAGCAATGTCCGATTCAGACTTATACAAAAATTCTTTCAAAGCAGATAATTTGGTTGCATTTTCTATTCTGTTAATATTTACGGTAGTTACGTTATAGGAGTGTTCCACTATTGGTCAGTATAGTAAGTGGAGCGAGTCGGCAGAAGTTCGGCCGGCACTCCCGTTTTCCTACTACGTCACTCAGTTGTTTGTATCGGCGCTGTCATCACGCCTGTTGCCCGTGTCTTGTACCCCTTCCATTTCCTCGTCCGTCTGTTCCGCAATGTCGTCCGCCCAGTTTTGTCCGGAAGGAGCACAGTCACGAGCAGTAGCATCCCTTTCTACCGGAAGCGTTTTATTTCGAGACGTATTAGTGGTACCTCCCGCTTCATCGACCAGTGTCATTTCATTATCGTGTTCCATTGCATGACCGACCTTCTCTTTTTCATCTCTTACAATTTCTCTTAGCCTCTCTCTGATTGCCGGAGCCAGGCTCTTGGCAGCTTCGTGCGCGAGTCTCCTTTTTTTGTTACTTCGCGACTTCTTGGGAGATCGCGTTGGTGACTCCGTCGGCGATGACAAGGGAGATGTCGTTGTCGACATCTGTCCCTCTTTCGTGTCACTCATAGCGGCACTACTGGTCTTAGGAACAATATTTTCGATGTTTTTTACGGTCGTTACTTCGCTTTGTCCGGGTTCTTGTTCTATGAGTTCTCGTCCCTGTTCCCTTGTCTCCGGTTCTTCGGTTGTCGTGATACTGTCACGTGAAATTTGCCCTACTGGTTGTTCAACGAGAGCGTCCGGAATATTGGGTATGATATTTTTTGTACATGTCCCTTCCACGTCTGACTTACTGCTTATAGCGTCCTGTTCAACAGACTGCTGCAAAGTCTCGCATTCGGCAGATGGTGACTCACTGCAGTCCATTTCAATTTGAGAAGGGACTGCATGTTCATTGACATGTACAATATTCGAGGTTTATTGTACATTCGTTGTTAAGTCAACATCTGCCACTGAATTTTCCATCCGTCTTAGAAATTCTTGTCCAGGGAGATTACGGGTTGTCGCCGCGTCTGCGTATGTTAATTTCATAACAGTTACGGGACTCGAACCCGGCACCTCACCTACAGGAGTCTGCAGAACGCGCCTTTTGCTGCACTCCGCACGGACGTCATCTGGCGAATTGCAGAGGGCACATGTTCGAGGTTGGCCGTCATATATTACAAGGGTACGGTATCCACATATATTTATAAAAGACGGAATATGCCTTTGCAGTTCTATTTTCACCTGTCGAACCCCATTTAGAACAGGGAACATATACGGCTCTGACCATTTTTCAGCAATATTTGAAATAACTCGACCGTAAGTTCTTAATACAGAATTTATCTCATCAGCAGGTATCTCAAAAGGCAACTCGAAAATTCTAGCAGTGCGTATTCCAAAACCAGCATAAGAGACAATTACTTCACTAACTGACCCATCAGAGTGATTAAATTTCACTTTATCACCACATTTCTCAACAACAGAAAGACATAATTCAGCAGTTTGCATCTTAACAAACACAGAGTTCGTCACAAAAGACAGGTAAATACCGACTATATCGTCCTCACGAAGTCCTATTTTTTCTTGGAGCCACACTTTAACTTCTATTGCTTTAGGTCTAATAAAACTTCGATCAAAGATAAAGCTAACAGTATCCTTTCTCATGTAGTTCGGAAGACTCATTTTATCTACTGAGAAACAATACGTGAATTAAGAAAGCGCAAGCAGCTAGCGGCTCAGGCTGACCTGATACGCAGCGACACGGCCGTTGTTTACACTGGAGGAACGCCCGGCCCCGCCACACGTCCGTCCCGCATCACCGCTGTCACTCGAATATGCGCTCGGCCGCTCCGCCGCGGCGTACCGGAATTAACGGAAGACTACACGCATAGGGAGGAAGTCCGATTGTTTTGTCGCATTTGTGCTGCAATGGCGCATCTTCCACATAATATTCTCGATGAAGCGTGGATTTTAATAATGGAACAAATGACCAGTGGTGAGAAGATCACAGTATTTGCAGACTAAATAGTGGACAGTGGATGGAAAATCCTAATATACCTATGGAAATGTGGAATGGTTTTAACCAACGACACAGAACGACAAACGTATAGAAAACCAAACTCATCAATAAATCAGAAAACCTAAATGTTGGTCATAAGTTGAAAGAGGAGGTAGTAAATGCTATTTTTGAAATTAAAAAAGAAGCCATTGGCCTACCTCTTAAAAAGTACATAGATCTAGACAAAACATTAAAAGACATTATACATACATATGAAGTCTCTGGATATTTAAAAAGGCGTTTAAAGTCTGTAGCCTTTGTATAAAAAATCGAATAAGAAATCATGATTTATAAAATAGAAAGAGGTTATCAATGTGCTACTGGAAATTTGAACAACAGTAACAAGAAATAAATAAATAAAAAAATATCTAAACATGCATATGTACTACGTGATTAGTCAGTCCTAAGGCTGTATGAAATGAGAAGGGATGTCCTTATTTCCTTGTCAGTGGGAAGCTCACAGTTACGATATTAATTTGTGGTCGGAAACAAGAGCGTCACTACGTTGGGTGTCTAGAGGTCAGAAAATTTGGACGATAAAAATTTATTGTGATGTTCTGTGTGAACAATTTTCTGTGGCCCTTAGAAATATTTTTGTTTCAAGACGGTATGTGTAGATACAGCACATATTTTACCAGCATCAATAATTTCGCTAAATAAACTTAACGTTTCTGGAGTTTCGTCATATGTGTTATACGAAACTAATTGTTTGTATTTGGGCGATTTCATTCAGAAAAATACCCTTTTAACAGAATTTCTGTGCTTTTTACTGAAACTGAAATTTTTCTTGGTAGATTTCTTACATAATATGGTTACTCGTCCTGTGTAGCTTCCTACGTAAAGGATGACAATGCCAGAGGAACAAGTAGAGGTGGACGTAAATTGTAAGATTTTGATGGGTGGAAATTGTATGAAACGTTTCTATGTCTGAACTGTTTCACAAGATACATGCCCGGTTTCTGGAAAACTACACTTATCGTGTCGTTAGCTACCGTTTGTTATAATTTAACATGCCAGATAACTTCATTGGGTTTCCCGCAACTGATGTCAACGACAGTTAGTTAACTATGAGGCAACTGCTCCTTCTGTCCATTCTAATAATTCGTTTCAACAGATTACATATGGCACTACTAACGAAACTCGCAATTACTCGAATTTTATCGATTATTAAGGGAAACTCGAAGACGAATAATAGTTTCTATAGCTGTCACGAGTTTTCTGCTTCTGTTTTTAAACTCAATGGTTCTAGTTTTTTTGGTATGTTTTTTTTTTTTGGGTGGCCTGCTTGTTGAGAGAGATAGAAAATTAAAAGACAGATGGCTCCACTATTTTGGAAAAGCAACACGCCTTGGAAGATGTCACAAAACTGTACAGTTTCTTAAATCAGGTGTGAGAACGGTAAGCAATCTCAAAGAGCTGCATTCTGCTTTAAAAAGAAAAGACAGGAAAAACAACAGAGGTAGGGTTAGTAATAAAAATCATATGTATTATTTCTGTTATCAACATCTATTTTTTTGAATTTAAGTCTTTTTCCCATTGTTCTGTGAATGTGACAATACTTTTTACACTATCAGCTGATCAATTTACGTCCACCATTCACCTACCCGAGCCCCATGTTTTAATGAAAAACACTAATAACTTGAAACATTCATCGATCGTAATGGCAATTGCATGACAGAACACTGTTGCAAAGGGAAGTATCTTTATGATCGATTGAAAGATTTATTATGAGAACGGCGATTGCGAGAGATAATGTTGGCCACTGTTGCTCAGTGTCGAGATGT
This sequence comes from Locusta migratoria, assembly GCA_026315105.1. Lineage (NCBI taxonomy): Eukaryota > Metazoa > Arthropoda > Insecta > Orthoptera > Acrididae > Locusta > Locusta migratoria. The sequence continues at coordinate 316,577,471 of CM048747.1, read as the reverse complement.
TGCTTGACCAATCACGAGGGAGATGCAGCTAATGCGTACGTCACCAGATGCCAACATTATCTCTCGCGACCGCCGATCACGATATAAAATTTAACCCGGAATTTTGTTTTCCGCGTTTTTCCCCCGTTTAGTATGATCCTGACAATGACGTCATTGGTCAGATTTTTTAAAGTCTGAAACTCATATGGAACTCGCTCTCATTATTTAAATCAAATGGTTATGTTCTAACACGAAAATAGCGTCGTGGTTTTTCAACATCGCCGAGTACATGTAAGTTTTACTCTTCTGAAGACCTGTCCTTAGCATCATAAGATGAAGAATTCTTCAGCTTCAAAACTTCTAAATTGTGCGAAAATTACACGGAAACAAGTCATAAAACAAAAACAAATAAAAACTGTTAAATAATTTATGGACTTGAGTTTGGAAGCCACTAGCGCTACGTAGCGGATGTAGTTAAAACTAACGTTAACGTGTTGGTAACGCGCATTATCTTTAACGGACAGGTAATTACGGCTGTGACGGTAACTGTTGTGTCGGAAGCCCAGTTTGTACTTAACCTACAGGTAACTCACAGATAACTATGACGGGACAGGTGACTACTGTTTCGGAAACCGGCCAACAGAGTATCAAGCGGGCTCAGGTCTTCCTGACATTGAAAATAAAGCTGTTTTGAAGACGTCAGACAAATGTTTCATGATAGGCAGTTATATAATGAGAGGTTCCTAGCGAAGACATTCAAAACACCGTTAATTCGTAGTATAAACATAACTAAAAACAATTATTGGAGCATAATATAAAAGTTTCTCATATATCATTCGTAGAATTAAACAAAGAAGATTTTACGATTAAACCGCCGGTTCTTTAATAATTAAATGCTAAGCTCAATTGTCTATAATGAAATGTTATTAGATACCGGTATAACTTTGACTAGCTGGTGACGAATTCGTTATCCAGGTTGCTGACGGATATTCTCCCATCATAATGACAAATAAACAGCTATTGACAACCGTTTCAATAACACCAGTGTAATGTAATCTTCATAACAACAAGATTGAGTGCCCTGATATTTCTGTAGCCTTTAGCTAGCGGTTGAAAGTCTGGTTCAACATGTAGCACAGCTCAACGAAAGTTACTAATAGGACGCAGTCTGAAGTTTGTGGCCCCATACGTATGGAAAATATAAACTTACCTACCTACGTCCCTATTATCACGTCATGGCGTCTGTAGATGTGTTCAGAATTTTTAGAATGTTTGTGAAACTTTGAGTGAAACGTAAATAGCGTAGAATATTTACCAGTTTTCTGGTAGACTGAAGTATTCTACTACGTGCAACGTTTTTGATACTGGTACCATCTACACAGAAGTGCTGTAAGTACAGTACAAAAGTAAGCACAAATATGCATTGAAGTGGTTGTCAGTGATATGGTTTTTCGGCTTATTCCAAAAATTAGTTTTTCGAAGGTCATACACAATTATTATATAGTTCATTTTATAAAGATGAAATTTCAACTAGATGAACTTGGGTGGGCTCATCTATATTAAGCAACGAATTTTATCATCTGCGTTCATCCAGAACAACACACTAGCTCCCTAGACTTTATACGCCGGATCTAACGTAGCTAATCATTCTGTAATTTCTTTCAGACGAACACGCCCATTACTGCGTAAATCTTTGTTTCATGGTGATCAGCAACTTAAAGGGGTGCATCCCGCTCGGTCTGTGGCGACTTAGTTGTGAAACATATATAATAAATTCGAACAACAGAAATCATGTAATGATTGCTGTCGTATAAGGAGACAATCTGCATAGCTCCCTTAGACTGTTCGCGGATGATGCTGTCGTTTATCGGTTAGTGAAGTCAACAGAGGATCAAAAGCAACTGCAAAGCGATTTAGACAAAATTTCTACATGGTGCGAAAATTGGCAATTGACACTAAATAAAGAAAAGACTGAAGTAATAGACATGACCACTAAAACAAATCCGCTGAACTTCAATTACGCGATAAAGCAGTCAAACCTAGGAGTTACAATTACTAACAACTTAGACTGTAGAGATCACATAGAAAATATTGTGTAGAGGGCGAACCAAATATTACGTTTCATTGGCAGAACGCTTCGAAGATGCATCAGCTCCACCAAAGAGGCTGCCTACATCACACTTGTGCGTCCTCTCCTGGAGTACTGTTGCCCATTGTGGGACCCTCACCAGGTGGGACTGACGGAAGATATTGAGAATATTCAGAAAAGGGCAGCTCGTTTTGTTTTATGACGTTACCGGGGGGGGGGGGGGGGGTAGCGTCACGGAAATGTTGCACGAATTGGGGTGGAAATCATTAAAAGAACGACGATATTCATTGCGGCGTGTTCTGTTTGCGAAGTTTCAATCACAGACTTATACTTCTGAATGTGAAAATATTTTGCTAGCACCCACCTACTTAGGGAGACATGACCATCCCAATAAAATAAAAGAAATCAGATCGAAAACGGAACTACTTAGGTGTTCTTTCTTCCTGCGCCTATTAGAGAATGGAACGGTAGAGAAAAGTTATGAAAGTGGTTAATGAACCCTCTGCCAGGCACTTAAATGTGATTTGCAGAGTATCTACGTAGATTTAGATAAGGAGCAACATAGCTATTAAAGAATACCGACGAGATTACGAGAACAGTGAATTTCAATGTTACCGCCGTAAAACTACATTGCACCTGTAATTCGTCTCGACAGAAGAATGAAGATGGAAACCAATGTGGGACTTAGTTCCGTCATGTGTTTGAAACTCTCGGAGAACTCCTGTGCGTGGAAGAAAGGGTGAGGGGGAGGAATAGGCCCCCAGGCCAGTAGGAAACCCCACGATAGGAAACCCCACGACACCCAGCTCACTGATGAGGAGCGATGCCCCGCGAGCAAATGAGCGCTCCCTAGCTCACGGGCGAGCGCGCAAGCTGGAACATATATTTACGAGTCCCGCTGTAGCCCCAGCAGGTGGCGACTTACCCGGTGGGAATCCCTGAGGGCGCCTCAGCTTTCCCCAGAGGCTGACGCACAGTGCGGCGACCAGCAGCAGTAGCAGCAGCAACGAGAGCATGTCTGGTAGCGGCTGGTCGCGGCGTCGGCTGGCGGCAACTGATATACTTGCTGCGTACCGTCCGGCTGGCGCGGCCGCCGAAGGGAGGGAGGGGAGTCTGCACAGCCAGAACCCCGCTCCGCCCAATATGAGCACTCTGCACACTCGCAAGGACACACGACTCGTTTCCTATCCTTGGCCGTGTCTGTCAGTTCTAGTGACCAGGGACAGGTCAGGTCTGTTCCCATTACGTTCAATGCCGGGTTACTAATTCTGTAGTTGGAGAGAATTGGCAATGTTGATAAACTACTGGCCACTGAAATTGCTACAACAAGAATAATTGCAAACGATAAACGGGTATTCATTGGACAAATATACTATAGTAGAATTGACGTGTGATTACATTTTCACACAATTTTGCCGGCCACGGTGGCCGAGGGGACTGAGGCGCTCCTGTCACGGTCTGCACGGCCACTACAGTCGGGGGTTCGAATCCCCCCTCAGGCATGGATATTTGTGCCGTCCTAGTTCGTAAGTAGTTCATAAGTAGTTTGTAAGTTTAGGGACTGATGACCCCGTAGTTAAGTCCCATAAGCTTAACAAACATTTGAACATTTGAACACACAATTTTGGAGCATAGATCCTGAGAAATCAGTACCCAGAACAATCACCTCTGGCCGTAATAACGGCCTTGATGCGCCTGGGCATTGAGTCAAACAGAGATTAGATGGCGGGTACAGGTACATATGCCCGTGCAGCTTGAACACGATACCACATTTCATCAAGAGTAATGACAAGTGTATTGTGACGAGCCAGTTGCTCGGCCACCATTGACCAGGCGTTTTCAATTGGTGAGAGATCTGGAGAACGTGCTGGCCAGGGCAGCAGTCGAACCTTTTCAGTATCCAGAAAGGCCGGTACAGGACCTGCTACATGCGGTCGTGCATTATCCTGCTGAAATGTAGGGTTTTTCAGGGATCGAATGAAGGCTAGAGCCACGGGTCGTAACACATCTGAAACGTAACGGCCACTGTTCAAAGTGCCGTCGATGCGAACAAGATGTGACCAGATGTGTAACGAATGGCACCCCATACCATCACGCCAGGTGAAACTTCAGTATGGCTATCACGAATACACGCTTCCAATGTGCGTTCAACGCGATGTCGCCAAACATGGATGCGACCATCATGATGCTGTAAACATAATTTAAATTCATCCGAAAAAATGACGTTTTGCCATTCGTGCACCCAGGTTCGTCGTTGCGTACACCATCGCAGGCGCTCCTGCCTGTGATGCAGCGTCAAGGGTAACCGCAGCCATGGTCTCCGAGCTGATATTCCATGCTGCTGCAAACGTCGTCGAACTGTTCGTTGTTGTCATGCATACGTCCCCATCTGCTGACTCAGGGATCGAGACGTCGCTCCACGAATCGTTGCAGCCACGCGTGTAAGATGTCTGTCATCTCGACTACTAGCGATACGAGGCCGTTGCGATCCAGTACGGCGTTTCGTATTGCCCTCCTGAACCCACTGACTCCTTATTCTGCTTACAATCATTCGATCGCGACCAAAGCGAGCAGCAGTGTCGCTATACGATAAACAGCAATAGCGATAGGCTATTATTAAAGTCGGAAACGTGATAGTACGCATTTCTTCTCCTTACACGAGGCATCACAACAACTATTCGCCGAGACAACGCCGGTCAACTACTGTTTGTGTAGGAGAAATCGGTTGGAAACTTTCCTCATGTCAGCACGTTGTAGGTGTCGCCACCAGCGCCAACATTGTGTGAATGCTCTGAAAAGCTAATCATTTGCTTATCACAGCATCTTCTTCCTGTCGGTTAAATTTCGCGTCTGTAGCACGTCATCTTCGTGGTGTAGCAATTTTAATGGCCAGGTGTGTACGTATGGAAAGGTAGAAGGAGAATTGAATTTTGTGTTATGGTGGGAGACGTATTTTAGTACATTCCGTGCATTCGCGTTATCTGTAAGGTGATGGTGGCGAGTGGCAGCGGCAGCGGAGCGCTGAGGACGGCCATGTTTATGTGTCACAACAGCTTCGCGCTTTTCAAGTCCTTAAGCAGCCTTCGTGAGAGTTCGTGATTTTCGTTGTACAGTGAATAACTTTAAAATTCGGACGCTAATAGTTCTTTACTGTCCGCTACATAACTGTATTCTGATAAAAAAATCTTATGTATTAAAAGAATCTACGGAAAATAAAGTCAGTCGGCTAGACCAAAGTGCTCGAGCGATTTCCTTCGTTTTTGTTTTAAACGAAAGGTGTTCATCCACAGATTTGTCATCAAGTATAAGAAGTTACACAACTCTCGCCTACCTTTTTCTGTTCTCTAATGCGATTTCCTTCTGTATTATTCTTACGGGGATGTCCTTGCTGTAAACTAAAGTCAGTCGGTCAGGCCGTTCTATCCGACCGATTCCCTTCCTTTTTGCTTTAAACGAAAGGTACTATTTCGCATATATGTCATCAAGTATCAGAATTAACTTAAGTCTCTCCATCCTTTATTTTTATTCAAACGCGGTATCCTTCTGTCCTTGCATTGAATATTTTAATCTTTTTTTTTACGATATCCTCGGTTCTAATTAAGGTACGCAGTTCTTTTTGACCTAACAACACTCAGTGGATTAAGAGCACTCATTTGCGCTTTTTAAACAGTTGCATTTATTGCTTCTGAAGAAAGCTATGCGTGAACATTCAACTTTACTTCAATTTCTTCCCAACTTTTTTGTCATTGCACTACCAGTGCTAAGTATTCGCACGGGTATTCTAGTAATATAATACACTCAAGTATTATATGAAGATAGATGTGTAGTAAATAACAGATTGAACGATGTTTACTCTGAAGCCGGATACTAGTATGCGCATACAGAGAGTACAGCGGAAGAGTGACGACAAGCAGATGCCTCGAATCGAGTGAAGTACCCCTACAGACGCCATAGAAGGCCTGGAAGACGCAAGCACTCGTTAGATGGAATGGGAAGAAATTCTTTTTCATCGAGTCTTCTGGTGAGGATGCAGCGACAACTGCTTTCTCGTGGGCACATGCCTGACAGAATGCTTATCGCGGTGAAGGGGCGGTTTGATGTGATCGGTCTCCTGCTAGAACTACATCTCTTCCTCACGTTATAACCGATGCAGACCTGCCGAAAGCCTGCATAATGGTCTCCATCAATCTTAAGATGATCAGCACGCCTATCAAACTACTGCGTGATATGCTCAGAGTGCCCGACATGTAAGTTGCATTAATGCAAGAATACCTTACCAGACTCTTATGGTTTAATTGCTGATGTTACCCCTGCTGATGCGAGAGGCAGCGGAACGGCTGCTCTCGTCCGAGGTGGTACAGAGGCCATGGTAAGTACTTTACGTACTTACCATCGGCACGAGAAATTTCATTCGTTATGCATGTAATTCAAGTTATTAACGCCTAGGCACTTTCTGGAACACATAAAAGGCAAAAACGGTCAGAGTTTTATGCAGAAGATATTACGCTCATCTTTTTGGGACCCTACAAGAACCTCATGAGAGGCAGAGACTGTAACAGCGTTCTCTTGCCTGAGGATCAACATTCCCACTATACTCCATGTCCCGAATTGCATCTTTTCCGACACGTGAGAGGCGTTACATGTAGACCGCCCTGGTTTCACTTACTCGTATGAGACCAGCCACTCAGCCAGATTACCTTGTAACAGAGATTGTACAAGCGGAGCCCTGGTCCACGGCCTTCTCGGACCACAGTGCATACAACCGCATGGTCAACCTCTACAGACAGACAGTGTGGAGAAGTAGGGGAACAAACTGAACCTGACGCGAGATGAGGAATGTCGGCAAGTAATAGAGACTACCTGTATCGAATGTGAAGGTCGATTAATGAGGTATCCGTCAACGATTCAGTGGTGGCTCGACTACGTCAAACCGGCCTTAAGACATGCACTAATTCGTTATGATAGGGAAACATCACGCTGGCGTCTACTACACATTCCTTCGAGAACTTACGTCGATCCCATAATCCACAGATCGCCAGGCAGATCTGCTATATCATATTCGCAGAATATATGACTTCAACTGCGAATGGGAAAAGCTGAAAATATGTACCCAGCCGGGATTCGAAAACGGGTCTCCTGTTTCTAGGTAGTTGCGCAGACCTCTACACTACTGGGGACACAGTGATAGCCGCACCTGCAAGGACTACCTAAGCACGCCTCCCGTCAGACACAAATTTCCAGCTTTACCCTGCCCACAGTACTCAAACCGGTGATCACTGTGTCCCCAGTGGTGTAGGGGTCAGCGCAACTGCCTAGAAAGCAGGAGGCCCAGGTTCGAAACCGGGCTGGGTACACATTTTCAGCTTTGCCCATTCGCAGTTGAAATCATATATTCTGTGAATATGAAAACAATAACAACTGCAGGGTCAGAAGTGACGTACATAATTTCTGAACAACGTCAAGAACGACGAACACTGACACACGCACTAGACCTCTCAGATGGTTCTACAGTGACGCCACAGACTGCCATAGCACGACCGTTCACAGACTGCAATGTCATTGCTTTGGCCGAAACTCCTATGTGCATGCGGTGTCACGTGAACCGACACAGATGAACATCACCTGAAACGCGGAACATTATTGTATGTGTAGTTTCTAATTTGGAGGATGCTTGTCTTTTATCTCCGAGTGCCACCACATTTGATGGAGCCAAAAGTACTCCTCCATCCTCCGCTTTCTCCAACCCAAGACACATCCAATAAACTGGATACAAAGACTGTATATTACCTCCTTCTTAGCGGTCTCAAAGATGTCCTTGACTTTTGAATCTTCCTACAGGAAAATTTTCAAATGTTTGTAAACCTATTGGACCAAACTGCTGTGGATATCAGTCCCTAGACTTAAGAACTAATTATTCCAACTTACACTAAGGACAGCGTACACGCCTATGTCCGAGGTAGGACGTCTGGTGGGGGACTGACGCTCAGTTCACAGCAAGACACCTTAGACCACGCGGTTATTCCGGGCGGCCCCAAAGGAAAGAAACCATGCAGTTCCTTTCCTGATATCCTGACTTCTGCTAATTACTTAGGTGGTATAGTCAATGATCACTCCCATAGCTCGTCTGTGTCGAGAAGATGACGCTGATCATCACCGATTCACAATTGGAAATATGACACGCATCATGGTGATAATAGTTGGGTCTACACAATGGGCTGTTGGGACCAGGAAAAGTTAATTTCTGATACCTTAAAAAGTCTCAACACATAATAGCGGAGGGTACCTTCAGTTTCGTAATATTCTGTTTCCTTATTTATTTTATTTTATATTTTCTAAATAGTTGTCATGAATGGGCTAATTTAGTCGTAGTTAAATTACATATATAAAAGAGACGAGAAAAAAGTGGATAAAGTGACTGTCTTGTCGTCCGGGGTTCAAATCCTAGCCGTAGCACAAATGTTAATCAAATGCTTTTCCTTCTGTTCAATGTATAGTCTACAGATTTCAAAAGATGGATTGAGATACGCGTTACCGCGTAAAACCATGTAAGGTTCGTAAGATCGGTTCTTTCCACGTGGTTGTCAGGCAACCCGCAATGCCACGCAGCAGTATGGGTTGCATAAGTCTAAGTTGCACACATAAGGAAATGAAAGAATCCCGGAAAATCTATAAGAGAACTTGGGCCATTGCCAACAGGTCTGTTTAAATCCAAAGAGTACTGACGCTCCTCAGTTAACGTTTCACCGGAGAAGCTCTTTGTCAGGAGGAAGAAATGCAGACTACATCGCAACACTGAGTGGCATCTTGGGATATAATAGTGTCATTATTTTTATAAATTTGGCTTCATTTAGGGAGACCGAAAGTAAAGAAAAAACAGGTGTATACAGGGTTATCCATTGATAGTGACAGGGCCAAATATCTCATGAAATACGCATCAAACGAAAAAACTATAAAAAACAAAACTTTTTAGCTTTAAGGGGGAAAATAGATGGCGCTATGGTTGGCCCGCTAGAGGGCACTGACATAGGTCAAACGGATATCAGTACCCCTATATTTATTACATATTCGTCTAGTAAGTAAATAAATTTGAATGTTTTATTTGGAACGCTTTTTTTCGCTTTGAGACAGATGGCGCTGTAATACAAACGTATAAGTATGTGGTATCGCGTAACATTTCGCCAGTGCGGACGGTATTTGCTTCGTGGTACATTACTCGTGTTAAAATTGACCGTTTACCAATTGCAGAAAAGGTCGATATGTATTTATGTACGGCCACTGTGATCAAAATGCCCAACGGGCCTATGCTATGTATGTTGATATTTAGACTGTAAGACGTCATCCAAGTGTCTGGACCTTTCGTCGGATAGTTAAGTTATTTAAATAGACAGGAAGTGTTCAGCCACAAGTGAAACGTCAACCACGACCTGCAACAAATGATGATGCCCAAGTTAGTAAAAGACAAATTGACCGAGAATCGGAAGTCTCAAAGCGTCAGTGTTGAGAATTCTACATCGACATAAATTTCACCCCTACCATATGCACCAGGATTTGCGCGTCGCAGACTTTGAACGTCGTGTACAGTTTTGCCACTGGACACAAAATAAATTACGGGACGATAACAGGTTTTCTTTCTCGCGTTCTAGTTAGTGAGGGGGCGTCATTCACAAAGCGGCATAATATGCACACTTCAGAGGTGCGAGGTGGGAATCTCACATTTGACCCTGAGGTGTGTCAGCATGTCTTTCTCCATAAGCCAGAGAAATCTATACAGGGCTACGTCCAAGTCTGGCATGGAATATCCTTCATACAGAGACATACTGGAAGCAGAATCTGGCTGTGAATCAACAAAACTAACAACGCAGGATGATGCACGAAATGGAGCAGTTTGTGGCACATGTGATCTTTTCTCTCGCACTGCTTAGGAACGTCCTTCCTTATTACATCAACAGGTACAGAAATGCTCTGCAAATTACAGTTATGTGCATGACAGAGGGGTCATCGAATCGCTTTTACGATATTTCTCTACAGTTCCATACTCTAATTGTTAGCGGGAAAAGTGAACACCAACACCTAAATCTTTCCGTTTGAAAACTGATTTCTCTTATTTTATTATGATGATCATGTATCCCTATGTAGGTATGTGCTAACAAAATATGTACGCATTAGGAAGAGAAAGATCGTGAAAGAAATTTTGCAAATAGATCTCGTGCAACGAATAACGCCTTTCTGTTAATGATATCCACTGCAACTCGTGCATCATTTGTGTGACTCACTCTCCTCTATATCCCGATAGTACAAAAGGAGCTGCCCTTCTCTGAACTTTCTCTAAATCGTCTGACAGTCCCACCTGGTGGGGATCCCACAATCCGCAACACTAGTCCAAAACAGGACGCAAAGTGTAGTGTAGGCAGTTTCTGTAGTAGAACTGTTGCATCTTCTGTTATGCCAATGATACATAGCCTTTGGTTCGCCTTCCCAATTTAAGTTTTTAGTAATTGTTTTTCCTGGGTATTTAGTTGAATTGGCAGCCTGTAGATTTCACTGACTTATCGTGTAACTAAAGTTTAACGGTGTTCTTGTGCTCATGTGGATGACTTCACACTTACCAATAATAAGCGTCAATTACCAATTTTTACACCATTCAGGTATCTTAACTACATCATTTTGCACTTGCTTTTGATCTTCTGGTGACTTTACTAACAGATAAATGACAGCATTGAACAGTCTAAAAGAGCTACTCAGATTGTGTCCTAAATAGTTTATAAAAATTATAAGGAACAGGAGGGGTCCTTAGAGAACGTCAGATATCATTTTTGTTGTACTCGATGTATTACTGCCAATTACAACGTACTGTTTCCTTTCTGTCAGGAAATTATGAATCCAATCACACAACTGCGGTGATATTGCATAAGCACGCAATTTGATTAGAAGACACCTGTGAGCTACTTTGTCAAAATCCTTCCGAAAATCTAGAAATACGGAATCCATTTGACATCCGTTGTCAATAGCTATCCTCACATCATGTGACTAAAGAAGCAGCAAATACCATCCATACTGAGAGCGTTTGTGGCGACTAATGCATAGTGCACGACTTGGCCATGTTAATCTCTTGTAGAGTATTCCAGCGCCGCAGCAAAGCCATGTTGTTTGTCTCGCTGCATGACGTGTGCAACTGTCCCACATGGGCCAGGTGGCTCTGGAACTGTTAACTCCTATCGATATACGTGACTGACAAATACCTCTCCACTGCACTTTACTGATGCTACGCATTTGCATTTCACGTTTTTCTGAGACGAAAGTGTCATGATCATCAATTAACTTCGACACTGTTTCCAATGAAGGGCCAGGGTGTTTAAAAATTGCCACACGAATTCTAACATCAGTAACATTCTGTGTCATTGCGTCTCTGGAATTCAGTTTTTAATCGATTGACCTGTTATTTTCTTAAGGCGGAAAAAAATTGTAACATGCCTCCATCAAAAGAGTTTCTTCATAGTAATGGGAGGTTAATTTGTTGACAGTATATTCAGATTCTAACTGTTCTGGCAGAGCTACAGAGAAGAGCTTTAGAATCACGCAACTAAAAAAGTGGTTTGGCGAAGAGGCTGATACGGGTTGAGGCTGTTTCGTAACAGTTGTTGATGCGCTTGAGTGGGTTGCGCCATCTTTGGTAGGAACTGACAAGGGAACCCCCCCCCCCCCCCCATCGCACCCCCCTCAGGTTTAGTTATAAGTTGGCGCAGTGGATAGGCCGTGAGAAACTGAACACAGATCAATCGAGGAAACTGGAAGAAGTTGTGTGGAACGATGAAAAAAATATGCAAAATATAAAAATTGAACGGTCCATGCAAATTTAGGCAATGTCGAGCACATTATTGGCGTGGGAGTGTTCTGGTCTGGTGGTTAGTGCGAGGAGCTGCAAAATGAGAGGTCCTTGGATCAAGCCCTACCTCGAACGAATTTTTTTTTAGTTTCCCAAAATGATTATCTGTCCGTCCATTCATTGACGTCTTTGTTCAATCTAATCGGTGTACTGTGTTTTGAGACCGCACCGCAAAACCGTACGACTAGCAGATGAAAAAGGAAGTGCCTCTCCAGTGGGAACCTAAAAAATTTTGATCACAAGGTGATAAGTTATCCGACTCCTCCACAGGAAAACACGTCTGCTGTATTCGGAAAGTAACGAACAGTCAATTGCCAGCCAGGGAGCCTCGTCAGCAGGAATACTCTCTCCGACGTGCACTGTAGTCGAATGACGTCGAGTGTTTAGATGTTTGTTAAGACGTAGCGTCCACATACTACGTCGCAGTTACCTTACGTCGGACAGACGGACAGATAATAATTTTCTGAAAATGAAAAAATTACAATTTTCGCCTCTGGAAAGCATTAATCCGAGGACCTCTCGTTCCACAGCTCCTCACGCTAGCCCCGAGACCCCAGCATTCCTGCGTTTACAATCTGCAAAACGTTGCTTATCTTTCGAATGGACTGCTCATATTTTATATTTTGCTTATTTTTATTTTATAGTTCCACACAACTTCTTCCAGTTTTCTCGATTGATCTGCGTTTAGGTTTTCAAGGTCTATCCACTGCGCCAACTTATAACTAAATCTGAGGGGGGTGCGATGGGGAAGTTCCGCCTTGTGAGCAATGTTGTTCGCGGTAAATTTGGTTTTTTCGGACGTCTTTCGGCCTCAGTAAAACAGATATTAATTCTATGACTTATCAGTCTTTCCCTCCGAATATGTTGCAGATACTCTTCTCGGACGTGCCACTGGATAATTCAGTATTTCGTCGAGACAACTGTCCGACATCCTCAGGTGTTGGCCACTTGTGCATGCGTGTTTCCCAAGTTCCTCCTCATAAATTCCGAAGCCGTCGCGCGAGTGCCGTCAGTGGCGCCTTGCTTAAGTGACCACCAAGAAGTACCCACACCTGAGCATGCCGTACAGTTGTTTCGACGAAATAGTATGGCATACGCACAATATTATCCGGCGGGATGAGTTGCTGCCAAATGTAGATCCTATTTCACTTTATTTTCGTGACTGAACTGGGTTAGACAACTCGTGCTGATTAACGCTGCTTTGCTGGGAAGATGTAATTCACCTGTAAAGGAGACAGCGTATAAAACGCTTGTACGACCACGTCTTGAGTATTGCTCAAGTATTTGGGACCCGCAGCAGATCGGTTTCAAGGAAGACATAGAGGCGGTTCAGAGGCGAGCAGCTAGATTTGTTACCGGTAGGTTCGACCAATGCGCGAGTGTCACGGAAAAGCTCCGGCAACTCAATTGGGGATCGCTGGAAGAAAGACGACGTTCTTTTCGTGAATTTCTGTTAAGTAAATTTAGAGGGCCGGAATTTGAAGCTGAGTGTAGTACGATCTTGCTGCCGCCTACTTACATTTCGCGTAAAGATCACAAAGACAAGATAAGAGAAATTAGGGCTCGTACGGAGTCATATAGGCATTCTTTTTTTCCTCGTTCAATTTGGGAGTGGAATAGGAAAAGAAATGCCTAGTAGTGGTACAGTGTACCCTCCGCCACGCACCTTACGGTGAATTGCGGAGTATGTATGTAGATGTAGATTTAATCGTATGAAGTCTACCATATGACGATTGTGTGTGTATGCTGTCTAGAAGATGGAAATACCTGGAAGCAGGATTTGACAGAAGACTAGAAAAGGGGGGTAGAACAGTTGGGACAGAGTGAACAACACCAAAACAAATATCACTTTGCTTCCAGAAAAACTACTGTTGTTAAAGAGAAATATTTTAAGTTGAACCGAGGCAATTATGAGATTTTTGAGAAGTTTCAAAACCTGGGAGTGCTGGTTACGGAGGATAGCAGTATAAGAGAAGAAATAAAATCAAGGATTGCTGCGGGATATAGAGCTTCCTGAGCCATGATCAAGATCTTTCAGTCACGTAGCCTGAGCAGAAAATTTAAGGTGACTGTCTATCGAACTGTCATATGCCAGGCGCTAATATATGACTCTGACACATGGACAGTCACCGTAGCAGAAGGGGAAATCTTGAGAAAGTGGGAGGGAAAAATATCAAGAAAGATTTCTGGAGCCGTGAATGAGGCGCAGCAATGGAGAATGCGGAGAATCAAGGAATTGGAAGAACTGTTTAGAAATGCTGACTTAGGGACTGAAAGTAATTGAAACAGATTAAGATAGTTGGGCCCTGTAGAGCGGATGTCGTAGGATCGCGCTGTTAAAAAGTTCTACAGAGGAAATCCAGGTTGCAGAAGATGCAAAGAGACACTTCGAAAACGATGGCTGGAGAGTGTGCAAAATGATTTGAGAAAGATGGGAGTATGGACTTGGAGGAAGCGAGCAGAAGAACGTCAGGATTTGACTGTTATCATCATAGAGACCAACTTTTATATGAAGTCAGGTTGAATACCTCAGGTAGCTCTGGTCTGACATAACACTAATAGTGTGTCTAGTGCCCATGTGTGGCTTTTCGAACTATCCTGACTTGAGCTAATATTACTGTCCCGTGAAATATTGGTCGCAATCTATCACTTCATGGTTACTATGAAATCCTCGTAGGGACGGTGGATGCAGTTCTGAGGTTAATCACAAGCTGAAGTCTAAATGCAGAATGGCTCTGAATGCAAAGTGAATATCTCGTGGGCGGATCAGCACTTAAAGGTGTCAGCACACGGAGCGAGTGTCTGAACGTGTGCGGTCAACGTGCGGCTGAACGCTCGGAAACGGCGCGACTTGCACGTTAAGGCACGTGTGCCTCAACGAGCTACACGCGACCGCAACGCGCTCCAGCGACAGTTGTCGGCGACTTCAAGTCGTGCAAACAGACTGTTTACGAAATGAAATTCTTACTTTCTTACAACACATATTTCTGCGCTTGTGGATATGAGCATTTCCGTTTGTAATAAATGCCTACATAAGTAACGATGAAATATCTATGAAAATAAAACTCTTAGCAGGGGCATATCCAGGATTTTCAGATGGGTTAGCCGGGGGGGGGGGGGGGGGGGGGGACTGTAGTCATAAAAATATTGTATCGGAGAGTCGCATCAGAATTTCCATGAGTGAGGATCGGTATTTCCTTTTTTAACTTGAGAAATAGGTCACTGGTGGTGGTAGTGGGGGGTGGGGGCACTGCAACCCTTCGGGGACCCTCCCCTGGATACATCACTGACTTAGAAAAGTTGCACGTTATAAGGAGCGCCTTATAAAATTTTCATGACAAACTGTGCTATATAAAATTTGAATATCCCTTCACATAACACAAAAATTATTGCAGCAATCTCGCTGTTTACTTAAAAGGTCATCCTTCTTCGATCATTGTTATTATTTAAAGAATGTCCGCAGGGGCCATAGAGGCGCCGTTTTTAATCAGGTTTCAAGTCAAACATTATTTCCGTTAGCGCGTTGACTTTTTTTAACGGATTATTTTACAAATTTTATCTTGCCAGTTTAAATAAACTTTTGTATTAAGCTAATGATTCAAATTTACCTAGTGTTGCTCTGCATAATTTGAAACCTATAATGTAGATATGAATTGATTCCAGCAGCTCATATTCGACGTAATCCCGAGGTTGCTACATTACTGCGCTTCCAGTTCTAGATTTACCAGAAGTTACACAAATCCAGGAGATAATGAGGTAATACATTAAACCCAAATTGATTGGTTACGTCACAAGAGGAAGAAGTTTTGTGTTGTACATGCTCCTGTGAGTTGACTGAGTCATATTTTGATCCGTAGGTCCATAGTGAGGTATTACTATGAAGGTAAAAACCGCATGTCACATATTTGTAATGTATCTGTTATCTGTTCTTTCCAGACTTAAGTGAAATGGTTCTGTCTCAGAGTTTGGCCATGGCAGACAGAGATGGTGGTCATGTGTGCATGAACTATTTACGAGTGACTTTCTAACGTGAAATCTATGCCGTTGAGATATTTATTCTTCTCTTCCAACTATTATAGTGCGCAACGGACTGATCTATTTAATGTACCCGAAGCTCCTGCAACGAAGACGTCAACAGTATGTCACGTAGAACACATAAGATGCTCCATGCCTATGTGCAATCGGTGAAACTTTGTCATTTTTGTAAAGATAGACGTAGATGACATATCTACATGGGATGCTCTGAAAATCACACGTAAGTGTCTGGCAGAGGGTTAATTTATGCTTTGAGGCACAGCAAGAAAAATTTTCGCTGATCTTGTAGACAATTTCTTAATTTCTATTTTTTGTCATGGGCTTTTACGTATGAATTAATTACACAGAACCACTTCATTTGGTACGATCCTGTGGCAACTACGAGGACTTATAGTGCATACTCTGATGTAGTACTGATGGTATGATGGATAATCCAACATAAAAGTGGAAATACATAACCCTAATTATATTAGTTGGAAGTGTGATGCCCATTTCCTACTAACAGTAGTTTTGTCTCTCAGTGTGGTCAATTTTGGGAATCCATGAGAATTATGGAGCCGAAGAGTTAGTTGTGTTCCTATCAGTGCAGCTTCATTGGATCCACAACGCAGATATACAAATGAATATTAGCCCTTGCTGGCACCTTTGTGCTTTTTAAGATATTAGCAAGAATTATGCTGTATACATTTCAGTCCATACTATAATTTGAACTCAAAGATAATATAGGTATTTCTTTTTCTTCTCTTTTTATAATGCTCTCTGCTAATTAGTGTAAGTATAATTCTTCTGGTAATTGTTACCAGGGCCAGATTTAATTCAACATATGTAAACAACCGTTAAGATGAATGTAAAAATTTCTGCACAATGTTGCTTACAATAATGTGGCTCTAGACACATATAGTTTCATGCAAGTTTCAGTCTGTGCTATATAAACAAAATTCCTGTAGCTGTAAACATATAAGGAAATATAGTGTGAGCAAGGTATGAATGAATTAGGGAATGATTACAAGTAACATTAATATATCCCCAGACAATATTAGCTGTTACTCATACCCACGTGTCAACTAGAAACTGTTAAAATATCTTCATTTATAAGCAGGCCATCTCAGCCTTGAGAAAATACGTTGGTGCTCAATGAATGACATTCTTAACTGAAATATGTAGCACGTCTTAAGTATCAATGAACATGGAAACATTAAGGCCTCTAATGTAAGTATTATGTTACTGACTTGTACGAAGCTGCACAAATAAAATACGTCAATGCTACATAACTGATTTATACGATAAATCATCTTAACTGCTAGCACTGTAATGTGCGGAAATTCATTTCCAACGTACCAGTTGTATATGTTATTTCAACTTATACTGTGATTTCATTCACAATGCTTGCTTGAAGATGCATTGAAAATGGTCACTATGTAATGTGCCAGTAAGAATAGTTATTAAGTTGCGCAGATGTCTCATGTAACTAAATTATCATCAAATGCTATAGTGAAAGCAATATTAAGAATGTGTGTTTCTGTGGCCATCTTCCGGAGCAGCAGTTTTAAGAGTAATTCAAGAGTAATGGGTTTGACTGTCTTTTGCTGACTGCAAATAACGATAAATCTTCGTTTCAGATGGTTTTTGGTTTTATTTATGTTTCTGTATTGGTATACAATAGATTGTAAAAAAAATGTTCAAATGTTTGTATAGTCTATGGGACTTAACTACGGAGTCATCAGTCCCTAAACTTACAAACTACTTATGAACTACTTACGAACTAGGACGGCACAAATATCCATGCCCGAGGGGGGATTCGAACCCCCGACCGTAGTGGCCGTGCAGACCGTGACTGGAGCGCCTTAGTCTCCTCGGCCACCGTGGCCGGCACAATAGATTGTACATATCGTTTTGATTGTTTAGGTTAGAAACAGTTTCAATCGATCTTTGCACCTTAAGAGTTTATAAGACTTATATATAACATTTTACTTACAGGTTTGTTCTGCCTCCCTTACATTCTATTGTTTTTTTCTTTTTTTTCTCTCTCTCTTTTCTTATTTGCTGGGTACGTCACTTACTTTCCGCTTTTTCGTGTTTTTTCTTCTTTTCTATTAAGAAGATTGATGACTAAATAGTTCTGGTTATATAAAACTCTACTGTTTGTAGAACTCACAGATTGTACAATAATTCAACAGTTCAGCCATCACTGCAGAGAGCTGGAAACTATGTTCAGTTATTAAGAGCATTTGTTGCAAATATCCTCCTTGGTGATGTAACAAAATATTTTGTAGAAAACAAACTAAGGTTCAATGTAAATATCTTGTTTCATATTAGTTAATACTCGATGTTTTTTCACAATAGTTTCCAGTCTTGTACTGTGTAGGCATTGTGTTAGCTGCTATTGCCATTTAATTTCGGTATAGTATGTATCTTTGTAAATGGTGGTTCATTGGAAATGAATTTCAATTTGCAATTTATGAATTGCTTTAGCCACTGCTTTCTACTATGGCATATTTAACTTGCTATAAGTCACTATAATTGTTGAAACATGTGTATTTCTGAAGCTGTCACAATTTTCACTACTAGTTTTTCGTTTCCTAGAACTTTCCCATTTACGTCCAAAATACCGCTTGCTGTCAGATGAGAAAGCTCTGTATGGAAAAAGTGTGCCCGAGGCTCCACTTACATGAATTAGAAAATATAGTTACTTTGCTTTACCTTGTTAAGCTGGTGCAGTTTGAGAACTCCTTGTTTTGCTGATCGCATCTGGATCTGTTAAGGTTCTCTATATTCAATGATCAGGTTTTCTTTTTTAATGAATGGTAGTCATGTTTTAATTCATTCATACTGGTTTATTCGTAATTACACAGCATATATAAATATTCTTCCTTGAGTTTACAGTTAGTACATACAAGAAAAAAAACGTGTCCTTAGTTTGCAAACACAGAGCGCACAGAGACAACTTATCTCCTAACCTTCCATACACTAAATGTCCAAAATGCCTACTTTCTTCTCTCCAGCCTAAAGCCATAACAGGTCAAATAAAGTACATCGTTATAGCCAATGTTTTGAAGAGTAAAAATGTTAAGTAATTATGACAATCATCTGTTTTAAATCCATTTATTCTGGTTTCTATCTGAGGCAAAAGTATGTAATGGGCTGCTCTGACAAATGCTTGGTATTAATGGCTGAGCTAAATTTAGTTGTATTGGAGGTGTTACTGCACGGTTTTCTAGTATTTACCATTTGATGTAGAATCTTTAGAGTTGAATAAGGCGTGGGATGCGCACATATGGAAATATTACACAGTCAAGAACAAATCTGGCCACCTTGAGCGAATTATTTCCCTAGTAGAACATTACAGCATTTACTTTGTACTGACTCTGTTACAATAAATTAGTGCATTTATTTACATGATGATTCATATAGTTAAACTGAAAAGTTTGTTAATGATATTAAATAAGAATTTAACTGACAGGTGTGAGCTGTAATCCATCTGGAGCAGCTCGTACTTAAGAACAAGTTAGATCCAGTCCCACCAGAATATCTGTGATTTAATTTTATGCTGAATACTTTTCATAATTAAATCAAGCAATTGGAGTACGACATACTTTTGGTTTAGAACAAGTGACAGACCGAAATAAATCAGGCCAAAAGTCCACACATTTGTGATAAAGACCATGTTACTCTACACTCATATCTGGGCGTGGTCTTGCCTGACTCCCTTTCTTTCAGCACACCCTACCGCAGTGATGAACCTGGTTTTCCATGTGACATCCAGCGCCGAGGGCCAGTAGCAGGTGGTATGTGCTTCCATTACACCCTGACTCTAAAAACGGCATTCTTAGAAATGTCACCAAGCAATTTCCTGTGTCCCGCTTCGCGCCATTCGCAACCATAGTTTAGGGGCACCTCCAACCCGTCCATCTCATGTATACCCGTCCTCCCTGCATCCTGGTGGACCAAGTTATCTGTCGCCTCTCTTGAAATCTATGTTCCTTAATATACAATCTTATAGCTGCAGTTCAGTTGATTATTTGTAGTTGTGATTTTCCCTGCCATAATGACTTTAAAAAATAAGGTACAAAGAATTCAACACTGTCTGCACCAAACTATTTAGCCAGTATGTGATGTAATATTTCACCTGTTGGTTATGTATGTATATTCCTCCAGTAGAGGTAGCTTGTAGGATAGCTAAAGAAGGAAGAAGCATTGTTGGTAAGAATCTTATCCAGGCCCTAAAGTCAAAGCAGATGAGAGAAACAGCAACAGAACAGATTATTGACGAATGACATATTTTGAGAAACGAGGTGATCTACGTATCGCAATAAAATTTTTTGAATAATACAGTATTTTTTCAGTCTCCTAAGCACTTCCGACGTCTGCCTCTTCACCACACTTCATTGCCATATTTAGTGAAAAAAAAAATTAAAACAAAAAAAGAAATCAGTAGATGGGAAATGCTTTAACATGTGAACTGTTTCAACCCAAATTATTTCTCACAACGTGAGTGTCTGAAACTGAGTAAATTATAAATAAAAGTGTGTTGAAGCAGTATTTCTGCCTCAAGTATAGACTATAAATACTGCTCACAGTTGTCTGCAAAAGGAATTCAAAAAATATGTTATTGTCTATAGTTGCAATTTGTGTTTACTTATCATAGTGGCTCTCAGTTTCAGTTCACAGTACAATCCTCTGGTTATCAACTGGTATTCAATTATCATGTATGCTTCCCAAGTAGCCGTGTCAAGTTCTTGGGGACCAAGAATGACGAATGCATGGTAGACGATGTTCCGGCTATTGTAACCAAGCTGTGACTACATACTAAAACACATGTTTGATTGTACTGCTCGCTGTTCCACCTGATAGCATATCAAGAATATCTTACATTTTAGTAAATAAATTAAGTATTTGGAGCTAGACAGGTTGTAACTATGCTTCAGCAGCTGTCTTTCTGTTTTTGCTTCACTTCTGCATAAAGTTTTTATTATCTACAGTAATCTGTTCATTACATTTATAACTGTATAGTTAGCATATTAACAATTATCTCAAATTTTAAGACGTATGACTTAAATGAGGTTACATAAAACCAACAAGTTGGACATTTCATCTGGGCTCCTTCAGTGAATATGATAATGAGCTGCCAAAGAATTCATGTGTTGACAACTACAATAAGAAACGATATAAAACAAATTTTTTAAACTTCACCTCTTCTTTTCATCATTTTATTTTCTTTGTCAAACTCAAAGAAACATTTTTGGGACACTGGTGTGTAGGCCTGAAGAGAATAATCTAATGAAATTTCTTTTAACTGAACTACGTTTAGATAGTCATAATCAACTTGCACATTTCAGTAAAAATAATTATATTTTTGTTGTGTTGCAATGTTGGCGAGGTTTAAAAATAATGTCATACGGTTTTGGAGTAATATTAAAGCCTCCAAAAGTAATGTACTTCACTTCGGTATCATCAGGAGGAAGAATTTGAAATTTTTGCAAGACTCCAGTAAACATTTGGAATAAATAAGATTTTGCAAAATGCTCCGCCAAACACCGACGTTTACCTGAAAGAAAAATCCGAGCTGTCAGAGACAAAACTTTCATTACCATTAGACGACTCATTTCAGTAAAAATTACTCACCAAGACCAAAAGGTAGGAATCCATCATATTCTCTGAGCTGTCCAGTTTCAGTAAGGAAACGATCTGGTCGATATATTTCAGGATCACCCCAATGCTCTTTATCCATATGCAATGACCAGAGGTTTATCAGGACAACTGTGTCCTGCAAAAAAGGCATCAATCACTTTAAGTTCACATTTGTTTATAGTTAGAATGCATAATAAACCTTTTTTATGTAATTTTATAAATCTTACTTTTTCAGGTTTAAATTATCACAAAAATATTTTGAATTTAGGAATTTCCATTTGTAATATACATTAGGACAAAGAAAATGAAAGATGGAGGATTTGAAAACGCAAATATTTCTTTGTGAAGCTCACTACTGAATACAACAAACTACTAAATTAACACATCAGTGCCCACTGTTTTGGTAGTGTGAATTTACTAAATAATATTTTTATAAAAATTTTAAAATGTCCAAAGTAACATATGAGTGAAGTTTCAATTGGTTCCCTGCAAAATAAATAAAAATAATCACTGTCTTATAAATAGGATACTGGGCACTACCTGAAGAGCGGTAACAGCCTTTTCAATAGTTGCAGGGGAAACAGCCTGGATGTTTGATTGAGCTGGACTTGTATCATCAGCTAACGTTGCTTTGACATACAGTTACTGTGAACTGTTGAAAGCAAGATATCTATACAATCGTTACTTTTCCCGTCGAAATATATTATGATGGCATCCTCTTGAGTAAAATAGTCCCCCATTTGTATTTCTGAGCAGGGTCTCCTCGGAAGGATACCATCATCAATAAAGACAACACTGGCATTCTTAATCGAGTAGGGAAGTCAGATAATCTGAAAAGGAAAACGGATAGGTTGAAGATGGATATAGTGGGGATAAGTGAAGTCCGGTGTAAAGAGGAACAGGATTTTTCGTCAGGTAAGTACAGGATTATAAATACAAAATCAGTTGGAAGGATTGCAGGAGTAGTTCTAATAATGAATAAGGAAATCGAAATGCGGGTAAACTACTTTGAGCAGCATAGTGATCGCATTATCGTAGTCAATATAGATAGGAAGCCAACACATTCCACAGTAGTACAAGTTTATATGACAACTAGCTCTTCCGATGATGAGGACATCGAAGAAATGTATGAGAAGGCAAAGGAAATTATTCAGTTACGAGAGAGAAAAAATTACTGGTGATAGGGGATTGTAATTTGGTAGTAGGAAAAGAAAGTGAAAGAAAATAGTAGTGAATGTTGACCGGCTATAATGAATGAAAAAGGAAGTCTTCTGGTAGAATTTTTGGAAAGGATCACAACTTAATCATAACAACACTAGGTTTAGGAATCAAGAAAGAAGGCTGAATACATAGAAGAGACCAGGAGATACCAGAAGATGCCAGAAAGATATTATAATGTTAAGGCATAGATTTCGGCACCAGGTTTTAAAGTGTAAGACATATCCTGGGGCAGATATAGACGAAAGGATGGAAAAGCCGGTAGACGCTGACCTCGGAAAAGATCAGTTTGGATTCAGGCGCAACGAAGGAACTCAGAAGGCAATACTTACTTTACGATTTATCTTAGATTAAGGAAATGCAAACCTACATTTCTAGCTTTTGTATATTTTGTGTAAGTTTTTGGGACTCTTTCAAATTCTGAAGCCAACAGGGGTAAAATATAGGGAAAGCAGGATTATTTACAACTTATTCAAAAACCAGACTGTAATTATAAGATTTGAATGGCATGAAAGAGAAACATTAGTTGGGAAAGGATAAAGACAGGGTCGTAATCTTTCTCGAATGTGTACAACGAGCAATGTGTGAAGGAAGCAAGGGAAAATTTGTAGAAGGGATTGAAGTTCAGGGCGAAGAAATACAAACATTGAGTTTTGCTGATGAAATTGTTATTCTGTTAGAGACGGCAAAGAACCTGGAAGAGCAATTGAACGGAATGGACAGGGTGTTGAAGAGAACGTTAACAATGAACATTAACAAGAGCAGAACAAGGGTAATAGAATGCAATCTAAGAAAATAAGGCAATACTGAAGGAATTACATTAGGTAAGGTGGTAGATGAGTTTTGTTACTTCGGCAGTAAAATAACATGCGATGGTCGCAGTACAGAGAATATTAAATGCAGAATGGCAACAGAAGAAGACCGTTTTTGAAAAAAAGGAATTTCCTAAAGTCAAATATTACTTTAAGTGGACGGAAGTCTTTTCTGAAGTCATTTGTTTGGAGTGTACCTTGCATGGGAATGAAACATAAACGATAAATAGTTCAGACAGGAAGAGGATAGACGCTTTTGAAATGTGGTGCAACAGAAGAATGATCAAGATTAGGTGGATAGATCGCATAACTAATGAGGAGGTACTGAAGAGAATTGGGAGAAAAGGAATTTTTGGAATACCTTGACTAAAAGAAGGGATAGATTGATGGGACACATTCTTAAACACAAAGGAATCGAGAATTTAGTATTGTAAGAATGTGTGTGGGGTAAAAATTGCAGATGGTGACCTGGAGACGAATACAGGAAACAGATTCAAATGGATGTGGGTTGCCGTTCTTATAAGGAGATGAAACGACTTAGAGTATGGTAGAGAGCGGTAGCAAACCAGTCTCCGGACTGCAGACCACAACAAAAATTGTAGAAAGATTATGCGAAACGTTTCATGAAAGTCTAATTCCTCTAAATCGAATCACTTGTGCCATACATTTGGTCAATGAAAGTAATTGCGTTAATCTATAAAAGTTTGTGATTAGAACAGACAGGTCTAATGAGTTACCCTATCTAAAAATGTTGACTGCAATTATGACTCTCCTAAATGTTGTAAAAGTAGTTCTCATAGATATTAGTGGCGGAACACTTGGTTGGGATGACTGGTTAGATATTAAATACCAGGTAGGATAGATTACATACAGTTAGATCAGATCTAGTACATTATTTTGGACAGTTTCCTGAACAAAACTGGAATAGGCATCTTCTCTGTTTTTCTCTTCTTACAACATTGTGGCCTCTTATATCCCGAACTTTCTTCCTAGTGGTATGCAGTGGTAGTGATCAAGATTTTTCGGATATGAGAGCAATATATCATTGAATATCCTTGATACTTTTCGCACCCTGAGATACATTGTTATTGAGTTCCTACGTACTGCAGCCACATCAACAGTTTTAATAAGATTTAGACTACAATTTTTCCCCACGAACTACGATCATATGTCTCTCCAGAAGCTGGCTACGGTGGTATAAGCTGCCTACATACTTAATACATTAAGCCTTTTTAATGAGCGTCACTTCTTTTTGTCCCTCACATCAACAGCTCAATTAAATTACAACTGGCTGTCAATGAGGTAACAGAGTTTTCATTCCACTTGTACTTAATGGTTTGGGTGGTTTTGTTGAAATCGGTAGTATAGCTTCGTCTGTCTTTCTTTGCTAATGTTTTAGGTGCTTCAAAATGGAATGAGCAGTCCTTTTTTTTTGTACCTATCGCTTAGAACCTGATCTGTTTAAATTCTACAAGCAAATAATAGTAATTAAAAAAGTTATCAAGGCATATTAAATGGCTGTTCGTGTCAGACACTTTATATATATTTTTTTTCTTTTTTTCCCAATGCATGATTATTCTAAGATTAAGAATCTTCAGAGACATCCTTCCTGCAATTAGGATCAGAATTAAAACAATAACCACCACTTCAACATAAATCCCAAAATGTATACCCAAACCTAATAGGTTTCTCTTTTAGAAATTACTTCAGAAAATGGTGACCACCAAAAGATTTTCATAAATAATTCCCCACTTATGAAAGCTTTTTACTTAGTGAAACTCGAATTTTTTGACCAGAAATCCTGAAAATCTATCATTTCTTTTACCATTCACTTAATCTACTTTTTTTTATTTTATTTTTTTAATATCCGGTTTCACAATGTAATTCAGTGTATATGTTCCTGTAACCCAAGATTATACACTAAATTTGATTTTTATTTTTAATTTGTCTCTGTCTGTCCGTAAATGATTTTCACTATTTATTTTTTTAATAGCAGTCTGAAATTCTTGGATCCATGTTGTCAGCAGTCTCCCTCTTTTCTGCCTTCCTGGGGGTTCCCATTCCTTAATTTTCTGTGGTAGTCCCTCCTCTGACATTTTTGTTTGTTCATTCCATAATTGTTGTTTTTCTTCTATAAAATCTGTAATGAAATTTCTAAGATTCATTTTCTCTCTGTTGACTTCATTTCTGACGTTTATCGCCTAAATATACCTGCGTATCGTCTCAAAAAGTCAATCTCAGTTGCCAACAATTTTTTACTACGTGTGAATTTAATATCCATTCTTCTGATCCGTACATCATAATGCTTTTAACAATTGTCTTGAAGATTTGGTTCCATAGCGTTACAAACATCAGAAAATTTGACTGCTACATACATTAGTTACACTTATTCCTCTGTAGTTCTTGCACTCATCTTTTCTTACTTTCTTGATATAAATGCGTCTTTCTAGTCTTCTGGTATGACCTCACCATTCAAGCATTTTTCAAAAAGGCTTGTTTATAGTTCGTATAGTTTATCTGTACCATAATTCACCAGTTTTGTTGGTATTCCTACAGTTCCAAATCCAATTCCAAATCTAGTTCATTAATATCTACAAAATAATGTGTTGCTATTAGTTAAAGGTATTTACACTACTAGCCATTAAAATGATATACTAAGAAGAAACGCAAATGATAAACGGGTGTTCATTGTATAAACATAAGATCTAGAACTGACATGTGATAACATTTTAATGCAATTTGGGTGCATAGATCCAGAGAAATCAGTACCCAAAACACCAACCTCTGGCCGTAACAACGGCCTTGATGCTCCTGGGCATCGAGTCAAACAGAGCTTGGATGGCGTGTACAGGTACAGATGCCCATGCAGCTTCAACACGATACCACAGTTCATCAAAGAATAGTGACTGGCGTATTGTGACGAGCCAGTTGCTCTGCCACCATTGACCAGACGTTTTCAATTGCTGAGAGATCTGGAGAATGTGCAGGATCTACAACATGCGGTCGTGCATTATCCTGCTGAAATGTAGGGTTTCTCAGGGATCGAATGAAGGGTAGAGCTACGGGTCGTAACACATCCGAAATGTAACGGCCACTGTTAAAGTGCTGTCGGTGCGAACAGTAGCTGACCGAGACGTGTAACCAATGGCAGCCTATACCATCACGCCGGATGATGACGAATACACGCTTCCAATGTGCGTTCACCGCGATGTCGGCAAACACAGATGCGACCATCATGATGCTGTAAACAGAACCTGGATTCATCCGAAAAAATTACATTTTGCCATTCGTGCATCCAGGTTCGTCATTGCATGCACAATCACAGGCGCTCCTGTCTGTGATGCAGCGTCAATGCGACCTTCCTATCAGTTCTTACCAATAAGACTTGGGAAATACATAACTCGGGTAGTAAAAGTTTATGGCTCGTTGTCTCTGTACATAGAGGTGAGTTATGAATGTCAGCTTCTATGCCCTAAACAGCTACCCAATCTGTTTAATCAAGATCAATAATTAATCTGTAGTTCAGCCAGTCTATTAATCTGCATATGATAACGTGAAAATATATTTAACAAACATAAATTAAACCTCTGAATGACCAAAAAAATGGATTCTAAGATAAAGAAGTGATTCACTCACGAAGTAATTCTTTATAAATGGAGTTTATAACTCTTATTAGAAATGAAATGCGGAGGTGGTCCTACTTTATACATCTGTAAATAACTAAATATTTCCCCAACTATTGCTCATGAGAGACATAATAATTCGCACTCGAGAGTAAATTTCCAAATTATCGCTCGTAAGTTAGAGTAGTCTATCTAACTTTTCAATTCCTAATTAATCCGCGATTAAAGTGTTTGTTATAAAACACACGGGTGCTGAATTATCACAGTTCCTCAGCCCTACTGCCGTGCATAGTTTATCACTTTTCAAGCAGAGACTAAGTTCTGCAGTCACAGTCCCGGAAATTTTATAAGTCCACACGTGCCTATCTCTTCAAATCACAAGTTTGTAACGCGGCTTCAGACCGCCCAGCGTCACAACTTTCACCACCACATCCAAGTTACGAGACCCTTCCCAAGCGTTCCAAAACATACTCCCTCTGCTCGCAAAATTGTATCCACCCGTGCATCCTAACGCCTCATCTTTAAAATATAATTTCCCTTCCAAAATATTATACATTTGAATATCACAGAATTAAATGCTTTGACTACCTCCCTAGAAATGTTGCTTACATTTAACAAACAAATATATATTTAACAATACTTAATAACGGTTGAGACTGAAGGTCTTTGCTCAGATAGGCGTTAAGCTTGGCGTCTCACTGTTCAAATATACTGTCGCCGTCGAAATATAGTTACACAATCAATATTTAATTTATCATGGCTTTTTATACAAATATATTCAGTTATTGTCTACAAATAATATATATATATATATATATATTATCTGCCGCATATCTACTATTTTTAGTTTGCCATGAAATATTTAAGTGGCATTTTACAACATAAAAAAGAACGTTGCTAAGAATAATATTACATATAATAAAATACATATATAAATGTAATGCGCGTTGCTGGGTTCATGTTTTGTGTTTCTGTGGTGGAATCACAAGAATATTACTACGTCATCGAAAAGCAAAACAATAGAGTAAAACAAAGTTTATTGAAAGAATACGGAAACAGTGTGGTGTGTCTTTTAAGATAGTTAGCGTGGTACAATGCTGCCCATTTGCTTCTTAAATTATTACTGATAAACACTACGTATCAGTAATTGTAAATATAAGTCTGATAATATTATTATTATAGTATTGAAATTTATCGGCTTTTTATCTGTAAGGAATATTGGAATTGTAATTACAGCGTTTGAATCTCTCAAGTCTCCTGAATCCATTCATATAATTATATTTGCCGTATGATCATTCCCTGATTTTATATGGATTTTTTTAGAATAATGTGTGTGGCTATATTGTACTTCAGTTGCAATGTGGACTAGCCGCCCTCGCTCAGCCAAGCGTTGCTTCCGGTTTCCGACCACATTAGGAAAAACCTGACTACCTGCTGTACCCCATTCACTAGGTACAAACTGGTAGCTGGTCGGCTGGGAAAACCAACACCCTGGCAAAACCCGCCTTTCACATGGAAACAATCAGCTTCCCCCTGTATCTCTAATATCACTGTAACCGCAGCCATGGTCTCCAAGCTGATAGGCCATGCTGCTGCAAACGTCGTCGAACTGTTCGTGCAGATCGTTGCAAACGTCCCCATCGTCTCAGGGATCGAACGTGTCGGCACGAACCGTTACAACCATGCGGATAAGATGCCTATCATCTCCACAGCTAGCGATACGAGGCCGCTGGGATCCAGATCGGCGTTTCGTATTACCTTCCTGAACAAACCGATTCCATAGTCTGCTAACAGTAATTGGATCGCGACCAACGCGAGCAGCAGTGTCGCGATACGATAAACTGCAATCGCGATAGGCTATAATCCGATCTTTATTAAAGTCGGAAACGTGATATTACGTATTTCTCCTCCTTACACGAGGCATCACAACAACGTTTCACCATGCAACGCCGGTCAACTGCTGTTCGTGTATGAGAAATCGGTTGGGAACTTTCCTCATTTCAGCACGTTGTAGGTGTCGCCACCGGCGCCAACCATACGTGAATGCTCTGAAAAACTAACCAGTTGCATATCACAGCATCTTCTTCCTGTCTGTTAAATTTCTCGTCTGTAGCACGTTATCTTCTTGATGTAGCAATTTTAATGCCCAGGAGTGTATTTTGGGATATTACACTTTCTACAAGGGATAACATCAGATCATCATCTTCCAACTGATAATCTCCCTATTTGTTCAACGAGTGGTATCCGTATAAAGTTAAGAAATCAATAAAAACATTCTGCTCATCTACTGAGACAGAATACTGTGGCCTATTGTCGCAATGTTTTGGATTCCTTTCTGTTTCTTCCAAAATGCTATCAGCACCTCAGAACTAAATAACTCCTAAAAACCTCTAGTCGTGTTTAACTTCGTTGTGTTCACAATATTTCCATGGTTATTTTGTGCCAGACTACATACATTTATGAAACTGTAATTCGAATTTGTCGTAGAACCTAATGCTAATGGATCACTCTTTTTCTGTTTTGAACGTTTCTGCAGCTGTGACTGAACTTCAATGTTCTTAATGCCAGATGAAGAAGCTGTAGACTAGCTTGGAATGTTCTGGTTCTTGGCCAGGTCGAGTTCTTTTGTTCCCTGACTATACTGGAAAATAACTACTTTGTATGTTTTCTACCAATACATGAACCCATGAGCCACAGACGTTACCGCGGTGGGGTGGCTTGTGTGCTTTAGCGATACAGCTAGCCGTACCGTAGGTGCAACCACAGCGGAGGGGTATCTGTGGAGAGGCCAGACAAACGTGTGGTTCCTGAAGAGGGGCAGCAGCCTTTTCAGTAGTTACTGGGGAAACAGTCTGGATGATTGACTGAACTGGCCTTGTAACATCAGCTAACATGGCTTCGCAATGTATTTACTGCAAACGGCTGAAAGCAAGGGGAACTACAGCTGGTACTTTTCCCAAGGTCATATGATGTTGACATGCTCTCGGGTAAAAAAAAAAAAAAAAAAAAAAAAAAAAAAACTGTTGGCTGCCGAGGGGACTGAGGCGCTTCAGTCACGGTCTGCACAGCCACTACGCACTACGGTCGGGGGTTCGAATCCCCCCACGGGCATGGATATTTGTGCCGTGCCGTCCTTAGTTATAGGTAGTTCATAAGTAGTTTGTAAGTTTAGGGACTGATGACCACGTAGTTAAGTCCCTTAAGCTTAACAAACATTTGAACATTTTTTTTTTTTTTTTGTAAAATATTTTGAAAGTAAAATAGTCCCCATTTGGATCTCCAGGCGGGGACTACTCAGGAGGACGTCATCATCAGGAATGACAATACTAGCATTCTACAGATCGGAGCGTGTAATATCAGATCCCTTAATCGGGTAGGGAAGTTAGAAAACGTAAAAATGGAAATGGATAGGTTGAAGTTAGACTTAGTGGGGATTAGTGAAGTTCGGTGGAAAGAGGAACAGGATTTCAGGTGTGGCAAATACAGGATTATAAATGCAAAATCTGTTGGGAGCATTACCAGAGTAGGTCTAATAATGAATAAGAAAATAGAAACTACCATGAGCAGCACAGTGATCGCATTATCGTACTCAAGATAGATTCGAAGCCAGCACAGTAATATAAGTTTATATGGCCTAGCTCTGCCGATGATGAGGAGGTCGAAGATATCTATGAGAAGGCAAAGGAAATTATTCAGACAGTTAAGAGAGAGGAGACCTTCATTGTGATGGGGGACTGGAATCTGGTAGGAGGAAAAAGAAGGGAAGGAAAAATAGTTGTGAATATGGACTGGGCAAAAGGAATGAAACAGGAAGTCGCCTGGTATAAATTGAGTATGGAACATAATTTAATCATAGCAAACACTTTGTTCAAGAATCATGAAAGGGGATTGTATTCGTGAAACAGACCAGGAGTAACCGGAAAATATCAGATAGATTTTATTATGGTAAGACATTGATTTCCTAGCCAGGTTTTAAACTGTAGGACATATCCAGCGACAGATACAGACTCTGACGATATTTTATTGGTTACGAACTGTAGACTGAAATTGAAGAAATATCCATGCTTCTGACGAGAATTCAAATGTTCAAATGTTTGTATAGCTTATGGGACTTAACTACGGGGTCATCAGTCCCTAATCTTACAAACTGCTTATGAACTAGCTAACACTAAGGACGGCACAAATATCCATGCCCGAGGGGGATTCGAACCCCCGATCATAGTGGCCGTGCAGACCGTGACTGGAGTGCCTCAGTCCCCCCGGCCACCGTGACGGCTCCTGACTAAAACTACAAAAATAAAAATCTATAAATACTAAGCAGGCAAGTGCTTATGTATGCCTCTGAATTCTGGGCTCTGACAGCAAAAGGTACTAAATCGCGGAATGCAATCGAAATAAGTATAATCAGCGGATACGTTGGCTAGTTTGGGAAAGTGAACGATGGAAAAGGAGATACAACCATGAGTTGTATATTATTTACAAAGACCAACCTGTCAGAAGAATTGTGAAGTCATTCAGGCTGATGTGGTCCAGACAGCACGAATGAATGACAAGGAAAAAATAAATAAATAAAATTAAAGAAAATTAGAAGGAAAGTCAAGTGGACAAAAAGGACGTGGCAGACCGAAAACTTAGATCGGAAGGTGAGCGTTGAAGGCCGGAAGATGGGCTAGCAAGGGACCAGGCTAAATGGAAGAGGACACTTGAAGAGGCCAAGACTCACCATGAGTTGTAGAGCTATGGAAGAAGAAAAAAGAAGAAGATGAAGGCATTCCATTACGATTATTTTGGTCTTGTTAATCTTCATCTTATGCGCTCATTTCAAGGCAGTGCCCATTACGTCCAATTGCCCTTCCAGGTCCCTTGCCGTCTCTTACAGAATTACAATATCATCGGCAAACCACAAAGTTTTTATTTCTTTACCGTAAACTTTAATCCCTTCTCCCAATTCCTCCATGCTCTCCCTCACAGCTTGCTCAATGTACGCATTGAATAACATTGGTGAAAGGCTACAACCCTGTCTTATTCCCTTCCCAACAATTGCTTCCCTCTGTACGGTTTCAGTACAAGTTGTAAATCACCTTGTGTTCCCTAAATTTTATTGAGAATTTGAAAGAGTGTATTCCATTAAACATTGTCAAAAGCTTTCTGCAGATCTACAAAAGCTCTCCTAAATCCAAACTGATATTACGGGATCGGCAACCAGTTTTTTCCACTCTTCTTTAAATACTTTAGGTTAGAGTTTTACAACCATGAAACTGATGGTTCTGCAATTTTACACCTGTCTGCGCCTGCTTTCTTTCTTATAAATTTTTCCTGAAGTCTGGGGGTATTTCACCTGTCTCACACACCTTGGACATCACGTGAAATACTTTTGTCATGCTTGGTTCTCCCAGAGACTTCAGTAGCTCTGAGATAATGTCGTCTATTGCAGGGGCCTTGTTTCGACTTAGCTGTTTCAGTGCCATGTCAAATTCTTCTCTCAGCAGAATGGAAATATAATGGATTTTCGTTAGTTATAGATGGGAAAATAGGGTGATCAGTAAGTGCAGATATAATACTGTTGAGCACGAGGAAAAGTACTTACGAGGGTAATTTCCGACTGAAAAGAGTACATATGGCACAGAAACGGGTGGTTGGAGCAATATGTTGCGGAATCTTACGAACCTCTTGTCAAGCACTGTTCAGTAGTCTTAGAATATTGACATTGGCCTCTCATTATATATTTTCAGTGATGCCGTTTGTTGATAACAATATCAACTTTCACTCATATAATACCAGGCGTGTATTATTCTGCTTCATCCATTTTTAATAGCCTGCTACAATAATTCTTAAAGCTTAGTAGTAGTAGTAGTATAAGTCTAAAATGAAGAGTTTCTTCATGGCTCACTATTTCTCGTGTTTGTCGCAATCCTAGCAGCAGGAATTTTTAATGCTAATTTTAGTGTTACGTTCTCCATTATATCTAATTATGCTTATGCCTGGCACGTGCATAGGATTCCTATACTTTTCACTTTATCTATTTCTGCTCTTCAGTAAAAATTTCATATAATGACTCGTTCCAAAACCTTGGACACTTGTCCTTCAGTTGGGGCATGTAGAGCATGATAAATATAAACAAATAATTAAAGTATAGTAAATCAGTTAACGACGCTCGCAATATTTCATTTGGGTAGACTAAACATTCTGATAAAGTTCCTTAATAGTAACTTTTAGTGTCTGAACTATGTCGTGATCTTAATGGCACAATAAATGTACGAACCATTGGAAGTTTGTAGCCGTTGAGCGTGGTATCTTTGAGTACACGCCGAAATCCACGCACTGGTAAGACATGGGACAATCTCTGTGACTCCATTAGGGCAGCTATGGTGTAAGCCAATCTACAAAAAATAAAATACATCGGCATTACTTTACAGATATGGATTCAAAGACTTCATTTTGACGAGTGATATTAAAACATGTGACAAATGTTCACACTTACTTTCAGTCAGTCATATTAAAATAAATTATTACAAAAGAATGCATTGGTATATTACTAAAAACACACACACAAGAAACTTCAAGATGATTAAACATCGTAGTTCATATAACCGTCTGAGCGCTACATCTTGGAATAACAAACTGTTGTCACGATGCTTATTCGTTACGGCACTTTCGACCCCATGTAACTTCATTGTGACTGAAGCTAGAAGCTTGAATTTTCAGTGAGCTATATTCATAAATGTATGTTATGCCTTATAGTTTAAGAAATATTTAGAGTCGAAAATCGTTAATTTCTTCACACATCAATCACTCACCAATCATCAAAATTCTGAGGTACTTGTAACAAACACAGCAACTTGGTATTTCGTATTGAGTTAGTATTTAGCCTATAATGAAAGGAAAAAATCAAACCCTCAAATTTCAGTCCAGTTTTCAAGCGGTCAGATATTCCGCAATAATAGATTATTAGTTGCTGTTGAGCCTTTTGGGCCAAGCCATCAGGTTTTTATTTACCCATACGCTCCACCGCAGCGTAGCAAGTGTTTGGGACATCAGGGGTGTTTGTGCTTTCACGTGTGTGATATAGCCATTGTTTCGTCTCATCCTTAGTTTGGTGTGTGGCTGACAGAGGCTTAGTCCGCTATCGTTCGTTTATCACAGTGTCCAGGATTGTCACACCTAAAGGTAGAGTGAGTTTTCGTTTGATACGAAAACACGTAATATACAGTTAGGATCTTTAAAAATCCATGACTGATTAAAATCATATCAAGTGTTTGTAAACCTATGGGACCGGAACTACTGTGACTATCGGTCCCTAGACTAAAAACTGCTGAAACTAACTTAAACATATCGTAAAGACAACACATGCACATATGCTCAAGAGAGAAAGCAATCGTCCTGAGATAGTGCCCATAACCGCACGGCTATTCCCACGTGGCATGACTGGTAGGTGATATCTTTCATGTTTCCTCGGGCCAAGTGAATACCACCTATTTTGACACTGAAATTTAAAACCATTTATACACTAACGATACAAAGCCATTGCATGTTTGCACCTGTTACTGTCCTTGAAAGTAGACACCAGTTTCGGGGGTGTCGTACGATACCCAAATTTCATCCTCCGTGACTATCCGAAAAGAAAACCATCGCCTTATATTGTGGTGATTCAAAAACTGAAATGGACTGTCCATCTGTTGTTTTTTGTGTTTTTCAGTAAGAATTTAGGGTACCCAACGTGAACAAAGTTTTCAACATTTCAGTTTCAGAATTAGTGATCGTGACATTTGCGAAACTTCCATAGCAAGGGCACTAAGTGTGAACTTACGCTTTTTCTTAATCTTCTCTTCAGTTGTGTGACTGCTGATCAGTAACCACAGACGGACGTGCACCTCGAACTTCATCGTGCACTTCATCCAGTGGCTTAGCTATCATAGGGCTAGGCGGGGCAGTGCCCCGGGGCCCCCGAGATCGAGGGGCCCCTCGGCCTCCGTGGTGAGCAAAGTTTGGAAAAAAGTTACAGTACAGCGTCGTTTTTTTATTTTATTTATTTATTTATTTACCTTCCCACCCTACCGTCCATCAATTCCCCCTCCCGTCAAACTAAGCTTCCTGGGCCACAGGGTGACGGAACATTGCTTCTAGTGGGGCCTGCTGCTGACAGTCGCTGAGTACAACAGTCGGCAGAAGTAGCGGCAGCACCAGAGCTGCTCACAACAATAGCTGCACTTTCCAAGTGTTGCGCCGTGCCGCTGGGTGCAATGTGAAGGATCGCGCGACTCCAAATACTGTATAAATACATTTACTGTACAGAACTTCTTATTGGCAAGTACAAGTCTACAATTCGATTATACGAATAATGGGTTTTCCGAACATCCATGTCCCCCAATTACACTTCGGATAATCGACGTTCTACTGTATATAATATTTTAGCTGATTGAAGGATTTTCGACTTTTAACACTGCCAACAAACTTCAAACACACAAAGTGAATTCCAAAAATTATTCCCATCTCAGAATATAAACATAAAAAAGGTATTGCTTGTCCGCTAAGACGTGCACCCTGCCATCTGATGAATTTCTAGCAGTGTATGACAATACTGTTCATGGTTTGATTCGCGGCAGGGGGGCATATTTTCTTGGTTGACTAAAACTTCATTGTTGATTTTTAGTAGCTTCTGCCTGCGACTTCATTCATCTAGTATGGAGCAACTTCGAAAACTATTCCATGG
The DNA here is from genome assembly GCA_026315105.1 of Locusta migratoria. NCBI lineage: Eukaryota > Metazoa > Arthropoda > Insecta > Orthoptera > Acrididae > Locusta > Locusta migratoria. The sequence goes on along the minus strand of CM048747.1, from coordinate 316,541,494 downwards.
TAGTTTTATCTGTATGTCCTACCCAGGTCCAACTCTATCCCTCTCCAAAATTTCATCCAAATCCACCCAGTAGTTTCTGCTTGAAAACATAATTAAGTTTCACAGTTATATTTATATTAGAGAGTATGATTAAATATTATCTGCTGCGTGACACACAGTAATTTACTTAAGAGTATTTAGGTTTGCCTTATTATGTATTCCAGTAAGAGGTAAGTACCTGATGAAGTAGTATTGCATCTGTATAGTTCATAGGCGCCGATTACGGGTATGCTCGGTCGCTCAAGCATAGCCCAAAATTTGATTGGGTATGCTCGGCATACCCCACTGAAAATTTTGGTATTATATCTTTCTTTACGTTATATTTCTTAATTGTAATTAAATTCGACTCTCTCATTCCTTTGCTGGGCGGCTGGCTTTTTAATACACCGCTGTAAAAAGATTATCTAAAACAAGCAGGTAATTGAATTCATAGGCATTGAAATTCATCTTGACATATGAGTGATCATTTTCTAAAAAGTCCGAATGTTAATGGAATGCTGCTTGTAAGTTCAATTTCGTAAACTGAAGGCGGTAACCTTTAATTGTTGTATTAAATAACTAGAAATGAGGTGGGTTTGGTACGATACGATGAAAATGTGTATACTACTGATTTAACGTTTATGTATTCTCTTAGAAGTCAATTGTCTTGAAGGGATCGTGTAAGTGTTAAGTCGTGACATTTTTCATCCTGTTTACTGAATTGGTGTGTGATGTAGCAGTAGGTTCTATTGGTATCGACAGACATGGTATGACAGCAGAAGTGGTTATGGACTATTTTCGTAATACTGTATAGAAAGAAATCTGCAGAAGAAAGAAGGCAGGAAGACCATCCGATGTTAGGTTTTGCGATAATGAACACAGTATTTACAATACAGGCACATCATTATCTGAAATGCATGTCTAAGAAGACGAAAACTCTGAAAATGATTTCTGTATTTACAACAACGGGAAATCAGGTTCAAATGGTTGCAAAAGCCGCCCATTAGTTCTGAAACGTGAAATTAATTTCTTTACTGTATGTTAAAAAATTATTTTTCTCCTTTCAGAGATTAAAATAGTCCTAAATCAACACCAGATGAAGCAAAAAAGAAGAAATACTACGAAAATAAAACAAAATTATTACTTTACCTTTGTACCTGTAATTGGAAAAATGTAATAAAGATTTTTTTTTCGAAATACCTGCGGGGGGGGGGCGCATGCCGCACAACCACCTCCCCCCTATTGGAAACGCCACTGAACATACCCCAAGATTTTCAAAAGACGGTGCCTGTGGTATAGTTTTAGTTCAGAGAGGGCCCCAACGTCATTTTTGCCCCGGGGCCCTTGGTGTAGTAGCCAAGCCACTGACTTCATCACGTCCTTCATTGAACAGTGTGACCCATCTTCTAACCATTGAATCACTCATACCAGTTTCTCCGTATACCTCGCAGATTTTCCGATGAATTTCCTTTGGTTTAACTTACTTTGCATTTAGAAAATGAATCACAGATATGATTTCACACGCAGCAGCGTCTTCAGTTACGACTGACGTTACAAAGAAGCACTACGAAGCACACGTCGGCATCTGCGAGCTGAAAACGGCGTATATGTCTGCAGAGTAACTGCTGCGCATCCTCGGAACTGCGATCGTAACGCTTCCGCGGGTAGAAACAGAATCGTAACTTACTTCGTGGACGACCCTTGTATTTAAACATTTGGACCGTTTCAGGGAATTCAAATACATCCAACGACAAAGTTGAAAATTTGTGATGGACCGGAATTCGATCCCGCATTTTTCGCTTCGGGCTAGCGGTTGCCTTAACCAATTGGGCTATCCAGGCACGCTTCTCTCAACTCATAGCATTCTTTGATGGTAATGTCCCCTGCCCATTAGTTCTTCTTACTCGTAGCCCACATATTAGATTCCCGCAAGGGAACGAGCGTATGAATACGTCGGTATTGAAATTGTCAACTGCCTGTTGGGGCATAGATACAATTACTGAAATGGTGTCTTTTCTATCGGACATGTCCGAGAAGAACAGACGCCATATCAATAACTGTATATATGCTTCCTACAGGCAACAAAATCTAACAAAAATTGTCGTAATGGATTTTCGAACCTGTACCCACGGTTTGACAGTCCAAGTTGTGCACCGGTCGATCGGCGACGGCGCCCGGATAGTAGCTCTTGTTTACGAGTACACACGCTATAGCATGAAAACACAAAAACGTTAATTACTCCAACGTCATTAACTGTTGAACCAATACATAATATTAAAAAATGCCCTCCTACAGGCGATCTATCGATGTGTAGCATTGAAAACGCAATTTTCCAATATAAACTTTGACCTTCATTTTTTCCAAAAACTACTGAGTGTCTAGCAAAACGCAGAAACACCTCTCTCTTTATATTCAGAATAGAACGTCCATGTAAACATTGATCGAAATCGTTGAGCCACTTATCAGACTCTTCCCTTGTAATCAGAGAAGACTCCAAAAATTTTAAATTGTGCCATCTTTTCTTTCCCTGACTTGACTGTGATGAAATGAAGCCTATACATAGGCTTCATCACCGTCGAATCAAGGTAAGAAAACATTCCGTAATTGAATTTTTTTTGTGTCTTCTCTGCTTAGTAGTGTGCCCACCTACGCTGAAGAACCAATAGACAGCGCTGTTAAATTTTAGCTCACAGTCATAGCAGTACAAGGGCTATTCAGGTAGTAGGAAACGTTTTTGTCTGAAGCCACTAGGCACGAACCGATCACCTATATTCTGGTATGTGCGTGCGCAGTAGGTCAGTCAGCATTCAGCCGTAAGAACAGGAACTTCTCTGCGCTTCTAGTTTTATCGATATTCGAATTTGAAATGTGCTCTGCAGTCGAAAATCCCGTCCTTTGTGAGATGCGGTCTGATACAGTTTTTGTTGGTGAAACCTAAAAGTTACAGTAATTTATCGTGAACTGTGCGAATTGTACGGAAACAAAGTAATAAGTGAATGTTTCGTCGGGAAGTGGTGCATTCGGTTTAAAAGTGGCCGAACCAAGGTTAGTTATGGAGTGGACGCTCGAGTATGACGATGTCGCTAAAGTAGATGAAACGATTCGTAAAAACCGTCACTTCACAATAACGGAGCTTTCGCTTACTTTTCCACGCGTTTCACGGTCATTGTTGTTTGACATTGTCACTCAAAAGCTGGCCGAAGTCTCAGATGGGAAAATTTTACGACGAAGGAATTTCAAAGGTTATCCACGGTGTGATAAGTGCCTCAATTTGTTTGATGACTACGTGGAAACGTAGTATTGTAATCGCTCTTTCGATGTATATAAGAAAATGTTTTTCTTGCACTTAGTTTTTTTTTAATGTCAAAAATCCCTACTTTCTGAACAGCTCTCCTATTTTCGGAAGTTGCTACACAACTAAGCGCCTTAATATTATCCTTTCAACTACCATTGAATTTACTTGTCTGGGATATACGATGCCTGTTCCGCAACATTCGTAATTTCGCGCCAGTGGAATGTTGGAGCACAATGCGCTTGCCGCCTCTACACTCGTCTGTGTTCAATGCCTAACCGCCGAAAGTGTCATCATTCCATGTCTATTTGTTATTATTCAGAACTGTACTGCGTAGAAGGTTACCAATTTCGAGATGGCAGACTTAAAGGAACAATGCGTCTTTATTAAATTTTGCCTGGATCTTGGGGATACCTTTACAGAGATACTCCAAATGAAGCAGTAAACCTACGCCAATGAGTGATTAAGCCGTTCTTGATGTTACAAACGGATTAAAAATCGGATGGAAGCTAAAGATTATACAAGTTCAAGACACCCTTCGACGACTGCCGAAGATGCTCATGTCGAGAACGTCAACGAAATTGTGCGTGTCAATCGGTGACTGACTGTCCAGGAGACTGTAAAATTTCAGTTGAGAAGGAAACGGCGTGAAGTGTGGCGAGACAAGTCATGGCTCGTTCATCGCGATAATGTAGCCGCACGTCCACCCTTGTTAGTGCGTGACTACTAGACAAGAAACGCAATCAATGTGCAGCATCATCCAGACCTGGACCCTTCGATTTTATTTTTTATATTCAAAGTTGAAAACTTGGTTGTAAGGACGAAGATCTGCAACGATAGACGTGACGGAAGTAAATTCGCAGGCGGTCCTTCTTGCGAACCGACAGGAGGCGCTCCAAGACTGCTTCCGGAAGTGGAGACGGCGATGGGAATGGTGTACCAGTTGTGTAGGAAATTATTTAGAAGGAGACCATGCACAATAAGTAAAAGATAAGCGTAGAAATATTTCGTGGATAAAATTCCGGAATTTTCTGAACAGACCTCGTGCGGATTTAAAAATTTCTCTGGCTGTTAAAAACAACGAATTTCCTTTACTTCTTTCTATACGTCTTGCTTATATTCGACTTTTTGGTTAGGCAAACAAATTTATTATACCCTGCTTCAACTGCTGTTGCGAAGCAAGGACCTATAATTACTAAAAGAGAAAAACATAAATCAAATTAATGATAGCACATAACCGAAAATTGAGATGACATCAGAAAATAATTTTTTTTCCTCACAGTCAAGTGTACACGTCAAAATATGCAGCAAATAAATTAAAGCTTATTTTGATAAACGTATGCATCCGTTATGATCAATTTTTAATGAGTCTAAAATTGCTTAGTTGTTGTTAGTAGATTAATTATTGTAAATACACAAGGTGTTTTGCGCTTACCCCATTATCTGGTGACCGATATAATATATATTGAGCAACGAGGCACTTAGAATTGTCTTTTAAAATTACTGTTGTTATGTATTGCCATAAAAGAATAAACATCAAGGTATTTGATTATTCTTATATGGCAATACGTAACAATAGTAATTTTAAATAAATGTAAGTGCCTGAATGCTCTATATATATTATATCGGTAAGCAGATAGCGGGCTAAGCCCAAAACATGTTGTGTATTTACAGAAAATAATCTAATAATAACAACTAAGTGATTATTGTAGGAACCTATAAGCAATTTAGAATCATTAAAAAAAAGTATAGAGAATTGAAAATCCACGTTTCAAAATGAATATTGTAAACAGTCAAATCTGTATTGTTTAACGCAAATTATACGTGAATTTACGAATTAAAATAAATTAGATACATTGAAGAAATTATTTTGTTAGTTTTTGGCAATTTCCTCGTATACACTGATCAGTGTAAAGTGAACGTAAGTACCTATCCTTGTCCTCGAGAGTTGGAAGTCTGTCAGTACTAACTGCTTCTTCTATCTCTTTATACACTCGTTCTTGGATATCAGGATGCTGTAACATCATAAGGAAAGCAAACCGAAGAGTGTTGCTTGTCTCTTCCGAGCCACCAATCAACGCGTCAACCAACAGCATGAGAAGCTGGTTCTCTGAAAAACAAAGAACACAACGACACTATAGAAGCGAAGATTTTGTCTAATTAATATGCTGAAGAATATTTTTGCAGCACAAGCAGAACTGCGAAAAAATATGGATTTATATACAGAGGAGTCCAAAAAAATGTATCCACTGTTTAAACTTGCAAACTAATCGACGGAGTTGCCTCATCTTTGGTAGTGTAATAATTTGTAGTTCCGGCAATCGCCACACAAGCGTTGAATTGCGTTGTTTTGTTTTGTCAGATGACGGTAGCCGCATAGTCAGTGTTTTGTTCTTCAAAAATGTTCAAATGTTTGTAAATCTATCAGACCAAACTGCGTGTCATCAGTCCGTAGCTTACAAACTACTTAAACGTAGGTAAACTAACCTACGGACAAACACACACACCCATGCCCCAGGGAGGACTCGAACCTCCACGGCGAGCAACCGTGCGCTCTGCAGCGAGGCGCTTTAGACCGCTGGGCTACTCCACCGCGGCGAAGCTTCAGACATCCATTTTACGTGCCATATGAGACTTGTATGGAGACGGAAGCTTTCAACAAGATGGTGCCCCAGCCCACTACCAAAATCGTGTTAGGGTGTATCTCCACGAAAATCTACCAGGAAGATGGATAGGCTGTGCAGTATCCATCACCGATCCCCAGACTTAACTCCTCTGGACTTTTACCTCACACAACTTTACTTCCGCCAGTACCTAGCCTCCTTCTTGATCTCAGGTTCGAGTCCCGGTTCCGGCATACAATTTTTATCTGCGAGGAAGTTTCATAACAGCGCACACTCCACTGCTGAGTGAAAGTTTCATTATGAAGAGACACGTACAGCACGAAAGCATAAAGGCCGACCTCATATGTTGACTGAGAGAGACCGCCGACAGTTGAAGAGGGTCGTACAGAATAATAGGCAGGCACCTATACATCCCATCACACAGGAATTGCAAACTACCAGGGTCCACTCCAAGTATTATGTCAGGCGGGAGGTGAGAAAAGTTTGGTTTCATGGTCTAGTGGCTGCTCATAAGCCACACACCACGCAGGTCTATGCCAAACGACGCCTCTCTTGATGTAAGGAACGTAAACATTGGACTATTGAACAGTGGAGAAACAATGTGTGGATTGACGAGTCTCGGTACACAATGAGGCGATGAGTGTTGGTATGACGACAGGGCTACATTGATGTTGTAAGCACCTCTTGTTTCCCACTATTGAAATGCAATTCGGGGATGGCGATTGCATCTTTCAACACGATCGAGCACCTACCTGTTCATCATGCATGGCCTGCACAGAGTCCTGACGTGAATCCTATAGAACACCTTTAGCATGTTTTGGAACGTCGACTTCATTCTAGGCCTCACCGTCATACATCAATACCCCTCCTCAATGCAGCATCCGTGGAGAAGGGGCTGCCAATCCCCAAGAAAACCTTCCAGCATCTGATTGAATGTATGCCTCCGAGAACTGAAGCTGTCATCAAGGCTAAAGGTGGGCAAACACTTTACTGAATAATTGGATCGCAATTTTTATTTTATTTATTCAAGACGACCGGTGTCGACACTCTAGGGTGTCGTCACCTGGTCTCATTGACATTAAACTGCTTATGTCAACGAGACCAGATGATGACACCATAGAGTATCAAACCGGTCGTCTTGAATAAATAAAATAAAAATTGCTATCTTGGCATCTATCATTCCATTTATACAATAAAATCACTCTCTAAGATGAGTAAATTAAACCATATTGAAGTCCAGCATTATCAATGGGGGACGCTACAAACTTGTAAGTCATTTTCAGCCAGGTGTCCGGATTCCTTTGATTACGTAGTATACATTCAACGACACCTTCACACCAAGATGGAAGGTGTTCCTACAGCAACATGTAATGAATGAAAGCAATAGAGGGGAGCAGGAGGAAGCACAAAGCATCGCCCTATTACCTTACGTGCAGGGCGTCACTGAGCGTGTGGGCAAGGTTCTTCGTCGGGCAGCATCAAGCCAGTCTTCCGCAGCACCAATAAGAGTAATGCCGGCGTTTATGAAATAAGCTGCGAGTGTGGGCTGGTTTATATAGGACGAGCAATCTGCAAGAGGCTTTCTGAAAATGAAAGATACATACGGCTTGGATAGCACACAAAGTCGGCGGTTCCTGAGCACCACAATCAGTGCGGAAAACAGTTATCTTTCAGCGAGGCCCGCGTGCTGGCGAAACAACCATTCTCAACGAGGAGGGGAGTCTATAGAAATAGCTAACTGTCCCGTCAATAAGATCAGGGAGGATGGCTACAGGCTGCCGGCGTCTTGGCTGCCAGCAGTTGCAACGCTACGTGACGGCACCGCGCGCGGAATGACTCGCGCAGGCATCCCGGAGACAACAGCGCCCGCGAACACGCAGAGCACCGGCCCGCCGCCGTCTGCGCCAGGCGACAAGTCAACAGCGGCACGCCACAACCGCTGTCCGTTCTCTCAGGTCCATTCCACCAATATCAACTTGTAATGCAAAAGCCAATCCAAAAAGTTCATTTTGACCAATAAGGAGGAAGAATGCAACCTCCAATCGTATGAAAAAAAAGCCATTAAAACACCACCATCATCGCCCCTTTCCATCAATGACGTGCAATAATGTAACCACCAATAAAGGAAAACAAACTTCCCCTTTCTCTCCCTCATCCGCTGCTATATAAACCCCAAGCTATGAAACATTCAGCAATCAGACACAGACCCTCGATGAAGGCCGCCTGCAACAGTGGCCGAAACGTCAGTACAGTTTATAAAATGACGTCGCGGTCTCATACCCGGAAGAATTTCATTGATATGTGGTCGTGCCTTGGCGTGCTGAAGAATGGAGTCTGGGGTTTCGTGCAGACAGGCTCCAGGTCGCAGTCCTGACAACACATGAACTGTGATTTGTATTTGAACGCATTAGTACCCCAAACCTTAAGGTCTTGAATTGGCGCTGTATCTCTTGTCGAATGCTGTCCGCAAAGCCACGATAAACATCTTTCTTGGGAAAAAGGGCAGCGAAAAGCAGTCTGATATTGGCAACTCTCTGGCAGAGAGGAGGACGAAGACGGTTTCGTCCTGTTGCAGGCGGCTCCGCAGTAAGAATCCTGAATGATGGAATGCTTTTGGAATAAACGTCTGACTGAGAAAACCCATAGGGTATAACTTCGTCTTGTTAAAATGTGTGCGCGTCGAATATCTGTATTTTATTACTGATGGACCTCTTGTTGTGTTTTGATTACATTGTTTGGTGGAGTGGCATCGAAAGACATGCAGATTTCCTCACGCAGTTGCAGGGAAAATTATTTTCGAAGCAGGTCTAGCCACTAGCATTCCATTAGTTTGGTCAGTGTGCTAGCAACACTATTTCAACCACGTCCATATTCATCTACACCTGCATCTACATCGATACTCTGCAAATTTAAGTGCCTGGCGAGTGTTCATTAACCACTTTCATAACCCTTCTCTACCGTTCCATATTTTCACATTCAGAAGTAAAACTCGCTGATTGGAATTTTACAAACAGATCTCGCCTCAACGAATAACGTCTTCCTTTTAATGATTCCCACCTCAAATCATGCAACATTTCCGTGACGCTTTCCCCCCTGTAAAGCGATAAAACTAGCTTCCCTTCACTGAACCTTCTCAATGTCTTCCGTCAGTCCCACCTGGTGAGTGTCCCACACTGGGCAATAGTACTCCAGGAGAGGACGCACAAGTGTGAAGTAGGCAGTCTGTTTGGTGTTCGAAGTGTTCTGCCAATGAAACGTAACCTTTGGTTCGCCTTTCCCACAATATTTTCTGTGTGTTCTCTCCAGTCTAAGTTGTTCGTAATTGTAACTCCTAGGTATTTGGTAGAATTTACGACCTTAAGGTTTGATTGATTTATAGTATAATTGACGTTCAGCAGATTTCTTTTAGTGGTCATATGTATTACTTCACATTTTTCATTATTTAGTGTTAATTGCTAATTTTTGCACTATGTAGAAATTTTGTCTAAATAGCTTTGTAGTTGCTTTGGATCCTCTTTTGACTTCACTAACCGATAAACGACAGTATCATCCTCGAACAGTCTGAGGGAGCTATTCAGATTGTCTCCTAAAAAGTTTATAAACGCACGGAAGAATAGAGGACCTATAACTCTTCCCTATAGAACGCCAGATTTCACTTCTGTTTTATTCGATGACTTACCGTCAATTACTACGATTTGTGTCCTTTCCGAGAGGAAATCGTGAATCCAATAGCACAATTGGGGCGATATTCCATAAGCACGCACTTTCATTAGAAGCCGCCTGTGAGGTACAGTGTCAAAGGCCTTCCGGAAATCCAGAAATATGGTATCAATTTGAGATCCTTTGTCGATGGCACTTATCACTTCATGTGATAAAAGGGCAAGGTGTTTTTCGCAAGACCGATATTTTCTGAATCCGTGTTGACTATTGGTTAATAGGTGAAGAACGCAGGATTTATTTATTTATTTATTTATTTTATTGACGGTCGTGAATTTGTCACTGCACTTCACGAGGGAAATGAAGAGCACATGAGGCGTCAGCCGGGGAAGTAGCTAGGCGTTATGGCCCCATGGTGAAAGCGCCGTTTCAATCGGTGGCGTGAGAAAGTCGATTCCCGGCGTAGTTGGTGAGGTGATCTCAATGAAAAATGGCCTCTCCTGTGAACAGCAGGGCATGATCTGCCAGTGGTTGTGTCAACAATCTTTACTGTGGCCTTGGTGAACCAAGAGTGACAGGTGTCTGCACTGTCTCTGGTGAACCAGCTGGCCACTCCATTCGTTCACTTCCCTCAGCTTCAAGCATGTTGTACACTAGTGCAGTTCTATGAGGACGATCGTTATCGTCAACCAGAAGGAACCCAGATCCTAGGGCACCAGCGTGGGGCACAACAAAATGTCGATGCATCTCGTCTTTGTACATATGAGCAGTCAAAGCGCCATTCAGTACGTTGGCCAATACTAACTCTTGGTCACATTCGACCACTACCATGATATGGTTCTGTTTCCTGTACATAACCAGGATTGTTACGAGTTTCACATTATCTCCAGATGAGGGGACGACGATAGTCAGGCTGAATAGAAACCTTGACTCATCTGTCAGCTAGTAAGAAAGTAATGTATGTGGGAAAGAGATTTAAGCAGACTGAATGCCAAATAGGAAGAACAAAGTTAGAACAGGTGGGCAGTTTCAAGTAGTTAGGATGTATTTTCTCAGAAGATGGTAATATACTGAAAGAATTGGAATCAATGTGTAGCAAAGCCAATGCAGTGAGCACTCTGCAATGAGCTACTTTTTTTGAAAGAAGGAAGTCACTACCAAGACTAAATTATCAGTGCAGCGTTCAATCTTTCGACCAACATTGCTGTATGGGAGCGAGAGATGTATGGATGAAGGTTACGTTATTAATACGGTTGAAGATATAGATATGAAATTATCGAGGATGGATGCAACTACTAATAAATGGCAACAGTGGCAGGAAGAGGCTCCATAATGTAGGAAGCAAAGAAAAATTGGGAATGAACACCCTGAATAAAGCAGATAGGGCAAACAGGCTAGGATGGTTTCTTAGCGTCCACAAACGGGGGGAATTTCGGTGACTGAAAACGAATGTGCTAAGTTTGGTAGTGGTGTGTTACATCCGCAACATTCAATCGTGTAATAAATTTAATTTCGCATTACTCACCCGTAAATGTTGTGTTATAATTTTCTTCCTTTTCTGCTTTTTTCATTTCATGCAAAAATGCATCTATGATATTTCTCTTCTTTCCTGGTATGTATGTTGCCTTATGATCTTCAATAAGTTTCTGGAAAAATAAAGGATTTCTATTTTAATACAGAAAAAATAATTATTTCCCATCACACGCTATACACACCAATAGTGGCAAAAAGAAAATAATTTCCAAAATTGATTCCAGTATTTTCCTTTTATGTGTAACTGTAAATTCAAATGTTCAAATGTTTGCGTATGAGAAATCGGTTGGAAACTTTCCCCATGTCAGCACGCTGTAGGTGTCGCCACCGGAGCCAACCTTGTGTGAATGCTCTGAAAAGCTAATCATTTGCATATCACAGCATCTTTTTCCTGTCCGTTAAATTTCGCGTTTGTAGCACGTCATCTTGGTGTAGCAATTTTAATAGCCAGAGCTGTATTTTCAGTGCAGTTATGTCACAATTTTCAAGTATTTCTGTATCATCAAAGACATTTTAAATCCCCTACAAAAAAACTTCTTCACAATATTAATACTAATACAATTGATTGTAAAAAATAATAATAAAAATCCTGTCTAAAATAATGGATTTCTACAGCTGGTTGTTATATCATTCCTGTGATAAGAGATCTTGTTTGGGCTAAATTATTATGTCATGACTTTAGGGATGCAATAAATTATCACAACTACAGTCAATAAAAGATATTATTGCATAGCACTTTTCTACCGACAGTGCCAAGACTACAGTTCTTAACCAAATATATCATAAATTAAAAAAATCAATTACTTTTGGTGTACTGAAATCATATAAATTTACATTTGGCATGTGCCACGGTGGAGTGGCGGAGCACTCTAAGGATATGGCCATAGTGAGCCGCTCCACCCTTCCTGCTTCTCGCCGGAGGGCGGAGGGAGGCGACTGGAAAACCCAGTGGGTGATCCCATTGGGTTGGCCATGGTGCACCCGCGCGGCCGTCTCAGCTCGCTCACAGGCGCATGCAAGGAAGAATTTATGTTTCTTGGATAACATTTAGATGCACGCTATTGGATCCTGTCTTAAATTCTTCTGGTAATTTTCTGTTGGCTCGGGCATGTTCTTTATTACGAAGGTTGACTGACTGAGCTGCAGGCTAGAGGCTCAGTAGTTGTGCACATGGCGCGCCGAAGGAGAGCGCACGGCGCTAGCGCCCTCAAATTTCAACACCCAGTTCGCTATACTGGAGCGATGTATCGCTTTCTATTCAGGTTTAAAAACAATTTCACATGTGTTAGCTACATTTCGTACGCAGTAATAGACAACCTACAGTTAACCAAACGAAAAGTAATCAGCGGCTATATTTTTCACTGCAAAAGCTTCAAATGTTATGCGATAGGTTAACAAACATTCCGTTATGAAGCTGTTATGTTAGCCTGCAAGATGTGCAAAACTCAGTGAGGTACGACAGTTTCCTCTGAATCGAGTGAGAAGTATCCTACATCAAGGAAAACGCACAAAACCGGAAGAGGTGGTTTTTATTTTTTTACAGCAGAAGGAGAATTTTTATCGAAAAACTGACACCGCAGTGCGATGTAGTTTCGTTTCATACACATGCAGATTTTTTTACAGCAAGAAAATCGAAAAGTAATTTTGGTCATGTATTGGCATCAGCCGGCGCGCGGTTGGCTGCGCACTGTGGCCGCCACCAGCTGCCATCGCACCGTTGCAGCGCGCGCGGTCCGACCGCTGCGAGTTAAGCGGCCGAGCAGCTAGCAGCTAGCGGGGAGCCGTTCACTATGGCCGTACCCTAAGGCGTCTTGCTGTGGAGCGCGCAGCTGCTCGCCGTCGGAGGTTCGAGTCCTCCCTTGTGTATGGGTATGTGTGTTGTCCTTATCATAAGTGTAAGTAGTCAGTAAGCCTAGGGGGCTCATAATCGCAGCAGTTAAGTCCCTTAAATTTACAAACATTTGAACAAAGCAGCAGGAGAGTTCATCAGATTGTCATCACTTAAGCTACCACTTAATTGTGACTTATTTAATTTCATACTATAAAAAATTCTTTTACGCACAAGTATAGGTCAAACATGCATACAGCTTTTGGAGACTCATTATAGACGGGGAAATCCTTTGAAGAGTTGATGAAATGTTTTGACGTTATAACATTTGTCTTCAAAGCTGGAATTACACTGTAACTCTATTAGTTTTTTCTGCAAATGGACTTTCAACTAATACAGTAAACGGCCTATAAATTTTCTCCAAAAGAGCTGCGAATTCGTAGTATCCTTTGTTTGGCTGCCATCTCACAACTGTATGAACTATTGCACTAAAGTTTCCGCTCCAGTTATCACAATGTAAAAATGTCCGAACGACCTGTTTCGGACCTACATTAGACCATTCGCAAGTTCTAAAAAGAAGAAAGCTAAGGAAAACGTAAATTAAAACGAAAACACTAAAACCTTAAATACGATCCATGTCAATATAACAAAGCATGTTCATCCTAGATTGGCTTACCTTGAATTCTAAAACATATCTGCCATAAGGCAACGTCAAGCGCAAAATATTTGCGGCGTATGCGCAATATCAACAGCATAACATGTTGCTAGTTGGAGGCACAGTTGTGGACTGCTAACTATCTGCTCTGCTATATCAGAGATAGTCCAAACGCTACCCACTACCAAAGATAAACCTACCACATTGCTACTATCGAAAGTAAACCCGTCTAAAACACAATTTACTTTCGATAGTAGCAATATGGTAGGTTTATCTTTGGTAGTGGGTAGCGTTTGGACTATCTCTGATAGTATCCTGTTATGTCTTCCAGAACAGAAATGCGCTGCAACATAAAAAGTCGCGCTATACTTCCAAGAAGTGCGAGAAAACTTAAGACGCTGAGTGTCACTTAGCCAACACCGCCTATACGTCACACCGAGAGGCAGGTGTTGGTTGGGCCCGTCTGTAGTCCGCCCAGCTGGCCCGCGGGCCATTTGGCATGCATGGCCGGCACAGAGCTTTATTTGGCGTTCAAAAAGAAAAGAGCTGTGATCTGGAATGCACAAACCGGTGACAGGAGGGTAATATCATGGCGCGTGTAACGAGCTGTGGTTCCGACCAAAGCGTGGAAGAGTGCATGCATGCAAATCACATGACTGTACAAAGCTAGCAGCAGCATGAATCAATCGTTGAACGCTGCCAGTCGAATTGCAATCAGTGACATGGAGGCGTCAAAAGAAGAGCAAAGAGTGTGAATGTCACAAGTGTAAAGCGAACTCTGTATGTCCCTTGCACAGATCAAGGTGTGGCGCAAGAGCTTGAGGGAAGAATGGGTGTCTTTAGCTGATGATGCATGGTCTGGATAATCACACTGCATTATCACTGACATTGTCTAGGTTGTTGATGCACTCATTATCCAGGACTACCGAGTGACAATGAAAGATATAGCCACCTTGATCGGAGTGAGTGTCGGGCGTGTTCACACCATCATGAACGAATGACTCCACTTGTGCTAAGTGTATGCCCAGTGGGTGCCCCACAGTCTTCACCACAGCAGAAAGCATGTGGAATGGTCCAATGTCTAACTCATCGGCAGCCCTATTCTCGGGAAGGGAATGTGTTCTTGGGATGAGTCATGGTGTCAGCATTTCGAACCAGAATCAAAACGACAAATCCTTCAGTGGAAGCATCCAGGGTCACCACCACCAGGAAAATCCAAGGCCATCCACACAAGTGCAGAAAAGGTTACTCTTTCTTCTTTGACCAAGATGGCTCCTTTCTAATTCACTTCCCACAGAACTGGAAGACAGTAAATGCCCAATGTTACTCGCAAACCCTGACCACCCTTCGTGAATCGATCAAATCAAAAACGACCAGGCAATCTCACCCTTCGGGGTTATTCTGCTCCACGACATATCAAAGCCCCATACAGTCAACACATTGGTAACACTCCAACATAAATTCATATGGGGGGGTCTTGGCTAACGTCCAGCTGTACATGCGATTAACATCGCAGCTCTAAAACAGCCATTCACCTCCTTGTGTCACCGTGGGGTAAGTGTCTCAACAGCCAGGGTCAATACTTCTAACATACAGGTAATGGTTTCGGTCGTTGTGCTTCCGACTCGTTCCTTTTTGAGTGCCTCTTTTACACTATACATTGAAAGATTATAACCGCTAAACCTTGTGGATGTGGCTTCATAACTTCACTAGTGGCTACTCACCATGAAATATGCAGTTGCCATCTCGTTGAACTTGATGATGGCGTTGTAGCCGGTTGACTCGGGCTGGATGAAGCGCAGCCACGGCATGGCGCTGAGTTTGCCTCCGCCCATGTCAACAGCGCGCGACCGCTCCTCTATCAGCTGGAGAAGCGTCTGCACTTGCTGGTCACCCCGCGGGAAGCGGCAGCCTGCAGAAGCGAACCTCAGTCCACCAAATGCACACCACTGCTGGTAATACTTGCACTAGTTACATGGTCGTGGATACAGGATTTTGGTTTGGTTTGGCCAAATTGACAGTAGGCTTTTCCATGGAAAACGCTACAATCCAGTCTCTTTCCTGGAGGGAGATTTATTACGGTCTGCATGAAAAAAGCTAGGTACTTTGGGAGGGGGTAGCTGAAAAGGTTGAGCCACAGTGGACTGGACGAGATATATAAAACAATGTCCAGAAGGAATGAAAGCAATAGAGGGGAGCAGGAGGAAGCACAAAGCATCGCCCTATTACCTTACGTGCAGGGCGTCACTGAGCGTGTGGGCAAGGTTCTTCGTCGGGCAGGCATCAAGCCAGCCTTCCGCAGCACCAATAAGACTAAGGATGTCCTAGGTTCAACTAAGGACGCAGTTGACAAACTGAGTAATGCCGGCGTTTGTGAAATCAGATGCGAGTGTGGGCTGGTTTATATAGGAGAGACCGGACAAGCAATCTGCACGAGGCTTTCTGAAAATGATAGATACATACGGCTTGGATAGTACACAAAGTCGGCGGTTTCTGAGCACCACAATCAGTGAGAAAAACAGTTACCTTTCAGGGGGCCCGTGTGCTGGCGAAACAACCATTCTCAACGAGGAGGAAGATTAGAGAGTCTATAGAAACAGCTAACTGTCCCGTCAATATGAACAGGGAGGATGGCTACAGGCTGGCGGCATCTTGGCTGCCAGCAGTTGCAAAACTACGTGACGGCACCGCGCACGGCAATGAAATGCAGTCTTAGAAAATCAGGCGATGCACAAGGAATTAAATTCGGTAACGAATCAATAAAGGTGGTAAATGAGTTTTGTTACTTGGGCAGCAAAATAACATATGATGGTCGCAGTACAAAGGATATAAAATGCAGAATGGCAATGGGAAGAAAAACGTTTTTGAAAAAAGAGAAATTTGTTAACATCGAATTTTAATTTGTGTATATGGAAGTCCTTCCTGAATGCATTTGTGTGGAGTGTTGCTTTCTATGGTAGTGTAACATGGACGTTAAAAAGTGCGGACAGGATGAGGATAGAGGCATTTGAAATGTGGTGTACAGAAGGATGCTGAAGATTGAGGTGCTGAACAGTGTAACGATACACTAGAAATTTTATTATTTTTTTTAATTTTATTTTTTATCAGCGATGTTTATCGCCTCCAGTTCCCTCTGGCTCGCAATATAACAAACTTAATTTAGTTCGTCATTTTTTACTTCCGGTCAAGCGAGAAGACGGAGCGATGATCGTAGTTTTGTATCACAGTCTTGTCTGAGTTGGTTATGTTCAGACCTCTTCCATTAATGTATCCATTCAATGTAAGTTATTGTGATGCAAGTTGTTAAACATATATTACTTAAATTTAAAATCATCCCATCTATTTGGCTTTTATTTAAATGAACCCCTCCACGTCAAATATTTATTTTATAATGTTTTCAGCACCTCGACATCCGTTATAGTTTAACGATCGCATGTCTTTAAAATTTCATTCACTATTAGTCATTCTTACATAGTACCTTGCCACGCAATGCGCCTCATGGCGGGAATTATTATCGTCGCAGACAAGACAATAGGTTCAATCCAGGCTATTTCGGAAATAATAACAGTGTCCCCAACCAACCAGCGAACTTCAGCAGCAACAGCAATCAGTTCACTATTAATAAAAATAATCAGTGGCGCAATGGTAATTTCAATGGTCAACCCCGTAATGGTGAGAACCGTAATTTTTGCGGCAACGGGAACGGCCAGTCTGCAGAAAACATTTATCCACAGCCCCTCCAAACAATAACAATGGCATTCACAACGTCCCTGTGGCTACTATGACGATTAACTGCCCGACGCAACACACACAGTACCCACAAAACGGATCGACTGTGACAATTACGGACGTGGCAGACAGTACTACGACAAATGACAAGACAGATCGAAATGACTCAAACAAATTGATTGCGCTTAACTCGTGCCCTCCGACGTTGAGCGATGACACTAGTGAGGGCACATCTCGTGAAAGTGTCAATTTATTGCACTACAACGATGGTGTTCATATAAGGGAAGAGCTACTTACTGACACACAAGTGCACAATCGCCGACTTGTTGACACTTTCCAAGCTAATATATTTATAAACGTAGGAGGAACACCTGCGACTGTTCTTATAGACACAGGTGCAGCAGTGAACGTTTTATCCAATAGTTTGTTCCAAAGAATCATCCAAATTCAGAAATTACCTACATTTCCGGTACAAAATTGTAGAATTGTTGATACAGTAGGATCCAAATCAAAATTTATCAAAATTCAGACACAAGCCCAGTTAGGATATGGTAGTGAAACAGACACTTGCATATTTTTAGTTGTTGAATCAGTAATTGAGGACTGCGTTATTGATCTTGAATATTTACAAACTCGAGAAGCTAAGATTGATTTCCAACAAGGTAAGTACATACACCTATACACAGCACACGGTCTAGAGGAATCTATCCACACAAAGACCTTAAGAAATATCATGCATAAATTGTTAATAAGCTGATTCTATGGTTTAATGTGTAACATAAGGCCTCCTAGAATTTATTGTTATGTTTGAAATGCTGATGGATTGAAAAGTATTACTCCTAACACAGTGATAAGCACTCTTCAGAGAATTATGTGTGCACAATAACCTATCAACATTTATACTGTGCAACAAATAGCCTGAGTAATGTTTCTTGTAACGGGTGGTGTAATTTTGCAACTGAATGACTGACATTTTTTATATATGTAGAGATTTAATTTTGATGAACAATTTATTATGGTTAGTAGTTCAGAAAATATTATTTTTATTATTATGCAGGTGGACCGTACTAACACACTCTGATTATTTTTGTTAGGGAACCCACTACTGCATAATGAATTTGTATTGTTTAGGTTTAGTTTGTAAGTGTGAGAGACTGGATGGAAGAGTTTAGATTAGGACCCGTAGGTCAAAACAACAAGTATTATGACATACACATAGCACAGACGTCTTCTGCATAAAACATTTGCTACACTTGGCAGGTACCATTACGAATTTATCTGTTTATTAAATAGCTTTTGTAAAGATAACATGCAAGAGTGACATCCAACAGCAAAACGTGACTTTGAAAACAACGAAAGTAGATGAACTTCTAGGAATGGGAATATGTAAATAGAATCAGCTGGTTACTGGTTTACGTTTGCACACATAAACTACACCTGGTAGTATCAGGTATAGTTTACTGCGCTGTGAGAAGAATTGTAATCCTTGGCAATTGGCCCTTTTTTCACGTAAACAAGTAACCAGCTGATTCTATTTACATATTCCCATTCCTAGAAATATATATATATATATATATATATATATATATATATATATATATATATATATATATATATATCTGTGTGTGTGTGTGTGTGTGTGTGTGCCATTTCCTATCTATTACGTGTAAATCTATACATCAACACATCAATAGCGTAAGAATAGATTAATTTTTCTCTTTTAGCTGGTTGTCATCGTCTTTGGTGCCGCCGTTATCGCATCGAGATAGTCGGAACTATAACCTGCTTCGGAGAGACATAATATAGAGTTATCACTATTTTGACATGGTGTATACACTGACAAACATGGATGGGACGAAGACACGAACATTCGTAAGGATGACACAGGATATTTTCCCTAACACATTGTACACAGCAATTTCACGCTATTCAGACAACAGTAACTAAAACGCATGGGATGCAGACGTACCGCGAGGGAGGAGCGAGAGAACGCGATACTTTTATTTAAACTTGATACTTGCATTGTAACTTTATGTAGTTTGTGATCGTAACAGTATTAATTGAAGTAGTTATAAACCGTAATGCTGAACTTGCAATGTGTATACTTATTTTAGATATACTTTTCTCTGTCTTATATAAAGAACCCCTCCATTTAAATCTTTATCTTTCCGCACGCTTTAGTGCAAGCCCTCCTAAACCAAGTATGCCTGTTGGTCTGATTATACCCGTGTAGTAAACATAGTAATTGTTTATGTTTATTATAGATGTCAAAGATTTAATTTAATTGCTATCATTGTTATGAAATACTTAATGGTAAATTTCTTTTATGTACAAAATTATGCACAACTTGACACTTATGAATATGTATAAGAAATCGTGGGAGGAAATACGACTGAAACTGATAACTTTAAAAACAATGGAATTTGTCAATAAATGTGCTGAGACGAAATGTAATCAAATTCGGTAATGTAGATGATTCGGAGGTGCTGGAAACAGCAAGTTCCTTTACTAACATTCCCCTCTAAGCTGACATGAACACAGGCCGAAATAAAATTTGCATAACTGTGTAAATAACACACACACACACACACACACACACACATATATATATATATATATATATATATATATATATATATATATATATATATATATATATATATATATATATCCTAAGGAAAGGGATTGCAATTGTTTCACCTGTAAAAACTAAAATACGTGACTAATGTGTCACGGAAACTTTCAAAGTTGATATCAATATCAGATCTAAACATGGTATATTTATAATTTTTGTAAGCGTATATATATCGTTATTAGGTTATTTATATTTCCGAACACATTGAAGTGCGTACGAGTGCGTGTGTCGAACTGAAATGACTAATAAAGCAGTGCAACGCAAGTACGAACAAACGCGAAAGCAGCGTACGGATGTGAAGGGACGCCAACTTGCGACTTTCAGTATCCACTATGTTTTCCTTCCACTGATATACATAACTGCGAGTGATAATTAAAACCCTTTATGAAAGAACTAGTCACTATAAGTAAAAGAAACCACTCTGCTGTCAGTAATGGCTACTAAGCCAAACAATGTACTGTGACGAACTGTAATGGTAGCAAGTAACCATTATTTAGTGACCGATAAACAAAAATGTGTCGTGTGATAACGATAAGCCTTTTACTCCAAAGGACGAACGGCACACTACGCCAGTGCCGCGCGTTCTTTCCAAGACAATGTGGTGCATAGACAATGTATCGTCGATAAAATTTACACAATTGCAAATAAAACCTCATGATCCTATAAATTGCCATGGTGCACAGACTATATAAAGTGACCTTGAACATGATACGTAATAGTCACAGTCCTTAAATGCACTCCCCACACAACGGTGTAATAAACTGCACGGACTTTAAACCAAACGCCGATATGCAGCAAAATACTCAAGGTGTACCACTTTAGAGAAGCGGATTTTCAGAATCGATTTTGGAGTGTTTACATGACCAACCAAAAGCGTATTTGGGAAATCAGTTTACGAAATCCGGTTTGGGAGCTCACGTAAATGGGGTGATTCTCTCACAGATCAAAGATATGTGCAGACATTTGTGCCAACTTCTGTAGTGTGATTAAATTTCCGCAGTATTCTAGCGATGTTCAGTCAGTTTCATTTATACAATCTTTCAAGAGGGATTGCTTTAAATGTCTTGTTTGAAGTAAAATAAAATAGCCTTTATGTCGCCAACTAATTCTTTTACTAGCCACATTTAATCGCCAGTCGCCATAAAGCTAGAATGGCTATTATTCTAAGAAAAAGATAGCCAAGAATGCGAAAAATCGCCACTCCTGATTGTTGAAGCCAACCGCTGCTGCGTTGCCAACTTATGCATCTAAAAAGTGAAACACAGTGAATATATAAAAAATATTCAAAAGAAAAACAAGACAATCGAGTAATGCTGTTGTTCAAACTGTCTACATTCGCAAATCGAATATATTTGCGCTGTGATCAACAGACTGTGCTACCCACAAATCAAACATGTTGTAAATGCAAAGACTGTGCTACTGCAATTAACGAACAGTTTGAAATTCAAAGACTATGCTACGGCACTTGAGATATTATCATAATGGCAAAAACTATTTTGTTTATTTTTTTTAACTTGTAAACATTTAAAGTAATTATTTGGCATGAATGAATAAATGAACAAATGCCTGTAACCAAATGTACATAGTAGTTAAACGATTTTTTAATGACAAATTATGTAACGGCATGAGTTCATGTCAGAAAGTTAGCCGTACAGCTTGCTTCACTCTTACCTCAAGCACATCAAAATGTAAACTCAAATGATCGCACAAACATACTCACACTACCATGTGACATAATGTGCTAAAGTGTCCTCTTTCAGTAGAAAGACTAACGTCTATGCAAGAAACAGAGTGTAATTTTGAGTATATGATTTTGTTTCCATGTTAACTACACAGGCAGGCGCGATACTTCGCAGAGCCAAACGGGTGGTGTTCGAGACACTTGGGGCGCCCTGTTCGGACGCCCGTTGGCTGTGACGTCACGCTTCTGTCACGCCCCACTCAGCCACTCGTTGCCGCCGCCGGCGTAATACCGTCTGACGTCACCGTTGCAGCGCATCTCACTTGTCCTTGCTGCCCTCGGCTTCCTCACCATCACGTCGCTACGTTTCTTCATTTCATCAATAAACTCACAAACAGACTCCTTTAATTGCGTATATGAAATTTGAACAAACATATCCAAATTGTTATGTCTTTGTGTAGGTTGCTTTTGCCCCACACAAAGCCAGAGGCGGCAAGTGTAACGATACACTAGAATTTCTTTTTCTTCCTCTTTTTTTGATCAGCGATGCTTATCGCCTCCGGTTCCCTCTGACTCGCAATATAACTAACTTCGATCGTCATTTTTTAAGACGGAACCGTGATCGTAGTTTTGTATCACTCTCTTGTCTGAGTTTGTTATGTTCAGACATCTTCCATTCATGCATCCATTCAATGTAAGTAATTGTGATGCAAGTTGTTGTTAAAATATTTTACTTAAATTTAAAATCATCCCCTCTCTTTGACTTTTATGTAAATGAATCCCTCCACATCCAATATTTATTTTCTAACGTTTTCAGCTCCTCGATATCCGTAATAGTTTAATGTACAGACGCTATTACGATCGCCCCGCATGTCTTTAAATTTTCACTATTAGTCAATCTTATATAATACCTTGCTTGATTTCAGAACCTGCAATCATTTCTTTTGTAACTTTACGATGCCCGATCATTATTTTTTGTTTATATTTCATCATTACCATTAATTTAATGTTTCATCCACGGTCTTACAACAATGAAAAAAAGTGAACTGTCTGAGCATTAGTGTAGTACGGAAAGTATCTCGAACATTCTCATATTAAATAAGAGAAGTTTCACATTTTCAGCTTCTGCAGTACGAAGCATAGGATCCAGCTAGATCCTTTCCGTAAGTCTTATAATGTGCCCGACTTTAACATTCAACCTGCGGTGTATTTGGCTCAATGTTTATAAATGGTAAATTGTGCTATGCTTTAACTAAATTATTGAAAATTCAAAATTTCGATACAACCAATCCTTTGTCCAAATTACAATCGCGGAATCAATTTAGCAACTTATGGCATCATACGAAATCAAGGGTAACGTTATAACAGAATTGGGAAGAAAAGGAGTTTCTGGCATATACTTTGACTACAAGAAGGGATCGATTGGTAGGAAACATTCTTAGACATCAAGGAATTGTGAAATTAGCATTGGAGTGAAGTGTGTGGCGTAAAAACAGCAGAGGGTGACCAAGAGATGAATATAGTAAGAAAATTCAAATGGATGTAGATTGCCGTTCTTATGAGTTGTAGAGGCTTGCTCAGGATAGAGTAGGGTGAAGAGCTGTATCAAACCAGTCTCCAGACTGAAGACCACAACAACAACAGTCCCTAAACTTACAAACTATTTAGGAACTAGCTTATACTAAAGACGGCACAAACATCCATGCCCGAGGGGAGATTCGAACTCCGACGGGGAACGGCCTCGCGCATCGTAGCATTGCGCCTTAATGCGCTCGGTCGCTTCGCCGCGGCGTAGTCGCGTCGTCCTTCCTGGTCGCTCCATTATTTCCGCTGCCGAAAGGCTTCTTCTTAATTAGACTCATTGCTGGTTGCTAAGCCTTGACGAGATTGTTGGCACCGTCCCTGATGCGGATCTCGACAGCCTCTCTAGCAACGCTGCCCCAGTATCTAGAAGTCAGTGCAAAGATCTTGGTGTGTTCGTAATGCATCTCATGATTTTCGGACAAACAGTGCTCTGCAACCGTCGACCTCTCACGATACTCTTGTGTGCCTCTGACGTTTTTAGGAATAATCTTCGATGTTGCGCATTGACGTTGCGCATTGGCACGGAATCTGCTCTTTGCCTTCCGCAAATCGAGATCGTCTTTGAAACTTCCCAATAATGTTAGTATTTATTGGGCAGGCAAAACACATTTTTACTTGATGTTTCTTTAATATGCATCCTATTTTCCCCCGATAGTGAGCCAGTGTACAGTATAGAAATTGTGTTTATCTATTACTCCATGCACACACACACACACACACACACACACACACACACACACACACACACTTAAATGTCTTGGTCGCACTGTTTTTATTTATAATTACGCGTTTCGATACATCATCAACAGATCTGAAGCAAAAAATAAGTAACATTTCGATTATTTACATTTGTTAATCATAAAATTCATACGGAGGACGAACACATTATATGAAAATATACTTACAACTTTTTTTTTTATAAACGATAGTAATTAAAATACATCTCATTGGAGCTGACTAACATATAAACTACCATTGTGAATATCTAGTCAAGGTGTGTCGACTAGAACCTCATGCCAAACTGTGGTGGGAAGGGGACAGCATAGTAATAGCTAAATTAGGTTAAATAGCCGCCAGATGCTGCAGGGTTAACTTTAAATATTATTTGAATGACTCTATGTAACACCATCTTGCGCCCTCTGCACTGTCAACTGAAATAGAAACTATGAAAAACATGGCTACAAGATGTATTGAGTCTAAAGAAAATATCAGATAGCTTATTGAAACGTAATACTGAGACTGGGCGTACAAAAACATCAATAGAACCAACTGACAATATAATATATACATACACAGGTAATGTGCCAATGGGTCATGCTTAGATATTGCACTACCTATCATTTGATTAATTGAGGGAAGTAGGGATGAGTAGGAAGATGAGAGATATGGATGGATGGATTGATTGATAGATTAATTAGGGGGGGCAATCAAGATGTAGACAGGAGTAGGTGGGGACCCCCTTTTTTCTCTCTCTTCTTTTTTTTCTTTTAAAAAACAACTTAGGTTGGTGTTAAAAACATACTTCCGTGCATTTTTATGGTTTGTATTAACCAATTACACTAGCCCCTCTCCTCACGTTCGGTCTGTGGAATCGGTTCGTCAGTATTTGATGTGGTTTACGAAATATATCCAGATGTAATGTTAGGTGATTCACCCTGTATATATCCACTTATGAAATTTGTTGTTAATAATACAACCCAGCTCAAAAGTAATAGCAGTGTGCACAGCTATAACACAACGAGAAAGGATGATCTAGGGCTAAATCAGAGTTTGGCACAGAAAGTCGTAAATTATGCTGCCACAAAAGTCATTGGTCATCTACCAAGTAGCATCAGAAGCCTGACAGACAGCCAACTAGCATTTAAAAATAAATTAAAATAATTTCTGAATGACAGCTCGTTCTACTAATTGGATGAGTTTTTAGATATAAATTAGTAAAAATAAACTAACTAAAAATAATAGTAACAATAAAAAATGAGTCATGTAATATTTTGTGTAATGTAAGGTCTCGTACAGACACCCTTCATTAACTTGACACGTTCCACAGCATTACGAAGTGTCGCATTCATGATCTCTGGAACAAGTATTAATCTAATCTAATCTACAGATCTGCACACATGTGAATGTTTCTCTAGTAAAACCTGTCCATTAAGTAACCCCCCCCCCCCCCCCCCCGCTCAGCCAGAAATCACACGGAGTAAGTTAGTGCCAGCCAAACAATTCGACGGATAAATCCATCTTTTCCTAATGCGTTTCGCAGTAGCGGTTGAATTTCACGAGCAATACGCGATGGGTCCCCATCTTGCATGAAAACTGTTGATTTCAAAGTCTCTCTCTCTCTCTCTCTCTCTCTCTCTCTCTCTCTCTCTCTCTCTCCTGTTGAGTGCGTGCGATATCGTATCACAGTAACGAGCACAGTAACGCTGACCAGTCACACTGCACAACCTTGGACCCTGAACGCCAGCCTGTTCGGAGAAGAATGGGCGAATGGCATATGTAGCCGTGAAGATATACCATATACCATTAGGTGACACGTTCACATTTCTCGTCTAGGTCCAGTACCCGTCAACTACAATTATTTGCAGAAAGTGAAGAGTGAAGTCAACATGCCGTTGTGCATCCTGTGGTCAAGCTCCTGTACGGTATGGATCTTCTATGCATACCATTTCAATAGTTCGGAGCATCTTTCGTACAGTGAACCACGGGTTGTTCAACTGCCGTGACATAGCACACACAGTGCTCGACGATCAGGACTTGCGTGCAGAATTATCTGCCATAGCAACAGAGATTTCATCAACCACCTGTGGTGCAACTGGTCATCAGCTCTTCCCAGAGCGATACGCTGTTTTCCAGTTGATTCTGACTGCTTCATCATTCTCTGCACACCAAGTGGAGCAAGAGAAACCTTCTGTAATCCTTTCGGCCGACTATATTCTCGAAGTACAGCTGCAATATTAATGTTGTTTTGATAATAGAGCTTACCAATAATAATCGCTCCTTTTGTTCAAGCTCTGTCATGTCCAAAAGAACAGACGCCACATATACATAATATGCTGGTGACGGACAATGATCCATTCTTCTGTGTACAGACACTCCTAGCCCCATACTCTTGCAGGAATCAGTTTACAAAAACTAAGAGTTTGAGTAATAGCGAGCAGGGTAAATTTGGGAATTTGTATCAGATGAGAGTCGTACTTAGATAATCCACTCAGGTGTGATGTTTGCTGTATCCCCTATGGTGAAGTGGTCAGCAAAACTGCCCAGAAAGCAGGAGAACCAGGTTCGAATCCTGTCTGGGTACACCTTTTCTACGTTACTCATTTCGCAGTTAATGTTATTCATTGCCTGAATATGAAGTCAAAAAGGGCTGTGTAACTGGTCAGCTGAGTGAGACTATGAGTCCAGGTATGTGGTAGCCGTATTTCAAATTACGAGTAGCTGGTGGCGCTCTCAGGCATGCAAATTATGCACCCCATACACTGGACGTTCATGCTATTAGGTTTGGTACTTGTACGGTAGTTATTTTGCATTTTGTAACATGTGAAATAGGGAGTGTTTAATTTATTATATCCATCAGTACACTTGATGGTACGTTGAGTATACTGACCAGTGAAGAAGTGGAGAATGACGTTGAGCACGGAGGGCGCCAACAGGTTCTTGATCTGCATTGGCCTGCCGCTGCTAGCGCTGATGTCGTCCAACAGCGTGCACAGCTCCTCCTTGAGCAGAGTCTGCATGATGGACCCGTTGAAGCCCAGAGAGCGCATGTGACGCATGACGAAAGCTCGCTGCTCCTGCCACAGCGGCCCGTCCACCATCGTTATGCCTGTACAGTCAACGTGCATGTCGATCAGCTGTTTTGACCTCAACTCACACCGATAATCAGTATCTAAGAACAAACAAACAAAGGAAGATTCGGACATAGTATCACATCCACTACGAGGATGGGGCACATGTTTAGATTTGAGAAGGATGAAGAAGGAAAATGGACATGAAATTTTCAAAGCAACCATTTCAACTTCAGTCAGCAGATTTGGAGGACCACACAGTAGGAATGCAATGGCAATTCTGAGACGAATATGACTTTGACCACTGTTGCCTATGTGTAGGGTGACACCCATGAATTCTCCGTCTGTCTTCTAGGCTACATTCCTTCCACAAACTCTTCTCCTTCCTCATCCCTCCTTTTCCTCCCTCCTTACTCCACCTCCTCTAACCAGAGCCAATATTTTATTGACCATCAAAATCAAATGGCCAATCACAGGCCAGTATCAATAGAAATCAGGCAATTCAGGATGCAACTGCGAGCTTGATGACGTTTTGATGTATCTGAATGATATGAACTGTGCCTCATATTTAGAAGTATTCGATTAATTTATAAAAATACAAGTGTAATTTGTCTGAGAAAAGCCAGTTGGAGTAGTAGGTATATTGCTTGATATTTGAGTAAGACTATCACTAAATCTTAATTATAATGGCAGCAATGAGTGAATGGTGGATAAATATAGCATTAAGAAGGAATCAGCTGACCTAAAGGTATGACAGAATGTTAGGACCAAGCATTCGTCAGAGAGGTATTACAGTTCATATATGATCATTATCATCAATATGATGTGCAACTGGTGTTTCACTGATCACAACAACCTGTGGCAGCTGGCTCACAGAAAGTGGGTGGAGCTCAAGGTATCACTGCAAGGGTGGCAGGCACATTCAGCCTTGAACCTAGATTTAAATCTAGAGTAGAAATGTTTTCTGTAATGTGACCCACATGGAAGTAAGCTCCTATGAGAAGGAAAGGCATGTATCCAGTTGCCTTATGCAGTATTTGGAAACTAACCTATGTTTTGCAAATCGTTTATTATGGAAGGGAAGAATTGACTTTTGCTGTATTGGGGCATTGAAATTATACAATGGCAACAAGTGAAAAGTGAGCCTAACTGGATACAAATCTGGGTTTCCCACTTCAGACCAGCAGTCGCCTAAACCTCTTGGCTACCAGTGCTCGCCCCCCATCGAGCTCAACCTTTCACAAGTGCAGGATATGGGTGTAATACCCCATTGTCCATGCTCTCTTATACTCGCCATTAAGGAGTCCTGTACATTGTTCAACGTTATTACTGCAGCTGTGGTGAAGTAAATGAGTCAAATGCTGTGTTTGTGTACACTACATATTTAGAGATAACTGTGGTGTCTGCTTTTTTGGACATGTCCTGCAAATACAAACAATGTTAGCACCCACGTAGACATGATCATCACAATAAAATGATAGAAATCAGATCAGAAACAAGAAGACTCGGGTGTTCCTTGTTTTCTGTGCACTATTAGAGAAATTTCATAAAAGCGGTCTTGTAAACCTCCCGCCATGCACTTAAATGTGATTTACAAAGCAATTATGCAGATGTAGATTGAGATGTAGTTATAGAGGAGTCGAACCTCTGGCAGGACTGTCTGTGCATTGCCTGACATCGCACATAGAACTGTGCAAACATGGAATGTAGCATTGTACAGGAGCGAAACGAGGATGATAAGAAGTTCAAACAAAAAGATGGTAGAAGCTTTTAAAATATGGTGCTCTAGACGTATGCTGAAGATTAGATGGTAAGATTGCGTAACGAGTCAAGAGGTACTAAACATAACCAGGGAGAAAAGAAATTACTGGTGTAGCTTGATTAAGAGAAGGGATCGATTGGTGGAACATATTATGAGCCATCAGGGAATCGTCAGTTTAGCATTGGAGGGATGTGTTAAAAAATAGCAGAGAGAGACCGAGAGATGAATACAGTAAGCAGGTTCAAAAGCGTGTAGGTTCCATTCTTATATGGTGCTGAAGAGGTTTGCCCAGGTCAGTGTAGCATGGAGATCTTCGTCTAACCATTCTTTGGATTGAAGACAACAACAAAAACATTTCTTTTTCACACAGTAAACATAATTTTCTTGCAAAACCTATTACTGATTCGGAAAGCTTCGACTTTTATCTATTTTACAACGTAGCCCCCATAACAATCGACGTATTTTTTGAGACGCTTCAGATGGCTTTTCGTACCCTTGTCATACCACTTTCCCACCGTCTCATGCAGGAAGGAATCGACAGCTGCCATCATCTCTTCATCGCTTGAGAATTACATTGCCCCCAAGCGCCTTTTCAAGATAGGGAACAAATTATAGTCAAAGGGGGACAAATCGGGCTGTATAGAGGAAGGTGGGGATCATATCCATTGTGGCCACTCCCATGAACCACAGACTTTGCCGAGGTGGGGTGGCTTGCGTGCCTCAACGATACACATAGCCGTACCGTAGATACAACCACCGCAGATGGGTATCAGTGGAGAGGCCAGGCAAACGTGTGGTTCCTGAAGAGGGGCAGCAGCCTTTTCAGTAGTTACAGGGGCAACAGTCTGGATGATTGACTGAACTGCCCTTGTAACATCAGCTAATGTGGCTTTGCCACACAGTTACTACGAACGACTAAAAGCAAGGGGAAAATACAGCCGTTACTTTTCCCGAGGGCTTGCAGCTCTACTGTATGAACATTTGATGATGGCATCCTCTCGGGTAAAATATTCCGGAGGTATAATAGTCCTCCATTCGGATCTCCTGGCAGGGACTACTCAGGAGGATGTGATCATCAGGAAAGACAAAACTGGCATTCTACAGATCGGAGCGTAGAATGTTAGATCCCTTAATCGGGTAGGTAAACTAGAAAATTTAAAAAGGGAAATGGATAGTTTGAAGTTAGATATAGTGGGGATTAGTGAAGTTTGGTGGAAAGTGGCGATGTCAGGGTGTTCATTGTGTGTGTCTGTCTGTGTGTGTGTGTGTGTGTGTGTGTGTGTGTGTGCGTTGTCCTTAGCGTAAGTCAGTTTAAGTAGTTTGTATGTCTGGGGACTGCTGGCCATAGCAGTTTAGACCAATAGTTGCTGATCAGCGTCGTTTTTTTTTTTTTTTTTTTTTTTTTTTTTTTTTTTTTTTTTTTTTTTTTGTTGTCATTGAGCAACTTCCAAAGAAAATGAAACAAAGATATTCATGCCTGAAGTTATCTGGTTTATATTGTGGACCCTGAAGAATAATGATTTCATGATGGGAAAAAATTAAGAACTCCAAGTAGCTCAGTATGAAAACTCAGTGTGTCATAAATTTACTGTTATCAGTTTGAAAGGCAGAAGTTAAAGTGGTTCCATTTTAGGGGTACATGGCCAACTTCTGATAGGATTATGGGCTCTAATTGTATTTCAGGCCTTAATTGGATTACAGACTCCAATTGTATTAAAAGGCTTTAATTGGGTTACAGGCTGTAATCTAATCATGGGCTCTGATTGTATTACAGCCACAAATCAAATTATGGGCTCTAATCTGTTTGTGTGCTATAATCGTATTACACCACAATTGGTAAGGGCTTGATGGCTTGCACGCATATAAACTTAGAATTATCTCCCTTCTGTGCAATAAAATGCATCATGACAGAACATGTATTTCGTTCTCCAGTTACAAGTTTAATGTAACTCTTTATCGTCGAATACTTACTAGTCCGAAAGAACCATGTTTGTATGTACCATATAGGGAATAATCCTAGAATGTTTATATGACGCTTCTTGCAACATGAATAAAGTATGGGGCTTCAACATAAATTTACACTCTGTGTATAGAGGGAGCGGAATAAATACTTTAGACACAGATATTCATAGGTTATAGGAGCGTATTCCAGTCAACGGTATCAAAAAGCTATCTCCAAATCAGAAAAAAAGTTGGCTTACCTATTTTCTAAAATAAGATGTAATGTGTTACCTCACATGTTCCTTAATTCCACTGGTCTCCCCTCTGAGTTTGGATTCAACTATTTTTCCCAAATCGCCTGATCTATTGATGATATTTCCTGTGACAAGTGTCAGAATACCACTGCAATGACTCGTTGGACTGGATATTAAATGGTTCTTCACTTAGGAAAGTTGCTGGTAATATTAATTCGAAGACAACATGTGCCTTACTACAGGAGGATCTAATCGGTACGTTGTCTTTTCCACTGATATGTAATTTGGGTAGAAGAAAATTTGTGTGGTAGCTGGGACTTTATTAGTGGTAGCTGTAGCTGAAAGTTTTTGTGCGGTAGCCAAAACTTTATTTATGAAAGCTGAAACTATGTTGTCCTTTGTGATCGTAGATCGCAGCAGCAACATTGTGTTCGTGGTTCTTCTTCCCAACGCCAGAACAATCCAAAGCACAGACACTCGAAGACAAAAAAGAAATGTGTAGTTTAGATAGGACCTTAATCAAGTTAGTTAGGTTGTATGTATTGGCTGCATATTTTAGAAATTAAGCTGCTTTTGCATTGGAGTATGAATTCAATAGATATCTCAAAGTTGATGTTCAAAAGCATCTAGTTAGGCCTGTGAGTGATGTCATTAGAGGATTCAAAAAATGTTCAAACGTTTGTGAACCTATTGGACGAAACTGCTATGGTCATCAGTTACTAGACCTACATTCTACTTAAAATAACTTAAAGTAATCTAAGGACAACACAGAACCCATGCCGAAGGGAGGACTCGAACCTCCAATAGCGAGCAACCACACACTCTGCAGCAAATTGCCTTAGATTGCTTGGCCACTCCACGAAAACGATTAGAGAAAAAATTTGGTAGATAGGTCTGGGTGTGTTCGAAATTTTAGCCTGCATTTGGATATTGAGAGTAAATCTAATTTGGGGGGGGGGGGGGGATTGATGTAGGGGGATTGTTACAAGGTGTTGGGCAAAGGCATGGCATGCTTAGTACGAGAAGCAGATCTTAATGGCTGATCTGTGGATGCAATGCAGATCTCATATGTGTGCTTTAGAAGGTAAATTGTATTACTTGTTTACACGTATTAACGCCAAACGCAGCTGCAAACTTGAGAACGTTTTGGTGTGCTAGGTCACTGAATGTCGTAAGACATAGTCTAGTTAGGCATGGACATAGTTGGGTTATTGGTGCATAATGAGCTGTTCTCAACTGCAACGCTGTGACACTTTGACCATTTTGTAGTTTAATTATTTCGTCACATGAACTCTAGAAGGAAGAGTACTGCATGTGTGTGATGGGTGTAGAAGTCTAAAGACACCAGGCTATGATACGAAATAGTTTTTGTTTATTCACGATCTGTTGTATTAAATGTATTCTGACCGAATAGGTATGTGCTTTATTACTACCTGCCAACAGTAACAGGTTGGATATGTTGTAAACAATCCAGCGCTGCATGTGTCAGGTGATGTTGTGCATCAATTGATTGAAACGACGTAATTCTATGCTACTTTGTATTTTTCCTCTGTCAAACTGATGGATGTCTGTTTCGTGACCTAATAACGATATAAAATATTTCTCATTTACTTGCGGTCTGTTGCGATAAATGTATCCTGACGAGTTATCGATAAACATTTAGATGATTGTCAGAAGAAAAAATGCGTAGTATATTGGTGACTAATGGTGTTGCAAACATGGTCAGTTTAATGTTGTGTCTATTAGGCTGAGGAATGTTCAATCCTTCTGGTATTTTTCTCTGGAGACAACAACGTCGGAGACCTCCATTGCAAAATACAATATTCAAATCTGGATGCTCATATAATGTACTGTAAACCAGTGGTTTCACACTTTTGTAGATTTGTATATAGGTGTGAATTGTACTCGGTGCGCGAGCCGGCCGCGGTGGCCGAGGGGATTGCACGGCCACTACGGTCGGGAGTTCAAATCCCCCATCGGGCATGAATATTTGTGCCGTCCTAGTTCGTAAGTAGTTCATAAGTAGTTTGTAAGTTTAGGGACTGATGACCCCGTAGTTAAGTCCCATAAGCTTAACAAACATTTTTTTCGGTGCGCGAGGGTGGTGGTGTATGCAACTCGTCTGTTAGTGGTACTTATGATACAAATGGAAGCAAATGGAAGCAACTAGGTGGCGTACAGGAGATGATTGTGGTGGTAAATTGTTCTTTGGCTGAGAAGCACCGGGTTCAATAAATATCCGATAGTTTGGTGACTTCAAGTGGACCAGTTTCCACAAATATGGATATATGGACAAGGGGTAATGATTGCCTGAATCGGTCAGTAAAATTTTATTATATCGACTTGGATAGAATACGTTGCACTGTGCCTCTGAATGACTTGATAAAAGAACAAAAATATGTAGGTTCTGATGTAAACTGTTCCGTGTGTCATTCATTTTTCAGATGTATGTGTTAGTATTACTTGCAACTGTCGTGACTAACGACTGGCGGGGCAAACATATTTTTAATTCTCAGAAGGGATATGACGTTGACTGTTTTTACACCAGTGATTGTTAAATGCACGAGGTAAGTGGTATGATGACTGCTAGAAAGCGGTTCAGATATGTGGCCAGGTTGACTATGGATCAACTAAGTTACTGGATCTTTAGAGGGAATGTTACTTGATGGGTGTTCGGAATGGATCCAACAAATATGGTTGATGAGTGGTGAAAGTTTGAAATTATATTGAATTGCTTTGACATAATCACTCTAAGCCATAACTGCTGGGTAATTAGTCAGTAGATTACAAACTACTAAGTTAAACTAATAAGTGGGATAGTTTCTTGTAGGTTAACCTATGATACTGGGTTGGAGTTGGTTGTTGTTATAACCACTTATAGGGAATGTCAGGACTTTAGTAAGAATAGGTGTAATTTCTCTAATTAATCGAGGCAATGCCTGTTTGCTGTTGTGGATGTTGCTATTTTATTTTGGGACTATAAAGAATTCAGCTTAGAGGTATGGGCAGTTGGTTGCAGATATTGGACTTGACATTGCCTAAGTTCACAGCTTGTTTAAACATGTGTGTGCATTGACAATTGTTTTATCGGTAGAGAATAACTTTTCCAAGTGTTGAATAATTATCTTCGAAGAGTACAGCTCACTAGTTAATGGTTCTTAACATAAAAATTGAATTATTTCGTTAGAGTTTCAGGTGGTGATTTGGGTCGTGGTAAGCACAAGGGATTTGTGAATGACATGATGTAAGAAGAAAGAACTGAACTTTACAGGTACGCTGTTGGTGTGTGTGGTAGATAGGTCTGGGTGTGTTATAAATTTGTGCCTGCATTTGGTTATTGAGAGTAAATCAAATTGGGAGTGTTACAAGGCGTTGGGCAAAGGCATGGCATGCTTCATTCGTACGAGAAGCAGATCTGTGGATGCAATGCATAACTCATATGTGTGTTTTAGAAGGTAAAGTGTATTATTTGTTTTCATGTATTAACGCTATACGCAGCCATTCACTGACCTGTATGTTTCTCTCTAGAAGAGCACAGACACAGGCTGATCTCTTGGCAGGTGATATCAAGAACTCGTACGAGTTAGATAAACACCGATACCGGTGTACCCGATACTCCACAATTTATTTCGCTTCCTTTCCAGTCATCGACGGCAGTCCACCCAACGGCTGTCTGCGACGCTCAACACGGCGTATGGTAACGTGCATTTGCGCACCGGCATTGTAACCATTTTGTTGGCTGTTTCCCATTCATCAAGATAGGCCGATCTCACCGTCCATCAGTGATCATCACTATCAAATTTATACGCTCTCCAGTTCAGTGAGAGTAGCAATTACGGACCCATCACTACCAAAGTTTTGCCAATTGCATCGCAGTAGTATAATTTTTTTGGTCATCAGTGTATGCTTTCCCTTGTACCTTATTATGATAGGATTATTATACATTTGAATCCCTTTGTGCAATATGCCACTTGCTTAATCCAATAAATAAATTTGGCTTGAGCCTCTGTTTATCTTTGAGGCTGTTGGCCATCTGCCACCTTAAAGACGCTCACTATTTTTTTTATAGGGAATACACCTCCCGTGTTACGAAGCTACGACTCAGGGATCATAATTTTATTGTCGTGCTTCCTCTCAATATCAAACAGATCCATCCAAGCGTTTGTTTATGAGTGAGGTGTATTTCAGTTTCATCCTGCCTTGTAGCATTAATTTGGACAACATTGTCACAGGAGCGATAGTGATCTTCCTTGAAGATATTTATGTTGTAAAAAACAGTCTAATCGCAGAATCTTTTTCTTTATTTTACCGGTTTGTAAAGCCTTTTCCTATTATTTGCTGCTGACATGGCGCAAAATTCACACACTGTTTAACGAGTGGCGCTCTGGCCACTTGTCAGCAGTTACCATCGTGCAGCCAGAGAGCAGCCACAGCAGTCCTACAGACATGAGCACCGGCCACATGGGTAAATGCTACAATACCATTCAGTACGCTTCATGTCGTATCAAAATTGTTTGGACCTTTAGTAATTTAGTTGCATATATCCTTGCAGGATCTATGGTTTTTCTGCGGATGACCTGCAATAGGTCGAAACCGGTAAAATAAAATTGACCTTCTGCGATATAGACTTTTTTTTTTTTTACAACCGGAGATGCGGCTCAGTTTTAATAATAATTGCATAGAAGTGATGCGAATTGTAATAATTTCAAATGTAAGGGCTCGTTCAACTCACCCTTTCGCATGTTCAGACTGCGCAGTTGCACGAAGTAGTGTTTGGGCCGTCCTTCAAACTCGGGCCTCGTGAGCACCTCTCGGATGACGCTCTTGCTGGAGGCGATGACAGTGAGCTCACCGCCCAGCCGCAAGCCTACCAGCGGCGAACCGTACTTCTCCGCGAGGTACGCGAACGCCTGTTGCTGCGATCCCAGCTTCTTGGTCAGGCGATCGACTTCCAGGTAGCTGCCACACACTGGAAGCCATGTCGGACCTGGGGAGAAAACCCTTAGTGGTAGGACTGTTGATAAAATTTACAGTACTGGTCATAAAAATTTATACATCAAAAAGAAATGCAGATGATAAACGTGTATTCGTTGGACAAATATATTGTACTAGAACTGACATGTCATTACATTTTCACGGAATTTGGGTGCATAGATTCTAAGAAATCAATACCTATAACAACCACCTCTGGCCTTGATACACCTGGGCATTGAGCTTGGATAGCTTGTACAGGTACAGATGACCAAGAAGCTTCAACACGATACCACAGTTCATCAAAAGTAGTGACTGGCGTATTGTGACGAGCCAGTTGCTCGGCCACCATTGACCAGATGTTTTCAATTGGTGAGAGATCTGGAGAATGTGCTGACCAGGGCAGCAGTCGAATATTTTCCGTATCCAGAAAGGCCCATACAAGACCTGCAACATGCGATCGTGCATTATCCTGATGATATGTAGGGTTTCCCAGGGCATGAATGAAGGGTAGAGCCACAGGTCGTAACATATCTGAAATGTAACGGCCACTGTTAAAAGTACCGTCGATGCGAACAAGAGGTGACCGAGACGTGTAACCAATTGCACCCCATACCATCACGCCGCGCAATACACCAGTATGGCGATGGTGAATAGACGCTTCCAATGTGCGTTCACCGCGATGTCGCCAAACACTGATACGACCATCATGATGCTGTAAACAGAACCTGTATTCATCCGAAAAAATGACGTTTTGCCATTCATGCACCCAGGTTAGTTGTTGCGTACACCGTCGCAGGCGCTCCTGTCTGTGATGTAGCGTCAAGGGTAACCGCAGCCATGGTCTCCGAGCTGATAGTCCATGCTGATACAAACGTCGTCGAACTGTTCGTGCAGATGGTTGTTGTTTTGCAAACGTCTCCATTTGTTGACTCAGGGATCAAGACGTGTCTGCACGATCCATTACAGTCATGCGGAAAGATGCCTGTCATCTCGACGAGGCCGTTGGGATCCAGCACGGCGTTCCGTATTGCCCTCCTGAACCCACCGATTCCATATTCTACTAACAGTCATTGGTTCGCGACCCACGCGAGCAGCAAAGTCGCGATAAGATAAACCGCAATCGCGATGGACTACGCCGGTCAACTGCTGTTTGTGTATGAGAAAACGGTTGTAGGTATCGCCACCGGCGCCAACCTTGTGTGAATGCCCTGGAAGGGTAATCTTTTGCATATCACATCTTCTTCCTGTAGGTTAAATTTCGCTTCGATAGCTCATCATCTTCGTGGTGTAGCAATCTTAATTGCCAGGAGTGTAATATTGTACCCTTCTTAGTTCCATTTGTGAGTAGTAAAAGGCGAGAAAGACTGGTTACAATATCTTCTGTCCATGCTATCAGATGAGCTTTTGGATCTTCCAAGGCCTTCCGTGACGTCTGCGGGGATACGCCGCAGGACGCGAGGCATCATTCGTCATATTGATCGTAAATCTTCGTCTGGAGTAGAGATGTGTATTTCGCGAACGAACTAATTCATTTGATTCCATGAAATGAATATCGATCATTTTAGTTCATTTTGGTGAACTGCAGTTTTTTACTCCGCTTTTCTGATCCACTGGAAATTAGAAGGTGTATGCGCAAATATCGGTTCTCTTCATACGGTGTAGAGGAATTAAAACTATGTATTTAAGAAGTTCTAACTTATAACTGCATCAGATCGGAAGACCGAAATAGTTCACTTATTTCAGTCGATTAACTAGTTCCCCAATGAGTGAACTAAGTTGCATGAAAAGACCGAAATAGTTCAGTTGATGAACTAGCCTAACTGCGCTAACTACAGCAGATCGGAATGCCAACACAGTTCTGTTAGTTTAGTTACAAGGAGTGTGAAAGTCAATCGGATTTTTTATTTTCGTATGTAAATGGGGTGAAAAGTATTTCATCTATAACAAAGAAAATTAGTGTATGGTGTTTCAATCAGGCAATAGAAGTTACCTATTTCAAATATTTTGGAAATTCAGCCTCTAAGAGGGTGAAATAATGGGTGATTTTTCTTTTTTAAGTAAATAAGTAAAAAACTTCTGGAGAGTTTTTAAAGCTACACATGCCGACTAAAGTATTCAGACACAAGTCACATGAGTATCTCACTGTCATTTGTGACTAATGCATACACGGAATGTGTATCTGTGTATTTGCTATAATGCAGAGAATATTTCAGAAGACGTCGACTTTGCTAATGTAAGCAATCAGACAAGGTTGGCGCCGGTGGCGACACCTACAACGTGCTGACATGAGGAAAGTTTCCAACCGATTTCTCACACACAAACAGCAGTTGAGCGCAGTTTCTTTAGAAGCCCATTCTTATTATTCTTACCTATATGGTATTATCGGTGGTGACATTATCTTTGGAGCATTGCAAAGATAGAATTGGTCTTTTTTTTTTTTTTTTTTTTTTTAATAATGCCTCTATTCCGGCGGCGTCGTAATATCGGTCGGCGTGGGTGCAAGGCAATACTACTACAGTTGTACGTGGTGTGCTCTCTCCGGACGAAAAGACAAAAAATATCGTTAGTCAACGAGCGTTACAATGAACGCAACACAAAGACATTCTTACATTTATAATCATACCTATTTTTAGAATAGAACCATTAAAAGTACAGCCACTGAAGCTGCTAACCTCACCAACAGAGCAGATCAAAAGTCTGCGTAATAATCCGTTTCAGATTGATTTACCCACCCACTTTGACTACTGTGGTGTTGCACAAGTCTGAAGTGCGCGCCACGTACTTTCGCCGCGCGCAACCATGCAAGCACAGTGCGGCGTTCATACGACGTCAGCCACGAGCGTCCTCTGCTGCAACTCCGCTCGTGGCCACCACTGAACTGGATTGGTCACTTTGGATTAGGACGGGCACAACAACGGTCTCTCATCAGTAGGCAGGATTCCATCTAGTTAAATTATGTATCTGCATTCCACTAGTCTTCACTAAAAAAATTTTAGTGTTGTACCATCTCTACGAAATATATTTCTTGTTCTAATCTAGCTTAATGTTTCTAGTATTTGCTGTCCAACTGGCTGGTCACCTCAGACTCTGTACCCGCACACACGTGCATCCTATTTCCCTGCGTCGGTCTCTCTCTACTAGGCCACCAACACCTAGGACAACCGGCAGCAACGAGACACAAAAACTTCTATTCTCAATCAGGGTCCCTATTACAATGACAATAAACAAGATCACAAAGAGGGGCAGGAGGGGAGAGTGAATGGGGGAATGACATGGATTTAAAAAGGGAGGATAGGGAGAATAATAAAGAGAGGAGGTGGGAGGTAAATATGGTGTGGTATAAGTGGGAGTGGTGATGGGGAGGAGGCGATGGGGAAATAGAGGAGGGAGGAAGGGATAAGCTTAAGGGAAAAAGAGAAGAGATTAGGGCATAAATCCCATACACATACCTACTGCGAAGCGTTGCCGGGTTTGCTGGTTTAATATAAACCACGCAGCTTACAAAGGAGAGGTGGATTCCAATAACTTCAGTACGAAGGATTTTACATCTTCTCGAGGAAATCGTTCCACTTTTAGCGTTTTTGGGTGTGCTTATTCGTTCGATAAGCTGAATTTCATTGTCGATTTCCAGAAAGAATTGGCCGTTCACATCGACAATCACCTACTCGGGTGAAGAGTGCTTAAGCACGCAGAAAGCCGTAAGAACGCGCTGCGACGGGACGTAAGCAAGATCATCCCGAGGCCTACATCTACATCTACATCTACATACATACTCCGCAATTCACCGTAAGGTGCGTGGCGGAGGGTACACTGTACCTCTACTAGGCATTTCCTTTCCTATTCCACTCCCAAATTGAACGAGGAAAAAAAAGAATGCCTATATGCCTCCGTACGAGCCCTAATTTCTCTTATCTTGTCTTTGTGATCTTTACGCGAAATGTAAGTAGGCGGCAGCAAGATCGTACTACACTCAGCTTCAAATTCCGGCCCTCTAAATTTACTTAACAGAAATTCACGAAAAGAACGTCGTCTTTCTTCCAGCGATCCCCAATTGAGTTGCCGGAGCATTTCCGTGACACTCGCGCATTGGTCGAACCTACCGGTAACAAATCTAGCTGCTCGCCTCTGAACCGCCTCTATGTCTTCCTTCAAACCGATCTGCTGCGGGTCCCAAATACTTGAGCAATACTCAAGACGTGGTCGTACAAGCGTTTTATACGCGGTCTCCTTTACAGTTGAAGTACATCTTCCCAAAATTCTCCCAATAAACCGAAGTCGGCTGTCTGCCTTACTCACAACTGTCCTTACATGCTCGTTCCATTTCATATCGCTCTGCAATGTTACGCCTAGATATTTGAACGAAAGACAGGCCACGGCGCGCACGTCATATCACGTGCTCAAGTGAGGCCTGT
Source organism: Locusta migratoria (assembly GCA_026315105.1). NCBI lineage: Eukaryota > Metazoa > Arthropoda > Insecta > Orthoptera > Acrididae > Locusta > Locusta migratoria. The sequence continues at coordinate 316,501,127 of CM048747.1, read as the reverse complement.
GCCGGCACTATCGCTAGCAGATTGGCCGTCCGCTGTGGCACAGCCCACTACCTCATAGCGGCCGGCCAATCCGCTAGCGATCGCGCCGGCACAGGCCTCACTTGATCACGTGATATGACGTGCGCGCCGCGGCCTTTCTTTCTCGTAGGCCTCGGATGATCCTCTCCGCTTCGCAGACTGCCAATCACACCATCCACACTCGATTCCCGTCCTGCACAAATTCCCAACTTATCACACACAAACATTATACCGCCCCCTACCCATTACTTTCTCTTTCTCACAGATTTATTTTGTAGTATAGTGCATGTTGGGTGAAGCTGTAACTGTGGCTGAATAATGAAAAGGTGGGAAAATTACCCTTCAAAGAGTCTCCGAGTATCACTGTTCCCTGGCAGGCACCTAACCTGCAAATCTTCTGTCCCTGGCGGTCGGACCTCATCTCTTACAGTAGGGGTTTCAGCGCCTGGTAAAATGTTTACAAAGAGCGACAGTAAGGTAAGCTACAGACAGTAAAAGTCGGGATAGCCATCCGAAGCATATATTAAAATCAAAGCACTTAGAAGCGAGGTAACCCTGTCACAAATTTCCATAAATCCTTACACACTGAAGCCACTGGGCCTGGAATAGACTTCCGTTTATAAGAAAGGAAAGAGAACTGGCCCACACAATTACAGGCCAATATCGTTGACATCAGTGTCCTGTAGAATTTTAGAGCATATTCTCATTTATAACTTAGTAAATTTCCTTGAAACGGAATAGCTTCTTTCCATGAATCAGTACGGGTTTAGGAAACATCGTTCATGTGAAACTCAGCTTGCCCTATTCTCACATGATATCTTGCGAGGCATGCATGAAGGGCAACAGGCGGATTGTTTTTCTAACGACTTCAAAAAGGCGTTCGACTCGGTGCCACACTGCAGACGCTAGCGAAGATATGAGTTTATGGAATAGCTTCGCAGATTTGTGACTGGCTGGAAGAATTCCTAAGTAATAGAACGCAGTACGTTGTTCTCGACGGCGAGTGTTCATCAGAGACGAGTGTATCGTCAGGCGTGCCCCAGGGGAGTGTAATAGGACCGCTATTAATCTATATAAATGATATGATGAACAGAATAACTTGTAATTTGCGGCTGTTTGCTGATGATGCTGGGTGTATGGGAGGGTGTCGTCTTAACTGACTGTAATAGCACACAGACAAAATTTCTTGTTGGTGCGAAGAATGGCACCTAGCTCTCAATGTAGAAAAATGTAAGGTGATGCGCATGAGTAGAAAAAACAATCCCATAATGTTCGAATACAGCGTCGTTCAAATATCTAGGCGTAATATTGCAGAGCGATACGAAATGGAACCAACATATAAGGACAGTTGTGAGTAAGGCGGACAGCCGACGTCGGTTTATTGGGAGAATTTTGGGAAGATGTACTTCATCTGGAAAGGAGACCGCGTATAAAACGCTTGTACGACCACGTCTTGAGTATTGCTCAAGTGTTTGGGAGCCGCAGCAGATCAGTTTAAAGGAAGACATAGAAGTAGTTCAGAGGCGAGCAGCTAGGTTTGTTACTGGTAGGTTGGACCAATGCGCGAGTGTCACGGATATGCTCCGGCAACTCAGTTGGGGATCGCTGGAGGAAAGACGACGTTCTTTTCGTGAATTTCTGTTGAGCAAAATTTAGAGGGCCTGAATTTGAAGCTGAGTGTAGTACGAACTAGCTGCCGCCTACTTATATTTCGCGTAGTGATCACAAAGACAAGATAAGAGAAATTATTTCTCGTAGGGAGGCATTTAGGCATTCTTTTTCTTCCTAGTTCTATTTGAGAGTGGAATAGGAAAGGAAATGCCTAGTAGTGGCACAGTGTACCCTCCGATACACACCTTACGGTGGATTGCGGGGTAAATGTAGATATTGTATATAAAACTCTTCTGGGTTTTGGACCGCATCGTCAAAATATCAAACACTTCACCGACGTTTCGGCCACTATTGCAAGTGGCCATCTTCTGGGTGTTACATTTACATTTACATTTAAATGTAACACCCAGAAGATGGCCGAAACGTCGGTGAAGTGTTTGATATTTTGACGATGCGGTCCAAAACCCAGAAGAGTTTTATATACAATGACAACGGCCGCGGAAGCCTTCGTTTACATAAATGTAGATACTTCCTTCAATGTTAACTCACAGTGGTAAAAATAGCAACATAGGTTTCGACATGAGAAGTCTGACCCTTCCTTTGTTAGTACTCTTCATTAACTTGAGGGAACGGCATGTTTTGTTGCTTAGAAAGGAAGGACACCTTCCTTAGTAGCAAGACGATTACTTAATCATTTACGATGACACTATTCTCACGTTTTGCAAGAATAGACATCGTACTTTATGACGAAGTTTTTCTATTTAGAGCCACGTGTGTTGCACAACGTAAAACCGACGTCCACTCTCGACTAAATATGACCTATTCAACGTGAAAATAATTGCTCGCCTTGCTGTTGTAATTTGGGAAATAAAATTTCGCGCCGGCCGCGGTGGCCAAGCGGTTTGCGGCGCTTCAGTCACGGTCTGCACGGCCACTACGGTCGGGGATCGAATCCCCCTTGGGCATGGATATTTGTGCCGACCTTAGTAGTAGGTAGTTCATAAGTAGTTTGTAAGTATAGGGACTGATTACCCCGTAGTTACGTCCCATAATCTCTACAACCATTTGAACATTTGATGAAAATTCGCCATAATTCTGTCATTAGAAATATACATTCCTTTTGGTATCTTTGTGAAAAATTGACGTAACTGTTAACTCTTAATGGTTTAAAAGAACAGATCTAAATTATTATGTCCCGAAGCAATAACCAATGCACAGCTGCCAGGCCTGTAAACCATTATATAGTTCCAAACAAAAAAACTTTCCTCGTATATTTTGCTTTAATCAAGACGTTTACTTTGCTTGATCCTGTGGCTAAGATCAGCCCCGTTTTGTTATGGCACATGTTACTTAAAAACACATGTTCGAAAAATATGGGACGGCTAACAAGAAACGGGACAAAATACATCCTGTATGTGACTTTTCGGAACAAGGAAACATTTAGGCAAAATAAGGAAAAATCCCGTAAAATACGGGACGCCTGGTCACCCTATAGTACAGTAATCTTGACGAACAAATAAAAATGAAAACCAAAGCACGACTTCACAACTTGAACAACAACACTGTGCGACATTACAGATAAAGGAGGAAGCTGATTGTTTCCATGTGAAAAACAAGTTTTTGCAAGCTGTTGGGTTCCCCAGCCGGCCAGCTAGCAGTATGGACCTAGTGAATGGAATACTGGTCTTTACGGAAACCCTAATCTGTTCGGAAACAGAAAACGGCGAGGGCAACTATCCCAGATTGCAATTGAAACACTATATAGCCACATACATTATTCTAAAAATCCATATAAAATCAGAAAATGATCATACGGCAAATATAATTATATGAATAGATTCAGGAGACTTGGGAGAATCAAACGCCGTAATTACAAGTTCAATATCCCTTACAGATAAAAAGACGATAAATTTCAGTACTATAAGAATAGTATTATAAGACGTATATTTACAATTATTGATAATTAGTGTTTATCAGTAACAGTTTAAGAAGCAAATGGGCAGTATTGCACCACGCTACCTATCTTAAAAGACGCACCACGTTATTTCCGTATTCTTTCAATAATCTTTGTTTTACTCTCTTATTCTGCTTTTCGTTGATGTAGTAATATTATTGTGTCAGAACATAGATTCCACCAAAGAAACACAAAACATTAACCCAGCAAAGCACATTACATTTCTATACGTATTTCATTATATTTAATATTATTCCTAGTAATGTTAGTTTTATTTTGCAGACTGCCTCTTAAATATTTAATGGCCGACTAAAAATAGTAGATATGCAGCAGATAATTTATACATAAACAATTATATGTATTTGTGGACAAGAACTGAATATATTTGCATCAAAAGCCAAGATAAATTAAATATTAATTGTGTAACTATATTTCGACGGCGGTAGTATATTTGAACAGTGAGACACCACGCTTAATAGCTACCTGAGCACAGAGCTTCAGTCTCAACCGATTTTAGTATCGTTAAATATATATTTGTTTGTTAAATGTAAACAACATTTGTAGGGAGGTTGTCAAAGCATTGAATTCTGTGATATTCAAATGTATAATATTTTTGAAGGGAAAAAGTTCCTGTCACTTTCGATACATCGTGTAACTGCCATCTTATCTGCTTTTTTTTTCCAAAATCGCATATATTCATTTGTAAACACGGGCAGTATGCATATCAGATACACTCAAAACAGAAGACAGGTAAATAAGTCTTCTCCAATGTAATTATATTATTCAGTATATTCTTTGTAACAATAGGAACGCATTGTGATAATTAGTAGCGTCAGGAACAGTATTAATTATGAAATATTCTTAATTGATGATATAAGTACAACTCACCGTATCATATTTCGAGTACAGAAATCGGTATATTTAAATATAATGACCCATACTATGTATAGCTGAACACCTCCGCTTTATAGTAAGGTATTTGGAAGCATCCAAAAATTGTTACCCTACGTAATAATTGAAATTAAAGCTTTATACCGGTACTACCTTTCATGGCCATTTATTCCTAAACTATTGTAATATTCCGGACTTTGACTATATACTTTTGTTGTCACTACTTTTTCCTTTCTTTTGATATACTACATTAATTGATTGATGCCGTGATTAAAAAGTTGAATTTTTCATGGAGTAAATTATTGTATTTAATATGATTGTCCGTCACAAAGTATTGGGTTACACTCCATACGTATCAATAATTGATTCCACATATTTTATTAATTTTCCGATAAACAATAATTTCTGTAAACCAAATTTTAATACTAACGTATAGTTTAATTCGAATGTCAAATTCTAACCTACCCGTTTTATAAACAAATGACGATCATGAGAATTGTTCTTACGCCAGTCTCTAAATAGCCGTAAAAATCAAGAATCAGTATATTAGTGGTTTGACACTTGCACACTAAGTGCCACTTAAGTCAGGTGACTTACCGCTCATGTTCAACTGAACTGGAAATCTACAGTCAATAATTTAGGCTGGAATTTGTAAACTGTGTCAATTTTCTGTTCTCTGCTGTGATTTAATAATATATTCTGTGACTGTGATACTGCCACACGCAAAGAACTGTGAACGTCACTGTTACGTGTTAAATTACTGCACTATTATCATATAGATATTATCGTCTAATGTAGTGCAGCTATCCTGTTCTTGTCGTGAAAACTGTTTTGAGAAGCAAACTGGCAACAACTTACATTGTTTACACGTATGGTGCGAAATAAACATTTAACTTCAAGTTAAAGCATTGTGTTATGAACTTCAGTAGTAGAGAATAGTAGTACCAACAATTTTTGGGCCAGAACATACTGAAGAGACGTTACCGTGTTCATCAGGACTACGAAAGGTAAAGGGAAGACAGTTACAAACTTTGCGTCGAAATACACCTTTGGTTATACATAATTTTAGTCCTTTTGGAAAATTCGTTTCAAACAGCTTTTGTTGTAATGAAGCAATAAAACAAAATATGAAGTTTTTGACGCATGTCAGTTACTGTGACGACTTATCACCAGAAGCATGTGCATACACAGATACTAATTTAAATTTCAAGTAGTGCCAAAATTTCAAATCGGTAGATCAAAACCTTCCCGAGATTAGCAATTTAAAACTGACAAACAGAAGATATAAATATTCATAATCCAAAACCTCCAGTCCTATTGCTTTGAAATTTTGAGATACAGCTACGTTGCACTGGAATACGCCCCGAGACATATATAGTTTTATTTTAATACGTTTACAACATTAGTTTCTGTAAGCTGTAGTACTAATGATAGTTCAAAATGATTAAATGTTTTTAAACCTAAGGGACAAAACTGCTGATGCCATCGGTCCCTAGACTTATAAACTACTTTAACTAACTTAAACATGCCGAAGGGTGGACTTGAATCTCCGATGGAGAGCGGCCATGCAATCAGTAGCGTGCACCTTAGCCCTCGCGGCAATTCCCGCGCGGCAGTGAAGAAACAATAAACCAAAACGCCATACCTGACGCGGAGTTTCACTCAGGTCAGCTTTTATGTTGCCGTATCTGCCAAAATACATATCTTCCAGTCATAAAAAATGTGTTGTTGTTATGGTCTTCAGTCCGGAGACTGGTTTGATGCAGCTCTCCACCCTACTCTATCTTGAGCAAGCCTTTTCATCTCCTCATAAGAACGGCAACCCACATCCACTTGAATCTGTTTACTATACGCGTCTCTTGGTCTCACTCTGCGATTTTTCCCCCACACACTTCCCTCTAATGCTAAATTTACGATTCCCCGATGTCTAAGAATGTGTCCTACCAAGCGATCCCTTCTTTTAGCCAGGGTATGCCAAAAATTCCTTTTCTCACCAATTCTGTTCAGTACTTCTTCATTGGTTATGCGATCTACCCACCTAATCTTCAGCATTCTTCTGTAACGCCACATTTCAAAAGCCTCTATTCTCTTCCTGTCCGCACTGCTTATCGTCCGTGTTTCACTCCCGTACAAGGCAACACTCCACACAAATGCCTTCAGAAAAGACTTCCTTACACTTAAATTAATATTCGATGTTAGCAAAATTTCTCTTTTTCAAAAATGCTTTTCTTCCCATTGCCATTCTGCATTTTATATCCTCTGTACTGCGACCATCACATGTTATTTTACTACCCTAGTAACAAAACTCATCTACCACCTTCATTGTTTCGTTACCTAATCTAATTCCTTCAGCATCGCCCGATTTTCTAAGACCGCATTCCATTACTTTTGTTTTGCTCTTGTTAATTTTCATTTTATATGCTCTCTTCAATACACTGTCCATTCCATTCAACTGCTCTTCCAGGTCCTTTGCTGTCTCTGACAGAATTACAATGTCATCAGCAAAACGCAATGTTTTTATTTCTTCCCCCTGTACTTTAATACCTATTCCAAATTTTTCCTTGCTTTCCTTCACCGCCTGCTCGATGTACAAATTGAATAACATCGGAGAAAGGCTACAACCCTGTCTTACTCCCTTCCCAACTGATGCTTCCCTTTCATGCCCTTCGAGTCTAATAACTGCGGTCTGGCTTTGGTACAAGTTATAAATAACTCTCCTTTCCCTATATTTTACCCCTGCTGACTTCAAAATTTGAAAGAGTGTATTCCAGTCAACATTGTCAAATGCTTTCTCCAAATCTACAAAAGCTAAAAATGTAGGTTTGCCTTTCCTTAATCTATCTTCTAAGATAAGACGTAAGGTAAGTATTGCCTCCCGGGTTCCTACGTTCCTCCTGAATCCAAACTGATCTTCCCCGAGGTCAGCTTCTATCAGCTTTTCCATTCTCCTGTAGATAATTCGTGTTAAAATTTTGCAACCATGACTTATCAAACTGATGGTTCTGTAATTTTCACACCTGTCTGCGCCCGATTTCTTTGGAATGGAGATTATTACATTTTTCTTAAAGTCTGAGGGTATTTCGCCTGTCTCATAAATCCTACACACCAGTTCAAATAGTCTTGTCATGGCTGGCTCTCCCAGAGACTTTAGTAGCTCTGAGGGTATGTCATCTACTCCTGGGGCCTTGTCCCGACCTAGGTCATAAAAAATGTGCAGGCTCATTTCGTGTTGTGTTGACTCCGAATGCAAAAAAATGTTGTGAACAGAGTTAGCAGTAACCAAATACTACATTAAAACGTGATATCTGATGTGGCAGTTGTAGCAAAATTGTAGGAAGGAGTGGGGAGGGGGGGGGGAGGAATTCCTTGCCACGATGGAGTGACCGAGCGCTTCAAGGCGCCTTGCTATGGAGTCCGCGGTTGCTCGTCGGCGGAGGTTCGAGTCCTCCCTCAGGCATGGGACTGTCCTTAGATTAGTTGAAGCAGTTTGTAAGTATAGGGACTGATAACCGAAGTAGTTAAGTGCCATAGCTTCGAAGACGCACCAGCTCCACCAAAGAGACTGCCTACATCACACTTGTTCGTCCTCTCCTGGAGTACTGTTGCCCCTTGTGGGACCCTCACTAGGTGGGACTGACGGAAGATATTGAGAAGGTTCAGAGAAGGGCAGCTCGTTTTGTTTTATCACGTTACGGGGGGAAAGCGTGACGGAAATGTTGCACGAATTGGGGTGTAAATCATTAAAATAAAGACGTTATTCATTGCGGCGTGATCTGTTTGCGAAGTTTCAATCACCGACTCTTACTTATGAATATTTTGCTAGCACCCACCTACTTAGGGAGACATGACCATCCCAATAAAATAAGAGAAATCAGATCGAAAACGGAACTATTTAGGTGTTCTTTCTTCCCGCGCGCTATTGGAGAATGGAACGGTGGAGAAAAGTTATGAAAGTGGTTAATGAACCCTCTGCCAGGCACTTTAATGTGATTTGCAGAGTATCTATGTAGATGTAGATGTAGATACAAACATTTGAGAATTCCTTTCATCAGCTTGTGATGGCTGTCAGCAGGAAATAATTCCGTAAATGTTTGACATTACATAAATAAATGTTTGAAATTACAGAAACGTTTGCTGCAAGTCGCTAAGTGTGGTTCCACGCGGTGGCATATCATTGCTTATGACAGCATATCTACTGAAGTGTTCATCGTATTCTTTAGTTTTTGGGCTAGGATTCAAATGTTCAAATGTTTGTATAGTCTATGGGACTTAATTACGGGGTCATCAGTCCCTAAACATACAAACTACTTATTAACTACTTTCGAACTAGGACGGCACAAATATCCATGTCCGAGGGGGGATTCGAACCACCGACCGTAGTGGCCGTGCAGACCGTGACTGGAGCGCCTTAGTCTCCTCGGCCACCGCTGCCGGCTTGGGCTAGGAACCTCCGCGGACGAACGGAGAACAACTCGCAAAACAAATAGAGAGCGAGAGAGAGACAGAGAGAGGAAATAAAGTCTTGTAATCTACAGGGCGTACTAAATTGAATATTGAGGTGTTAAAGTATTGTAAAATTGATTACGGGACTTACCGTTACAAGACTTCTTAAGTAATAGAACGCCGTACGTTGTTCTCGACAGCGAGTGTTCATCAGAGACGAGTTTATCTTTAGGCGTGCCCCAGGGGAGTGTGGTAGAACCGCTGTTACTTTTAACCTATATAAATGATCTGATGGACAGAGCAACTTGTAACATGCGTCTGGCCGGCCGCGGTGGCCGAGGGGACTGAGGCGCGCCAGTCACGGTCTGCACAGCCACTGCGGCCGGGGGTTCGAATCTCCTCTCGGGCATGGATATTTGTGCCGTCCTTAGTATAAGTTCATCAGTAGTTCGTAAGTTTAGGGACTGATGACTCCGTAGTTAAGTACCATATGCTCTACAAACATTTGATTTGAACATGCGACTGTTTGCCGATGATGTTATGGTGTATTGGGGGGCGACGTCTTTGACTGTAAAAGTATACAGGATGAATTAGACATTTCTACTTGGTGTGAAGAATGGAGGCTAGTTCTAAATGTAGAAAAATGTGATTCACATGAGTAGGAAAAACAATCCCATAATGTTCGAATACAACATTAGTAGTCAGCTTCTCGATGCAGCCACGTCATTCAAATATTTAGGTGTAATATTGAAGAGCGATATGAAATGAAATGAACATGTAAGGACAGTTGTGAGTAAGGTGGACAGCCGACTTCGGTTTATTGGAAATATTTTGGCAAGATGCACTTCATCTGTGAAGGAGACCGCGTGTAAAACGCTTGTACGGCAACGTCTTGAGTATTGCTCAGGTGTTTGGGACCCGCAGCAGATCAGTTTAAAGGAAGACATAGAAGCGAGCAGCTAGGTTCGTTACTGGCAGATTCGACCAATGCGCCAGTGTCACGCATATGCTCCGGCAACTCATATGGGGATCCGTGGATGAAAGACGATGTCCTTTTCGAGGGATTCTATTGACGAAATTTAGAAGCCCGGAATTTTAATCTGAGCGTAGAACGATCTTCCTACTGCCTACTTAAATTTCGCGAAGGGTCACAAAGATAAAATAAGAAGATTTAGGGCTCGCACAGAGGCATATAGACATTCTTTTTTCCCTTGGTCTATTTGGGAATAGAATAAAAAAAGGAAATCCCTAGTAGTGGTACAGTGTGCCCACTGCCACGCACTTTGCAGTGAATTGCGGTGTGTATATGAATATATAGATCTAATGAACGAGCAAGTGTCCTACAAGTGTTCAATGTGAGCACGCTTCGTCATGCGGTACACTTCGAATCGATAGCCCAGTTCGTGCCAAACCTTGCTCACTGTGTCTTGAATAAGTGATACAAATGCAGCTTCAATCCTACGTCGTAGGTCGTATACGTGAACTGGTAGCGGAGGCACACGCTCCCGATTCTATACAAACCCCCAAAGGTAAAAATCGCAAGGTGTCAGATCAGGTGAACGTGGAGGCCATGCGGTACAAGCTGTGTCATCCGGCCCCTTTCGGCCAATCCAGCGGTAGGATACGAAGTTGTTTAACCAATCGTGTATGAAGGCATACCAATGAGGTGGCGCATCATCTTGCTGCCAAATAAAGTTCTCTGATTCAGCTTCGTGTATTTGAGAAAAGAGCCGTTGCTGTAGCACATAGTGATAAACACCAGTTACAGTTTCTTCAGGGTAAAAGAAAGACCCGTACACTTTCCGCCTGCGTGTGGCACAAAAAATATTTCATTTAGGGTAATTTTATGGCAAATGTACCACGTCGCGAGGATGCTGACTCCCCTCCCCCCTCCCACCCCACATACGCACATTATCATCAGTGTTCCCTTAGTAGAAATGTCACCGTTGAAGACGACCGTATCCACAAAATAATCGTCGGTATGCATACTTGGCACGGGCACCATTGTATGTACGTTTCAGAGCTTTTAACAACTGTAAGCGTCTCCGTAAGATTCTCCACATAGTCATCACTACAACTGCCAATTCATGACTGGCCTTCCGAACTGATTTCATGGGGCTATGCGCGAAAGCATCTCTCACCCGTTCGAGACGTGTTTCAATCATGCTTGGTCGTTTGCTACTCTAGTCTTTTCAAAGCAAGTCTGCGTCTTCGAACTGATGGTACCACTATGGGGAGGATTAGAATGGGACATAATACGGGACGGAAGTTGCACCATAAGTTCAGGTTCAGTCATTTCAAACTGCAACACACAAGAAGCTTTCTGCTACAGAGATGCCATTATGGGTAGCAGCGCTTCTGACCGAAGACGGAGGAACCAGAGCGTGCGCACGCACACGGACACTGGTCGGACAAACTGTGTTGCTCGTTCATTTCATGTACACTTTGTACTAAAAATGTCACCGAAATTATATTCTATAAAGCCTTAAAACTCCGTTATTTGTTTTCGTACACTCTGTACGAACTCGATAGTAGGAAAGGGAAGACAAGAAAATATTGCAGGTGAATATGGACTGAGGAAAAGGAATCAAACAGGAAGCCGCCTGGTAAAATTTTGCACGGAACATAAATTGATCATAACAAACACTTGAATTCAAAGTCATGAAAGACGGCTGTATTCTTGGAAGAGAGCAGGAGACACCGGAAGGTGCCAAATAGATTTTATAATTGTAAGATACAGATTTCGGGCCGGCCGCGGTGGCCGAGGGCGCTGCGGCGCGCCAGTCACGGTTTTGCACGGCCACTGCTCCTTGGGCATGGATATTTGTGCCGTCCTTAGTATTAGCTAGTTCATGGGGACTGATGGCCCCGTAGTTAAGTCCCATAAGCTGTACAAACATTAAACATTAGATTTCGGAACCAAGTTTTAAATTGTAAAACTTATCTAGGGGCAGATATAGACTGACCATAAATTAAGTAGACGGAACCTGGACAAAATGAAGGAACCAGAGGTGGTTCAGAGTTTAAGAAGGAGCATTAGGCAAACATTGACCGAAACTGAAGAAACTGGTACAGTAGAAGAAGATTGGGCAGCTCTGAAAGAAAGAGTAGTGAAGGCCGCAGACGACCATACAGGCAGAAGGACAAGGCCTAATACAAATCCCTGGAAAACACAGGAGATACTGAACTTAATTTACGAAATGAGAAGATATAAAAATGCAGTAAGTGAAGCAGGCTGAAAAATGAGGTTGACAGGAAGTGCAGACTAGCTAAGCAGAAGTGGGTAGAGGAGAAATGCAAGACCGTAGTACAATGTCTACCTAGAGGAAAGACTAATACCGCTTACAAGAAAATAAAAGAGACATTTGGAGATAATAAAAGCAGCTGTATGAATAACAAGAGCTCAGATGGAAAATCAGTACTAAGCAAAGAAGAGAAAGCTGAAACGCGGAATTTATAGAGGCCCTATACAAAGGAAATGAAGGAAGTATTGTAGAAAAGGAGGACGAAGTAGAGGAAGATAGGAGATACGATACTGCGAGAAGAATTTCATAGTGCACTGAAAGATTTGAGTACAAACAAGGCATCTGGAGTAGATGATATTCCGTCTGAACTGTTGATATCGCTAGTAGAACCAGTCATAACAAAATTGTACCACCTGAGAAATACCCTTCGACTTCAAGAAAAATATAATAATTCCAGTTCGAAAGAAATCTAGTGCAGACTGAAATTTACAAAACTGACTGTTTAATAAGCCAGGGGTGCAAAATATTCCCACTAATTATTTACAGATGAATGGAACAAGCAAAAGAGAAATGTAGGAACACGAGAGGCAATACTCACATGACGACTTGCCTTAGAAGATAGGTTAAGAAAAGGCAGACCTACGTTTTTAGCATTTGTAGATCTGAAGAAATGCTTTTGACAATGTTGACTGGAATACACTCTTTCAAATTCTCAAAGTAACAGGGGTGAGATATATGGAGCGAAGAGTTATATTCAAATTGTAAAAAAAAAAAAAATTTAGACAGCAGTCGAAGGGCATGAAAGGGGCGCAGTGGTTGGGAAGGGAGTAAATCGGATGTAGCCTTTCCGCAATGTTTTTCAATCTGTATATTGAATAAGCTGTATAGTAATGTAAGGAGAAATTTGGAAGAGGATTGAAGTTCATTGGTTAGCCAATGACATAGAAAAGGACCTGGAAGAGCAAATGACAGGAATGGACAGTCTTGAAAGGAGGGTATAAGATGAACATCAACAGTGTAAATGTGTCAGAAAATCCCGCGATGGTGGAGGAATTAGATTAGCTAATAAGGCAATAAACGTAGTAGATGAGTTGTTATTTGGGTGAGAAAATTACTTCTGATGGCCGAAGTATAGAAGATATGAAATGCAGAATGGCTACGGGAAGAAAAGAGTTTTTGAAGTAGCGAAATTTGTTGACATCCTTATTAGTTTAAATCTTACGAAGTACTTTCTGAAAGCATTTGCCTGGATTGTAGCATTGTATGGCAGTGAAATGTGGACGATAAGGAGTCCAGACAGAAAAATGATAGAAGCTTTTGAAAATATGAAGTGCTACAGACTAATGATGAAGAATAGATGGGTAGATCACGTGACATGAGGTGGTGCACAACAGAATTGGGGAGAATAGGAGTTTCTGGCATATAGTAAGAGACGGGGTAGGTTGGTGGGACACATTCTGAGACATCAAGGAATCGTTAAGTTAGCACTAGAAGAAAGTGTGTGGGGTCAAAATTGTTGACGGAGATCGAGAGACGAATACAGTAATCAGGTTCTGAAGGATGCACTCTGGCTGTCTTCCTCGCAGATGAACGGCTTTGCACACGAAAGTGTAGCGTGGCGACTGCATCAAATCATTCTCTGGACTGAAGGCTACAACAACAACAACAACAGCGGGGCACGAAGACACTCAGCTCCCCACCCCCCTCCAACCCCAAGGTCAAAATCCTGGCTGCACAACTGCTGTGAATAGTAACATGTTCATATAGCCAATTCTCGCGCCAGTTGTTAGGTATGTAAAATTGTCAGAACGTCAGCTTTTTGGGGGCCGACGTTATCCCATTTTCAAGTCTTAAAAATTAAAATGAATCAGCTCTTAGTCAACCTACACCTTATAATATATACTGCCTCGGTGCATGACAATGCCTAATGGCTGATTCATTTTAATTTTTTGGACTTGAGAATGCGATAATGTTGATCCCGAAACATGTCTTTCTAACAATTTTATATAACTCACAACTAGTGCGAGAATTGGCTAGATACATAGTACAGTTGTGTGATAGCGACAAAATAGAATAGTACCGTGTTCCTTTTGAGAAATTCTGTTGAGGAAATTTAGAGGGTCGGAATTTGAAGTTGAATGTAGAACGATCTTCCTTCCGCCTATTTACATTTCGCGGAAAGATCAAAAAGACAAGATAAGAGACATTACGGCTCGTACAGAGGCGTATAAACATTCTCTTTTCCCTCGTCCTGTTTGGGAGTGGAATAGGAAATGAAATGTCTGGTAGTTGTACTGTGTACCGTCTGCCAATCACTTTACGGTGGATTGAGGAGTATATATGTAGATGTATACAGAGTACAGACATCCATTTTTAAATAGAGACATTCCTGCCAAAACGCTGTGTGTGTACTATACACGAGCAGGTGGGGCCTTACCCGGAGGGAATCCCGGAGGCCTCCTCAGATTCGCCCAGAGCCTTTCTGCGAGGAGCAGCAGAAGCAGCGACACCAACAACAGCGAGAGCATGCCTGCTAGTGGCTGGCCGTCGCGTTGGCGGAGGGAAAGGAGGGGGGGGGGGCAGTCTATGTAAGCTTACACGTCTACTCTGGACTGCTCTTGGCCATATCTTTCATACGCTATCTAGGAATATATAATGACGAGAATGTAAATTACAAGTGCACTTTACAATGACAACAAACAAGGCAGAAAAAAATCAACGATAACAGGCAAGGGTAACGTATAACATTACAGACTTCCTTTGTCAATTACACGAACTATCGTTTGTGCACTTCGGGACTCAGCACTATGCTTTGCAGAAAGTAGCTGGGCGCACCATGTGAAGCAAGCTACGAAAGTGACATTTGTAAGGCGGGGGCAGAGGAACATCCTACCCAAGCTGTCGGGGGCTCATTGGAGGCACTGTGTGTGGTGCTGGGGATCTTTCCGATCCATGTAACTATCAGATATCGGGTTGCGACGTACTGGTAGAACATTGACAGCCTAGACTTGATCGATCCCAGTTTGGTCCACTTCTCTTATCCCACGTACTTACATCGCGTGGGTATCAAGAGAGACACCAAACCGCACATGTGGGGAGAGGAGATCTCCCAGACACATGGTCCTCTTCTGTGGGACCTACAGTCACCTCAGAGACACCTTACAAACATCACACGCTCACACAGAACCAAAAAATACGCGATGCCATAAGACGAGAGGACCAATGGACAACACTCCGTACACTAACAGACAAAATCTCGCATGCGGCACAAAACGAATGCAAAAGAAACAGACTGCACTGAAGACAACAACGTATGCAGCGAGCAAACGTAGTGCATATAATATACCAGCAAAGGAACCGAATTTAATATCTCAATAAGAACAACAACTTGGACACCAACAGGAACAGTGATCATCAATTAATAATTACTGTAAACGTAGTAGTAAGAACAAACGTGAAATTGTAAGTGAATTGTCGCATTTAGTCAACGGAAAAAACGCATTATAAACAATCTCAATAGATCATAATAATCAGAAGTACCACAACTCTTCCTTAGTCATAATTTGAATTGCCACTTAGTATAACATATAGGTAATAATAAGATTGACGATGAGCATGCCAAGTTCTCAACAACCAACACAAAGTGTCGAGCTCCATCTTCTACTAATTACTCTTTCCTGTTATCTTTCTCCTTTTGATGTTGTGGTCTTCAGTCCTACATCCTTTTGAATCTGCTTACTATGTTCGTCCCTCGGTCTCCCTCTACGATTTCTACCCTACACGCTTCCTACTAATGCTAAGTTGACAATTTCTTGATGTCTTAGAATGTGTCCAACCTATCTCTTCTCATAGTCAGTATATGCCAGAAACTCCTTTTCTCCCCGATTCGCTTAAGCACCTCCTCATTAGTTACGTGATCTACCCATCTAATTTTCATCATTCATCTGTAGCACCACATTTCAAAAGCTTCTATCATCTTTTTATCTGCACTCCTTATGGTCCACTTTTCACTCCCTTACAATGCTACACTCCAGACAAATGCTTTCAGAAGAACTTCCTAACATTTAAATTAATATTGAATTTTTTTCGCATAGCCATTCTGCATTTTATATCTTCTTTCCTTCGGCCGTCAGAAGTTATGTTACTACCCAAATAATAAAATTCATCTACTACTTTTATTTTCTCATTACCTAATCTAATTCCTTCAGCATCGCCTGATTTTCTGACATTGCATTCTATTACGTTCGTTTTACTCTTGTTAATGTTCACCTTATATCTTCCTTCCAAGACACTGTCCATCCCATTCAGCTGCTCTTCCAGATCTTTTGCGGTCTCTGACAGAGTTACTATGTCATCAGCAAACCGCAATGTTTTTATTTCTTCTCCTTGCACTTTAATGACCTCTCGAAATTTCTCCTTCTATTCCTTCACTGCCTGCTCAATGTACAGATTGAACAATATTGGGAAAAGGCTACAACTTTGTCTTACTCCCTTCCCAACTTCTGCGTCCTTTTCTTGCCCTTCGATTCTAATAACCGCTGTCTGATCGATTGAATATAACTCTTCGCTCTTTTTTTTTATCCCTGATACCTTCAGAATTTGGAAGAATATAGGTTAGTCGACATTGTCAAAAGCTTTCTCCAAATCGACAAACGCTAAAAATGCAGGTTTGCCTTTCCTTAGCCTCTCTTCTAAGATAACTCGTAATGTGAGTATTGCCTCTCGTGTTCCTACATTTCTCCTAAATCCAAACTGATCTTCTCCGAGGTTGGATTCCACAAGTTTTTCCATTCGTCTGTAAATAATTCGTGTTAGTATTTTGCACCCAGGACTTATTAAACTGATAGTTCTGTATTTTCACACTTGTCTGCACTTGCTTTCTTTGGAATTGGAATTACAATATTCTTCTTGAAGTCGGAGGGTATTTCCCCTGTCTCATACATCTTGCATACCAGGCGATACAATTTTTTCAGCCGCGGTGGAGTAGCCGAGCGGTCTAAAGCGTCTCGCTGAGGAGCGCGCGGTTGTTCGCCATGGAGGTTCGAGTCCTCCTTGGGGCATGGGGGTGTGTGTTGTCCTTAGGTTAGTTTACCTTGGTTTAAGTAGTTTGTAAGCCACGGACTGACGACCACGCAGTTTGTTCCGATAGAATTACAAACATTTGAACATTTTGAACATTTTTTTCATGACTGGCTCTCCTAACGCCATCAGCAGTTCAGACGGAATATCATCAATTCCAGGGGACTTGTTTCAAGTCTTTCAGCGCTCTTTCAAATTCTTCTCGCAGTATCATATCTCCTATTTCATCTTCCTCCACTTCTTCCATTTCTAGAATAGTGCTTTCAAGTTTATTTATTTTGTATGGGCCCTCAATATATTCCTCCCGCAGTTCAGCCTTTCCCTCTTTGCTTAGTACTGGTTTTCCGTCTGAGTTCTTGATATTCATAGAGCTGCTTTTCTTGTCTCCAAATATCTCTTTTATGCATTCTTCTACAGTTCCGCATTTGTCCTCTAGCCAATCATGCTTAGCCAGTCTGCACTTCCTGTCAATCTCATTTTTCAGACGTTTTTACTCCCTTTTTCCTGTTTCACTTGCTGAATATTTATATTTTCTACTCTCATCAATTAAGTCCAGTATATCCTGTGTTATCCAGGGGTTTCTATTAGGCCTTGTCCTTCTGCCTATATGGTCCTCTGCAGCCTTCACTACCCTATCTCTCAGAGCTACCCATTCTTCTCCTACAGTATTACTTTCCCCCGATTCAGCAAATCCTTGCCTAATGCTCCCTCTGAAACTTTCAACCACCTCTGGTTCCTTCAATTTGTCCAGGTTCCATCTCCTAATCTTTCTGCAATCTCTTAAGTTTTAAACCGCAGTTTACAACCAATAAGTTATGGTCAGAGTCTATATCTGCCCTGGATATGTCGTACAGTTTAGAACCTGGTTTCTAAATCTATTCCTTGCCATTATAAAGTCAATCTGGCATCTTCCAGTGTCTCCTGGTCTCTTCCACGTATATAGCCTTTTTTTCATTATGATTAAACCAAGTGTTGGTGACCATCAAATTGTGCTCTGCGCAAAATTCTACCAAGCGATCTCCTCTTTCATTCCTTTTTCCCAGTCCATATTCACCTACTACATTTTCTTCTCTTCCCTATCCTACTACCGAGTTCCAGTTCCCCATCACAATCATGTTTTCGTCTCCCTTAACTGTCTGAATCATTTCTTTTATCTCATTTTCGATATCCTCATCATCGGCCGTGGTAGTTGGCATATAAACTAGCTCTACTGTGGTCGGTGTTGGCTTCGTGTCTAGCTTTACTACGATAATGCGTTCACTATGCTGTTCATAGTAACTTACCCACAATCCTATTTTCTTATTCATTATCAGACCTACTCCTGCGTTACCGCCAACTGATCCTGTACTCACCTGACCAGAAATCCTGTTCATCCTGCCACCGAACTTCACTAATCCCTGCCATATCTAACTTTAACCTATCCATTTCTCTTTTCACATTTTCTAGCTTACCTACGCGATTAAGGGTTAGAACATTCCACGCTCCGACCCGTAGAATGCCTGTTTTGTTTTTCTTGATGGCGACATCTTCCTGAGTAGTTTTACTTTCACTTTCCAACTCACCTTAAGCTATTAGGTGGGGGTCATAATTTGGGACACTAAGTGAAATAAATAAATAAATAAAGTAAAAAATCAGGTGGTGGGATCTTTAACATAAATCTTTGTGATTTTCTTTATTCTTCACATCTTAAATGGAAGAATAGTATATATATATATATATATATATATATATATAACTATCATAAAGGTATTGGTCATACATCATAACCTCCACCTTCAATTAAAATTTTTATAATTGTTAATATTGTTTTTTTATCAGTTGGCTTAGCTGTCTTTTGTTAAATGTACCTAGGTATAAGAAGTATAAGAATTTACGCCCTGTTTTACCATCCACATGGAAGGTCATTGTAAATGACAACAAATCTATATCTATAAATTGGAATGTCTGTTCGGTGTACGTTTATCACGTCTGAACCACAAGACATAAAGAGCTAAAAATTTCTACAGTTACTAATGTCTTCCCGAGGAAGGCTTTAGACACTGTTTTATGGCGATCGGATAGCTATATGCCGGCCGCGGTGGCCGAGGAGACTGAGGCGCTTCAGTCACGGTCTGCACAGACACTACGGTCGGGGGTTCGAATCCCCCCTCGGGCATGGATATTTGTGACGTCTGTAGTCGTAGCTAGCTCATAAGTAATTTGTAAGTTTAAGGACTGATGACCCCGTAGTTAAGTCCCATAAGCTCTACAAACATTTGAACATTTTTTTATATATATATATATATATATGTCTGTTCTCTGTTCGGTGTATGCTTATCACGTCCAAACGACAAGACGCAGAGACATAAATATTTGTAAAGTTTCTAATTTATACCTGAGGATGGTTTTAGGCATGGTTTTATAGCGATCTGATAGATATTTAGTAATTTGAAGAATGCGAAATGCGGAAGAATAATGATTCTTTGAAAATTATATTTACTCTTTGAAAGTGGTTTTTTTGGTTACATTGTTGCTTGAGGATTGATAATGATAAAAGGGTGGAGTATTTTGGGATGGGAAGTTATCGGTGTATATAAAATTCTACGTGTGTGTGTGTTAATATTTCGCTCTGCAGTGAAAACTACAGAACGCAAACGAATGGCCTGTGTGTAATTGTTGTCTGAAGTCTCCCGTTGTACACCATAGCAGTTCCATGCCGACAGCTATAAGGGGGTGGAAGATATGGTAGTTGAAAGTCGTCAAATTATAAATTCGGACTGAAGGCCAGCGATGACGTTTGCGACTCTATAGCAAGGAGGTTACGTACAGCGAAACGTGATGCCACAGACCATATCTTTGCTCTACGCGTGCTACAGTATGTCTGTGGCTACAATATCCTCAGCTCTTTCTCTGTAAGGATAAGCATACGAATAAGGAAATATAAGAATAAATAAATTAAGCAGTAAAAAACAAATTTCTTTTAATAGATTTTAAAAAAATCGATTTGACGTTTCGCGTATTACATCAAGTGATCCATCTGTGATATTATTACAATCATTATTGTTGAATTTCGTGATTGGATTCTTCGAAACGAGTGCATTTTTACTTGTGATTTCTTATATATTCTCTGATAAATGTAACATATTTTTAGAAATAAGGAGATGGACAGAGAGGGTGAGAGAGAGGCTAGGAAAAGTACTAACTCAATAAATAAATACCCGGGCAACGCCAGGTTTTCAGCTAGTAAATGAATAAAACTCGGTCATATCTACTGCGCCGGTCATTAAGTCGTTATGAACAAGAGATGCGTTTAAATGATAGTTGTCAAAAATATATAAATATTTCAGTTCCAATGACATATATACAGATGTTGAACAGAAGGCGAGGCATTGAACTAAAGTTTGTGCCACGGGCTTTATGTCAATACAGTCTCACGTCCAAAAAAGCAAATACAGCTTAATAACAGCGAAACATATGAAGATAATTATATCGCTTTCGGAACCAAGGTTGTAGGTGACCTGGCATTATTATAGACAGGGACGTTTGAGATACAAAATACATACAGCAATTTATTACAAAAAAGAAAATAAATTTTTATGATCTGCAGCATCTTAAAGTAACATACATTTGAAAGAAATGACATAATAACATCACAAGATCATATAAAATCAACTGGCTGTCAGATAAGATAGCTTCACATGTCAAAACAAGGATATCAACACCTTTTCAATGAGTCTTTTTGCCGCCATTGCAAGTGTACTGTAAGTTTGCTCCCTGTTACCACACAGTGTAGAAACACGGAACTAAAATACGTTGCACACGTTACCACAGTCCATCGACGATTGTGTGATGCAGGCCCGAACTTCCTAGCGTGAATCACAAAGAAATAAAGCGAGCAAAACCAGAATCGCACAAATGTGCGTGCTGGGCCTGAAAGGGATATGGTACATACCATAAAAGTGTCTAAAATGCGTGACTGTCATCATATTAATAAAACATATCAAATAATCAAAACTATACAGTCATAGCATCGGAAAATAATTCCATTTCCGTAAATTATAAAAGAATAAATGGATTTGAGGTGGGTCAAGTCGTGCAACTGAAAAAATACATAAAACAAGATACGTAAATTTGAAAGTATAAACTGTATTACAAATTCAGTCGTCCATACGTAACTGAATGGCAAAACATAAAAGTAAAACCTAGGTATATACCAAAAAGTATCTTTAAGAAATAAAACAGTCTCACGCAACAACATTTTAAAACCTCGTAAAAATTCCAGCACCAGTACGTTTAAAATTATACATGACAACAGGAGTGCCCAAAAAAGTGACGAAATTGAAACTGATGGATACTGAGGATACACAAGTTAGTTGATTACCCTTCGCCAAATGGCACTGCAGTCAAGCTAACATATCGACCTTTAAAGTTCAAATAATAAATAGGTATTACAGTTGAGTTCACAAGTTTTAAGGAATAACACTGAAACTAACTTTCTTACAACACAACAAGTATTTGTGTAAAAATGTATCTCAGTACATTTCTGGAAGATTACTGGGAATAATTGAGAAGTAAGGTCTATGTTTCCCTATTTTAGCCAGACGGGTCGATGTAAAATGACATGATCATAGTGTTGCATAACATACTGTATCACAAGAAATTAAATGTTTGATGTTGCCTTACTCATTCAACTATCATCCATTTGTTTATATGCATGTGTCTCTCAATGTTTATGTAATTTGCTTACTCAAGGTCTAGGTGTAGGGAGGTACGGGAAATAGAAAAACAATACATTACGCTATTGATAAGCTGTTATAGATTGAATATTTGTCTAACAATTATCATTTCACAAATTTACTGATTACACCATCTGCTCAAGGTCGAAGTTGAAGCACAGTTTACACAGGTTCCTTAATTGAGCATTGAGTAGGGAGGCGTAAATTGAAGTCGCCGAACTCTGCAACATGACTAATTTATTAGTAACTCACTATATACAGCACTGATGTTAAAATATACATATCTTTCATGAGCACAGAGCGTGAGTCTTTTCCAGGTTTCTTCTGTGAAGGCTAGGCCTAACTAGAGTAATAGTTCGGCGATTGACATCGGCTATCACTTCCTAACTTGAAGATGCTAGAGATAGTTGCTGAGTGAGGTCCTCGAAGTCCGGCTGAATACTGAGACCGGTACTGGCTTGTGGCCTTTCCAATTTACATCATGTAGTACGTGTTCCTTTCATTAATCTATATCTATCACAAATAAGACTCTAACAATACGTACAGATGACGTTATTGACATAAAAGTTAAATATTAATTAAAGGAATACCTACTACATGATGTAAAATGGAAAGGCTTTTAGAAACAATCACAATATTTTATTATAAATTAGAGGTTGCTGTACTCAGTAAAAATGTCATCTTATTGGCTTTGACGTAAAATATCTTGTTGAGTTCCTGTTGATGGCAGCAACTGCCGAAACCGGTAGAATATAGCAAATAAAAATATTTTGCAGCCTTGGCATCAGAATGATTTTTTTTTTTTTTTTCAAAGCACATCACGTCTATAGTTTAGCACCTAAAAACATTTTCTCGAGTAAGTCTTATTCAATCTTAACTTTGAGAAGCTTCTCTCGGCTGAAACAGTACTGATTGTAACTGTGACCTTGATTCTGATTGTTATGTAAACATTTGGATATACTTCTCCTAATTGTTTTCTAAAATGTACTGAATTGTTTTGCGTCTTTGATTGAGTCTAGTGGATTGAATTTTAAAAGCTGTAGTTTCTCGTAAAGTTCTAAAGGTTCTATGTCACTATTTTCGCCTTCTCGGAGTGTTATACCTAAAGCATTACAAAACTTGAGAAGGTCCTCCTTGGATAGAGATTTCAAATAATTGATATATTTAAATATAAAGCAGAGTGTCCATATGTTTGTGTGTATGTGTTGAATACAAATCTCAAGTTTTGTTCCAATCTTTATGAAATTTTGCACACGTAAGATTCAATCCACGAGCACGGTAACCGAGGCATTCAGTATGACGTTACAATTTATAATTTGTACACTACAAATTTTAGGCGCAGGAAATTTCACATACAGTACACACACATATAGTTAAATGTAATTTCTAAATTGTATCATAGTAAGACACGTATGTCATGAGATATGAGCACATAAACAGTAACGTTCATGGGAAACCGCCCCCACACACCACATTTTAATCTATTACTTCTTTAGTACTAATTGCATTCCCAAGAGACTTTACAGACATACAGACCTTATACAAATGATTATATACCTGAAAAATTGCAGAAATAAATAAATAAATACCCGGGCAACGCCAAAAAAAATGTTCAAATGTTTGTAAATTTATCGGACCAAACTGCGTAGTCATCAGTTCGTACTTAAACTAAGGTAAAACAACCTAAGAACAACACACACACACAAAGACACTCATGTCCCAGGGAGGACTCGAACCTCCGACGGAGCAAACGCGCGCTCCGCAGCGAGGCGCCTTAGACCGCTCGGATTCTCCACCGCGGCCCGGACAACGCTGGCTTTTCAGATAGTGATAAATAAAACCAAATCGCTCAAATTGTTCTTCGAGCGCTTTCAATCGACATTCACTGTCGACTATTGCAGCATCTATCATTGTGTTAAAAAAAATTAACTCTGTACTGCATTTCAGTAGATTGTAATGGTTCATCAATTTGTTCGCAATCGAACATTCGTACTTTCAGTGCTAATCTTTTCTTTTTTAACAAAGACTCAATTTCTTAACTCCTTTTTTCTACAAACAATCGAGCTTCTGCTTCGCATGTTTCAAATCCTTTAATACTTAATTCTCGAATCCAGTCACTAAATGAATGTAAAGCGTCAGCAGCTACTCTAAGGTTCACTTGAACCGAGTGCCATCGTTTAACATGTAGTAAATTCGCGTACCACACGTATATTGCAACAATAAACTGAAAAGGTAACATTTCGTTCAAGACTGCTTCACAGTCACTAAGAGTTTTAAAGTTTTACTTTTCAGGCCATTCACGCTTTCGATGACATCATCAGATTGGAATAATATAGCTTTTAGTACTCCGATTCTCCTTTCCAAGCTTGCTTCCGACAGAGGTTTCAGTGTCAATTTTAATTTTGTTTTTATAAGTATACACCACTTTCTAGACCTTGTAAACAGCACATAAATTTTATTCATGAAGCCGAAAACTGTTGTAGCTGTTGTTGATGAGTTAGCTGCATCTATAAGAAGGAAGTTCCAAGAATGGCATCCGCATGGAGTGAAGAATGCTGATCGATTAATATTAAGTATTCTTCTTCTAACACCTTTATTAACGCCAACCATACTGGTGCCGTTATCATATCCCTGTCCTCGACAGTTCTTTATATCTAGATCATTATTTCCTACAGGCGCCTACAAAAAAAGAGTTTGTGTTTTCAGATACTTCTCATTTCTTGACGACGGCATAAAGCTTTCCAATGGGTAACTAATTACAAACGAACCAAACGAGAAACTGCTGTCATTAGATAATGCGGAAATTTAGATGTACCCCAAATCGTCACAGTTCCATCTTAACTGTCAAAGGTAGAGGCCACCAAAGTGTATGTCTTGCTTTGCAGCTGTTGTCCAAAACAACTGCTTAGGCAACTGATCGTTTAGTACGTTGCTTGTAGTGACCATTTGAGCTGCAGCTGAATACGATGTATTTTCACTCTAGTATTATTTAAAGAAAACGCCTTTGCTACTGCAAATGAAAGGTTTTTATTTTTATAATTCCCTTACACGTGTTTCGCCTTTCTCTCAAGGCATCAGCAGTGGGTGTCCTGCAATATTAACAGATTTCTATTTACACACGTAGGTTAGGAATTTACATTTGTACAAAACATTTCGTTTCTGATTCAAAAAATCAATAAATAAATAAAGTAATAAAATAAAAAACGAACTGTTTCGAGTCAGAAACGAAATGTTCTGTACATATGTAAATTCCTAACCTATATATGTAAACAGAAACATGTAAATATTGCAGAACACCCACTGATGATGCCTTGAGAGAAAGGCGAAACGCTTATGGGTGAATTATCTCTATTTATATAAAAGCGAAAGGACACTCATTCAGACACTCATTCACTCACTGACCAAACACGAAATCTCGAAAACTACCTCACCTATGAAGCTGAAATTTGGCAGGTATGTAGTTCATTGGTAGAAGACATCAGCTAAGAAAATATTTTGCGATAGAGCTGGTAGTTCAGGAGATATGACGTCATGAGCAATGAAATCTTCCCCGAATTGCGGCACGTGATAGTGTGACTTTATCAGTCCAATATTTGAGAAGGAGAGGACTTAGCGACTTGCAACAAACTTCAAATATAACTTCAAATCTTTAGGAAACTTTTTCTCGCCGAAAACCGTTGCAGAATGAAGATAGGAAAAAGGTTTGTCGCTTACTACTTTTTAGGCGTTTATGAAGTAAAATTACTGCATTGGGCATCGTGTTACAATTTATTAGTCGTAAACTATTCATTGTGTTCGCGAGAAATGTTACAGACTGTATACACACATGCCACTGAACGTAAGTTCGAAATTTTATCATAGTACGACACATAGTTCATGAGATATGGAGCAATAAACAATTACGTTAATGAAAAACCGCCACATCACGCATGACGTTTTGATTTGTTACGTCTTTCCTACTAACTCTATTCGCGACGTATTTTGCAAACGTTTTACATATGCACGACTGGATGTACCTTCGAAATAATATCGTATTACGACATATAGTTCAGGTGCTATGACGTCAAAGACATTGATATACATAAAACTTCGCCCTAAAAGGCATGACGTTGTAATTTACTAAGTCTTTACTACCAAATCAATTTACAACTCATTTCGCAGTCACTTTCCTAATATTCTTCTCTACGAACCTAGTAAATAATGTATTTGTAGGACCCATAATTCAGGAGATATCTTTATATATAAGGTAAAGGACCCCACTCACTCGCTGACGAAACACGAAATCTGTAAAATTATGAAGCTAAAATTTGGCCGGTATGTAGTTTAAAGTCAGAAGATGTTAGCTAAGAAAGTATTTAAGATGGGACGGAATGAAGGTGCACGGCGGAGGATACTTTTCCTACAAACTGCGAAATCTATAGTTTTATTCTGACCTTCACGAAACTTTGCACGCTTGATTTTCAAAGGTCACCCTCTACCTAAAGTTTCATACGGTGCATAGGAGAGAGTATCTTGCATGATAAAAACGGATCCCTAAGTATATTGGTCCCGCCATAACTTGAGAACGGCTCGACCGATTTCACAGATCCCTTTTTTTTTTTTAATTATTATTATTATTATTCTCAGAACACAGGTTGTATGAAATAAAACTGGAAAATTTGATAACAACAAAGTGTGTTTTTCAATGTGACTCTGTGTTTATATTGAATACAAATCTATAGTTTTGTTCGATATTTATGAAATTTTGCACTCTTCGACATAAAAACAAGAGGAATGTCACTATCTGAATAAAATTTCGTTCGGTGTAACTCAACATACGAACTTTGACAAAATGAATAAGTTTTCTCGGATCTTGATGATTTTTTGCATACGCGACACTTATACCAAGAGGAAGGCCACAAGATACATTCATGTTCGTATGGTACATGACAGAGGGTACCTAGCAAAATACATTGCCGAGAAAGGAAAAGGTGGAAACGAACAGAGGCATGGGAAAGAAAGAGATGAATACAGATAGAGGAGGGAAAGGGAGGTGGACTACAAGAGTGTAGAATAAATAAACACCCGGGTAACGCCGGGTTTACAGCTTGTTATAAGAATAAAAATCCTTCATTTGCAGTAGCAAAAGGCGTTTTCTTCAAAACATAATACCGTGAAAATACATAATTGATTCCAGAATGAAACTTACAATCTGCAGCGGAGCTTGCGCTGATGTGAAACTACCTGGTAGAAGTTCTCCTGCGAACCTTGCAGGACTGGCACACAAACTTAATCTGCCAGGAAGTTTCGCATAATTGATAATTTGTTGCCAGAAGAAGAGCAGACTTATTCCAACTGATTAATGATTCACTTAACGTTCTGAATTCTTATAAAATGGTCGAAAAAAAAGACTTTACAAGAACATATGCAACATTCAGCTCCAGAAAACAGTTCTCAGCAAAATGTGTTTGTGCTGTGAAATTATGCAGATTGACCACCGAAGGCAATTATTTTCATTTCAGAAAGAACTCTTAATGTCGATTAATTCTTTATTTGGACTTAATTCTGACCTTTAGTCACTAGGCATTAAGTATATTTTAACAAGACGGCTAAACGAGGACTGCCTTGAAAATTTGTTTTCACAGATTAGAGGTACTGTTCATTTCTATCAACACCCTCCCCCCAAAGCAGCAAAACATCGGCTGCGTTTGTTGCTTCTGGGAAAGGACGGCCAAGACATTCCACTATCTGACACTTCGTCTGTGAGACAGAAAGAAGACTCACAATGCTTAATGTCATCTAGTTTGCTTTTTTAAAAATATTTTCTCATATCTGAACCAGTGATGCAAGACATTAATTTGGTTGTGAGGCTGCTGCACTGTCTGCTGTGACAGATGCTGAATGCCCAGTCGAAGGTTTCAGATATCTGGCAAGTTATTCTGCATGTCGTGCTGCGAAATTATACCTCACTTGTTACATCGACAAATCTTTTAAGTTGCTCTCCTGTAAATCTTCTCACAGGATACGGGTGGATAGAATTTCTGTCACGTGTTCTGTCTGACAAGTGGATACGACAGATCTCAGTATTTGAGCTACTGTTCAAACAGATTAATGGAAGTGACAAACTTTCGGAAGAGATTAGTCGGCATATTTTCACAGAAAAATGCTCACATGGCGCCGGAGGTAGTTAAAATATTCTTACAGACCCGAATTTTTATTCGACTGCGCTACCCCAACATGAAGCTGAAGAAAGGGAAAGCAGCGGCATCTCAGATGCGGAAAACGCGTCAGTGGCACTATTCAGCTGTGGGAAGGATTTAACGAGGTATGTAACTGGAGTGAGCAATGCGTAAAAGTCAACTTTTGTGTGTTTAGTAGTTTTGTTGGTGAAGGCGCAGCACCGCTTGAAAGACGGCTGTCTGCCGTCTTTCCTAGGTTTTTAACTTTGTAATTTATCTAAGTTCACTGGACGGGCTTTTTTGCTAAACGAGAACCCCTTTGTTCGGAGGCATGACGAATAGTATTTCATTTCATGTTTTTAAATATTAGTTTCTGTAATACTGTGTTAATGTTGCTGGGATTTTATTAGGCTAATAATTTATCATTGTATCTATGAATGTGGCAATATGAACGGTTTCTCTGTGACGCCACTGTCTCTGTGAGAATGTGTACTTGCTTTATTTTGTATGTGCATGTATGAGCATCTTCTAGAATGGCAGTCTGATTGTATGTATGAGAATCTTCGTCGTCGGCTGCTGGCCGTGTGCTTTGCATCTCTGGCTTTGTGTCGATAGGTAGTCGTTGCCAAACTCTGATTTTTACGCTACCCAAGAGGATTCTCCACCCTTTGGTTACAATTTGGGTTGGCAATGCCCGGTAGCGAGCCTCGGCAGGACGCGCGAGTCTAAGCTCTCCCCACCACCTCGATTTACTCGTGTTTTTACCGATTTCTGGCCCCTGGCGGGGGCTGGTTGGCCGACTTGGACAGTCTGTTGCTGCGCTTCGACCTGGTAAGACGTTCTGATTTTCTTTCCTCCTTTGAGATGGTAGCGATTCTTTGTCTGGTGTTCAAGTGAGACTTCAGAACTTAGGTTCTTTTTTCGGAATAAGTTTCTCCAAT
The DNA here is from genome assembly GCA_026315105.1 of Locusta migratoria. Taxonomy (NCBI): domain Eukaryota; kingdom Metazoa; phylum Arthropoda; class Insecta; order Orthoptera; family Acrididae; genus Locusta; species Locusta migratoria. Next base: position 316,472,072 of record CM048747.1, on the reverse strand, counting down.
CATGTACGGAAGTGTGATTTTGCATAGGTAAAGGCAGTGAATATGTAACTAATTCGGTTTGATAATGGCTGGGAATTGGTAACCTTTATGAGACTAGCTGGTGGTGTATGAACTCGATTTGACTTCTTTCTAGCTTTGTGGGATGCATCTAATGTGCAGGAATATTTTTATTCTTTATAGTGCATGTGAAATATTCTTTTCCATTTTCTCCTTCCACGAGCGATATGTACTCTGCATGGTGTGTTCTTAGAACAAAGCCGTCAGCTACTCCATGTCTGTTTCTATGCTCTTCAGGCAAGAGATATGCATGTATCTTTCTGATTTCCATTAGTACCTCGGCATCTCGTCTCCATCTATTTGAAATTGGTGTTTCGTTTCCAAATTTGTACTTTGCATTCAGACTCCCCCAGTAAATCCCCTTCTGGCCTTGTACAACCCCCTTTATCAGCTTGCTTATGAAATACTACGATTGTGGTGTCGCACAAGTATGAAGTGTGCGCCACGTACTTACGACGCGTGCCGCCATGCACACAAGGCGCGGCATTCTTACGACGTCAGCCATGAGCACCCTCTGCTGCAACTTCACTCGTGGCCACGATTGCTGCATCGTTCACTTGGGACTGAGATAGGAACCAGTTAACACTTGGGAATCAGATAGGCACCATTTAAGACTTGGCTATCGGATAGGCACTAGGACTCATCAGTAGGCAGGCCTCTCTCTATATAAACTATGTATCAGCATTCTGAAGTTAAGAACTTTGTAAAAGTTAAGTATTACCAAGTCTCCATGAAATATATATCTCGTTCTAATTTACTCTAGTATTTCTAGTTTCTGCTGTCCCACTGGCTGGTAACCTCCGTACCTGCACAAGCGTGCGTCCTTTATTCCTGTGTCGGTCTCTTTCTACTCGGCCACCGACACTACGACAACCGGCGGACGAGACACAAAAGCGGCGACGAGGCTGGAACACAAAATCAATAGCGACACCTGATTCTGCTCCTTATCAACACGCTAAGTTGGGTGAGTTGCGCTTTGCGTCGAAGGCCCTTTTTAATTATGTTGGGTATTCCATCTTACATGAATAATGAAGATGTACTCGAAGCAGTGTATGAACAAAATTTTATTGATCGATACACAAAAGAGAAATTTCTGCAAGAATTTAAATTAAGATTCAAAAGAGGAGAAAAAGACAAAGAGACAATTCATCATGTTTTTGAAAGTTCTCCCGAACTCAGAAAAGAGATAATGAAAATTGGGAGAATCTATGTCGGATATAACTCCGTAACAGTAAGAGATTACACCGTGGTACCCAGATGCAATAAATGTTGTGACTTGAACCATTTGGGCAGATTCTGTGATAAAAAGCACTCAGTGTGTGCACATTGTGGAGAGACGGGTCATATGAGGACAGACTGTCCCAACAAGAAGGAAAAGGCCATCTGTATTCCGTGTAAATATCGGAAGAAGAAATGTGATAAACCAGGTCCTGAATGTTCGACTTACAAAATGTTTCTCAGTAGGTTAAAACAAAGAACTGATCATGGATAGTTCCGCTCACATAATAAGTAAACGTAAGTCTCCTGCAAAAATCAAACGTGATAAGCAGAGGGCCTTGGTTAATCAACAGGCCCTAAGAGTTTCTAAAGACAGTGCACTTCATGAAGGATGTGAAGCGATGCAGGACTTGGAAATTGCAGAGATAGATGAAGTATATGTAGAACCTAGGGTAAGGATAAATGTAGGTATCCAGACCAGGAAGAAAGAAGAAGATGAAGAAGAAGAAATCAAGAAGAAGGCACTTTCGTTGAAGAAGAAGGTGAAGGAAGACGGCGAATCGGGTCAAAACGTCGTCCTAGATGTTGGGGAAGAAGACACCAAGCAAGATTTAGATCAGTCTTGTAATGTAAATCATCCAGGGACTCATTATGTAAAAAATTCACCTGGCAAGTTGTATGAATTATGTGATGCAGTCAGAATGAGTAGACTCGAAGAACTCAATGTACTAACTGCTGCGTTGAGGCAGCTCGTGCGTTATGGGCACCCGGACGGCGCCAGAGTTACCTTCTCAGTTCTGATCTTTTGGCTTCCTATAACATACTTTCAGAATACAGTCAGTTACTGGCTTTAGTTAAAAGAGTATATAAACGTAGAAATAAAGTTTTTGATCTTGGAAATATTCATGAACAAATGGTGATTGGTTATGTTCGCTTGGTCTCTGACCAATGTCGATCGTTTCCTGACTGTTACGTACATACACATCATCCATAGCTATGCCCTTAAAAATATTTCAATTAAATGCGCAGCGTAGTAAACTTGCTATGCATGAAATTAGAAAAGTTGCAGAGGACAAGGAAGTAGATATTCTTTTTATCTACAGGAAGCATACATTTGTAGGGGCAAGATCCCAAGTATGCCTGTTACATCGCAAGTCATAATGCACGGTGATCAGCCTATGGCATCCATCGTCATTCTTAATAAAGCCATAAGAGTAGTCAAACTGACACAATTTTGTAATGAACATATTGTTGTAATTCAAGTTTTGCTTCATAATAGTAGTTGGTATATCATCAATGTTTATTGTCAGTTGCACATAATATAGATATTTATCTAATACAAGTTAGAACTATTTTTCGAGCACTAGTGGGTGAGCAACTTACAATATCGATGGATGCAAATGCAAAGTCACTGATCTGGTTTAGCGATACTCATGATGAGAAAGGAGCTATACTTGAAGATCTAATCATGGAGCTGGACCTGCATGTTCTTAACGAAGGGAGTAACCCCTCCACGTTTTGTAACAGGGCGGGTGTTGAATCCAACATCGATGTTACACTAGCCACAGGAGGTATTATGACAAAAATCCATGATTGGAAAGTTTTAGATAAAGTGGTCAATAGTGACCACAATGTTATAGAGTTCAGTATTGGAGAAATTGGTTCTGAACCGGCTCAGTGGCAGTTAGTCAAGAACTTTGGGAAAACGATTTGGGACTTGCTTCTCCAACGTTTTGATCCTCCAGAGTTGGGAGAGCCCCTGGATGTTCACGCGTACGCGCAAGAACTTTATCTTTCAATTCAGAGGGTGATTGAGGAAGTTGTCCCGGACACGAGAAGGTCGACAGCACCGAGTTCTTTATCATGGTCCACGGAGCTCGATGACCTTCGTCGATCTGTGAGACGATCGCGGAAACGTTATCAAAGAAGTCTTTTCCCAGATCAGAGAAGATACCTATTAGAAATTTACAGACGTAAGAAAATAGAGTACAAAGCCAAAATCCAGGAAGTTAGGCACAGAATCTGGGAAAAATTTGTAAGGGAAAACATGTGCTTGGACCCCTGGGGAATACCCTATAAGATAGTAAGAGGGAAAGTTAGAGCCCCCACTGTGTTGTCATCTCTGCGTTGTGGTCAAGAAGCCACAACAGATTGGCGAACAACACCAGAAAGGTTACTAGAAGTGTTGTTGCCAGATGATGTCATAGAGGAAGACTCGCAAGAACAAACCCAGTTAAGAGAGGAACTTCGACAGCCGTATATTAATGAGATTCAGGTATACCCATTTTCGTATAGAGAAATCAATGAGAAAATTCAATCCCTAAAAAGGGGGAAAGCACCAGGACCGGATAAGATTCCTTTAGAAGTGCTACAACATTTAGCTCCAAAGTTGGTTCCAGTTTTAACTGAACTGTATAATCAATGTTTAATACAGAGGGAATATCCTAGGTGTTGGAAACGAGCTCATGTTATTATCTTGAGCAAAGGAGAGGACAGAGACCCTTTAAATCCCAAATCGTACAGACCAATTTGCCTTCTCGATATACTGGGGAAGCTTCTTGAGAAATTACTCTCTGACAGATTGGCGAGTAATCGAGCCCTATGTGGTCTGAATGAGTGGCAGTATGGCTTCCGGAGGGGCAAGTCCACGGAGGACGCCATAAATCAGGTGGCCAGGCTTGTCCACTCATCGGAATGTACATATGTTACCGGGATCATGATTGATATAGCGGGGGCTTTCGACAACCTTTGGTGGCCGGCGCTCTTTTCCCGGTTAAGGGAAATAGAGTGTCCCGGCTCACTATATGGTTGTCTGAGAGCCTACTGCGAGGAGAGACTTGTAGAGCTGGTTTCCCCAGGTGGAACCGTCTCAAAGAGGATAACCAAGGGTTGCCCTCAGGGCTCCGTTCTTGGCCCAGTTTTCTGGGATACAAATATGGAGCCGCTGCTGAACAACTTGCAGCAAGAAGCGGGGATACTGGGGGCAGTAGCCTATGCTGACGATCTTCTCGTTCTGGTTCAATCGAACTCAAGACGTCAGATAGAGGACAGAGCCTCTGTGGCCACGGAAATAATTCAGAGCTGGTGCAACAAGGTAAAACTATCAGTTGCACCAGGAAAGTCCAATTACATGCTCTTCAAAGGAAATTTGCAAAGAGACCCAATCATAAGACTTGCAGATACCTGGGTGTCTATCTCGACCAGAGACTCCACTTTGATGCTCATATCGAGCGAGTTGCAAATAAAACCTTAGCATTGTATAACAAAATAATTTCAATAGGACAGAGGAGGTTCCATCTGTCTCCAAGTGTAACCAAATTGTATCATAACAGTTTACTCGCCTCGATTATGGGCTACGGTGCGAGCTCCTGGGCTCATAGGCTCAGACTGGTCAGGCCCTCGTTGGCTGTCAAAAGAGTGCAAAGGAATATCATAATTAGATCGGTTGGGGCTTTTGGGACCACACCTACGGATGGGTTCACAGTGATTATGGGGTTTTAGCCTATTGATTTAATAATCAGGAAAAGGGCGGCGGTCTATTGGTTGAAAAGACACGACTTCATTCAAGTAGAAAGGATAATTGATAGGGTCTGTGAAAATAAAAGAGAAATTAACGAAGCCATTAACGATATTTGGCAACGGGACTGGGATTCATCTGAAACAGCCAGGCGCGTACACTCCTTCCTACCATCAGTGGGAGAAAGGATGAAGTTAAAATGTCTTCCATCCAAAGGATTAGTGCACTTTTTGACAGGTCACGGACCCTACCCGGTGCACTGGCACCGAATAGGGAAACGGCCTGATGCAGTTTGTGAATGTGGTGCTGAGATAGGCAGCCCAGAACACGTAATCTTCGAGTGCCCAGTACACGCACGAGTTGCCTCTGTAGAGAGGCAAGCCATACGCACCAGGGACATCTATGAAATAATAAGGAATGATGAGTTAGTAGAGATCCTAATTATACTAACTGAGTAAGTATCAACCCAAGCGCAGCAGATCTATCGAGGATAGTCTGTTGCGAAACAACAGGAGAGAAAAGCCGTGCATGCCTCTATGAGGCATACATTGGCAGCAATATACTGCGTACGTAAAACCGGATTGACATCACCATCCCTGGCGTCTGGCCGGCTAACGTCGGTTTGGCACCACGGATGGAACCGAATATGACCGGAAGGTTAGTTGAGGCAAGGAGTGAAGAGCTGGACGACTTTCCCGCCTTGCGTGAGCAAGGTATAAGAGAGAAGTCACTGGAATAAGTTTTCTGGTGTTGGCTGCCTCGCTACCTTCCAAATCCAATCTAGACTAGAAATCCAGTGGTGCAAATGAGATCGATAGTGTAAATCAGTGCACCACTAGTAGTAGTAGTAGTAGTAGTGTAATTTACTTTGTTACTTTACTTTACTTTACTTTGTTTTGTAAATTTAACAATCTGATAAATTAATATGAGTTGCAGTGGTTACGTTAGTAAGTAGGCCCCGCCCACGTCCACGTCCACGTTGTTGGGATGGGTACTGGCCTCCCTTCAGGAGGCTTGCTAAGAGGCGGGAATTATATTTAGAATTGTCATTAACTTATTACTAACAACCAAACAATTTGTGATGTATAATAATTGATTGTAAAAGTCTGTTTTAGTTATCCAGGTAACAGACCTAAATTGTTATTGTAATTGTAAATAAAATTGTAAATTGTACGTGTGAGTGGCTGAATGCTTGTTGATTGTGAATCCGTCCTCCGAATATGTTCCGTTCAGATTACTTTATTTTAAATGGGATGCATTTTTATTGTCCCCCCATTTACTCATGTTTGAAGTGAATAAATAATTTATGGTCAGAGAATTTGATCCTTCTTACGAATATTAGTTTTTGAATACCCTCCCTTTTTTATTTAATATTGTTTCCCACCAGTGCTGAGGACAAACGCAGATGCAAATTATCATGTTTTAATTCCTTTGCGCCATAAATGTTCTCACAGCCATCTCCATGAAATTGTTTAATTCGGGGTTGCTTGTATATTAATGTTTGTGTGTAATTCGCGTGATCTACGACGTACGTTGGCCAGGGAACAAGATTATGTTGCTGGAAGTAGTCAGTAGTTCACGCGAATCCTTTAGCGGGTTTTACGGCCAAAGTTATATGTTTAAAGTAAGCTTTTTAACTGGCTCCTTTCAGTTAGAATTAATTTTACAATTAACGGTGGTCTTACAAGGGGCGGGTTGATGTGATCGATCTCCTGCTAGAACATCTCTTCCTCGCCTTATAACCATTGCAGACCTGCCGCAAGTTTGCATAATTGTCTCCATCAATCTTAACACGATCAGCACGCCTATCAAACTACTGTGTGATATGCTCAGGGCGTCCGACGTGTATGTTGTATTGATGCAAGAATACCTTACCAGACTCTTATGGCTTCACTGCTGATTCTAGAGGCAGCGGAACGGCTGCCCTCGTGAAAGATGGTACAGAGGCCGTCAACTTTACTTACTTGCCTTCGACACGAGGACTTTCATTCGATTACCCGGCAAGTAATAGAGACTACCTCTGCCGAACGTGAAGGTCGGTTAATGTGTTATCCGTCAACGATTCAAGTTATTAAAGTCTACGCGGTTTCTGGAACAGGTAAAAGAATTTTATACAGAAAATATTACGCTCCTCTCTTTGGGATCCTGCAAGAACCTCATTATAGGCGAGACTTTAACAGCGTTCTCTTGCCGAAAGGTATAACAGCCCAACTATATTTCACGTCCCGAATTGCATCTTTTGGTTCAACACCTGCGTCTTCCTGACACGTAAGAAGTGTTACATAGTAACCGCCCTGGTTTCACTTACTCGTATGAGACCAGCCACTCAGCCACATTACCTTGTAACAGCAATTATAGAAGCGGAGCCCTGGTCCACGGCATTCTCGGACCAAAGTGCATACAACTGCATGGTCCACCTGTACAGACAGATAATTTGGAGAATTCGGGGAACAAACTAAACATGACACGAGGTGAGGAATGTCGGCAAGTAATAGAGACTACCTGTAATGTGAAGGACGATTAATGAAGTATCCGTCAACGATTCAGCGGTGGCTGGACTGCGTCAAACCGGCCGTAAGACGTTCGCTAATTCGTTGTGATAGGGAAAAATCACCCTGGTTTCTACTACACGTTCCTTCGAGAACTTACGGCGCCAGGCAGATCTGCTATAGTGTCACCCTTACCCGCCAACTTGAAGGTGTCGTCGTATGAACGAGATGCCAAGATAGGATTGTCGGAGAACCACCCTCTATGCATCACATAATTTCTGAACAACGTCAGAAACGACGAACAGTGATACACGGACTAGACCTCCCAGATGGTTCTACAGTGACGCCATAGGCGGCCATAGTGCGTCCGTTCGCCGAATGCAATGTAATTGCATTGGCCGAATCTCGTGTGTGCATGCGGTGTCACTTGACCGACACAGATGAACATCACCTGAAACGCGGAACATAATTGTATGTGTGGTATCTAATCTGGAGGATGCTTGCCTTTTATCTCCGAGTGCCACCACATTTAATCAAGCCAAAAGTATTCCTCCACCTAGATCAGACATACGTTCTCCAACCCCGAGACACATGCAATAAACTGTATAAAAGGACTGTCCGTATATTACCTCTTTCGCAGAGGTTTCAAATATGTCCTTGACTTTTGGATCTTCCTACAGTAAAATTTTCAAATGTTTGTAAACCTATTGGACCAAACTGCTGTGGATATCAGTCCCTAGACTTACACTAAGGACAGCATACACGCCTATGGTCCGAGGTAGGACCTCTGGCAGGGGACTGACGCTCAGTTCGTAGCAAGATGCCTTAGAACACGCGGCTATTCCGAGCGGCCCTAAAGGAAAGAAACCATGCAGTTCCTTTCCGGATATCGTGACTTCTGCTAATTACTTAGGTGGTATAGTCAATGATCCCTCCCATAGCTCGTTGGTGTCGAGAATATGACGCTGATCATCACTGATTCACAGTTGGAACCATGACACGGATCATGGTGATAATACTTGGGTCTACGCTATGAGCTGTTGGGACCAGAAAAAGTTAATTTCTGATACTTTAAATAGTCGCAACACATAATACCGGAGGGTACGTTCAGTTTGGTTATATTCTGTTTCCTTGTTTATTTTATTTTTATTTTCTAAATAGTTGCCATGAATGGGCTAATTTAGTCGTAGTTAAATTACATTTATAAAAGAGACGAGAAAAAAGTGGATAAAGCGCCTGCCTTGTCGTCCGGGGTTCAAATCCTAGTCGTAGCACAAATTTTAATTAAATTCTTTTCCTTCTGTTCAATGTATGGTCTACAGATTTCAAAAGATGAATTGAGATACGTGTTACCGCTTAAAACCATGTAAGGTTCGTAAGATCGGTTCTTTCCAACCTGGTTGTCAGGCAACCCGCAATGCCAAGCAGCTGTATGGGTTGCATATGCATAAGGTGCACCCGTAAGGAAACGAACGAATCCCGGAACATCTATAAGAGACCTTGGCTCATTGCCAACAGGTCTGTATAAATCCATAGAGAAGCTCATTGTTAGGAGGAAGAAATGCGGACTACATCTCAGTATTGAGTGGCGTCTTGGGATATAATAGTGGCATTATTTTTATAAATTTGGCTTTATTTAGGGAGACAAAGTTGTTTTTTTCCCAAGAGACCGAGTCCTGAGTCAACAAAAAAACTGGTGTTCAAGCAGTGGGACATCACTTACATCGGTGATATACAAGAAATCAAAACATTGCAGTCATGCGTGAAGAAGATTCTAATTTTATATATTAAAAGTGACCGGGCCAAATTTCTCATGAAGTAAGCATCAAACGAAAAAACTACAAAGAACAAAACTTTTCTAGCATGAAGGGGGAAATTAGATGGCGCTATAGTTGGCCCGCTAGATGGCCCTGCCATAGGTTAAACGGATATCCGTACCCCCATTTTATTGCATATTCTTCTAGTACGTAAATAAATATGAATGTTTTATTTGGAACACTTTTTCGCTTTGTAATAGATGGCGCTGTATTACTCACAAACGTATAAGTACGTGGTATAGCGTAACATTTCGCCAGTGCGGACGGTATTTGCTTCGTTATACATTACTCGTGATAAAATTGATCGTTTACAATTGCAGAAAAGGTCGATATGGTATTCATGTACGGCTATTGTGATCAAAATGCCCAACGGTCCTGTGCTATGTATGTTGATCGTTGTCCTGGAATACATCGTCCAAGTGTCAGGACCTTTCGTCGGATAGTTACGTTATTTAAATGGACAGGAAGTTTTCAGCCACAAGTGATCGTCAACCACGACCTGCAACAAATGAAAATGCCCAAGTATGTAGCAGACAAACTGAGCGAGAATCAGGAATCTCAGAACGTCAGTGTTGACAATTCTACATCATAATAAATTTCACCCATACCATATTTCTATGCATCAGGATTTGCGTGGCGGAAACTTCGAACGTCGTGTACAGTTTTACAGCTGTGAACAAAATAAATTACGGGACGATAACAAGTTTTCTGTTTAGTGACAGATCGTAATTCACATACAGAAGTAACGTAAACGGGCATAATATGTACACTTCAGAGGTGCGAGGTGGGAATCTCGCATTGGACCCTGAGGTGTGTCAGCATGTCTTTCTCCATAAGCCAGAGAAATCTATACAGGGTACGTCCAAGTCTGTCATGGAATATCCTTCATATAAAGACATGCTTGAAGCAGAATCTGGCTGTGAATCAACAAAACTAACAGTGGAGGATGATGCACGAAGTGGAGCAACTTGTGGCACATGTGACCTTTTCATGCGCACTGCTTAGACACGACCTTCCTTATTACAGCTACATCTACAGAAATACTCTGCAAGTCACAGTGATGTGCATAGCAGCGGGTTCATCGAATCGCTTTTACGATATTGCTGTACAGTTCCATACTCTAATAGTTAGCGGGAAAAGTGAACACCAACACCTAAATCTTGCCGTTTGCAATCTGATTTCTTTTATTTTATTATGACGATCATGTCTCCCTATGTAGGTATGTCCTAACAAAATATGTTCGCATTAGGAAGAGAAAGATCGTGAAAGAAATTTTGCAAATAGACCTCGCGCAACGAATAACGCCTTTATTTTAATGATTTCCACTCCAACTCGTGCATCATTTGTGAGACACTCTCTCCTCTATATCCCGATAGTACAAAACGAGCTACCCTTCTCTGAACTTTCTCTAAATCGTCCGACAATCCGTCCTGGTGGGGATCCCACAATCCGCAACAATACTCCAAAATAGATCTCACAAGTGTGATGCAGGCAGTTTCTATAGTAGAACTGTTGCATCTTCTGTTATGACAATGATACGTAGCCTTTGGTTCGCCTTCCCAATTTAAGTTTTTAGTAATTGTTATTCCTACGGATTTGGTTGAATTGGTGGCCTGTAGATTTCACTGATTTATCGTGTAACTGAAGTTTAACGGTGAGAGTACGGTGTAGCTAGATCTAGAGGAGAAGACGCCCATACAGCTTTATGCCTCCCTACAACACAACATCTGGCCCGTGTTCGAAAGTGTTTCTGGATGCACTACCAATCGAGGAGATACACAAGGAACATCAGCAACACAGACGAGTAGATTAGATTAGATTACATTAGTACTTGTTCCATAGATCATGAATACGACACTTCGCAATGATGTGGAATGTGTCAGGTTAATGAAAGATGTCTTTCCAAATTATTGCTTTGTACTAAATATTACATGACACAATTTATTTTTAGTTTATATATTTTTTATTTTTTTTTTTTTTTTTGGTATTTACTAATTCATATTTAAAACTTCATCTATAGTGTAGAAGAAAAACTTTTAATTTATTTTTAAATGCTAGTTGGCTATCTATCAGCTTTTGATGCTGTTTGGTAGGTGGTCAAAGACTTTTGTGGCAGCATAATTCATCCCTTTCTGTGCCAAAGCTAGATTTAACCTTGAATAGAGAAGATAATTCTTTCTCCTAGTGTTGTAATTATGTACACTGCAATTCTTTTGAATTCGATTGGATTGCTAATAACAAATTTCATAAGTGAATATATATATATATATATATATATATATATATATATATATATATATATATATATATATATATATATATTGGGAAGCTACTGTGAAGATCCCTAGCTCTTGAAATAAGTCTCTGCAGGATGATCTTGGATGGGCTCCGTGCAATGAATATTTTTCTATTTAATGATGAATTACCCCAGAAAATGATGCCATACGAAAGCATAGAATGAAAATAGGTATAGTAAGCTAATTTACTGAGATGTATATCACTAAAATTTTCAATTACCCTAATAGCATAAGTAGCTGAACTCACACGTTTCAGCAGATCTTCAATGTGTTTTTCCAGTTCAACCCCTCATCAGTGCATACAACTAAAAATTTAGAATATTCTACATTTTGCTACAGATTTCTGATGAAGGTTTATATTTATTAATGGTTCCATTTACTGTATGATACTGTATGTACTGCGTTTTATCAAAATTTAATGATAGTTCATTTGCTGACAACCACTTAATGATTTTCTGAAAGACGTCATTTACAATTTCTTCAGTTTCTTCTTGTCTGTCAGGTGTAATAACTATACTTGTGTCATCATCAAAAAGAACATGCTCTGCATCTTCATGAATATAAAATGGCAAGTCATTAATATATATTAAGGGCACAAGACCGAATCTTGTGGCACCCCATTTTTTATTTTCCCCAGTTTGAGGACTCAGCAGTTTTTTGCATATTATGTGAAGTACTTATGTCAACTTTCTGCACTTTCTTAGTAAAACAAACAAATTAAATATCGACAATCACTACCACGAATGTAATTGTGAAGTACAATCAAATGTTTATTGTAGTGCAAACTACACGATTATGATAAGTGACAAGATTAACAGCGTTGATACATTTGGAGAATGTCATTGTGGTTGACCAAAGGTATTTATTTTTTGGCCCAAAGCTACCGGTTTCGGTTTTAAACCATTTTCTAGCGCAATTTTGAGCAACTGTTTAAGCTCTGCTGGCGCTTGAAAATGGTTTAAAATTAAACCGGTAGCTTTCGGCCAATAAATAAACAGCTTTACCCAACTTTAATGACATTCCCCAACGACACGGTTATGACACATGACAATGATTCTATCGAAATACAGTTATCGGAATTGTAATATAGAGAGACTTTTATTTCAGTTTCAATATTCTTCGTCTACAGCAGTGAGGTATTAAACTTTCGGCGCCACCCACCACAACCATTAGAACTGGAAAACTCAAACAAGGTACATTCGTGAAGTGCGTCACAGGCATTGAGCCAGTGTACGGTGCGCAGGCATAACCAACCCGCTAGGCGGCAGTAGCGCATATTTTTAGCTGCCCATACTGTCTGGTGAGTAAAAACCAGCTGAAGCACGCGTGGCAGGATATTGCCCTGACAGTACTAACGAAGGGTCGAAACAAGCTGATCCATGGCTCCGCCTACCGGGCTGGTAGACCGCCCCAGCGGCGGAATAGGAATGCAACCATGTTGCCAAGGGGTTAGTTCGCTGCTGGGCAGTATATCTAACGGTCTCTGCTGTCTGGCAGAACTGGCAGAAGTACACAGCGCAGCCGGACGCGCGCATGCGCTGAGCATCGCTTCAAGCCGATTGGCTCAAACACCAGGGATCATCGTATTTCCGTTCGATTACAGAGAGATATATTCTGAGAGGACGCACAAGTGTGATGTAGGCAGTCTCTTTGGTGGAGCTGGTGCATCGTCTAAGCGTTCTGCCAATGAAACGTAACCTTTGGTTCGCCTTCCCCACAATATTTTCTATGTGTTCTCTCCAGTCAAAGTTGTTCGTAATTGTAACTCCTAGGTATTTGGTAGAATTTACGACCTTAAGGTTTGACTGATTTATCGCGTAATTGAAGTTCAGCGGATTTCTTTTAGTGGTCATGTGTATTACTTCACACTTTTCTTTATTTAGTGTCAATTGCCAATTTTCGCACCAAGTAGAAATTTTGTCTAAATCGCTTTGCAGTTGCTTTTGATCCTCTGTTGACTTCACTAACCGATAAACGACAGCATCATCCGCGAACAGTCTAAGGGAGCTATTCAGATTATCTCCTAAATCGTTTATAAACACGAGGAAGAGTAGGGGACCAATAACGCTTCCCTGTGGAACGCCAGATATCACTTCTGTTTTACTCGATGACTTACCGTCAATTACAACGAACTGTGTCCTTTCTGATAGGAAACCGTGAATCCAATCGCACAATTGGGGAGTTATTCCATAAGCACGCTATTTCATTAGAAGCCGCTTGTGTATTACTTGTGTTTGGTATTTTCAAACAAGATTTTACACCAGATTGAATTCCTGTCTTCACTACATGAAGAAGTAAGACACGTTGTAAACGCTATATTCGGTCTGATCAAGACTCTTGAAGATGCCACAATGACTGACATTCCGGAGGATGAAGAATCGGTGCAAATGCCTTCCGAGGGCATTATCTGATTTCTAATCATTTTATAAGCCTTTTACTGATGATGTATCTAATGAATGATTTCCTTTTTAATTATGACAAGAAGCCAAACGGAAAAGCTGATCATTGAAAACAATTATGCCTCACTTTATGTCTACTTTTCAAGAGGCAAGGGCTGATGACTTTGCATACTGTTGATATGTGGAGGGCATGCAAGAAAGCTAAAGCGCTTGGATTTAGAAGCTGCAGCTACCTGGGCGTGGAAGTTTAAGGCAGCTCACAAGATAGTGAGTTGCAAAGTTACGCTGTTTTTAATATACAAACATGCTCAGGCGCAAGAAGAAACAGAGAGAAAACTGTAATTTTATTTGGTATTGAATTCATGGACACTATAGTTCCTTTAATAAAATCTTCTTGTGTTACAAGCCACGTCGTGTGGTTTACTACCCTCGAGCTTTCGACAGAGATCCTGTGCCACTGTCAAGTGGATGACTCTCACTTCCAGGCCGCTGACAAGCTATGTAGCTGCGCCGCCGCCAGTGACGTCACTTTGTGCTCCTGCTCTAAGCAATGTTCAGCAAAGGTAGATTGACCGACATCGTCCTGTTAGCAGGACTGACACTCTTTACAAATGATTTTATGCACCCCACTGTTCATTATGGCTGGCTGTTTATTCTTTATTTAACCCTGCGACGGGCGCGTGGCGGCATACAGTGCCGCCAATTTTCTTTTCTTTCAATAATTACGTCAGCGTGCCGAGCCCGCAACAATGGTGCTAGATATGCTTCGATTGTTTAGTCACGCGCCAAACTACATTCCTGTGCCACCAATATACTCACCATAACGGCTGTGACTGACCTGTGGAGTGGACGACTGCACCGAGACGGCACTGCGTACCGCACGCACCCGATAATGTAAGTACATGTAGCCGTACCACTGTCGGATGTTTTGATGATTAGAAGCTTTGCTTTACAACTCTGTTGGTGTATGATTTAGTTATTTACATTTCTTTGGTATTAGAATTATTTTATTGTCTCCCAGATCCGCAGAAACGAAAGGAGTAACACCAGAAGAAATTGAGCGTCTTCTTCTGCAATGATCTGACGAAGAAGATTACGCTGATTTCTCTGGCACTGATGAGGAAGGAGAAAAAGTTGAAACTTCAGATCATTCTAGCGAATATGAGCAGTCATGCGTTCACGAGAATGAAGTGATAGGAATGCCACATGACTGCCATTTTTATATTGGTAAGGACGAAGAAACATGGTGGATAAATAATCCGTTAGCACTACCAGGGAAAACAAAACGTAATAATATAATAAAAGTCCTACCTGGCCCTAAACTGAATGGTAGAGAAGCTAAAACTGAAATTGAAAGTTTTCTCAAATTTTTTGATCCTGAGATAATTATGTTGTTGAAAACACAAACAAGACATAAATAACAACAGAGCATCTGTGAATTACTCAAGGGCTAGAGATGGCAAAACTACTTCTGCTTCTGAAATAACGGCTCTTGTAGGAGCACTGTTTTTCATTGCTGTACAAAAAGGACGCACAAATGTATTAGTACTGTGGGCATCAAATGGAACAGGGCAGTATTTAGCTACAAGCTTTGATGATACTTCAAGAAAAGAATGACTAGCAACTGATAAACTAGCTGCCATCCGCAATCTCCACTCAGCATTTGTGAACAACTGCAGAAATAACTACAGTCCAGAGGAGTTCACAACCATAGACGAAATGCTTGTTCCATTTCGCGGACGTTTTGTTCAGTATATGCCCAATAAGCCCCCTGTGTACGGATTGAAGTTGTATGCATTGTGTGATACAGATCATATTAAAAGTTGCTGTTAAGAAAGATGTTATACAGGATAAATAATTAATTCCACCCAAATTTAAAAAAAAATAGCTTTTCTATGTATTTATATGTAGGCGGCACTGAGTGCCGCACGCACCCGCTGACGTAACAATCTTAGGCGCGCCTGCCGCAGGGTTAAAGAGACATTTATCTACAGTATGTGAGACATAGGAAGACACCCAAAATTCCTTTCCCTTCAAAATGTGTATAAGCCTATTGGAAACTTTACCTATGAAAGGCAGCACACAGAAAGATCAAAAAGAAAATGATGTAGGCTGCTTGTAAGAACGTATGGTCTACTTTTGAAAAGGCCACTCCCATTGTGCTGTGCCCGAACTGATGGAAAGATAGCCAGAAGAGTCGCTTTTGTCATAAATCTTAGTGTCATCTCAAACTCTGTCAAAAATACATGATGAGAAGAAATCTTGGGATTGTGGAAGGGGAACATATACTGGAACTTTTTTGCAACCCACCTCATTATTTTCCTACCTTTCTAGGCGGCCGTGGTGGCCGAGGGGATTGAGGCGCTCCAGTCACGGTCCGCACGGCCACTACGGTCGGGGTTCGAATCCCCCCTCGGGCATGGATATTTGTGCCGTCCTTAGTTGTAGGTAGTTCATAAGTAGTTTGTAAGTTTAGGGACTGATGACCCCGTAGTTAAGTCCCATAGACTCTACAAATATTTGAACATTTTTTGAACTACCTTTCTGCAGTTTTTCATTTTCAGCCTACAGTTAATAGCCAATAACATATGGTCAGAGTCTATATCTGCTCATGGGTGTGTCTTACGGTTTACTACATGGTTCGGAAATCTATGTCTTACCATTATAAAATCTATCTCGTACCTTCTGGATTCTCCTGGTCTGTTCCACGTACACAACCTTCTTTCGTGATTCTTAAACGAAGTGTTTGTTATTATTAAATCAAGTTCCATACATAATTCTACTAGGAGGCCTCCTCTTTTATTCCTTTGCCCCAGTTCATGTTTTTTCCTTCCGTGTCTTGTACTACTAACGAATTCAAGTCTCCCATCACAATTACGTTTTCCTCTCCCTTATTTGTCTGAATAATTTCCCTTACCTCCTCATACATTTCTTCGATCTCCTATTCATCGGCAGAGCTAGTTGGCACATAACCCTGTAATATTGTGGTCGATGTTGGCTTCATATCTGTCTTAACTACGATAATGCGATAACTGCGCTGCTTATAGTAGTTTACCCGCATTCCTATTTTCTTATTCATTATTAGATCTACTCCTGTAAACCCCCAACTGATTTTGTATTTATAATCCTGTACTCACCTGACTAGAAATCCTGTTCCTCTTTCCATCGAACTTCACTAATCCCCATTATATCTAACTTCAACCTATACATTTTTCTTTTTAAATTTTTTACCTCCCTACCCGATTAAGGGATCGAACATTCCACGCTCCGATCCGTAGAATGCTAGTGTTGTCTTTCCTGATGACCACATCCTCCTGAATAGTCCCCGCACGGAGATTCGATTGGGGGACAATTTTACCACTGTAATATTTTGCCCGAGAGGATGCTGTCATCATATATTCATATAGTAGACCTGCATGTCCCGGGGAAAAGTAACGACTATAGTTTCCCCTTGCTTTTAGCTGTTAGCAGTAACTGTGTGGCAAAGCCACATTAGCTGATGTTACAAGGCCAGCTCAGTCAATCATCCAGATTGTTGCCCCTGTAAATACTGAAAAGGTTGCTGCCTCTCTTCAGGTTTGTCAGGCCTGTCTACAGATACCCCTCCGCTGTGGTTGCACCTACGGTACGGAATATTTGGATCGTTGAGCCACACAAGCCACCCCACCTCGGCAATGTCTGTGGATCATGGGTGTGGGCTCTTCACTCAGTCGATGGAAATAACTGAAGTTTTACACAGCATATGCATTTAGTGTTGGCATAACGACGTCAGTCCAGTACAGTGGGACATCTGGTGGCCGAGTTACAAGCTTTGTGGCAACCAACCAGCGTGACTACCATAACTGTTCTCCCCTATTTTCAATATCCAATTTCTAACCCATTTACATTTGACTGCATTGCTTTCTTTTCTTTTTCAGTCACTAATTACCTAATACTCCCTTCTATAATTCTCAGGGTTCTTTCTACTTAACCATAGCCCGTCTCCTAATTTTTTTAAAGCTTTTTCTTTAATTTTTCTGTATTTTTTACTTGCAATTATATATCTTTTGGTGTATCCCGGTTCCGTTCTTGTACACACAAACCACCATTGAATTAATTTTGCTCTTAGAAAAATTCACCTAGGGTAGTCAGCCATGGAAATAGTGTTATTAAAAAAATACGTGAGACTAAATTAGTAAGTAAAGAGAATAAAGAAGTTTTGCTCAAATTCTCGAAATTACGTTCTCTTTCAACTTAAACGGTGGGGCAGAGTTAATATTCTTTGGTCAGCAATGAATTTTCACTATCAGTAAGTTCTGATGTAGGACACCTTGTTATCTACGGAGTTTGTGTGTGGTTGTTTGTTTGCGTCAGGCATAATTATGGTTCTTTGTTGACGTATCTTTGCATATCGTGAGTTTAAACTATCTCCACAGCTCCCTATGGCTGCAGTTATATGTCTGACAGGTTTTCTACTGTCGAGATATTGACTGTTGTAATGGACGCCACTCAGCTGTATTCCAATAAGCTGTTTTGCATCAGGATTCGTAAGTTCACCTGTTTTACACATTTATCTAATCCGTTGTAGTAGTTTTGTGCACTTGTGACGGGAAGACACGAAAAGATATGCTTAAGTATGGGCTCCAAGAATGTGCAAGAGTATAGGACCATAGCTACTGATTTTACAAAACCTAAAAATTCTTATCGATAACCAGATAACAACGAGCAAAATCCGACTGGTTAATTTGATTTGTCACAAAAACTAACTTCTGATCGTGTGCATTGATTTTTGCATTATTTTCATGTATTATATTCTTTAAAGTTATCAGGCCTAATGAAACTAACAATGGAAAGTTTAGGTTGGAATGCCAACAGTATGTGGATAGGTAGCACCCGTTGATGTCTATTATAGAGATCACAGATCTCTATACTACCTGGTTGTTGAACTTCGACTGTCTGAGCGTGCCAGCCATGGATGTTCATATTTCGTTTCTTTCCAAATTAAAATATGGCTGCTAGGAAGTATTACAAGAAATCGCGAAGAAAATACGTTTCAATTACGCTTCTATTATAACGGTTATTTACATAAATTTGAAATAAAGAGGTAAGCAAGCAATTCTTTGTCATTTAATAACTAGCTGAAATTCGTATACCAAATTAACCATGGCGGACATTGTAAATACGTTTGGAGAACATGTGATTGTGTAGACACGTTGTAGTTCTATGCTTAGACGCCAGAGTTATACATCCAGTTTGTGTAGAGGTCAGTCTTAGCAACTCACGGTAAAGATCACTGATCCGCACATCAGAAAAAGAAACAGATAAACACAATTACTCAGATATAACTCATGCACACAAAATCGCCTTCTCTGGCCGCTCAAATGACGTCCACTGTTGCAATGGAGCCTGCAATACTGTCAGCGCCACTACCATTACGATGGTGCACACGTATCCATAAGCAGGCTGTAAATTCAGATTAATTTAGCCATATAGATCACATTTAATTCAGCCGGAAGGTACGAGATAAATTTTTATAATGGTATGACAGGTTCCGGAACGAGGTTTTAAACTGTAAGACATACCCCTTGACCGATATAAACTCTGACAATAACTTATTGGTCATGAATTGTAGGCTGAAACTGCAGAAAGGTAGGAAAATAAGGAGGTGGGACTTGGATAAATTGAGGGAACCTGAAGTTCTTAAGAATTTCACAGTGAGCTTTAGCCAACAACTGAGAGAAAGGGGGGGGGGAGGGGAGATAAAACAGTAGAAGAGGAATGTGTAGCATTGAGAGATAAAATAGTGCAGGCAGCAGAGGACAAAATATGTAGAAAGGCAAGACCTACAAAAAATCCTTGGATATCAAAGGAAATAGTAAATTTATGTGATGAAAGGAGAAAATATATAAAGTGCAGTAAATGAAACGGCCAAAATGGTGTACAGGCGAATAAAAATGAGATTGACAGGAAGTACAAAGTAGATAAGCAGGAGAGGCTTGAAGGCAAATGCAAGTCTGTAGAAGAATGTATAAATAGGGGCAAAAATAGATACCTCCTACAGGAAAGCAAAAGAAACATTTGGAGATAAGAAAAGTAGCTGTATGAATATAAAGAACTTAGATAGAGAACCAGTTCTCAGCAAGGAAGGAAAATCTGAAAGATGGAAATAGTATTTAAGAGGGTCTCTACAAAGGAAATGAACTTACAGACAATATTATAGTAATGGAAGAGGAAATAAATGATGATGAACTAGCAGATACTATAATGAGAGAAGAATTTGACAGAGCCATGGTAGACCTAAGTCGAAACAAGTCCCTTGGAGTAGATGACATTCCCGCAGAACTATTAAAGTCTCTGGGAGAACCAGTCATTTCAAAAGTATTTCACCCAGTGCGTAAGATGTACGAGACAGGCGAGATACCCTCGGACTTCAAGAAATATGTAATAATCCCCATTCCAAAGAAATCAGGTGCAGGCAGATGTGAAAATTACAGAACCATCAGTTTAATATGTCATGGATGCAAAATTTTAACACGAATTATTTACAGAAGCCGACCTCAGGGAAGATCAGTTTGGATTCAGGAGAAATGTAGGAACACGGAAGGCTATACTTACTTTATGACTTATCTTAGAAAAGAGATTGAGGAAAGGCAAATATACATTTCTAGCTTTTGTATATTTGGAGAAAGCTTTTGACAATTTTGATTCGAATACACTCTTTCAAATTCTGAAATCAGCAGGAGTAAAATACAGGGACGGCTATTTATAACTTGTAGAAAAACCAGATAGCAGTTATCAGAGTTGAATGACGCGAAAGGGATGCAGAGGTTGGGAAGGGAGTAAGACAGGGTTGTAGCCTTTCTCCAATGTTATTCAATTTGTGCACTGAGCAAGCTATAAAGGAAAGCAAGGAGAAATTTGGGGAAGGAATTAAAATTCAGGGTGAAGAAATAAAAACATATCGTTTTGCGGATAACATTGTAATTCTCCGACTCTCCGCACCTTTTATTATATATATATATATACTGTTGCAGCACCGTCGTGTTTACGCCGGAGGAACAGAGGGGGGAAGCAGTCTGGCCGCTGGCGTTCGCGCCGGTATTCTTATGAGTGGAGCGCTGACAGCCTGTTACGCGTCGTGCGTTTACTCACAACCAATTTTTGCAGCAAACGAAATCTAATTTGGAAATTCAAATGCAATGTTCGATTCTGCGGTTACATGTTAAGCCTGAGGCAGTTTTGTTAAGTCTGGCATAAGTTGGGTTTCGACGCATTTTTGAAAATTTTTTGCTATCCGTTTCTGAGTGATTGTCCTACGTTTAGGTTTTTGAACCATGAAACACCTGTCCCCGCCTGCATGAACAACAATCTCTGACCGGCACTTTTGTTTGACAATACTTGCGCACTATCACTTGCCAACATATATTTACTGTATAATGCGTGTGAATCCAAGTTTAATGTAAGTAAACTACTGGTCGCTCTGATTCTGATGAAAACCTGAAAAAGTATGATCTTTTAGCAACAATGCCCTCTCGTCCACACAAAACAAAACGTTAATTTTGACACATTCTAAAACGAAAATCCATAGACAAAACATTGCTTCTAAGGTTTACCTTGCTAGCTTTGAAGCTTCTTTCTGTTTGTGCAGTTTTCGCTACGTTCGTATTTCTTTCTATTGTTCGTAATTCCATAGAAATTGCTGCCTGATAGTACATTTATCCATATCATCAGTCACATACTTACTGTGAGCTTCTTCTTCTTCTTGGGCGCTAGTTTAGCCGTAGCCTCGCTGTAACTCGTCACGTGACCTAGTTCCTGGCACTGCGGCGTCACCACTACGTCTTTCCAGGCAATTGGTATTGTTGCGTACTCTACATCGAAAACTACATAATTCGTTTCGATAGTCGGCCGAGAGAGTCAAAATGGGTTAGAAGCACTTTCATTGCACAGAATGACCGGTGCGTCCGAATTTCTTGCAACTTGGGGTGCAATAGGTGAATGCTTTTCATATAACGTACAATTAGTACTGCGCATGTACGTTATTCATAAGTTAGAATTTTTCTCCTTTAAGATTGCAGAATAGGAATACTTATTTTTCATATGATCTGTTACTTCAAAAACTCAGTGGCCGAAACCTAGGTAGATCTGAAAAGTAAAAACAAAAATTGCGATTGATTGCTGACATTTCCTACAAATTTGTTCAAATAAAATTCCACAAACGTTT
Organism: Locusta migratoria; assembly: GCA_026315105.1. Classification (NCBI taxonomy): domain Eukaryota; kingdom Metazoa; phylum Arthropoda; class Insecta; order Orthoptera; family Acrididae; genus Locusta; species Locusta migratoria. Next base: position 316,450,075 of record CM048747.1, on the reverse strand, counting down.
CGAAAAAAAAAAAAAAAAAAAAAAAAAAAAAAAAATACGTGGGTGGAGGGAGGTGGCGGCAATTTAGCAGCTCGCACGGGTCGGCTTTTGGGCTTGCGCCGCCCTGGGTTAAAGGAAGAATTAGAAGCAGTTCAAAGGCGGGCGGCTTGTTTTGTTACTGGTAGGTTCGATCAACTGCCGAGTGTTACTGAAATGCTTCGGGAACTCAAATGGGAGTCGCTGTAGGAAAGGCGTTATTTCCGAGAATCACTGTTGAAGAAATTTTGAGGGCCGGAATTTGAGGAGGACAGCAGAACGATTCTCCTGCACCAATATACGTTCCGCGCAAACACGACAAAGATAGGACCAGAGAGATTAAAGCTCGTTCAGACACATACAAGCATTTGTTTTTCCCTCCCTCTATATGGATATGGAACAGAAAAGCAAGTAACTACCAGTGTTACTGAGTACCCTCCGCCATGCACCTTTGCGTGAATTGCGCCCTATGTATGTAGATGTAGTAAGCGGAACGGGCCCGGAGAAACTTGTTTGGGTTAGAGATGAACGTAAGTTGACCGCCTTACCCACCACTGTGCTTCGATACACATGTGCTTTTGGCTCTACTTCATGACAGGTTGAGCTGCTTGAATGGCTGCAGCGGAGATAGGGGACACGCAGGAAGGAAGGAGACTTGACCCACCTATAAGCTCACTTCACTCTGATTTGATGCATCTCAATCCTAATGATTTCGTATCGTCTGAACAAAGCGTACTTTTTTTTTTTCTTTAATCTCGGAAACGGTGCCGACTGTTAATTCACACTAATGATCGCGTCACGTCACGTCACGAGTTGTCCAGATTTCTCGAGAACAAAATTTTAACTGCACCATCGTCTAGTAGCATCTGCAGTTAATCTATTTTCACCATTTATACTTTTGTGTTTACTAAATTTTTAGTCGATGACTGATTTGTTTCCGTGGTAAACTGCAAATCTACCATGAACGATTGAATAACTTTTCCTTGAGTGTTGTTCCACAAGCGAGATCAGATATCTCGAAACGTTATGTAGGCGAACAGAGCTGAACCTTACACTTCATGGGAGCATTAATTAATGAAGCGATTTTCATTAAATATTTTAAGTGAGGAATGAACTCTAATGAAACAAAGAAGCACAGTTATTTACAATGTTTCTTACACAAAGGAAAAACTATAATGGGTAAGACGAACAATCGCAGCTTATTCCCAAAAAACACTGGCTTAAATGTTTGTTTATATATTTATATTTTCGTAGGGAATTCAGATCGGTATTCTGAAATGCTCCATTTCTCAGCACTTCACGACATAAAATTGCTTGATAACCTACGTTATGCCGTCTTCTTTGGTCGTTAATAAATGTAATCGTTTGTCATGTCTGTGATTCTACTCCAACTTTTGTAAAATTTTGGGATCATTCAAAACATGAGATTCATTGCTCTGTCCAGGGCTGAGGAAACTGACGTGAGCGCAAGGGCAGAGTGACTACATCTTGACGTGATGGTGCCGTGTGAAGGCCGGTGTGTATTAGCCTTTACTATCCGCAAAGTTTATATTGCGTTTTTACCATGTGTGTATTCATAATACTAATTATCCTTCTTCTGTGGGCTACAGTCCAGGGAGAACCTTGGCCTTGCCAACGAGCTTCCGCCATCCACCACCGTCACATGATATCCTCCCTCATTTTCTACATTCGTAGGTCTTCTTACACTCCCTCCAGCCATCTTGCTCCATTTCGACTTATGTCCTCCTAGATTTCTAAGGAGAATCATCTTTGTAACCCCAGAATCCTCCATTCTTGCCACATGACCAGCCCCTCTTATCCTTCCTGATGGTATGATTTTTGTCACAGGAGCATCGCCATATATACTATACAATTCCGCATTGTACCTTTTCCTCCATTGTTCTCCGTCATGCACAGACCCAATATTTTCCTCAAAACTTTCCCCTCAAATCCGTCGAGCAGTCTTGTATCAGTATCCGTCAGGGCCATGTTTCCGAAGCATAAGCGAAAATTGTTCTAAGTAAAGTTTTATAAATAGTAAATTTTGTTGGGCTACTGAGGAGTCTTGACCGGAATAAAGTACTCAAGGCTAAATATGCCTTATTTGCTCATGTCAATCTTCAGTTGAGATGTTATTAAAGCTAGTGACTGTGGAACCAAGATACTTGAAGCTATCAACTCTTTCAAATGCGTATCCATTCACATTGAAACGTGACGGTATATTGGGTTGATAGGAAAGCCAGTCATGAAGAAATTCTTCCACCTGGTATGCAAGATGCTGAAAGAGATACGATTGTCAGAGGGAAAACAGCGTCTGGAATATCACATTCGTATACAGTCAATTTTTTCCACATAAGGTATATTCTTTATCCAGTAGTCATTGTCTTTCGTGAACCAAGAGATACACTTCGTCCCCTTGTGCAAAAAATCGTGAACCGTCCTCCTGATGTATACATAACGACGTAAAAATCAGGCAAAGAGAACAGAAGTATCCTTCAACAGTGGCCAGATAACTGTCTCTCCCCCAATATTGGGACAAAATGTTTCCGGGCTTTGGTGTCATTTTCACTCCATCAGCAGGATCTGTTCGTAATTCCAGACAGACACATAAAAATAACAACCATTCCATCTGCCGCAACGTACCTTTTCCAACCTATGGGTGTATACTTCTTTCGAAAATTAAAAAAATAAATGTGCGTTAACGTTTTTGTGAGCGAGGTTTACTCGACAACATTGATCTTGAACACCACTGTCGCAACACTATCATCAGCCTTCATGCTCTAATCCACAATCAGTGCAGTGCACCGATATTCAACAACATGATCAAACACTTTTCCAGTTGCATGTGATGCTTTTGATGTTCCTGATTTGTTATTTCGATTGTGGAAGATTCAAGTTGCTCAACGCCCAACTGCAGAACTGCATCATTTACCCAGTGCATATATTGTCGATTTAATTTGTGTTTAACTTACGTCTATACCATGACCTACAGACGTGCTTGATCATAGTTTCAGACAGCTAAATGGAATAAGTAAATAAAAATCAATAAACAATATGTTATATTGGTATCTGTATTTCCTGTCATAATCATTGTTACACCAAATGTTTCAGTGTCGGTGAGACACTTTGCGAATGTACTTGTAAGAGAATTTGCGTTTCGAGGATAATCAGGTGTGAGCTGCGAAAATCAAAAGGACATCAAAGGGCGTAATGGGCTTTAAGGATCTGCTATACTTAAGGTGTGAGACCAACAACAGCTGACAGACTACCCATGTAGCGCGCACGCATAACTGCAAAACCCGCACCTCTGAAAAAGATGCCGGGCATCGCTCGTCTACATAATTACTCAATATGATTTCAGACGGTATGGTATGCAAGATTTAATAGACAGGGGAAATACTTTCCACCTCCAAGAAGAATATTGTAATTCCAATCCAAAGAAAGCAAGTGCAGACAAATGTGAAATTTGCAGAACTATCACTTTGATAAGTCATGGTTGCAGAGTAGTAACACAAATTATTTATTGACGAATCGAAAAACTTGTTCAATCCAACCTCGGGGAAGATTAGTTTGGATTTAGGAGAAATGTAGGAACACGGGAGGCAGTAATCATATTACGACTTATCTTAGAAGATAGGCTAAGGAAAGGCAAACCTACGGTTTTAGCATTTGTAGATTTGGAGAAAGCTTTCGACAATCTCGACTGGAATACACTCTTTCAAATCCTAAAGGCAGCAGGTGTAAAATATAGGAAGAGAAGAGTTATATTCAACTTATACAAAAACCAGACAGCAGTTATTAGAGTCGAAGGGCAAGAAAGGGAAGCAGAGGTTAGGAAGGGAGTAAGACAGGGTTGCAGCATTTCTCCAAAGTTGTTCAATATGTACATTGAGCAAGCAGTGAATGAATACAAGGAGAAATTTGATGAGGGAATTAAAGTTCAGGGAGAAGAAATAAAAACTTTGCGGTTTGCCTTTGAAATAGTAATTACGTCAGAGACTTCAGAGGATCTGGAATAGCAATTGAATGGAATGGACAGTGTCTTGAAACGAATACATAAGATGAACATTAACAAGAGTAAAACAAGGGTAATGGAATGGAATGTCAGAAAATCAGGCGATGCTGATGGAATTAGATTAGGTAATGAGACAATAAAAGTAGTAGATGAGTTAAATAAATTCTGATGGCCGAAGAAGAGAATGGCTATGGGATGAAAAGCATTTCTAAAGAAGCGAAACTTGCTAACGTTACAATATTAATTTCAATGTTAGGAAGTCGTTTCTGCAAGCAGTTGTCTGGAATGTAGCACTGTATGGCAGTGAAACGTGGACGATGAGTTCAAATAAAATTGATAGAAGCTTTTGAAATGTGAAACTACAGAAGAACGATGAAAATTAGATGGGACATCACATAACTAATGAGGAGGTGCTTAACTGAATTGGGAAGAAAAGGACTTCCTGGCATATCCTGATTAAGAGAATGGATAGGTTGGTGGGACACATGCTGAGACATCAAGAAATAGTCAACTTAGCATTAGAAGGAAGTGTGTGGGGTAAAAATGCTACAAGGAGACCGAGGTACGAATACAGTAAGAAGATTCAAAAGGATGTAGGGTGCCAATCGTATTCTCAGATGAAGAGATTTGCCTAGGACAGGGTAGCGTAGAGATCTGCATCAAACAAGTCGGCCGACTGAAGACCATAACAACAATACTTTCCCACAGCCCTTGTATTGAGATTTATGTTCATTTATCATAAGATACATTTCCTTAATAGCTTGACTTAAGGCTGTAAAAGCTTCTTTCGGTGCTGGTACTGTCCCTGCTATCATTTCTACATCATCTGCTTATGCTAAAATCTGGACTGATGTAGAAGATTGTACTCCTGGTCTGTAGGCCTGCTTCCCTGTTCACCTTCTCGAGTGCTGCATTAAATAATAAACATGCTAATGCATCTCCTTGACGTAGCCTATTTTTTATTTGCAGTGGGTCTGAGTAAAATCCTTGAATTCGACTGCAAGAGCTGTCCACGTCTCCCATGTATCTCCTGTAACAACTGGTTTCTATTGATGCTGTTGTATGCAGCCTTAAAGTCAATAAAGAGGTGATGTGTTCCATTGCTAGTATATTCAACAGTTTTCTGAAAAGTTTGGCGCAGATTGAAAATCTTGACTATTGTTAACATTCCTCGTCGAAATCCGCTTTGCTATATTCCATTTTATTTATCCATCTGAGCCCACATTTTAGCAATTCTGCAGGAATGCTATCAGTGCCGTGAGCTTTGCTATTCTTCAGTTTCCTTACAGATTTTTTACGTCCTCTGACCCTGGGCCATCCAGTAGCTGTTCATCATCCGATCCTTGCTCACAGTTATCAGATATATCCTCTGCTTGTTCTATCGATTCAGCATGGCATTGAAGTATCATCGCCATCTTTCCAGAGTCTGTTTACTCTCACTTATTATGTTTCTTTCATCTCTAATCAAGCTGATTATTGGAGTAAATTGTCTTCTAGAATTGTTTACTTTTCTAAACAACTCCTTTGTTTCATTCTTCTTCTTGGACAATTCCGTACATTCTATTTCAGCTTTAGTCCATTCCATTTTCTGTCGGCGATGTGTCGTCTTTTCCATCCTCCTTTTCTCATGACAATCCTCCAATTCAGTGTTCTTTTCTTCAGTCTTTTCTTACACTCTTCATCAAACCATGCGTATCTTATTGATTTTCTCTCTATCCCTAGTGTTTCCTTAACTGAAATGTCTACAGATCTTTTTCTTTTCTTTCTTTTTTTTTTTTTTTTTTTTGTCAGCCAGTTTTGTTCTATGTCATTACTGTCTCGCATTGTTCCTTGTTCTTGCTATAGGACCTGATAAGCTTTCTGACAGAATGATTCGGAAGTTTCTGCTAACTGCTGTGCTGCAATATTGTACCGTTCTTTCATTATATGTATTTCTTGCTGACCATTTACCATCCTAGTTCTTATCTTAGTCATTACAAGAAAACGATCTGAATCCACATTAGGGCCACGAAAGGTTCGAAGAACCAACAAGTTAGATTTATGCCTCTGATCTATCAGTAATTATCAATTTGATTAATGGTTCCACCATCAGGTGACTTCCAAGTGCTCTTGTGTATCTCCTTATGGGCAAAACCTGGTAGATCCCACTATCATGTTCCGGGAGGCTGCGAGGAGGATCAATCTTATTCCGTTACCATTAGTTTATCCATGTTTGGGCTTCAGTTACAAGCTGTAACATGTCTTTTCCAAGTTGCGATTTAAAATCACCCAGCACGATTTTGTTGTCTTTCCTTGGATACTTATCGTAAGCTTTTTCAAGGACATAATAAAAATCATGTTTTAGTTCTTCAATACATTCTTCTGATGATGCATATTCATTTATTATACTATAATTAAAATTATTCATAATATTTGTGGTGAATTTTCTTTGTTATAAGCACTAACAGAAGCCCTTTTATTTTGGTGTTTGATTGATTGTTATGAATTCTTACTCTGTTAATTAGTGAGATGTTAAACATAGACTACACAAAGTTTATAGGTGTGTAAGAGTGTTAGCAGGAAACATTCTGGCCTCTAGAAAAAGATTTTAAAAAGCACAAATAAATCGAAAAACGTAATAAATAATCAAGATATATTATTGCCATTGTCAAACATATTCTGTATTTTTATAGACCCCTCGGAAGGCACTGGCGTTTGCTGGACCCTGGGATTTTAGTTGTGTTATGTAATCTGAGGTCGATAGGTGATAATACGTTTGAAAATTGACAACAAATCTGAATGGCAAATTAAGTTTGTTGCAAGAGATTCGTCTACAGCATAGCCTATGTTCACGACATATTTGAACACACTTTACCAAACACTAGCGGATTCACAAAATGGTCATTTTTTCAGTACTGCAATATACGGGTAAGTTCTGAACTGGATAATCCGTACGTAGCATTGTTTTCACTAGCAGCTTAAAAACACCAGTCAACTCTTTTATCAATAATGACTTGGTAGAAACATGTGAAATGTGTGTAAAATTTTACTTACGGCTTCGAAGGGGCAGTGTACTGATGTTAGCAGCGACCTTTGAACGCAATTTTAAAACTCTCTCACATAGAATGAGAGGGATAATTTTTCGTGTTGACCGTGCAATAAATTATTAATGAGGCTCCTGCTCTATGACTGATAAGTTCTTGCAAGTACCCTTGTCCTGTCAGTAAATTAATTATCCTCGTAAGGCGAACATTTTGTTGCCAACATTAGCACACTACGCCGCTGATGCCATAAAAAAAATTTAATCGATATATGGCACGGCTATAATAACAGTATAGAATTTCACTGCTCACTCACAGTGTACTTCACATTCATCAAACCTTTCTAATCACTTAAAAACTTCATTCATATACTGCTGAAATTTTCAGTTTGCGAGCTTTAAAAGCGTGGACATATCCTTCCTTTACAGTGACACATTTCACCTGTGCAGAAACAGGCCCTACCGTTTAGAAAATATACTCGCCAATGTCCGCCCGTTGCTATGTGTGGCTCACCATCGAGCCCCCCTTCTAAACTTATGCATGCGCAAAGACTGCTCTTCCCCATATCTTTTCAAATATTTAAATATTTGTTATAATGAAGAGTAAGTAAAGCAGTCAACAATCCGAAGATTGGTTTGAACACCAAAGTGCTTTACTAGGCATGGTCCTGTTTGGAGGTGGTATGCCGTTGCCTTCCTCCGACCTTCGAACTGACTTACCCAGCCAGTTATAGGGGGACCTACAGTTTAACGTGGGTTCCGAACCACGGTGCTACTCGGTATTTTTCACATGAGCAATACTGCCAGAGGTGAAAGAAGTGGAAAGTGACAGATAAAAATCCTAGGACCTGGCGGGGATCGAACCCGCGATCTTTGGATTTGTAGTCTGGCACTCTACCACTGTGCAACCGAGGCGCAAAAATTGAATTTACCCTCAAAATCGCGAAACATTTGCAAAATCGTCCAAAGATATGTTGCAAGTAACAATACAAAACTCATTGTTGTTCCTGGCCCCGACTGATGAATCTTTAATTTACAGTTATAAGGTATTTTACCGAATATGACGTGTTTTTGATGAATCTTCAATGCGCCAGAAACAAATGTGATGGGCGATGTTGTCTTCATGGAGGATTTGCACATGGGCAAGGTGAGGTACTTGGTAGCTCCATGTCTTGCTTTGAGACCATTCGTGCATAACCCCCAAAGCTCGAGTAGCCAGGAGCTGGCGTCTCTACCAGCTCCAATGCCAATGTTAAAAGCGGCGTTTCACTTCGCCCCTCCCTACCGCAGGGGCGCCTATATTTTACCTCTAGGAGGTTCAGAAGAGAATTTGAACCTCAGCCGCGCATGCGCATACAACACTGCCGCCTGTATTAGGCGGCCTCGCTACTACTCACATACATGCTGTGCCTGAAATGATCTGATAGCAGAAGGAAACGGATAATATTTCAGTCACACTTTTACAATAAGAACATAATTACCAATGTCTGTTCACACTTGTACAATAGGAACATAATTATCAATGTCTGTTCATTGAAGCAACTGTTACAACTGAAAAATCACAGACAATAGAGGAAACATAATATAGGTATTCAGGCTTTCAAGGACTGAGGTGGTCACTAACGTTAACCACCATGACTATTGCTATAAATAATACAAGGATGATTGTGAATGTTACTTATTAGACAAATCATCATTACAATCGTACAAAACTAACAAAAACAAATTATTTTTATGAAAATCTGCAAAACATGTTTTACGTTTGCGTAAGGAAAGATGCACTTTACATGTACTACACTGCCATACAGTACGCACGGGAGATATTTTAGTGCTACAATTGTAGCATCTTCTTGATTTGCTTCTTTCAGGTTGATGGCGAATGGATTCCAGACGAATTTTCTGCGGGACTTTAGGTTTGTGGTGTTTTATAAATGCAGGTCCTGGAGATGAGGCCACGGAATTCACTGAATCCGGACTGTGTTTGTCTCTGACATATGCTGGTGCCAGTAGGCCTCGATATACTTATCTCCGGAAGTCTATCAGAATCGCCGGCCGCGGTGGCCGAGGAGACTGAGGCGCTCCAGTCACGGCCTGCACGGCCACTACGGTCGGGGGTTCTAATCCCCCCTCGGGCATGGATATTTGTGCCGTCCTAGTTCGTAAGTAGTTTGTAAGTTTAGGGACTGATGACCCCGTAGTTAAGCCCCGTAAATTTAACAAACATTTGAACATCTATCAGAATCAGCTTGTCGAGGTGTGGGCGTGAAGAGGACTGCAGTTCTTTATAAATAAAAAAAAAAGCATTGACAACGCAACAATCAAGATAGTGAAAGAAAATCCTATGCCACCACTTATGGGATTTTCTGTCAATAGCATAGCTTCCTTTGAGCTGATCAAATTTGTCGACAAAGTTCATGTTTGCGTTGTAGTCGATGGTGGCCTGAGGACAAGACACTTCAGTACTGCTGCCATCACGCTCTCTGCGTTTTACGTTTCCCACATTCTTCGTATCATGGTAGTTTGACAGAATGAATACTCATCTCTTGTCTTTCAATTTCAGAAAACTTACGTTTGTGACACTAACCCGATAAACATGTTGACCTCTTTGTACATGCTTGTCATCTTTTGCGTTCACGGTTCCACAAGCGAAAATCTGGTCCTCAAGTAGTTTCACCTGCAAAGGGTAACTATTAAAATAATTGTCAAAATAAACCTTATGATTTTTATTTTTCAAGGTTTCGCAAAACGTCCTGACAACGTTTCCACCTAAGTCCGTTTCAACGTTACTACCCTGTTTGCCTGTGTAAATATAAAAATCTAGACAATAACCTGATTGTGCACACATCATCCACACCTTGTATCCACGTTTCGTCGGCTTTCGTGGCATGTATTGTTTCAGGGAGTTTCTGCCTATGAATTTGATCATGCTTTCATCGATTTCAACTCTCTCAGATGGCCTGTAGTGTTTTTGAAAATTGTTGTGCAGTATGGCGAGTAGAGGTCTAATTTTATACAGTTTGTCGGAAAGGTTAGTTTGGAAACATAAAAGGTCTTGTAAATGCTCAGTCCAAAGAATGCGAAATAGTAAATGGGGGGTCACATTCTCCATGCTTAGAATTTGATTTGACACACCTATTCTTTCAGAAAACACACCAGGCATATCCATTCTATAATCCTTCGTCCATTTTGGAGCAATTATAACCGGCATGTTTGCACGTACATTATTAGACTCTGTAGAATCAGGCGTCCGTTGTAACCGGCTAGACAAAGGGAGGTCATCAGCAGAATCATAACTGTCGTCAGGAGCACTTTGAACTCCGCTCAAATCACCTAACACCATCGGATTTGGCTGATTTGCTGCCTCTTCTTCGTCATCGTCAGAGCTACAAATGCTCTCGTTACCTGAAGGGATGTCTTCAAACAAATATTGTACAATCTCGTTCTCTCCTAAGCGGCGCGTGGGGCGCGACATACTGTAGAGAATGTGGAAAAAAAAAAAAAAAATGACGTTATCTCCATAAGCTATTCCGCCACCGTCATGGTGGTTTGTAAGCAAACCACCACATTCCCTTTGTAACTACTCAGTGAAAACACAAAAGTAACAGTACCTGCATGCCAACACACCTAAAATAGGTCTATGAGAATACGTTCAATAAAATACATTACAGAAAACATGTTATGTACCCGTTGTATTGATGTTTTATCAGACACCCGAGACAAGGTACGTTAGCGCTATATTCAAAACAACTGGTATGCACTGACATTCATGCAATGTACCCGGAATCTGTCATTTGTTTTGAAGCACAGTCCAAACGGACATACTAATTCAACCGTTTATCGCTAGATGGCGTGGAATAGAAGTACCGTGATCGAAAAGCGGTGATTGGTAACACTAACCACCAAGACTGAAGGAGTTAAAAGCGATTTTTAATTTATTTATTTACTTTCATTTCACGACGATTTTTTGGGGGGCTCACTGGACCAGAGAGCTGAGAGCAGAGAGCTGTTGAAATAATAAAATATTTCTAGATGAAGCACGAAATTTGCCGGCTTCACTACACCGTGTTGTATGCAACCCCTATTGACCCTGTCCATCTGCAAGCCCGCCACAGTCTAACTTGATATAAAAATAATGCAGCGCAAGCTTGCTTATTTATTACTTAATTATTTTTTCCCCGCGTTTAGAAAGGAACTCGAAAATACACAAAACAGAAATCAATATGTAACAAAAACAAGTTCAAGCCCATGTAAATTTAAACCTTGAAACGAAACTGTCATTTCGTTTCATTGCTCTGATGTCTCATTATGTCACCTTAATGAATGAAATTTGAATTGATTCACTTGGGAATAGCTTGCAACACTTTGTGGCAGGTGTTGAAAATTGAAAGAGCAATTGTAGAAACAGAGATGGCGAAGGTGCACATTTTATTTTATATCTTTCCTGTTATAAGTCATTCTCCTATTTTCCCCATCCTTGTGTACTATGAAGTGCGAGTGGAATGTAATAAAATTTCTTTCGGTGTTGGTAACATGGGCAATATTGTAATCTTTGGTTGTGGCTATGTAGTTGTGGCAAGGACTGCCTTGCAGCAAAGGATTTGTTTGAGGGTTGAAGTAGAGGGTCGATCTAGTCAAGCCAGGGGTTGCGAAGGCAGTGGAGTAACGGACCCTCGGTGTCCAGCCAATCGGGGCGCTCCGCCCTCGCGAATTTGAAGAGGGGACGGTTGGCTCGGGTGGCGCCTAGGGAGAGAAAGAGATCAGTTCCTGGCCTGGCGGAGTGCGGACGTGAGGAGAGCTGCTGGCTGGTGTCACGGAGGTTTTGGTAACGATTTGCTGAGAACATTCTGCAATGTTGCTCATGGTGACGCTTTCACCATCGGTTGTTGGGGGCCGGCAGGCCGCGGTGGCCGAGGTGACTGAGGCGCTCCAGTCACGGTCAGCACGGCCACTACGGTCGGGGGTTCGAATCCCCCCTCGGGCATGGATATTTGTGCCGTCCTAGTTCGTAAGTAGTTCATAAGTAGTTTATAAATTTAGGGACTGATGACCCCGTAGTTAGTCCCATAAGCTTTACAAAGATTTGAACATTTTGTACGTTGTACCACGTGGTGGTCAGTACATAGGAAGTCTGGTAACAGAGGGTCTGTTGCAATTGCGTACCCTGCTCATTCAATAGTGTTATAGTAATTATTCAGCGTGGTGGTAATTATTTTAAATTAAATTTCAGTAACTTGGTTTTTGTGTGGGGGCCACACTGATCACGCATGTTCACCAGTTAGACGGGAATTGTAATGTTTTGTGATCCCCTGTCATGTTCTAGCAATGATCAGAAGGACGGTTATGCAAATCCCATTCACGGGTAATATTTTGTGTCCGTTCACACCACGTTGCTGCCCCTGGCGCGCAACGGCCAGGCGGATTCAAATTTGATGGCTCACGCAGTGATTCTTCTTTGCATGCCTTGTGTGAATGTGGTATGTCATAGTGGGCAATCAGAGGAAACTCCTTGTTTCCATATCCTTGTGAGTGACGAAATTAACCTGTCCTTTTTGGAAACTTGCTAGGAGGCCCATTCAGATGATAGCAACAAAAGGTTGCACTTAAATTCTCTTTCATACTAAAAATACGCATTTAAATTAACATCACATAGTGTTTATCTTAAAGAATTAGTGGTTAAATAATTAACGATTTTATCCCACATTTTCTTTGTAGAGCTGCTATATGTACTCTTTCCACCTTTCAGCTTTCCCCTCTTTGCTGAGAACTGGTTTTCCATCTGAGTTCTTGATATTCGTAGAGTTACTTTTCTTGTCCCCAAATGTTTATTTTCCTATAGGCGGTATCTACTTTTCCCCTTCTTATACATTCTTCTACAGATTTCAGATTTTCATTTGGCTTCTAGCCACTCCTGCTTAGCCATTTTGCACTTCCTATCAATCTCATTTCTTAGTCATCTGTTCTCCATTTTGCATGTTTCATTTACTGCATTTTTATAATTTCTCCTTTAATGACTTAAATTTAGTATTTCCTATTATATCCAAGGATTTTTTGTAGGTCTTGCCTTCCTACCTATTTTATCTTCTACTGCCTTCACTATTTCATCTATCAATGCTACCCATTCCTCTTCTACTGTTTTATTTCCCCCTGTTTCTGTCAATTGTTGCCTAAATTTCCCTCTGAAATTCTCCAGAACTTCACATTCCTTCAATTTACCTAAATCCCATCTCCTTATTTTCCTACTTTTATGCGGTTTTTTCAGTCTACAGTTCATGAGTAACAAGTTATGATCAGAGTCTATATCTGCCCCTGGGTATGTATTACAGTTTAAAACCTGGTTCTGGAATTTATGTCTTACCATTATAAAATCTATCTGATACCGTCCAGTTTCTCCTGTTCTCTTCCAAATGTACAGCTTCCTTTTGTGATGATTTAACCATATGTTTGTGATAATTAAATTGTGCTGTGCACAAAATTCTATCAGGCAACTTCTTCTTTCATTCTTTTCCCCCAGTCCATGTTCACTTACTACTTGTCCGTCTCTTCCTTTTCTTACGACCAAGTTCCAGTGCCCCATCACAATCATGTTTTCCTCTCCCTTAACAGTCTGAATGATTTATTTTATCTGCTCATCTTTGTCATGGTGAGGCATTCACTAAGCTGTTTACAATAACTTACCGACATGTATATTTTCTTCTATTGTTTTATTCAGTATTAGATGTACTCGTGCATTACCCCCACCAATTTTGTATTTATAACCTTGCACTCATCTGACCAGAAATACTGTTCATCCTGCCATCAAACCTCACTAATCCCCAGCATATCTAACATCAGCCAACCAATTTCTCATTTCAAATTTTCTAACTTACCTACCCAATTAAATGATAAAAAATATCATGTACTGCACTGTAGAAAGCCTGTTTTGTTTTTCTTGATGACGACATCCTCCTGAGAAGTCCCCACCCAGAGATCTGAATGGAAATTTTTTTATTTATGGAATATTTTACCCAAGAAGACGCCATCACCATATATTCATACAGTAGAGCTGCAAGTCCTTGGGAAAAGTAATGACTGTAGTTTCCCATTGCTTTCAGCCGTTCACAGTAACTGCATGGCAAAGCCATGTTAGCTGATGTTACAATACCATCTCAGTGAATCATCCAGACTGTTCCCCCTGTAACTACTGAAAAGGCTGCTGCCCCTCTTCTTGTCTGGCCTCTCCACAGATACCCCTCCACTGTGGTTGCATCTACGGTACGGCTATCTGCATCGTTGAGGCACACAAGCCACCCCATTTGGCAATGTCTGTGGGTCATGGTTGTGGGACACGAGGTTATGTAAAATGAAATTAAAAACGGCGATGGGTACGTTACACATGATTACGATTTATTAATTTTTATAGCTAATGGGACTATTACCAATTTTTAATTAAGAAAATATACCTATTTTACAATGATTAAAATTACTATTATAACTAAATGAAATGTTTGTTTGGTTCCCAGCCATTGCTGGGTTTTGGTGTTGCAGGATTGTGATTCTCTGCTCTTCTCTTCTGTTTCCTCTTTTCAGGCAGTCAGTATACGAACTCTAACGTCCATCACCTCTTTTCGGAATGACTCAAACTGAGCCCTAATAGTTTCCTGAATTACGGAAAGTTTTATTAGTTCACAGTCTGTAACGAAGTCATTCCACTGTAGGTGAAGTTGAACTTATCTTATATGCTGGCTGAAGTCCATTGCGTTGTGAGCTTTCTTTGGCATTCACTAAAACATTTGATTTTACAGGATCTTTTCATAAATTAAAACCATCTCAGTTGATATAGAAACGATTTTATTTCCACTTAAACATTGCACAATCAAAAAATGCAGCAGCAAGCCAACAGAGCTGCTTACAGGTTTCTGGCCACTCAACAACTGAATAAAACATGGTTTCTCTCCAACATCTTTCTGCATAACCATGTAATAAAAATGATGACTAAGTTTTGTAATTCATAATTAAACAATATTCTTTTACATTAAATATGACAAAATACAGAAATTAAAACATTACATTTAAGCTTTGACTATTTATGTCAATGTATGTACTTGTTTCATGACATTTGTATTTAATGTATAACACAAATTTACGTCATCCTTTTGACTAGTGTTTACTGTGCTCAAATTATTTACATTATTTGTGTTTTCGAAGTGCACACATATTTGTTTTGCCAATATTGTGTAGGCGTAATATTATTGTGACATGGAATTTTAATGAGTTTCAGTTTGTGGTCAAATTATTTATTAATGCGGATTTGTATATGGTTCTCGTAGTTTTGTTAATTTCGAAGATAGTTTCTTAGTACCAAACGGATTATTAATTTTAGTGCATGAAAAATTACCAGTATTTAATTTAGGATCTAGTGATATATAAAACATGGTCTGCCCTAATTTATTTAAACAAAAGGTATATATGAAATCATGTTGTGCAATAGTTATAAGACGTAGCATTATTGTTTTTATACGAATTAGTATCTATATAGGTTCAGCAATTTCCGAAACTAAGTGTAATGCACTTTTAGTGTTTGCAGCTATTATTTACGAAAGTATTAAAAACTGAAAATTACGTAAAAGGACAGCCAAAGTTATATTTAAATCAACGTACTATTTGTTAAAGGTATTTTACTAATAGTGTTAATAGAATTTCCAACTGAAGGCAAAAATGAGATAATATCACATGTCCGGTAAAGAAGTTTTACTTTAGGTATCAGATATTTCGTTTTTCTATGTTGGCAACTGATTTTTAGAAGTTTGCAACATAGCAGAAACGTTACAGAACGCACCTATCTTCTTTCAGCCAAGTTGCTGCTGTCGACTTGAGATTAGCCTAGTGTTGGCTACCTTGTGTTTGTATGCTTGTCCAGCATCTCCACGCTGGTATCTCGTTGTAGCGGCTGCTGTTGTCAGGTGGTGGATGCCGTCGTTGTGTATCATATTCTTTCTTCCTTCTTCTTGTTATAAATCATCCATTTTACTTGGTTTTCTGCATGGTCTTCAAGGTTTGAGATGCAGCCATCCATTATCTCCCCGTTAACGAGGGAGTCGAAGCTGTTGACGAACTCGATGGACTGACTGGCCTTTACGGTTGTTGATGCCTTCCTGTCGTCTGTTGCCGTTTGGGCTGCGCGGCTGACGGTCATCTTCTTATTCGCCTTTGTGGTTTTCCGGCCATCTGGTTTGAGGTCGGTGTCTTGAGGCGTCTGTGTCCATTGTTCCTGGAGGCTGAGTTTCTCAGTGCTGCTCGCTGTCGTTCCTTCCGTTTGGGTAGATGTGGCTGCGATGGTCTGCAGGTTACTTGCCTTCACGGTTGGGTGGGGTTGACAGGCCTCTCTCAGCATGAGGCATGCCGCTTCCATCTCAGCATGTGGTGTCATTCAGAAGCGGGCTTCCGCCTCCATGAGGACTGCATCGATGATCGCCTGTGACTTCTCTCTTCCTTTGCTGTTTTTTGCCACTGCAGGTTTGGCGGCTTCGCGGCGGCCGAACGATGCATGTCGCTGCCCTCGGGCGGTCGCTTGGTGCAGTCTGCTTCTGTCCCTTCATCACGGGCGGTGCCCCCCCCCACTCCTGCCACCAGTGGGGTTTTCCGGACGCTCGCAGCTGCTTGTGTCTTCCGGAGCTGCATTCTTTTGCGTCTCTCGGCTGCGTTGTATTGGGAGGCGGCGCTGTACGGCGCCTTCTCCTTCGGCGGCGCTTTTTCTTGGTGGATGCCTCTTCAGTTTTTTTTTCTAGATGGGATGGGGCCCCTCCCCGCCCAAACCAACGTGGTGACCATCACTGAAGTTCTACTGTCACCTCCTTAATTTGGTTAGTTTGCTCAGGTGGATCACGGGATGTGGGAACTGCGGTGTTATCCGTACGTGTGGGCACAATCACCCATTAATACTGTGCATCTGGAGATAGAATAGAAAGGTATACAAAGTGTAAAGGTATGTAAGGGCAGAGGAAGAAAAGTGTCAAGGCAAGAGCCAAGGGGAAAAAAAAACCTCTGCGATAGTGGGGTAGGTTTTAAGGGCAGTAGCGGTATGCTATCTGCGTCAGATCATGCAAGGTTTGGTAATGTTAGTAAAGGGTATATCTCAGTACCATTAACTTTGCTAGGTTCGTCATAAAGAATCAGTCCGGTTGATGTGAGGTTCTGCTGCAGCTGTGCTCCTGTGAAGTCTCCTGAGTCGGCTGCGGCAGAATACCGGCGAACATCAACTGCGGCAGAATATCTGTGAACATAGCCAAGTTTGTCATGATAGTTAGACAGTTCTGTCATAGAACTGGCTAAACATGTGGGACTGTATAGGTTTGTTTGTGTTTAGTGCGCTGAATATGGTTTCCCTGCCTTGCCTGTTGGTCGGCTGTGAGCTCAGCTGGCATTGCCAGTCAGTTTGCTGTTCTGCAGGGGTTCGCAATATTCATCGTGTTTGCGAGTTGGTGGCAGTATTTTGCCACATGTCCCTCTCCCTGGCACCTGTAGCATTGGGGTTTCAGGTCCAGGCTGGGCGGGAGAGCCTCTGCTGTAAGCGGGAAGCCGAGCAGCTTCTTCAGTTCGAGGATGTTACCGTGTCCGTCCCCCGTCTCCACAGCGGCAGTGAATAGCGGCGGTCTTCTTCTGGTTGTTCTGTTGTGCAGTTTGACGGCTGTTACGCCGCAGCCTGCGTGACGCAGTCCTTCACGGACTGTTTCTTAATTTACAATCCAAGGAAGCCCCCTGAGGAGCACCTTAGATATCTTCTCCCATCTTTTTCTCGTGTACTTCTGAGGTGCTTCGACAATGAGTTTAGAGACTACATCTCTTAGCGCCTTGAAGTCCACTGTGTTTGCTGCCGTCAGCTTTATCATGGCCGCAGAGTCAACAGACTCGATGCCAACCTCTGACTCGCAGCATTCCAAGATTTGGTCATACAGAACTGTCCACTCCACGCTTTCCAATTGAATGAATAGCGGCGGGAGTGGCGTATCCTCTTCTTCTTGCTGTATCTTCTTCTTCCTGGCTTCGTCTGCCAATTCAGTTAACTGAACCACTGAGGGACCTTTTGTTGTTTCCACTGCACTTCCACATACGGATTGCTGCTTCTTACCCATGTTGCGTACCAATGTATACACGACAGTTTTGCTTGTGCTGTGAAAACATCAACACGACAACTTCGCGTTTTGGCGTGCAACACGGGTCTTCTGCTTACTCTCCTTAGTCCCTACAGCGAGCGCTACCGATGCGCTCGCCACCGCTGACGAAGGCGCTCTCAGCTCCGCCTTATATAGCAAGCTGGTGGTATTACCACGCATGCACTGAAGACACGGTGACGGTGACAGAAAAACCACATTGCCCGGCGGCAGCACCCTCGCTGGTGGAACTGCAAGGATTAGCTGTCGTCGATAGTGCCACTGGCCACTGTTATCGGAGTCTTCTGGCGTCTTCATCTAGAACAGATCGCGGAGATCATGGGATTCCACGCGTTATTCAGCTGGTAGCCGATGTCACAGTTCATCAGATTTTCTGCAATGTGTATTTCAACGGCAGGTGGAATGAAGTTTACGACGACCAGCTGCAAACTCGAAATCTTTCTGAACAGCTCCGACGATGTTAACAGTGGTGTTTCTCCTCGTCCTTCCCTGCCACGGGAGTGCCCATTCGCTGTCTCCAGGGGGGTCAGAAGAGGATTCGAATCTCAGCGGCGCATGCGCATTGCAAGACTGTGATCACTGCCGCATATATTAGACGGCCACGCTACAACTCAAATATGAGCTGTCTCCATGACATAAAACGTTTCTTATGCAATAAAAATACTTTGAACGTGCATATCAAATGATCTGATAGAAGAATGAAATGAAGACTGCTGGTATTAAAACACTTTTTATTTTATTTGCTTTTTTTCTGACTATCTTAATTCCAGGGGTTCAGTGAACCAGCAAACACATAGGCCGCATGGCCACTGCCAGCCGCTTAGAGCGCTACTGTTGCAGTGTATAACAAACATCAGTGGGAGTGTTGTGAGTGTACATATTAGACTGTGGTATCATTATATAAATATGTGAATGTGAAAACTTCAGTACCGATTTTAATATTAATTATACAAGGAGGTCAATGAAAGTGACATAAGGTGAAAGAGGCTCAGGAAAGGACTAGGAATCTAAATGCTAATAAATTCTAATCACATTGTTTAAAGAAACTGAGTTAAAATGTTTGTAAATCTAAGGAATGTAATTTGTCATCAGTCCCTAGGCTTACAAACTTCTTACACTAACTTAAAGTAACTTATGCTAAGGACAACACAAACACCCATGCCCAAGGAACAAGTCGAATCCCCGACAGCGAATGGCCACCCGCACCACAGCAGGGCACCTGAGTGTGCAAGGCTGTAGCTGTGGCAGAAATTGAGTACAGTACGGTATATTTAGTTTGTAAATACAATTGATCAAATTTAGACCACAGGCCATACTAGTTTCAGTAATTGTTATCATCTGAACTGAAAATACAGCAACAGTAATTTCACATATGTTTGACCTTTTCTAACTTAATTTGCATCTGTATTCGTCAAGGCAGCTTATGATGTGTTCTGTGTGGGGCTCATGGTTAACTGTTATACTAGAAACACATTGTTCTCTTTTATGCTGGTCATGGAAAGCAGAGTGAAGATTGTCGCTACCACTCCGTATAAACCCTTAATTTCACTAATTTTGTCTCATCGTCAAAAAGTGAGGTGTAAGTTGGAAGAACCAGAGCTGTAGCTATGACCAAAGTAGCATCTTACCTTTCCGATCGTCAAGCATTCGAGGAGTGGTATCACAATGCCTAAACAAATCCAAGACAAGGTGTGACGTGATTATTTGAGTCTTTTCTATCTCTTCCCATAATGCAGCTTAATTACGTCTCAGGCCAATGAACAGTACTCAATCCTGATTGAACAAAGATTTTGTTTATTGACATCATTGCGACTGCTGTTTATGAAGCTGGTGGTGTGGAAGAATTATGGGCCACTTTCTACCGGTCTTCTGCACTGGGTGGTGACAGAATAATAGGTTTGTCACCAGTGGCGTAGCTATCATAGGGCTATGCGGGGCAGTGCCCCGGGGCCCCCGAGCTCCAGGGGCCCCTCGGCCTTCGTGAGCGACGATCGAAAAAAGTTTCAGTGGAGCGTCGAATTTTTTATTTAATTTTTTTTTACCCTCCCGCCGTATCGTCCATCATATCCCCTTCCCCTCAAACCAAGTTTCCCACAGTAACCGCACTGGGCCACCGGCTGGCGGAACAGTGCTTCTAATTGGGCCTTCACAAGACGCGCTGCCGACAGGCGAAGCTGACAGTCAGTGTGTCCAACAATCGGCACACTTCAGTCGGCAGAAGTAGCGGCAGCATCAAAGCTGCTCACAGCTACACCTGCGCCTACCAAGTGTTGCGGCGTGCAATGTGAAGGATCGCGCTCCTCCAAATACAGAGTAAATACATTTACTGTCCAGTACTCCTTATTGGCAAATAGAAGTGTACAGTTCGAATATCCGAATAAACCGGTTTTCCGAATATCCATGTCCCCAAATTACTTCGGATAATAGATGTTATACTGTATATAATATTAGTCGAATGAAAGAATCTGGACTTTTAATTTCTCCTGCCGAAATTGACTCCAAAATGGACAGTTCGCCAATTATGTAAGGAAATTATAAAAAAACATGCATTCTTAGAATGTGAGGTTACGGAAGTATTTACCGGAGTTTTATTCTTCCGCAGCAGCTGAAAGGTCGTTCAGCAAATTAAAAATTATCAAAACGGATCTGAGGTAGAGTATGGCTCAAGCTTGACTCGAACATTTGGCACTCATAGAACTAGAAAACAAGGTGCTTCACGTCTAGATTTAACAGACCTTACTGATGATTTTGCAAAAACCAAAGCCAGGAAAAAAATTTAAAATAATTGTTAAAATAAAATTGACTACTTTGTAAGTGTGTACCCATATTATTACTATAATGTACTGCAGTCACGAAAACGCTTACCGATAATTACCGATCAGAAATCATATCTTTGCTAACATCTGCAATCTAACAGTTTGAAGCATTGTATTACTCCAGCAGGTATTCTTTCATTCTGACTTTGGTGCGTGAGGAAACACAAACTTGGAAAACGCCACTCATTGTTAGCGATACACTGAGGCGCGAAAAATAATTATGAATTTTTTTCAAGGACTAATAGTATTCGTATTACAAGAAATAGAAAAATTCCCAACTTTTAGAAAACAATGTTTTAACATATTGACTGCCACGTGAGTCACAGGAAGTCTTCTCTTCGGTCGACGTGAAGTAAATACAACTCATGGACATTTTTCCATTTAAAGCTCCGTGGTGCAGTTGTAACTCACAGTAGCGTACTGTGACTTGGTGTTACAGTACGTTATGGCCCCAATAACAAATCATGTTCGTGGCCTCCAGTTTTCAAGAGATCAAGAGTAGTTCTTGACACTTGAAATCGTGAATTATATTTAACTCAGATGGCCCAGTAATATTGGAGTTTCCTTGTTTTTATAATTTATTATTTGGTGTTACATATTACTTATACAGTAGATTGTATATCACATACAGTTTTAATTACATTCTCCAACTCTAATTGCAACAAAATGAAACAGACTGAAAAAATTGGGTAATTCAACTTTGTACATGTAACACCTGTATGCACTGTGCTTTATGAAGAAACACTCTTCGCAAAAATACGAGTCACAATTTCTTACATTTCCATGTAATTCATTCTTCATTTTTTCGTAGCATCCGTACACCTCTGCTGCTCCCATGTTCACAAGAGCACAATCTGCAAACAGCTCGGTGGCTACGGTGAGAGATTTCTCAGGGCCATTGACATCTTTTGTATGGAGTAGTCGCAAAGTCACTTCCTGTTTGAATTCTGTGATTGAGATGATCTTGTTGTTGATGTATCAGTAAATGAGAAAGAGCATTTACCAGTGCTGACACTGTCAACAGTTCAATTGTAAGCTTCATGTACCATTTTACACTCCGCCTCAGACAATATAGGACTTCATTTGGCGAGAGAGATCTATAAATGACTGATTATTGTCAGTTGTCATTGCTGGTTTATCTTTGTGCTTCTCTTGGTTTGAACTTCAGCTTCTTCCTCTCCATGAACCGTAGTCAGCATCAACACATTCCTCTTATTTTTCATTTCAGTAATATCTTCATCTTCTTCACTTATGTCCATAACTTCATCTAAAAGCTTCTGTACATGCCTTTGTTCATCTACATAACTTCTGCGAGACACTTTCTCTTGCTACAATATCACTGTGTTACGGAGCAAACAACACTCAATAAAGACTGTAGTAACAATGGAGAAAACAATAATGGAACTGTACGCAAATAATGTTGTGGAATGAAAGACTTATAGGAGTACCAACCCAAAATTATTAGCGACATAGCAAATGACAAACCTGGCACTTTACTCTGGCGCCATGTGAGTCATATGTAACTCACACAAGAAAACATAAACAATATTTTCAACTTATTTGTACTTAAATAGCTTACTTCAAGCAAACTAAAGCAGAATATGGAAAAAAAGTAAATGGTCCCCGGGGTACGGTAACCCAAGTATATCTTTGGCAGCCAATATGTTAATATAGTTATTGTTAAACAGAATGGACGAAGTTAAAATATTAAATATATACAGCATATTTAAGTACAGTAGAACGGTACTGGGCACATCTTCTGTTGTGGGGATGTGACAGCAGGAAGGGATTGGTGTGTGTGTGTGTTTGGGGGGGGGGGGGGGGGAGGTTGGAGGGCAGAAGCGAGAAAGCGAGCCCCCATTCGATCTACCCCATTACGTCGCAAAAGGAAGTTACAAGGTGTTTTACAAAGTTATACCGATTCTTCTACAGAGCACCTCGTAAACCACAGATGACGTACTGCGCAGACACCTGGAGAGTGCGCATTTTCCACAAAATGCGTTGCGCCACAAAACAGGCATGTTTATTTTCCACAAATGTGTTAATACTGTAATTTTTGCGTGAAAGCATAACAAACAAACAAACTTTCACAATTATATTAGAGAGTACGATTAAATATTACTTGCTGCGTGACACATAATAATTAACTAAGTATGTCTTCCAGTGGGCGGTAAGGAGCTGATGATGAAGTAGTTTTGCATTTGTACAGTATTAGTGTAAAGAGGGCCCCAATGAAATTTTTGCCCCGGGGCCCTTGGTGACATAGCTACGCCACTGTTTGTCACTGGCAGGGTGAACTGTGTGGAGGGTTAAGATGGAAGTGTGGCAAGACCTCAGCCAGGTACTTGCAGTTCAGAGTAACATTATGCCCCCCCCCCCCCCCTCAGGAAGCTCATGGTTCTTTCGTATGTGCGCGGCGAGCATGGGGCCCTGAGCTAAGGTAGTCTATCTTTCTTCTTTTCTCCCTGGACTGCAGCCTGTCATTCTGCTATAGGCCTACTAAATTCATGTTGTACTCAAACTGTTTGATATAAAACTGAAATAAATATTCTCAGGATAAAATTAAAACAGAATTCCTGGTGGAACCAGGCCCCACTGGTCGTTAAGCACAAGCCACTCCAGGTCATCAACAATGAAGCTTGAATCTTTGGCAATGCCTGCCACTTGTGCTGGCAAAAGTCATAGAAATCATCAAACAAAATTTGGCCAAAGAAAATGAGACAGAAGGCAGTAAGCAACATGATAGTGAGATATGTACTGTAATATATTTAGCCAGGAGGGTCCCGTTTGTTTAAATAACTGAAGTATTCAATATCATAGTTGGTCGTAGTATTGTAACCTAATATTTCATGTTTATATTACATAAGCATTTTATAGCGCTTCTGTCAAGTCATTTTAATCATCTGCATTACTAGGGTCTTCTAACAAACTAAATTAAATTATTGAAGCTTAATGTCAAACAATAACACTGCCTTAATTGTTGTTTACTTACGATCTTTTCTATTATTTTGTCTTGATAGGAAATATTATTATTACATTTGTCATAATGTTGTGTATCTCCATGTAAAGCAAAATATGCGAATGTTTCATAAACAAATTGTTCAATATTTAAATGTTGTACTTCTGTGTTCTAGAAATATAGTTCTAGTAATATATTTAGCCAGGAGGGTCCCGTTTGTTTAAATAACTGAAGTATTCAATATCATAGTTGGTCGTAGTATTGTAACCTAATATTTCATGTTTATATTACATAAGCATTTTATAGCGCTTCTGTCAAGTCATTTTAATCATCTGCATTACTAGGGTCTTCTAACAAACTAAATTAAATTATTGAAGCTTAATGTCAAACAATAACACTGCCTTAATTGTTGTTTACTTACGATCTTTTCTATTATTTTGTCTTGATAGGAAATATTATTATTACATTTGTCATAATGTTGTGTATCTCCATGTAAAGCAAAATATGCGAATGTTTCATAAACAAATTGTTCAATATTTAAATGTTGTACTTCTGTGTTCTAGAAATGTGATTGTGTATTAATACACACGAATTGGCGGGAACTAGGGGAGTGTTATGGCAGTCTTAGAGGAATAACATCTTAGTTAGTTTGGAAGTGTGTTGTGAACCAGACTTACTCTTGCATCACTTTTGTGCTTTATCAGGAATGGATAAATACATATACATTAAAAATGAAAGTGTCACAAATATAGTTTTCTGAAAACCCAAGAACCCGACGTCATAATATAATTTTGTAATGTGTTAATGGCAGGCGAGCTACAAGATCTTCGAGACCACTGAACATATTTAACAGGTGATGTGTAGAAAAATGTGGCTTTAATGTAAAAAGTAAAAAAGAAATGCACCACAGTACTTACCATAAGTGTATCCAGGATATGATTTTGGAAGAGGTTTTCAGTGAAAGGACATTGTAATAACACGTACTCTTAATAGCAATCAGCACTAATACTGTATATGTTGTATTACATTTGATTCCAAAGGGCTGTATACTACAAAGTCACCATGGTATAGAAACAAAATTAATAAATATCTTAAGGCAAAACATCAAGAAGACAGGCAAATGTGGATTGTAAACAGGAATGGAAATCAGAAAGGCAGTGTGCGAAACTTTCAGTAACTTCTGAAGCATTATCAGATAAGCACTCCTTTACTCAAATTTTTTTCTGTACATGAAAGCTGTCCATGACAAAAAATAAGTGTACAAATTTTCTTTGATTAGATATAGTAACATCAATAAATGTTGCTGACTCACATTGTACAGGCCAGGCACATTCTCGTGGCCCCTCTGTGATTGGCGGAAGTCGTCAGAGTTTGTATTTTTACGGAATGTTTATGCTCTCTACCAAACTTACATCATCAATGTATTGTTGCTTTGTGCTTGGTTTGATTATTGTCTTCCACTTGGTTATTTGCTAAAATAAGTCCACATACTCTGAGGACTTCTTTTAGAAAAAGAAAGGCTGTCCTTGAAAGTAGTGTGAGGAATGTTCATTCCGATTGTTATTCTGTTCTATGACAATAAAAAAAAATGCACAAAGCATTGCTACACTCGCTTATAAGACCCTTAAAATATTCATATTTCGTAGATATACGTCTCAGTTTTCTATTACTCAAACATTAAAGTGATACTCAATTGCGTGTTTCGTTTGTGACACTTTAACCCGTTACATGTTGTTTCTTTTAAAACCTGTTAGCTATATGCCGTAAGCTGGCGACACTGGGAGAAAGAGGCATGGCTTGTTCTAACAGCCATTGCGCTACGAGCCGAATGCAAGCTTCAGCAACCAACAGGGACCAAGTAAAAGTGCGTGATCTGTAAGTACTAATAGTGGTGTTCAAAAACAGCTCAAATCTCTAAAGTACACTGAAGCTCCAGAGTGTGACAGGGTCACTGACAGTTCCCAAACAGAATCCCTGCTGCAATTAGTCCCCCTGTTTCCCATAATTCACTGTGGGTACCTTGAGCAAGGAATTGTTCCTAGTAATGAGAAAACAGGCAAGTCATACTCATCTGTTAGGAACAACCAAATTAAGACACCTGGGAAAAAACTAAACTGAACATTATTTCAGTAATTATCACCATAACTGTTAACACACTTAATCCACTATAGACAATACAGTAAATTCTTCCTTAAGCAAATGTTTGCAGTTAGCTGCAGGAGCATGATTTTTATGCAGTGTCGACCTTAGGCATGTGCAAATGATGCAGTCACACAGAGCGCCGTGCTTCTAGGGGCTTTTTTGCAAAAAACATTAGAACTTCATTTGAAAGCTGTCACCTGTAATTTTGTTACTGAAACAACTTTTTATGTAATATAATTCAAGTATATACCCACTATGACATGACAATGGCCACCAGAGAACGTCTCAGATTTAGAAAATATTGCCTTTGTGTGAGTCATAGGAACCATGGGACTTACAATCCTGATGCACTATAGTGTCAATGCATGACTATTACCCATGCTTAAATTAAGAGGTATGCACTTCATTGCTTCTCAGAGCCACTCCGCACCCTTTCTATTCATCGCTGTAATTCATCAATTTCCCATAAGACAGACTATTCCAGCTTAAGCTGAGCTGCACAGTGCTCCCTCCTCTGCTCACTATGAACACTTAAATGTGATGGCAATGCACTCAAAACCTAATCCCTTGCCAGGAATTGAACTGGGGTCTCTTACATTGGAGGTCAGTGACACTGCCACTGGACAACGGAGGTAGCCAGGGAAATAGGAAAATTAATTGCATACATTTATTGTCCTCCTGAAATTTATTTTCTAATTATTCTAAGTTATTTTTATTATTAATTTTTTGTAATTTCCACAATTATTAAGATTAATTTTCCAGTTAACTATTTTCCTATCATAACAGTAAATCTGCTGTAGTAAGTCTTTTGATATATCATTTGGCAGTATTCAATGACTAAACTTAGAATTTTTTTGAACATGATGATGGTGTATAACTTCTCTTGGAGGGGTAGGGAGGATGCAGGAGAATCTCGCACATAAGATTTGCACAGTGAAAACTAGGGCTGGCTCTGTTTTTATAAAGTGTGCATCTCTTTGAAACATACTGATGGCTATGAATGTCTTTCTTCAGGGCTCCAAAAGATATGGAAATTGCATAGGGAGAAATCAGGACTGTATGGAGCATTTGTAATGACTTGCCAG
Organism: Locusta migratoria; assembly: GCA_026315105.1. Lineage (NCBI taxonomy): Eukaryota > Metazoa > Arthropoda > Insecta > Orthoptera > Acrididae > Locusta > Locusta migratoria. Next base: position 316,422,877 of record CM048747.1, on the reverse strand, counting down.
CCTTGACAAAATATAGATTGCCTTTTCCCTGAAACATAATGATGCAACTTTTTGTTAGTTTTATCATCAATTCAGGAAGGGATTGAATCCCAGAAACCCTCCCCCCCTCCCTTCTAGCTATGCCAAAATACAGCTACCAAAATCACAATGGAACCTCCCCCAAGCAAGACCTTATTAAGTAGACAGGCTGGACCACAGGCATATGTGATGGAAACAATGGGTTTTCTGTACATGAACTTTGCTGTTTCTAGGAAACAATGTAAATAATTATACTGATAATAATTTGTTTGTCAGTTTATTGCAACTGAAATGAACTAATATTGTTATTAACATACACATTTCACCTAGTATTGTATGCAAGGGCTTTCCAGTGGCAATGTTTGTAGATATTGATCTACATATGACTTACTGCATTATCTCCTTTCATGTCGTTATTCATTATTCAAATGCAGTGATTTATTATTTGTGTTATAACATGTAAACTAATACCTGCAAAAATTACTACTGATGATAGCTTCCATACAATAAAGCAGTAGCAAATATAGTACTTGTTTTTTAGGGGGGAGGTGGGAGGCAAGATTAATGTAAAGATATATTAAGTAATTTTAAGTTGACACCGCATGATATTTTGTATCAGTTTTTCTGCTCATATTCAGAGGATAATTTGCACAGAAGCCCTTTTACTTTGATGAAATCAAGCTTTTCATTGTTAAAATTAAATCATAAAAAATATAGCTACTTTAAAAAAAGGCTTGAAATTCATTCCACTAACATTCCATTCCCATCACCAATACATGGAAGTATGACTGTCTACCATGGTGATGCCTTCATGTGTCATTCATTAAAATAATTCAGATACCATACTGATTTTCATTTCTCTATATTCATTATTTTGGAGGAGGAGGCAGGCTCCCTCCACCCTTTACATACACCACTTCAATAAAGGCAAAATGTGTATGGCAATCAAAAATATTGCATAGTGTGTTAACGCCAATATGAAGCCACTGTTTGATTTGTCAAAGGGGGGAGAGAGCCTGCCTCCTCCCCTGAAGGCCACCTCCTACTCGCACCCATTTCACCCCTCTTGCTATTTTCTATATCTCTGACTCTGAATATGTGATTAGGGTAACTCCTGACAATAAGCTCTTTTTTCCTGTCTGCCAAAGCCAGCTCCTCTCCCACCACCTTTCCCCTCGTGCTCTTCCTGAGGAACTGGCACAATTTTAATATCACATCATTTACTGTTTTTCACAATCACCATCTAACACTCTACCCTCACACTTCCTGATCCCCTCCTGCATATTTTGAGCCACCTGAGGAATTGTGCCACAGTGTTATCAATTTCTTTCACATTTAATTAAATAAATTAATCAATTAATCTCTGCATTTCAAGTTTGCACTGATTCCCCGTTTCCTATTTACCAAAGCCACCTTTGCTCCTCCCTCCCTCCAGCCCCTCATCCTTTTGACTTCCTGAGAGAATCTGCCACTTTGATACCATATTGAAAATTATTGATTGACTCAATTTCCTGTATCCCAAAGCCACCACTGCACCCCCCCCCCCCCCCCCCGATTGACTTTTAAATCCCCTATATTTCATCTGTGACAACAGCTGTCAGCTCCTCCTCCTGGCTGAAACTGCAATTTTTCAGCTATCAGTTGCATTCCAGGACAATGTACAATTGTATTGGTATAAATTTTGGAAAATGATAGAAAATCTTGTGTTAGTGTGAGGAATTTTGACAATTTTGCCTTCATTAGCTTTGCCTTCCTCTTGCAATATTTCAGCTTAAGCTTTTATGGAAGTCTTTCTGATCCCATTCATTTAATGTGTCCAATCTATATCAGCCTATTACTTTCTATAATTTAGGAGCTTTATCTTTAATGTACTGTGTATTTTTTGATTTGTGTTGTTGTCCAGTCTCATCTTGCCAAGGATTTCTTGAAAGAAAGCACATTTCTGTTGCTTGTATCCTGCTCGATCTTTATTTGTCCAGCCACAAATCGATAGGTTAAAAGTGTTAGATAATATGACTTGTACATCATGAGTTTTGCTTCAGCAGGTATGTTCCAAAGTCTAATTATGGCCAATACTCAACAATAAAATTTTGAACAATTTTTATTCTTTCAGAATTTACCTCCTTGAAATATCCTTTATTGGTTAGTTTACTTTCTAGATACAGTTCACCACCGATGTTAGACATATCAAAGGTGCGGATAACTTGGTGGTGGATTTCCTCTCCCGCATTGATGCTGTCACCACTGTTATCGATATCTCCAACGTGGCCACCCTACAGTCAGATGACGATGATCTACTCTCTCTCATCTCAGACAGCTCTTCTTCAGTCCATTTCATTCAGTCCTTATTTTCGGGGGTCACTGGACCCGTCTGGTGCGACGACTCGACTGGCAGACTCCGCCCCCTCATTCCGTATTCGCTCCATCGTGTTGTCTTCCAAAAATTGCACGAACTCACGCACCTTGGTGTTCGTGCTTCAACACGACTTGTTGCTGAACATTTTGTCTCTCGAGACATGAAGTGGAACTGCTAGTCCTGGGCCCATTCATATGTCGCCTGCCAATGTAACAAGATTTCGACCCACATTATTTCCCCTCTCGGCTCCTTCCCTGCCTCCTCGGGCAGATTTCAACACATACATATTGACCTCGTTGGGCCCCTTCTGCCTGTCGAGGGTTTTTAATATATTCTGTCAATCATTGACCGCACCACCCAGTGGGTGGAAGCCACCCCCCTCCTCAATATCACCACCAAGTCAGTAGCTCACACTTTCATCTCATGCTGGATTTCTCGCTTCGGCTGCCCCCTGGTCATCACAACATACCAGGGCCGCCAATTCGAAAGTGTGCTATTTAGTGAACTTTGCATCCTCTGTGGTATCAAGAGAATCCACACTGCTTCCTACCACCTGCAAAGCAACGGGTTGGTAGAGCGGTGGCACAGAACTCTTAAAACCACCCTATGATGCCATGACACTCTTTGGTTAGAGTCAATTCTGTTAGTCCTCCTCAGCCTTTGCGCCACTTACAAAGAGGATCTTCGCAGCACTGTAGCGGAGTTTGTCTATGGCCAACAACTTACCCTGCCTGGCGATTTGGTGATTCCTTCTCCACCTCCTCCAGCCACTGAACTTGCATCATTGTTTGACCATGTCTGCTTGATCTGCTCACAGATCAATCCATCTCCCCCAACTAGCCATACTCCACCTGTTGTCCGCATTTTTCGCAACCTGGCGACCTGCAAATTTGTATTCATGAGAGACAATACTGTTTGATCCTCCCTTCAGCCCCCCTACACAGGCCCACACGAGGTCCTTCACTGCTCAGCGAACACATACTGCATTCGTGTGCACAACCAATCAGTCACAGTCTCAGTCAATCGACTGAAGCCGGCTCATGTCGAGTCGTCGCCCCCACCCCCCTCCCTCTTCTGCTGAGGCTCTTCCTCCTCCTGGTTTAGTGTCCCACGTTGGCCCATCAACCACCCCTCTTCTGTCTCCCTCCTCTCCTGCATCTTCACTCCCCCCGCCAACCTCGTCCCCTCCCCCCTCCTCTCCTCTCTCTCCACTATCTCCTGCCACCCCCCTTGCTAGATTTTGCTCGCCCGCCTTTACCCTTTTTCCCGGTTTTCCAATTTATGGTTCTGGTTCCCCCTCCCTTGGCAACAGACCTTTCAATACTAGCACGGGACCGTTCCATTTTTGTAATGTGTACATCCTCCCTCGGTTACCCTTCCTCGATCCAAACAAAGTGTGAGTTATTGTGATGCATCACACTGCCGCCTGACGCTGCTACGGTTAGCATCAGGGCTTTCCTCCTCCCATCCTCTGATGTGTTCATCATCACCCTTCCCATCCCTACTGACCATCCACCTGCTAGGCGGTTTGACAGGAGGATCCGTCTACCTCCACGCCTCTGAGACTACAACCTACCAGGCCTGGTGGCACATTGTCTGCACCCCCCCTGCCACCGGTACCTAACGACGCCCAGGAGCTGTCGGTGGCCTACATACCATCGCTGGCCCCTGCATCTGATGATCCTGCTGTAGTTATCCCCCCCCCCCCCCCCGTTCTCAGCAGGAGTACTCCGTACTGCGAGGAGGGGGGGAGCTGTGTAGCAGCAGTAGTATTGACCTGCCATGGACAACGAAATATCTTTGTCGAAGATCTTTGTGCGGACCATTGATCAACCGCCATGTTTAAAAAAAAGCTTTGTAAACCATTGTGTTCGAGTTGTGTATCCTAGGTAGTCATAATAAATAGTTTCTATCGTTAATGGTGTATTTCTGGGGCTACAACCCCACCAAATCCCATAGTTATATTCCACTCTGATTTGAACCATTTTTTCCATGCATTATTCTTCCTCTCGATAACTTCTGCCATTCTCTCATTCTACCTTGGACTTTCTTTGTGTCTGACATTTGTTTATGTCCTACAAGCTTCTTCTGCTGACTTGGTTAAGCCTTGTTTAATCTTCTCCATTCTTCCTCTACATCCTTCCTCTCATCTTTAGATGGGTGCTGATGACCTCACTGTTGAGTGCCCTAAACTGCCAATCATCATCTCTCATCTTCAGGAAGTTGTGTCTTAATGTTCCCCCTCTAAATGTCTTGGTTTTCTCTATCTTTCCGTTTCCAGCAGATGTGTTGCAGGACCTATTTCAATACTATCTCATAAACTTCTGCGTTGACAGTTTGACTTGATGTTAACACATTGCTCCATTTTGCGCTCCAAGTTGCCGTGACATTTGTTCTCACACGGACCCTATTAGCTGGGTTTCAGCAGTTAATAGTAATGTCAGTCAACTTTATTCCAAATAAAATTACATTACACATCTTTACTTCCATTACATTTTTAAAAACTTTTATCAGAATTATTTGTCTTAAGTTTTCATAACTATTGAATGATATCTTCTGTAATATGAAAAGGCTAAAATTGTTTTTGAATATATTTTTGGCAGACGTATATGATGTTGTGCTAATGAAGTAGTACACTCTTAATTAACATTTACAGTGTAATATTTTGTTAATTAATTAATGATGTGAGGTGATTATATTATGATAATTCAATTCATCAAGGTATATGTCTGCATTGTCAATTTATAAAATTGTACAGCAGTTCAACCATGATAGTAATTTGCCTTCCTCCACAACCTGATTCAGGCTATTTGCAATAGTAGCCAAAGCATAAATATAAAATTCACTAAGACAGCATGAAATTGTTTATTGACAAAGGCAGTGGTCACAGAAGCTTCCACTTACATTGATTTAAGTGTGTTAAAAATAGGTAAGCATGGAATGAGCATGCAGGAGCAACGCGGTGCCTACCTGGAAGTAGGTAGCATTTATCATCATGACAAAAATTCCTTCACAATGCGTGTTACTTTTCTAATGTGAAGTGAGTGGGAGGATGACAATTTTGAAGAAGACATCTAAAGTGCTAATCACAAGATATTAAGTATATAAAGTTACTGTGGCTCATTTGAATGACCAAACACACTTAAAAATATAAATGCTAAATAAGTGCTACATTTGAATTGAAAATGCTAAATTTTGAAAGTTTATTTACTAATTTCACGTAGCTCTACCCATAAGCATAAATCACCTACACTCTTCCGTTGTTCTACACATGGGTTCATCAACAAACAACCCTGCATTTTCTAAATCATGCAAATCTGAGACCAATACAGGGACATAATGTTTTAAAAGTTGATGCTATCCCCACAATCAAGCTTTGGATGACATGAAACTTACTGGCAGATTAAAATTGTGTGCCAGAACTAGGACTTGAACCTGGGACCTTTGCCTTTTGCAGGAGGCGAGTTATTGGCAGAAGTAAGGTTTTTAGGACGGACCATGAGTCGTGTTGGGAAGCTCAGTGGTAGAGCACTTTCCCGCAAAAGGCAAAGGTTCCAGGTTCGAATCCCGGTTCCGGCACACAGTTTTAATCTGCCAGTAAGTTACATATCAGCGCACTCTCCGCTGCAGAGTAAAAGTTTAATTTTGGATGACCTGTCAAAGTTCTTGATAATGGACTTCAACATATGGTATACTACCTTATTAAAGAGGGGCAGTGGCCTTTTCAATAGTTACAGAATCAACAGTCTGGATGATTGATTGAGCTGGCATTGTAACATCAGCTGACATGGTTTTGCCATGCAGTTACTGCGAGTAGTTGAAAGCAAGAGGAAACTACAGTCGTTAATTTTCCCAGGACATGCAGCTCTACTGTATGAACATATAATGATGTCATCCTCTCAGGTAAAATATTCCAGAGGTAAAATAGCCCCCAAGTGGGGACTACTCATAAGGATGTCATCATCAAGAAAAACAATAATTGGCATTATACGGATTGGAGCATGGAATGTTCTAACCCTTAATCGGTTAGATATTTTAGAAAATTTGAAAAGAGAATTGGATAGGTTGAAGTTATATATAGTGGGAATTAGTGAAGTTTGGTGGCAGGATGAACAGGATTTTTGGTCAGGCGAGTACAGTTGGTGATAATGCAGGAGTAGGTCTGATAATGAATAAGAAAATAGGAATGTGGGTATGTTACTATGAACAGCATAGTGAATGCATTATTTTAGCAAAGATAGACATGAAGCAAACACCAATCACAATAGTACAAGTTATATGCCAACTAGCTCTGCCGATGATGAGGAGATTGATGAAATGTGTGAGGAAATAGAAGAAATTATTCAGACAGTTAAGGAAGAGGAAAATGTAATTGAGATGGGGGACTGGATTTTGGTAGTAAGAAAAGGAGGGAGGAAAAAATAGTCGATGAATATGGACTGTTAAAGGAGAAGAAAACTTAATTGTCATGGGGTTCTGGAACTCGGTAGTAGGAAAGGAAAGAGAAAGAAAAGTAATTGGTGAATATGGACTGGGAAATTGGAATGATAGAGGAGATTGCATGGTAGAATTTTGTGCAGAGCACAATTTAATCACCACAGACACTTGGTTTAATCACCATTAAAGAAGGTTATATAAGTGGAAGAGACCAGGAGACACTGGGAGGGGGGTACCAGATTGACTTTATAATGCTAAGGCAAAGGTTTAGAAACCAAGTTTTAAACTGTAAAACATATCCAGGGGCAGATATATACTCTGACCATAAAGTATTGGTTATGAACTAGAGTAAAGTTTATCAGACTGCAAAAAGGTAGAAAATTAAGGAGATGAAATCTGGGCAAATTGAAGGTACCAGAGGTGGTTGAAAGTTTTAGAAGGAGCATTAGACAAGGATTTTGTGAAACGGGGAAAAGTAATACAGTAGAAGAAGATTGGGTAGCTCTGAGAGATAGAGTAGTTAATGCTGCAGAGAATCAGATTGGCAGAAGGACCGGGCCTAATAGAAATCCTTGGATAACACAGGAGATACTGAACTGAATTGATGAATGAAGAAAATATAAAAATGCTTTAAGTGAAGCAGGCAAAAGGGAGTAAAGACATCTAAAAAATGAAGTTGACAGGAAGTGCAGTTTGGCTAAGCACCATTGGCGTGAAGAGAAATGCAAGACAGTAGAAGAATCTATAACCAGGGAATAGATAGAAATGGCCTACAGGAAAATAAGAGAAATTTGGAGACAAGAAAAGCAGTGATATGGATATCAAGAACTCAGATGGAAAACCAGTACTAAGCAAAGAAGGGAAAGCTGAAAGATGTAAGGAATATATAGAAGGCCTGTAGAAAGGAAATATAGTTGAAGTCAGTATTCTAGAAGTGGAAGACAAAGTAGAGGAAGCTGAGATAGGAGATACTATACTGTGAGAAGAATTTGACAGAACAAGACCACTGAAGTAGATGATGTCCCATCTGAATTGCTATTATCGTTAGGAGAGTCAGTCATGAACAAATTGTTTCACCTTGTTGCAAGATTAATGAGATAATGGAAATATCCTCAGACTTCAGGAAGAATATAGTGATTCCAATTCCTAAGAAAGCAAGTGCAGACTAATGTGAAAATGATAAAACTATCATTTTAATAAGTCATAGGAACGGTGAACCAGAGATTGTGTTTTATTGGCAGAATGCTTAAAAGATGCAACAGAACTACTAAAGAGATTGCATACACTATGCTTGTCCATACATTTTTGGAATATTGCTGCCCAGTGTGGGATCCTTATCATGTGGGTTTGACGGAGGAGATCGAAAGAGTCCAAATAAGGGCAGCTCGATTTATATTGTCACGATACAGGGGAGACAATGTCAACGGAAATGATACAGGACCTGGAATGGGAATCATTACAACAATGGTGGTTATCGCTGCAGTGTGCTCCACTTACGAAACTCCAATCGCCAACATTCTCCTCCAAATGTGAAAATATATTGTTGACTCCCACATACATAGGTAGAAATGATCATCCGAATAAAATACAAGAAATCAGAGCTTGAACAGAGAGATTCAGATGTTATTTCTTCCCACGCGGTATTCGAGAGTGGAATGCAAGATGAATGTGATTTGCAGAGTATCCAATGTAGATATAGAAGTCATGGTTGCAAAATACTAAAATGAATTATTTATAGATGAATGGAAAAACTGGTGGAATCCAACCTTGATGAAGATCAGTTTGGAGTTAGGAGAATGTAGGAACATGCGGGGCAATATCCACACTACGACTTATCTTAGAAGATAGATTAAGAAAAGGTAAACCTACTTTTTAGCATTTGTGGATCTGGAGAAAGCCTTTGACAGTGCTGACTGGAATATACTTTTTCCGATTCTGAAGGTAGTAGGGGTAAAATATAGGGAGTGAAGAGTTATATTCAACTTGTTCAAAAACCAGATGGCAATTACTAGAGTTGAAGGTCATGAAAGTGTTGCAGTGGTTGGGAAGGGACTAAGACATGGTTTTAGCCTTTCTCTATGTTGTTCAATCTATACAATGAGCAAGCTCTGAAAGAATGCAAGGAGAAATATGGAGAGAGAATTAAAATCCAGGGAGAGGGAATAATAACCTTGTGGTTTGCTGCCAACATAGTAATTCTGTCAGAGACTGCAAATGACCTGCAAGACCAATTAAACAGAATGGCCAGTGTCTTGAAAGGAAGGTATAAAATAAACATTAAGAAGAGTAAAACAAAGGTAATGGAGTAAAGTGTCAGAAGGTCTGGTGACGCGGGAGGAATTAGACTAGGTAATGAGACATTAAAAGTAGTAGATGAGTTTTGTCATTTAGGTAGCAAGATAACTTCTGATGGGCAAAGTAAGGAAGATATAAAATGCAGAATGGCTATGAGAAGAAAAGCGAGATTTGTTGACATCCAATATTAGTTTAAATGTTACGAAGTTCTTTCTGAAAACATAGGTCTGGAGTGTACCATTGTATGGGAGTAAAAATGTGGACGATAAAGAGTTCAGACAAAAATAGGATAGAAGCTTTCAAAATGTGGTGCTATAGATGAATAGTTTTCAAAATAAAAATCCAAGATCGCGCATTAATAATTTATTAAATGACGACCGGTTTTGGTGCAAAGTGTCACCATCATCTGGTCTCATTTATGTTATAAGCTGGTCATCTTGTTAAAAAAAATTGGGTATAAAATAACAAGTGCAACATTGCACTTAGGCACTATATAAAAATACACAAGTTAAAAACATGACAGCTTACAACATAAGAAGTATTTTGTAAGCTGTCTTGTTTTTAACTTGTGTATTTTTATATAGTGACTAAGTGCAATGTTGCACTTGTTATTTTATATCCATTTTTTTTAACAAGATGAACAGCTTATAACATAAATGAGACCAGATGATGGTGACTCAGGGCACCAAAACTGGTCATCATTTAATAAATTATTAATGCGCGATCTTGGCCTTTTATTTTGAAAACTATAAAACGATCAGATCGCCTCTAAACCCGACTATGTCAGGTAATTTCTATAGATGAATGATCAAGATTAGATTGGTAGATCATGTAACTAATGAGGAAGTGCTCAACAAAATTGGGTAGAAAAGGAGTTTCTGGCATATCCTGACTAAGAGGGATAGGTTGTTGGTACACATTGAGGAATTGTCAACTTAGCATTAGACGGAAGTGTGTGGGGTAAAAATTGTAGAGGGAGACTGAAGGACAGATACAGTAAGCAGATTCAAAAGGATGTAGGTAGCTGTATGTGTTCTCAGATGAAGAGGCTTGCACAGGACAGGGTAGTGTGGAGAGCTGCATCAAACCAGTTTGTGGTCTGAAGACCATAAAAACAAAAACAACCTTATTGGAATAATGTACCTGCCCAAACAAAAGTTGAATGTTGGTGACTTACTGTGTGTTCTTGTTTTCTGGTCTTCAGTCTGGTTTGCAGCTCTCCACCCTACGCTATCCTGAGCAAGTCTCTTTACCTCCTCATAAGAACAACAACCCACATCCATTTGAATCTGTTTACGATATTGCTCTCTTGGCCTCTCTCTGTTGTGACTTTTAACTCACAAATGTACCTCCAATGCTAAAGTCACAATTCCCTGATGTCTAAGAATGTGTCCTGTCAAATTATCCCTTATTTTAGTCAATATATGCTAGATGGAGAGAGGTGGTGTGAGGTGTAGGTGGACAGAGGAAATAGAAGGCTGAAATAAATACACACCCAGGCCAATAACTTTGTGTGTCAGGAATTCTGGGCAATTCTGGGCACTGCAACTAGTTAATACTATAAAACATTCTTCTGTAACAGATATTAAATGTCTAAAATATAATATGGCCTGTTGACAGCTAACCACAGAGACATAATGAGGAACTGTGAGAGGCATGTAAAAAAGATTCACACATACAACACTTATGCTATCAGCCATGGCCTTTTTCAGAATTAACATCATTCACACAATCACACAGGCACACTTCACAGTCACACACCCATCATCTCCAGCTGCTGCACTCCAAGTCACACTCTGTGGTGAGGGAATAGGAGAGGGGAGGAGAGAGAAGGGGGAGAGGAAGGTTGCATCATGGTGGGTGGGCATGGATACAACATTGCTTATGGAGCATGTACATATTAAATGGACAGAATGAGATGCAGCTTAGGAGTGGAGTGGGGAAACGGGGAAGGGGAGGAAGGCAAAACTAAACAAAACAAACTCACATGCATGCACGTACACACATATACAAACAACCCCCCTCCCCCACACACACCACATGAAATGGGAGAGGTGTAGGTTAGAGGAGGTAGGAACTATTAGGTGTGGAGAAAAAGGGGGTTATTGCACATTGAGGCCTGGATAATTTCTGGACTGGAAAATGTACTGTAATGATAGCTCCTATCTGTGTAGCTTCGAGAAGCTGGTGGTGGGCGGGAGCATCCAGATGGCCTGTGTTGTGAAGCAGCCATTGAAATCAATGATAGGCTCCACTGCATGTTGTGCCACAGGGTGGTCTACCTTGTTTTTGGCCACAGTTTAGCAGTGGCCATTCACCATAATGAACAAGTCATTAGTGGTCATACCAATATAGAAAATTGCACAGTGATTGGAATACAGTCGGTAAATTACATGGGTGGCTCGGCCTCTGATTGAGTAGGAGAAGGCTATGATGGGAATGGAATAGGAAGTGCTGGATGGATCTTGCAGTGGGATCTTCCACAGGTATATGATCTCTGTAACAGTGAGCTGGTGTTTGGGGTGGCATAGGGATGGAATAGGATGTTATGGAGGTTGGAGGGTGACAGACACCTCTTTAGGAGGGATGGGAAGGATCTTGGGCCAGATGTCTCTCATCTCTGGGCATGAGGACATAAAATAAAAACCTTTGCAAAGGATGCAGTTTAGTTGTTTGAGTCCAGGATAGTACTGGGCGAGAAGAGGAGTGCTCTTTCGTGGATTGTTACTGGTGGCAGAGGGAGGCTTTGGGATGTGTGTCGGAAGATGGCATGGGAGGTCTGTTTGTGGACTACCTCTGTGGGGTACTTTCTGTCCATGAAGTCATTTGTGAGAAAGGAAGTTGTTGTCATTGCAGATATACCATCCACAGATGGCTAGGCTGTAAGTGAGGGATTTTTTAGGGTGGAAAGGATGGCAGCTGTAAAAGTGTATGTACTGTTAGTGGTTAGTACATTTAATATGGACAGATGTCTGGATGAAGCCATCAGTAATAATAATAATAATAATAATAAGAGCAAATAATTCAGTTTCTTGAGACAAACATTGTCTGATAAAACCAAAGGTTTTAAATATAAGGGGAGGCACTGAATTAAAATTTGTGCTGTGGCAAGGATTCAAACCCAGAACTTCCTATTTACTAGTCAGGTGCTTTAGACCACTCAGCTAACACAGTGTTATAGACAAAGCGACTACAGGACTGTCTCCAAGCACAAAATGTAGTATTTGAGAGCACAAGACCATAAGCATGTGGGATGTTGGTGTTTAGGAGCATAGGCTTGATTTCAGTGACTGCTTCACAACCCAGGCATTTGGATCCTTCCCTCCCCTTTCATGTCCTATTCCCTGGCTGCAGAGCATGACTCACATTGCAGCAACTGGAGATTAAAATTGTGTGACTGTGAAATGTGCTTGTGTGATTGTGTGAATGCTCTTTATTCTCAAGAAGGCCATGTCCGATAGCTTAAGTATTGTATGTCTGTGTATTTTTATGTGCCTGTCACCATGTCTTTGCAGTGAGTTGTGAACTGTCATTATTATATTGTTTCATTCCAACCTGAAGTTTCCATTATTAGATATTAAATGTATGTACATCGAAGGGTGAAACAGTCCATACCCATTTAAGGTAATTCCTGAGATGTTTAAAAGCAGGACACAGAAGAATTGGACATGATGTATAATAATAATAATAATAATAACATCTAATTTGATGTTTATGTGTTAAACAGAGTTAACTTCATCTGGCTTGATTCCAGTGTGGCACTTGTGCTCTATGACTTTTTTTTCATCAATCAGTACTAAATATTCGAATTTTATGTTCAGAAAGCATAGGCATTTAGGTCAAAACTTCATCATGAATGTAATGACCAACTTGGAAGTCAAAATGTTTTACATATTTAAACTGTTCGTTTCAAGCATTGATAATGACCACACAGTGGTCGAAATTGAAATCTGAATAAACAAAACATTTATGACTGATTGCTTAAATTTTACACATTTTTACCAAAAAGAGTAGTTGAAAATTGATAAAAATGTCCAAACTTTATAGTTTATATGTATGCAATTATAGAGGAAAACAAAAATTTTTGGATTATGAGAGAGAAATATTCTACTGCTAAGGTCATTGTAGTATATTTCCTACTGTTGTTCAGTATATATAATGATAGATTGTTTTCCTTCTGTCACAACATTACAGTAAAAGTTTTCTAGCCTTCAACTTGGCAAAATCTTTTAAAACAAAATCTGAAAACTATACAATCAAAATTTTATAGCTTTCAACTAGGCAAAATCTTGTAAAATAGAATCTGAATCTACTGATTTCAACGTATCACTTTCAACAGCTTAAGTTGGCAGTCCACACAATCTTTCCTGAGAAAGAGTGATCTGAGATACATCTTTATCACCTTTAGTTTTAAGAAATTCCTTTCACTGCTAGCTAAAGACATTGGTAGAGACGGAAGGATTTGCAAGCTTTCAAAAGTATTGAGAAAAATGTCAATGAAATTGCTTTTTGTAATTTAAGATGATGCACAATGCGGAGAACTTCCAGAAGAAAGCATAGGCGTTAAGATCAAAACTTCATCATTCAGTTCTACTCCACTGATATCACATTCATCACCATTACTCAACACTTCTCAAGAGTCATTCAGTAGCTTTTAGTTTTCATGATTATCATACAGAAAGTTAAAGCTCTTGGTATTAGTTTCATATGCTCAAATCTGCGAACAATAACAGCAAACCAAAGAGGACAGATACTGTTGTATGCTCAAACATATTTGATATCACATTAACTGAAAATGTCTTAAACGGCTGTCGACTTATTGTCTCTAGAGATACACCACAGAACTGACTGCCCCTGCTCTCTCCGCCTGACATTAGCATGTGGCACATTGCCTACACTTGTAGTGCCCACACCTCTGGTGGCTGGAGTTGTAAGTATGCAGACAGAGCAGATTTGAATATGTGCCCACTCTCGTTACCTCACACTTCATCACCGTTCCTTGGTGAGAAAGGAAACACCACACACACAATACATCCATTGGGTCCTCACCACAAAAATATCAAGCCGGCACCAAAGAGTATTGTTGTGGGGACTGGAAGCACCTTGAAGCTTGCATACTCTCTCCATTGGAGGCCATTGTGATATGACAGGTGAAGAGGGTTCAAGGTTCATGGTGCTGTCCTCTCCCAGGGTGGGTACCATGGGGGGTGTAGACTCATGTAGAGATGGAGGAAGAGGATGAGGATGAGGAGGAGGCAGTGATGGTGGAGCAGGTGTGGTGGGAGGGGCTGCTAGGTTGCAGTTCATCCGTATGTCAAGATGTGAGACCATCCTCCATGTGGACCTATCAGAGACAGCAGCTGGAATAGTGTGTGATGACCAATGGAATCCATTTAGGGCGATGGCTGAAACCATGTGTCCATACAGCTGACCCCGGTCATAAAGGGGGTCAAGGCAGCTTGTGGACATGGCCAGGCAGGGGCTGCAGAAGGTGAAGCAGTGGCTGGTGGCCATGTAGAAGCTCAGCCAACTCTTGACATCGATCAATGTAAATCAACAGGATTTTCTCTAAGGCAATATAGAGGGAATTCTGTACCACATATTTCTTCCTTTGTGTCTTGAACAATCTGACCAGCCATTCCACCTCTCCACTGGGTTGGGGCTGAAATGGAGGAGCCAAAACATGACGAATACTCCAGTGGGTGTAGAAGTCTGAAAATTCTTGCGAAGAGTAAAGTGTGTTGTTATCTGTAACCAACATGACTGCCAAGCATTCCAAAGAAAATATTTTTGAAATCATCATGACTGTTACTGCTGTCATGTAGAACTGCAATGAACGATGTATGGAAACTTTGAGAAGGCATCTACTGCCAACAGCCAAATAGAATACAAAAAGGGCCATGTGAAGTCCACATGAACTTGTTTCCGTGCTTGTTTCAGTTCCAGTCAGAGAGAAAAAGATGTGCAGGGGGCTGTCTGGTGGGTGGCACATTTTGAAGAGGCAGTGGTCTGCACAAAGAAGGCTGAGAACTAGCTGATGGAGAGAGGAGGGAATGACCACCCTTGGTGCTGTGTCAGATGTAGATAACAATAGGATGCCATCCCAGACTGAAAACTTTTACCAAAATGAGAAATAATTGTGAAGTGACGCTGAAAGGCTAAACAATGAGATCAGGGGTTTGTGGTCTGTGACCAAATGGAATTTTGTACCATACAAGAAAAGGCAATTTTGGTTTTACAACGCTGTGTCCAGAGTCTTTTGACTGTCATAAGCTGGCGTAGCACTTCTTCTCCATCACTGCAAGAAAAACACCTAATTAAATAATAGCGGAAGAGGTCAAAAACATGGAATTGTGACACACTCATCACTAATGTGTTGTATACTCACACAACTTTGTTTATATGTCATTGTTATTACTTTCACAGTGGGAAAGGTGAGAGGGGAACGGCCACATCTGGCTATGGTGTCATTGCATATCTATAAACAGTTAATTCCTCATTATTGAGTACTGGTGAAGCGCTCGCTATTTATATATGAAGAGCAGTTGTATTATATTAATTAAAATACATAATAACCTTGCAAACATAAACTGTTTATGATATAATTGTGAATGTGTGCTTACAAGCCACCACTGATTTCAGTATCATGTGCTATACCATATTTGAAAAGAAAGCCTTTTGTTAACAGAATTTTTCACTGATTGTAGATAGAACAACAATAATAAATATGAATAACATTTCTAGTGTTCAGGAAGAACAGTATTTTACTTGTTAGGCAGTGGTTTTTGATTTGTCTGCCATCAGGTTGATAATTAAATATCAGAAAACTTAATATTCTTATTTCTTTTTATTTTTTATTTCTATTTATTTATTTATAATTCCTAAGGAACCAAACTGTTAAGGTCATCAGTCCCTAGACGTACACATTACTTTAACTAACTTATGTTAACGACAACTTGCACACACTTATGCCTGAAGGAGAACTCTTAACATCCTTTGGGAGCGACCATGAAATCTATGACATGGGACCTCAGACTGCGTGGACATCCTCAAGAAGCAAAACAGAATTAGATGTTAGATTTACACAGAAATTACTTACATGGAAGACACAATACATTATGATATATAAAGTTCTACAAAGGAAAGTTGTAGTTGTTGTAGGCTTCAGTCTTGCAAACGGGTTTAATGCAGCTCTCCACTCCACCCTGTCCAGCACAAGCCTTTTCATATCCAAATAAGCTCAGTACCAGTATCTTCTGTGTTATCCAAGGATTTCTACTAGGCCATGTCCTTTTACCTATATGATTCCCTGCAGCCTTCATTGTTGTGTTTCTCAAAGCTACCCAATCTTCTTCTCCTATATTACTTTCCCCTGTTGGTCTTTCCGTGCCTAATGCTCTTTTTGAAACTCTTGACAACTGCTGGTTCATTCAATTTATCCAGGTTCGAGCTCCTAGTCTACAGTTCATAACAGATAAGTTATGGTCAGTGTCTGTCTCTACCCTTGGTATGTATTACAGTTTAAAACCTGGTTTCTAAATCTATGTCTTACCATTATGAAATCAATCTGATACCGTCCAGTATCTCCTGTTCTCTTCCAAATGTACAGCTTCCTTTTGTGATGATTTAACCATATGTTTGTGATAATTAAATTGTGCTGTGCACAAAATTCTATCAGGCAACTTCTTCTTTAATTCTTTTCCCCCAGTCCATATTCACTTACTACTTGTCCGTCTCTTCCTTTTCTTACGACCAAGTTCCAGTGCCCCATCACAATCATGTTTTCCTCTCCCTTAACAGTCTGAATGATTTATTTTATCTGCTCATCTTTTTCATGGTGAGGCATTCACTAAGCTGTTTACAATAACTTACCGACATGTATATTTTCTTCTATTGTTTTATTCAGTATTAGATGTACTCGTGCATTACCCCCACCAATTTTGTATTTATAACCTTGCACTCATCTGACCAGAAATACTGTTCATCCTGCCATCAAACCTCACTAATCCCCAGCATATCTAACCTCAGCCAACCAATTTCTCATTTCAAATTTTCTAACTTACCTACCCAATTAAATGATAAAAAATATCATGTACTGCACTGTAGAAAGCCTGTTTTGTTTTTCTTGATGACGACATCCTCCTGAGAAGTCCCCACCCAGAGATCTGAATGGAAATTTTTTTATTTATGGAATATTTTACCCAAGAAGACGCCATCATCATATATTCATACAGTAGAGCTGCATGTCCTCGGGAAAAGTAATGACTGTAGTTTCCCATTGTTTCAGCCGTTCACTGTAACTGCATGGCAAAGCCATGTTAGCTGATGTTACAATACCAGCTCAGTCAATCATCCAGACTGTTCCCCCTGTACCTACTGAAAAGCTGCTGCCCCTCTTCAGAAACCACACATTTGTCTGGCTTCTCCACAGGTACCCATCTGCAGTGGTTGCGCTTATGGTACTGCTATATGTATCATTGAGACATGCAAGCCACCCTACTTTGGTAATGTCTGTGGTTCATGGAGATGGACAAAGGAAAGTATTTAATGTTCATGTCAAATATTTATTATTATTATTATTTATTTATTGTATTTTGAATCTTTGGCACTCAGGGGTCTAACACCTCTCTGTCATGTACTCAATTTTGGCCCCATTTCCAGGATGTACCTAATTTTCTGATATAGCTGGATGGTCATGTCAGTTCTAGTAAGCCCAGGTCGCAAAAACTGACACAACAACCAGGAGTGCAGGGTACTGACCACGTACACTCCATACCACATCCAGTGACGCCTTCAGGCAGAGGATGACATGATGGCCAGTTGGTAGCTGATGGGGCTTTCGAGGCCTGTGTAATGGAGGGAATTTATCAAAGGTGTCAGTTGATCAGTTAATATTATCTGTTCTTGTTTGTAATTTTGAGACTGAAAACTTGTGATTGAACTTTATCATCATTTGTAATAACAAATATGAGTCTTCCTTTACTGCTTCTATGAATTTGACAAAGGTTGCTTGCTTTGCTCTTATCAAATTTACTGGCAAATTGCCAGAATTGCAGAATTAAATTCTCTCTTAGAATCATTTTGAAAATATGCATTGATTTCCTTATTACAAATGTCTAAACCTTCTACAAAGAATAAGAGGTCATTAACATTATTCCTTCCATAGAAATGTATTTCTTTTCAAACAAATTGGGACACTCCTTATTAAAACTTTTACTAAATGAATTTCTTTAAGTGGGTTGTCTAAATATTTAGACTTGGTTAGGTATCACATAATATACTTTTATTATCCTCCCCATGAGGTTTTGTAATATTTGTAATATTTTGAATCTAATAATTCTCCAATTAACTTTTCTTGGGTTGTAGTAGACAAATATTTTCATTTAAAATTTTCTTCAAAATCTTCTATTAGTGAATTCTTCAGAAAGACCTATATCCCACTCTGTTGCACTCCTACTAAATATCTTAACATGAAACCTGTTTTTCTACTACCTTCCCAATACTTACATAGAGATCCAGAAATGACCCTTAAGAAATAAATGGAATGGATATTTCCTACAGGTTTGAATTTTGGATGTTGATTAGATAAATTCACACTAGCGTCCACTTGTAAGACTTCTAAAATAGTTGCTGGTGTTGTTGTGGTTTTCAGTCCACAGACTGGTTTGATGCAGCTCTCCATGCTACCTTGTACTGTGCAAGCCTCTTCATCTCAGAAAATGTTTGGCAACCTACATACTTTTGAATCTGCTTACTGTATTCATTCCTTGGTCTCCCTCTATGATTTTTACCCCACATACTTCCTTCTAATGCTAAGTTGTCAATTCCTTGATGTCTCAGAATGTGTCCCACCAATCTATCTCTTCTCTTAGTCAGGATATGCCAGAAACTCCTTTTCTCCCCAATTCTGTCAAGCACCTCCTTATTAGTTATGTGATCTACCCATCTATCTACCCCTCTAATCTTCATCATTTGCCTGCAGCACCACATTTCAAAATCTTCTATCATCTTTTTGTCTGAGCTCCTTATTGTCCATGTTTCACTCCCATAAAATACTACACTCCACACAAATACTTTCATAAAGGATGTCCTAACATTTAAATTAATATAGGATGTTAAAAAATTTGCTTCTTTAGAAATGCTTTTCCTCCCATAGCCATTCTGATTTTATATCTTCTTTACTTCGGCCATCAAAAGTTATCTTGCTATGCAAATAACAAAACTCATCAACTACTTTTATTATCTCATTACCTAATCTAATTCCTTCAGCATCACCTGATTTTCTGACATTACATTCAATTACCCTTGTTTTACTCTTGTTAATGTTCATCTTATATCTTCCTTACAAGACAATGTCCATTCCATTCAATTGCTCTTCCAGATCCTTTGCAGTCTCTGACAAAATTACTATCTCTTCGGCAAACCACAAAGTTTTTATTTCTTCTCCCTGAACTTTAATTTCCTCTCCAAATTTCTCCTTGTATTCCTTCACTGCTTGTTTAATGTACAGATTGAACAACATGGGGGTAAGGCTACAACCCTGTCTTACTCCCTTCCCAAACTCTGCATCCCTTTCATGACCTTCAACTCTAATAACTGCTGTCTGGTTTTTGTATAGATTGAACTAGCTGAACCCCGCCGCTTCGCATGCGCAGGCTGGTTGGTGTGCACCATTTGTTTCTTTTTAATCCTGATGAAGAATCCATATCTTAAGTTTCATAATTATAGCTTGAAATTTGAGTTAACAGCACCATATTTTTGAATATCAATTTTTGCGTCCTCTATTTTACCCCCTTATTGGTTGAATTTCGAAAAAAGGCAAAACACATGTCTTTTAAATTTGAACCCCGAACCTAAATCCGGAAATTTGTAGTTGTAACTTCAAAATTGCCTAAATAGCAACATATTTTTTAAAAACAACCCTCTCTCCAATTTAACCCCGTTGATGGTTGAATTTCCAAAAATACCAAAACATGTATTTTTTAACATCTAACCAACAATACAAATATCAATTTTTGCAGCTCTAGCTTTAAAATTGTATCAATAGCAACATGTTTTCGAAAAGAATTTTAGATCCTCTATTTAACCCTCTTACTTGTTTAATTTCAAAAAATACTAAAAATCATGGATTTTTAATCCTGACCAAAATTCCGTATCTGAAGTTTCGTAGTCGTAGCTTAAAATTTGAGTTAACAGCAACCTATTTTTTAAAATCAATTTTTTGTCACCTATTTTACCCCCTTATTTGTCAAATTTCAAAAACTACCAAAAACATGTCTTTTAAATTCAAACCTGAATTAAAATCCAAAATTTTGTAGCTCTAGCTTCAAAATTGCTTAAATAGCTACGTATTTTCAAAAAAATGTTTCATTCCCTATTTCACCCCCTTATGGATGGAATATCGAAAATTGCTTCTAAAATGACACCTAAAAAGTAAGATCAACACCCTCCACAAATTTCAAGTTTCTATCTTGTGATGTTTGGGCTGGGCAATGATGAGTCAGTCAGTCAGTCAATCGGGACACTTCCTTTTATATATAGAGATATAACTCTTCACTCCCTGTATTTTACCTCTGCTACCTTCAGAATTTGAAAGAGTGAATTCCAGTTGACACTGTCAAACGTTTTCTCCAAATCTACGAATGCCAAAAATGTAGGTGTGCCCTTCCTTAGCCTGTTGTTGTTATGGTCTTCAGTCCGGAGACTGGTTTGATGCAGCTCTCCACCCTACTCTATCCTGAGCAAGCCTTTTCATCTCCTCATAAGAACGGCAACCCACATCCAGTTGAATCTGCTTACTATACGCTATACTTGGTCTCCCTCTGCGATTTTTACCCCACACACTTCCCTCCAATGCTAAATTTATGATTCCCCAATGTCTAAGAATGTGTCCTATCATGCGATCCCTTCTTTTAGCCAGGGTATGCCAAAAATTCCTTTTCTTACCAATTCTGTTCAGAACTTCTTCATTGGTTATGCGATCTACCCACCTAATCTTCAGCATTCTTCTGTAGCACAACATTTCAAAAGCCTCTATCCTCTTCCTATCCGCACTCCTTATTGTCCATGTTTCACTCCCGTACAAGGCAACATTCCATACAAATGCCTTCAGAAAAGACTTCCTTACACTTAAATTAATATTCGATGTTAGCAAATTTCCTTTTTCAAAAATGCTTTTCTTCCCATTGCCATTCTGCATTTTATATCCTCTGTACTGCGACCATCCCATGTTATTTTACTACCCAAGTAACAAAACTCATCTACCACCTTCATTGTTTCGTTACCTAATCTAATTCCTTAAGCATCACCTGATTTTCTAAGACCGCATTCCATTATTTTTGTTTTGCTCTTGTTAATGTTAATTTTATACGCTCTCTTCAACACACTGCCCATTCCATTCAACTGCTCTTCCAGGTCCTTTGCTGTGTCTGACAGAATTACAATGTCATCAGCAAAACACAATGTTTTTATTTCTTCCCCCTGAACTTTAATCCCTATCCCAAAATTTTCCTTGCTTTCCTTCACCGCCTGCTCAGTGTACAAATTGAATAACAACGGAGAAAGGCTACAACCCTGTCTTACTCCCTTGCCAACTGATGCTTCCCTTTCATGCCCTTCGAGTCTAATAACTGCGGTCGGGCTTTTGTACAAGTTATAAA
Source organism: Locusta migratoria (assembly GCA_026315105.1). Lineage (NCBI taxonomy): Eukaryota > Metazoa > Arthropoda > Insecta > Orthoptera > Acrididae > Locusta > Locusta migratoria. The sequence goes on along the minus strand of CM048747.1, from coordinate 316,401,112 downwards.
TAACTCTCCTTTCCCTGTATTTTACCCCTGCTGACTTCAGAATTTGAAAGAGTGTATTCCAGTCAACATTGTCAAACGCCTTCTCCAAATCTACAAAAGCTAAAAATGTAAGTTTGCCTTTCCTTAATCTATCTTCTAAGATAAGACGTAAAGTGAGTATTGCCTCCCGGGTTCCTATGTTCCTCCTGAATCCAAACTGATCTTCCCCGAGATCAGCTTCTACCAGCTTTTCCATTCTCCTGTAGATAATTTGTGTTAAAATTTTGCAACCATGACTTATCAAACTGATAGTTCTGTAATTTTCACACCTGTCTGCGCCTGATTTCTTTGGAATGGGGATTATTACATTTTTCTTAAAGTCTGAGGGTATTTCGCCTGTCTCATAAATCCTACACACCAGTTCAAATAGTCGTGTCATAGCTGGCTCTCCCAGAGACTTTAGTAGCTCTGAGGGTATGTCATCTACTCTTGGGGCCTTGTTCCGACCTAGGTCTTTCAAGGCTCTGTCAAATTCATCTCTCAGTATACTATCTCCTATTTCATCTTGATCTACTTCCTCTTCCCTTGCTACAACATCGTCTCTAAGTTCATTTCCTTCATAGAGCCTCTCTATATACTCTTTCCACCTTACCGCTTTCCCTTCTTTGCTGAGAACTGGTTTTCCATCAGTGTCCTTGATATTCATAGAGCTGTTTTTCTTATCTCCAAATGTTTCTTTTATTTTCCTGTAGGCTGTATCTATTTTCCCCCTTCTTATACATTCTTCTACAGATTTGCATTTGGCTTCTAGCCACTTCTGCTTAGCCATTTTGCACTTCCTGTCAATATCATTTCTTAGTCGCCTGTACTCCATTTTGCCTGTTTCATTTACTGCATTTTTATATTTTCTCCTTTCATCAATTAAATCTAATATTTCCTGTGATATCCAAGGATTTTTTGTAGGTCTTGCCTTTCTACCTATTTTGTCCTCTGCTGCCTTCACTATTTCATCTCTCAATGCTACCCATTCCTCTTCTACTGTTTTATTTCCCCCTGTTTCTGTCAATTGTTGCCTAAATCTCCCTCTGAAATTCTCCAGAACTTCACTTTCCTTCAATTTATCTAAGTCCCATCTCCTTATTTTGCTACCTTTCTGCAGTTTTTTCAGTTTCAGCCTACAGTTCATGACTAACAAGTTATGGTCAGAGTCTAAATCTGCCCCTGGGTACGTCTTGCAGTTTACAACCTGGTTCCGGAATCTATGTCTTACCATTATAAAATCTATCTGGTATCTCCCGGTGTCTCCTGGTCTCTTCCACGTATACAACCTTCTTTTGTGATTCTTAAACCACGCATTTGTTACGATTAAATCATGTTCCGTGCAAAATTCTACCAGGTGACTCCCTCTTTCATTCCTCCTGCCCAGTCCATATTCACCTACTATTTTTCCTTCTCTTCCTTTTCCTACTACCGAATTCCAGTCTCCCATCACAATTAAGTTTTCCTCTCCCTTAACTGTCTGAATAATTTCCTTTAGCTCCTCATATATTTCTTCGATCTCCTCATCATGGGCAGAGCTAGTTGGCATATAAACCTGTACTACTGTTGTCGGTGTTGGCTTTGTATCTATCTTGACAATGATAATGCGATCACTGTGTTGCTCATAGTAGTTTATCCGCATTCCTATTTTCTTATTCATTATCAGTCCTACTCCTGTGATACCCCCATCTGATTTTGTATTTATAATCCTGTACTCACCTGACCAGAAATCCTGTTCATCCTGCCACCGAACTTCACTAATCCCCACTATATCTAACTTCAACCTATCCATTTCCCTTTTTAAAATTTCTAATTTTCCTACCCGATTAAGGGATCTAACATTCCACGCTCTGATCCGTAGAATGCCAGTATTGTCTTTCCTGATGACAACATCCTCCTGGGTAGTCCCCGCCCGGAGATCCGAATGGGGGACTATTTTACCTCCGGAATATTTTACCCGAGAGGATGCCATCATCATATGTCCATACAGTAGAGCTGCATATCCTCGGGAAAAGTAATGGCTGTAGTTTCCCCTTGCTTTCAGCCGTTCGCAGTAGCTGTGTGGCAAAGCCACATTAGCTGGGGTTACAAGGCCAGCTCAGTCAATCATCCAGACTGTTGCCCCTGTAACTACTGAAAAGGCTGCTGCCCCTCTTGAGGAACCACATGTTTGTCTGGCCTCTCCTCAGATACCCCTCCGCTGTGGTTGGACCTACGGTACGGCTATCTGTATCGTTGAGGCACGCAAGCCACCCCACCTCGGCAATGTCTGTGGTTCATGGGGGTGGCCTATCTTCTAAGAAAAGCCGTAATGTGAATATTGCCTCCCGAGTTCCTACATTTCTCCTAGATCCAAAATGATCTTTTCCAAGGTTGGATTGCACAAGTTTTTCCATTCGTCTGTAAATAATTCGTGTTACTACTCTGCAACCATGACTTGTCAATGTGATAGTTCTGTAAACTTCACATTTGTTTGCTCTTGTTTTCTTTGGAATTATGATGTTGTTCTTGAAGTGCAAAGGGTATTGCCCCTGTATCATACATCTTACTTACCAGGTGGAACAATTTTTTCATGACTGGCTCTCAGTTCAGACGGAATATCATGTACTCCAAGGGCCTTGTTTCAACTCAAATCCTTCAGCACTCTGTCAAATTCTTCTTGCAGTATCATATCACGTATCTCATCTTCCTCCACTTCATCTTCCATTTCTATAATACTGCCTTCAAGTTTATTTCCTTTGTATAGGCCCTCTATATATTCCTTTCAGACTTCAGCTTTTCCCTCCTGGCTTAGTACTGGTTTTTTCTTGATATTCATACAGCTGCTTCTCTTGTCTCCAAATATCTCTTTTATTTTCCCTGTAGGCGGTATCTATCTTTCCCCTAGTTATACATTCTTCTACGATTCTGCATTTGTCCTCTAGCCTCTCCTGTTTAACCAGTCTGCACTTCCGGTCAGTCTTTTTTGCATAGCTTATGGGACTTAACTACGGGGTCATCAGTCTCCTGTCAGTCTCATTTTGCATATGTTTGTACTCCCTTTTGCCTGCTTCACTTGCTGAAGTTTTATAATTTCTCCTCTCATCAATTAAGTGCAGTATATCCTGTGTTATCCAGGGATTTCTATTATGCCTTGACCTTCTGCCTATGTGATCCTCTGTTTCAGCCAATCCTTGTCTAATGCTCCCTCTGAAACTTGCAACCACCACTGCTTCCTTCAACTTGTCCAGGTCCCATCTCCTAACTTATCTACCTTTCTGCAGTCTCTCAAGTTTTAATCTGCAGTTCATAACCAATACTTTATGGTGAGAGTCTATATCTGCTCCTGGATATGTCTTACAGTTTAAAACCTGGTTTATAAACCTTTGCCTTACCATTATAAAATCAATCTGGTACCTTCCAGTGTCTCTTGCTCTCTTCCAAGTATTCAGCCCTCTTTCATGATGCTTAAACCAAGTGTTGATAATCATTAAATTGTGCTCTGCACAAAATTCTACCAAGCAGTCTCCTCTTTCATTCCTTTTTCCCAGTCCATATTCTCCAAGTACATGTCCTTCTCTTTCCTTTCATACTACTGAGTTCCAGTCCCTCATCAAAATCAAGTTTTTGTATTCCTTAACTTTTTGAATGATTTCTGTTATCTCGTCATACATTTCTTCTATATCCTCATCTTTGGCTTTGGTAGTTGGCATATAAACTTGCACTACTGTGGTCGGCGTGGGTTTTGTTTCTATCTATGCTATAATAATGCGTTCACTATGCTGTTGATAATAACTTACCTGCTTCCCTATTTTCTTGTTCATTATCAGATCTATTCCTGTGTTAACACCAACTGATTTTCTATTTATAACCCTGTACTCGCCTGACCAGAAATCTTGTTCATCCTTCCACCAAACTTCACTAATCCCTACCATATCTAACTAAAACCTACCCATTTCTCTTTTCAAATTTTCTAACTTTCCTATGTGATTAAGGGTTAGAACATTCCATGCGCCGACCCGTACAATGCCTGTTTTGTTTTTCTTGATGACGACATTCTCCTGTGTAGTCTCCACATGGAGATCCAAATGGGGGACTATTTTACCTCTGGATTATTTTACCCAAGAAGATGCCATCATCATATATTCACACAGTAGAGCTGCATGATCTCGGGAAAAGTAACAACTATAGTTTCCCTTTGCTTTCAGCTGTTTGCAGTAACTGCATTGGTGAAGCCATGTTAGCTAATGTTATAATGCCAGCTTAGTCAGTCATCCAGACTGTTGCCCTGTAACTACTGAAAAGGCTGCTGGCCATCTTCTGGAACCACATGTTTGTCTGGCCTCTCCACAGATATTCCTCCACTGTGGTTTCACCTATGTTACGGCTATCTGCATCATTGAGGCACGCAAGCCACCCCACCTCAGCACACAGTATATACCTTGGCAAAATTATTTATCTCAATTAGTTTCAAAATTTTCTTGTACTTTGTTGCTAACAAAATTCTGTGGTGTCAGTGTCTCTTGTACTAATGCCCTGTATGAGACAGTGCTCAACAGGTCCACATTGTATGTGCAGATTACCATCACATGCATGCAGGCTGGTTATGCTTCCATCACTGAAGATCACAGCTTGCCATTTCATCTTTGAAGTGATCCTCTGATGCTTGCAATCAAGTCATGCATGTCAATGCTGTGGCATGAGTGGAATATGGGCTGGAGGCGTGCATGACTGTAGTCTCACTGCTATTAGACAGTTGCAAACAGACCCTCCTATATGGTTTGCTAATTGTATGATCTGCCACTACTGCCTTTACAGTACAATGATCTTGTCTGTGATGCATGGATATCCAAAATGTCATCTACAGATGAAAAAATATTTGTTACCATTGGAACCAGCTTCATTGTAAAATTGATTTAGCACATACAATGTGTGACTCAGTGCTCTGAAAGTACCATCCCACCACTTGGAAGGCCACAATTTGACACCTTTCAAACTCACTCGGTTGGATGTCTGAAAAACACAAATGCATCTCTGTAGCATTATGTCTGTCTGTGCTGCATACATTGACATCCCACTGAGCCTTTTTGCTGCAAACGTTCTCTGTTCAAGGGTGCACACAGATGGCATTCTGAAAACTGTCACTAAGCTCTCTACTGCCAAATGACATTAAAATCATAATCAGTACTGTACATCTACTATCTCTGAGGTGGTATCTTCAATCATCAGATCAAAAACAATGTTACCTTTCCAGGAGCAACATTTTTTTTCCTTTTTTTATTGGCATTGCATATTATACCTTGTTCAAATGTTTGTAAACCTAGCAAACGAAGATAATAAATCTTAAGAATTACAAAATACTTAAATTAAATCATGATAAGGACAACACACACACATCCGTGTCTAAAGGAGGACTTGACCCTCCAGCAGGGATGATTGCATAGTCCATAGCATGGCAGGTACATTGAATATCTACATGCATATCTACATAGATACTTAGCAAGTCACATTGAAGTGCATGGCAGAGGGTTCATCAAACTGCTTTTATGATCTTTCATTCTCTAATAGCTCACAGGAAAAAGAAAAATCCAAATGTTTCTGTCTTCAATCTGATCTCTCTCTCTCTCTCTCTCTCTCTCTCTCTCTCTTTTTTTTTTATGATGATCATGTCTTCCTATGTAGATGGGTGCTAACAAAATATGTTCACATTCATAAGAGAAAGTTTATGAAAGAAATTTCACAAGTAAATCTTGCTGCAATTCATAACACATTTCTTTTAATGATTTTCATCCCAATTTGTGCATCATTTCCATGACACCCTCTCCTCTATATGGTGATAATACAAAATGAGCCACCCTTCTCTGAACTTTCTCTAAATCGTCCATCATTTCCACCTGCTATGGATCCCCCCCATGTGCAACAGTACTCCAAAATATGACACACGAGTGCAGTGTAGGTAATTTATTTAGTAGAATTGTTGTATCTTCTAAGTTTTTCTGTCAATGAAACATACCTTTGGTTCACCTTCCCTACAATATTAGCTATGTGTCCTTTTCAATTTAAGTTGTTCGTAATTGTTATTCCTAGGCATTTAGTTTAATAGACAGCCTGTAGATTTGACTGATTTATTATGTAACTGAAGTTTAATGGATTTCTTTTACTGACTAGCTGTATTTCACAAGAATTATACTTTCTGAATATGTGTTGCCTATCAGCCAGTAGGTCATTCTCTTCAAGGTAGTTCATAATATTTGAGGAAGGTATATGTTCTAAAATCCTGCTGTATACCAATGTCAATGATATGGGCCTGTAATTCACTCTTATTGCCTTTCTTGAATGTTGGAGTGACATGTGCAACTTTCCATTTCTTTGGGTATGGAACATTTGCTGAGTGACTGGTTATATATTATGATGGCTATGTATGGGGCTATTGCTTTAACATACTCTGTACTGTAAAAGAATAACATGTATACATTGTGTTCAATAAATCTTTTTATTTTTATTAAAGAATGACTTCACACTTTTTGTTATTAAGTATGAATTGCCAATTTTTTGATGGTGCAGATATCTTATCTAAATCATTTTGCAGTTGCTTTTGATCTTCTGTTGACTTTACTAACAAATAAATGACAGTATCATCAACAAACAGTCTTAAGAGAGCTACTCAGATTGTCTCCTAAATCATTTATAAAAATAAGGAACAGTAGGGGCCCTATGGGGCTTTCCTGGCGAATGCCAAATATCACTTCTGTTCTTCTTGATGACTTACCATCAACTGTAAAGTACTGTGTTCTTTCTGGCAGAAAATCACAAATCCAATATCATAAGTGTGGCAATATTCCATAAGCATGCAATCTGATTAGAATATGCTTGTGAGGTACAGTGTCAAAAGCCTTCCAGAAATCTAGAAATATGGAAACAATTTGACATCCCTTGTCAATATCACTCATCACATCATGTGAGTATACTGTGTGTATACAGATTAATAAAGTGTGTATAGGGATCAGACTGAGTAATTTGGAGGAAATTTGATGGTTAGTTAATAAAATGATGGGTTGAATTACATCTTTCTTTCCAGAACATTATAAACTTATCTACACTGAATTAATGAATCTTGAAGGAGACTGAGACCTCAAATAACCGATTTGTATCTGTAAGTGTCCTTTAAAGAATTGCCAATTCAAAAAGCCATGAAACAATGATAAATATATAAATAAAGCAATATAAAACTGTATGAAACTGTCTAATATTCCATGAATAACAAAAGTATTGTCCATTTTGATGCTTCATACTATTTATTCCCTGTAATTAGATACTATGGAAATGTTAGGAACATTGAAATCCACATATGTAAATAAGTAACTATTAACAACCATATCATATTGTTAACTGATGTATGTATTCGTATTTGTGAGATAAAATGCAAAGAAACTATTAAGCTATATCTATATGATCCTCAGCTTTGTGTAATCTCATATTAGGTGTATGTAAAATCATTTCATGTTATACTTGTTAATTGTAATTCGAATAATGACATTATTGTAAAAAATATGTTTGAAATGGCAGTTGTTACAAGATCTATATATAGCAGTGCCAGAGGGCACTCGGCAGTTGAATAAGTTCTGGAGTAAGTTGTTGTTGTTGTAGCCAGTTCTAGAGAGTGTGAGTTGAAGTTACACTTCGAGTTTCAGTTTGTAATGTTATGTTGGTGCTTCTGAAATATGGCATTTGTTTTTCGAGAGATTTAGTATTATATGGAAGATTTGCAAGGAAAATGTTATGGGTGATTAAAGATTAGAAAATGAATTGCTGGAGTTCTTTCTTTATTTGAACAATACACACCAGGACACTAAATACTGCGAGGAGATAAGCACTGAGTACAAAAGATAAGTACTATGATGTGTCACCTGAAACTTGAATCATTGCTTAGAAATTTGTTGTTGGTTTTTGTTGTTGTCTTCAGCCTGGAGACTGATTTGATGCAGCTCTCCACAATACCCTATATTGAGCAGCCCTCTTCAATTCCACATAAGAATGGCAACCTACATCTGTTTGAATCTGCTTACTGTATCCATCTCTTGGTCTTCCTCTGCGGTTTTCACCCCACACACTTCCCTCCAAAGCTAAATTCACAATTCCTTGATGTCTAAGAATGTATCCTACCAATCTATCCCTTCTTTTAGTCAAGGTATGCGAAAAATTACTTTTCTCCCCAATTCTGTTCAGTACCTCCTCATTAGTTACATGGTTCACCCACCTAATCTTCAGAAGTCTTCTGTAGCACCACATTTCAAAAGCCTCTATTCTCTTCCTGTCTGCACTGCAGAATTTATGGTTTGAGAAAAGACAGTGTAATGTCAAAAGTGCCATCTATTGATCTACTTTCACACTATTTATTTTTCATCTGTCATGTGTTTTCCCACTTCTTGATTAATATTCCACTGAAATTTGACATCATTCTGGCAAGAAGTGTATTGTTACAGCATTTTCAAAGCTTAACTTTAATTATAATCACCATATCTATGTTTGAATTCATGTAAATATATGTATTTGTAATTGTTACCTGAAAAAGCCTCATTTGAGAGCAATTGCTCAGTCGATACATAGTCCAGGGGTGGATTTATATATAACCTAATCATTTGGGGTTCATGGGTCTACTTTCAATAGCAACCAATTAATTGAGGAAATTGTTGTTTGTTAGATATTTTGGCTGGCATTTCATACAAAACACTGCTGGTTAAAGGAAGAAGTGGATGGAGAACAGTCTGCAATCCACTGACAATTAGTGGAAAAAAACGATAATCTGCTCAAATGAAGTCATGGTGACTCAGTGCAGAAATAATGAGTACATGCGTGTCGTGAAAATTAAATTTATCAAAGAGAAAGGAGTGAGTACAGGAATTTTTGTTTGAATTATTGTATTTGTTTTAGAAGTTAATTATGTTTTGTTTATGTATACATATAGATGATTTAAGAGTTTAGACACAGTTAGGATTTGATATTTGAGAAGGGAAAGCTTTGACTTCATACCTGGTGCTCCCTAAATCACGTATATCAAGCTAAGGTGATTCAGAGTGGCGGGTTATGTGGCCTTACAAACTGTGCAGCTGATGCCACAAAAAGATCAAGTGGGTTGCTAAGTTTAAGGTTTTCTTTGAGACTCAACAAGAACAAAGTGAAGAATATTTTAATACTAATAATAAAATAAAGTTCAAAATCCAAAGTGGAATTTACTTATTATTTTCCTGTTGAAATGGAAGCAGGCTTGACTTTGAAGGCAGCGTTGTCAACTGAACACAGCACTTATATTGAAAGCAGGTTTATTGAGAAATGATATGTACACAGCACTGACTGCCTCTTGGGCAGAGTGTTCTGCTGTTTAAAAACAGACAGAATGTACCAGAAATTAGAAGAATAGTTAACATAAAAAACAAGTAGAAATTACAAGTGAACATGAGAAACATGTAGAATATTCTGTAAATGTTAATTACAAAGAAATAATTTTTGCCAGTGGACAGGGTTGAACCGGTGACCTTCAGCACCACAATCGTTGACACTAATGCTTGTGCCACGTTGGCATTTGGTTAACATGGGGTCTCGCAGCATTGCTCCCTGTTCTGAAGAAACAGCGACCCGCTGTCAGGTTCCCTTTGGAGCAATGTCCTGGAATTTGATCTTGTCATGGGTCCTCTGTATGGCAGTTCTGGAGAATCCTTCCCTTCTGCACAATAAATGGAAACAAACGCTTCTGTCGTGGCTTTAACAAGAAGCCATTTTCACCAATCTGCTCTTCAGGATTGTAGTAAGGCTTCATGCAGAGGATGTGAACAATGTCTATTAGTTTTTTGTCATTTCAACGATGGCTCATAATCCTCAACTTCGCATGTGATGTCTGACAGGTAGCATATGACACGATACGGACCAAAGTATCACTTCAATAACTTTTCCGATAGTCCAACTTTCTGTACAGCGGTAAAAATCCATACCAGATCTCCTGGTCTGTACACAAAAGGTCAGTGCTTGTCATTATACTGCTGACAGTCCTTCTCTTGGGCGTCCACTGTCCGTATGCGAGCCAGCTGTCTTGCTTCTTCGACCCTGGTGATGAGCTGTTTCACATGATCATCCTGAGTGTCATCCGGTTGGAATGGGAACAGCGTATCCATTGTCGTCTCAGCTTCATGGCCATGGAGCAGGAAAAACGGCGAGAAGCCTGAGGTGTCTTGTCTTGTGGTATTATAAGCAAATGTCACAAATGCTAGTATTGTATCCCAATCCTTCTGCTCAACATCGACACACATTGATAGCATATCTGGTAATGTTTTGTTAAAACGTTCTGTAAGAACATCTGTCTGAGGATGGTATGCAATTGTCATTCTGTGGGCAACGTCTGATACTAGTTTTGACTGGCACGATCAGATATCACCACACGTGGTGCTCCATTCTTCAAAATAATGTCTTTTACAAGGAATTTGGTGATCTTTGGAGCTTCTGCAGTTGGCACAGGTGACAGCGTAGCATGTGAGATAGTCAGTGCAGACTATTATCCATCGGTTACCGGTTGTTGAATGGAGCTGCTGCAGGTGGAATTGGTATGAGATGCCCTGGAGGTAATTGTGGCACATGCTTCCATCACTGGCACTCTTTACAGTGACTCACATTGTGATTGACAGATCGGTAGAGACCTTTCCAGTAATACCTGTGTCTCATTCTGTCTTGGGTCTTCACGAATCCCAGATGACCGGATATTGGAGCGTCGTGGAAATACTTGAGAATAGCTGGCTGGAGATGAACTGGAATGACCAGTAGCCATTTGGGGCCCCGTGGATCATAGTTGCTCTTATACAACGTCCCATTTATTTCTCCAAGGCCTCTATCGTTTTTAATAGTGCTGGATCTTCCCTCTGTTCAGCTGTTATGACACCTAATTCATTGAGGGCTGAAATTGTATTCATGCTGTTGTTTCACTAATGGATTCCTCAAAAGACAGTTGGCATCCTTGTGTTTGTGTCCATTCTTGAATAGCAGTGTGATTTTGTACTCTTGGAGTCTTAGTGCCCATCTTGCTAGGTCGACCTGATGGATCCTTCAAGCTAGTCAGCCAACACTAAGAATGGTGGTCTGTCATGACGGCGTGCCCAGACAGCCATCCCTGGTCGGAAGCGAGAAGATGGAGACACAGATGAATGTCCCGGGCTCGGATGCAGGTAATGAAGCAGAGTCCGGGGCTGCCGGCCATGGAGAAGTTCCGCAGGACTCTTGTCGCCAAACAGGGTGAACCGAAAAGATGAGAGAAATTGATCGAGGGCAACATCAGAAGGGTACCGAGACACATATTTTTTTAACTGGGTCTTAAAGGTGCAAACAAATCTTTCAGCCTCCCCATTTGACTGCGGATGGAAGGGTGGGGCCAGGACATGGCGGATACCTCGGGCGTTGCAGAAGGAGGCAAACTCGCGTGAAACAAACTGAGGACCGTTGTCGGACACCACTGTAGTGGGAAGGCCTTCAATCGAGAAAATGCGTGACAAGGCGGCAACCATGGCTGTGGCTGAGGTTGAAAGGCAGTGGACCACGTAAGTGAACTTAGAGATGGCATCAATAACCAGCAACCAATAGGCATTAAGGAAGGGGCCCGCAAAATCAATGTGTAGGCGATACCAGGCCTGCGAAGGTTGAGGCCATGGGGCGAATGTTGCCCGAGGGGAGGCTTGATGTTGCGCACAGAGCGAGCACGAGGTAACCATACGAGACACGTCGCTGGCCAGGCCCGGCCAAAACACATGGCGGCGGGCCAATGCCTTAGTACGAGATACCCCCCAATGATCGGCGTGTAGCAGCTTGAGGACCTCTGAGTGGAGGGCCGATGGAATGACGACCCGAGGAGAGGAATCCTCAGAATCAAGGAGAAGCACGCCATCTACAACAGAAAAACGGTGTCGAAATGCATAGTAGTTTCTGAGGGGGTCCGATGCCCGTTTCGGCGGAGTCTCAGGCCAGCCCTGCTGGACCAGACAGATCACCTTGCGGAGGACCGGGTCTGCGGCACTAGCTCGAGCCACCTTGGCACCTGTGATTGGAAAGTCATCCACCGCTTGCTGAGTGGCTAAGTCGACATGAAAGCACAGCAATTCTTCCTGATCGAAGTCTGGATCTGGTCCAGCTGGAAGCCGGGAGAGCGCATCCGCATTTGCATGTTTGGGCGTAGGGCGGAAGTGTATCGCATAGTTATATCGAGATAGGAACGGCGCCCAATGCTGAAGACGGTGAGCGGCCGTGTCAGGTAGTGACGCCGAAGGGTGAGAAAGAGAAACCAGTGGCTTGTGATCAGTTATGAGATGAAATTTGACACCATACAGAAAGACATGAAACTTTTTCAGAGCGTAGACAATAGCAAGGGCCTCCTTCTCAATTTGCGAATATCTGGTTTGGGCCGGAGTGAGCGTTTTAGAGGCGAAAGTGATTGGTCGCTCAGGTCCATCTGGATATTTATGAGCGAGCACTGCCCCAATTCCATGTTGAGAGGCGTCCGTTGCCAAGGCAAGGGGGAGGCCGGGTTGATAGGTGACGAGGCAGGGAGCCGATTGCAGCAGCTCCTTTAATGTGCAAAATGCTGTTTCACAGGCTGATGACCAATGGAAGGAAGTCCCTTTGCGCAGCAGGTCATGCAGGGGTTTCGCAATAGATGAAGCCCCCGGCAAGAATTTATGATAATAAGCGACCTTTCCTAAAAACACTTGCAGGTCCTTGACTGAAGTCGGCCGAGGAAGAGCCAACACGGGAGAGACATTCTGACAGAGGGGCTTGCTGCCCTCACTAGAAGCCTCAAACCCCCAAAACATGATAGAAGGCTGAAAAACTTGGCATTTCTCCAGGTTGCACGTCAACCCCGCCTCCTGTAGTACTGTGAACAGTGCCCGTAAGTTGTGTAAATGTTCATCGGCTGAGGACCCGGACACTACTATATCATCGAGATAATTGACACAACTGGGCACAGACAGTGTGAGTTGTTCAAGGAAACGCTGAAAAATTGCTGGAGTGCTGGCCACCCCGATTGGCAACCTCAAGTATTGGTACAAACCAAAGGGCGTGTTCAGGACCGAGAGACGTTGAGAGGCAGCATCGAGAGGAACTTGCAAATATGCCTCAGAGAGATCTACCTTCGAAAAATATTGTCCACCCACCAATTTCGCAAGGAGCTCGTCTGGGCGCGGCAATGGATAAGTGTCGATGATAGATTGGGCGTTCACGGAACGTTTGAAATCGCCACAAAGGCGCAACCGCCCCGACGGTTTTTTTACAATGACCATGGGAGTCGCCCATTCACTAGACGGAATGCGTTTTACCACCACAGTTTCCTCCAGGCGGTCCAGCTCCGCTTTGACGTGGTCACGGAGTGCAATCGGAACAGGCCGAGCGCGGAAAAAGCGGGGCCTGGCGGAGGGCTTCAAGGTGATGTGGGCTTGGAAATTATTAGCACAGCCCAACCCCGCCGAAAACAGCGCCGAAAATTCGGTGCGTAAAGAGTCTAGTTGCGGGAAAGGCACCTGGTCAGAGACAATGTTGACGTCGTCGGAAATAGTGAACCCAAACCCCTGAAAGGCGTCAAGACCAAACAAGTTGTACGTGTGAGTATTGTTTACAACAAGGAAAGTGAGCCTACGAGTGACAGATTTGTATGTAACAGGCGCTGAGAACTGTCCCAGGATCGGAATATTTTGTTTATTGTAACTGACCAATTTCCGTGACACCGGTAAGAAAGAGGGAGAACCCAGATCCAAATAAGTCTTTGAGTTCAATAAGGTGACAGCCGCGCCTGTGTCCACTTGCATACGCAACTGTTTGTGGAAAACCGTGACGTCAATAAAGAGCTTGTTGGGTGCAACCGAAATCGCTGAGACGCAATTTACGTCCATCTCTGCGTCGGAATTTTGGATTTTGGAGGCACAAACAGAAGCAATGTGACCTTTCTTGTGGCACTGATGACACGTGGACCACCGCTTGGGGCAGTCAGGTCTATCATGATCGACAAAACAGGAGGGACACGAAGGAAGCATTTTCCGGTTGCGTGACTGCACGCCGCCTGACCCGAGTTTTCGCTGCCGTGCAATGGGCGATCGCCCCGGCACCGAGGATGGGCACGAACTGCCGCGACCATGTCATCCCTTTGCGACCCTGCTTGTAATGGGGAAGAAGTGGGTTGGATTTCCGCCACCTCACACCAAGCCTCAATTTGGTTGCCCGCCGCCCGCGAAACCTCGAAAGACTGCGCAATGTTAAGGACCTCTGAAAGCGAAGGATTTTCGCACAGGAGAGCGCGTTCGCGAACCTCGCGATCGGGAGCGAGCCGAATAATAGCGTCCCGGACCATATGATCAGCATACAATTCTTTATGCACATCAGTAACAAAATGCCAACGACGGCTTAAACCGTGGAGGTCCACGGCCCACGCCCGATAAGACTGTTGTGGCTGCTTCCTGCAGCGGTAAAACTCAACACGGGCCGCTATCACATGAGTCCATTTGCGGTAATATTGTGAAAAAAGGCCGCACATTTGATCGAAAGACAGCGACGCAGGATCCTGCAAGGGGGCGAGTTGGCAAAGGTGCTGATACAGACGAGGCGAAAGCCACGACAGGAATAACGCACGACATAAGGTGCCATCAGACCAGCCAAAAGCTTGTAAATGTTGTCTTAACCGTTTTTCATAAGCGTCCCACTCTTCGACGGACTCGTCGTACGCCGGAAAAGGTGGCGGATAAGACAGGGGGCGTGGGGGGCGAAACAACCTATGGGGTGGACGGGGGTTGGGACCCACTAGACAAGGCTGTAGCAAGAGATTGTAATACCTGGTTCTGAGCGTGAATCGCCGATGCAAAAACCTCTTGTTGTTCGACGAGACGACGCAGAATCTCATCGGAAGAACCAGTAGACATTGTGTAAGACGAACAACCACTTCAGACGGAAAGCGCGCGGAAGAAAACAAAAAAATACCGCACTCGTCGCCAATGTTGTATTTACGGAAAACAACTCTCTCACTGCTACACAGAACACTGGCGTGCACTGGCTGTACGAGTACCTGCGAAGTGAGCTCATACCTCGTGAACAACACACTGCGCGCAGAGCACAACTCCGCGCTGTTTGGGTCATTGACCCGCCCGTGGCGTGCTCTGGCGTTTGCCGCATTTTCCCGCGGCGCACTCTCGCGGCCGACTTCCGACGTATGTTATCGGCTGTGTGTGTGCCTTACAGCACCTTCTTCTTTATGAGGACCACCAGAGACGACCAAGGTTGAATAATATCATTGTGCAACATTTTCTCCATTTCCTCCCAAATTATCCATCTCTCAGCTGGTGACACTTCTATACAAACGCTGGATAATTGGTGGATGATCCCCAGTATTGATACGGTGCCTTATCATGGGCTGTTTTGTCTGACTTTTCACTTGCTGAGATGTGAATGTACCCGAAAATTGGTGTAGTATTGCTAATACCCACTGGCATTGTTCCTTGGTCAGTTCCATGAGTGTTTCCACCAGTGTGTTGTTGGTACTAACAGCAGAGCATGGGTCTTCGTTGATGACTTTGAGCTCACCATCGTGGATTGATTCAGCTGTCCCAATACACATTCCTTTGGGGATAAGTTGTGACTGCTCGTGACAATTAGCGATCCAAATCTCTCCTCAACCACCAGTAAAGCTTATGATAGCCACTGGTATGTAAATTTATTTGGTGAGCCTAATAAACCTTTTACTATCAACAAGCATTTCACAGTTTAACTGGTCATCTGTGTTTGTGACTGAAACTCTTCTCATTGTCAATGGTGGGATTGTCACATTGTCAACAGCAAATAACTTCCCAGAAAATTCTGTATCACGTGTACCCGTCAGAACAACTTCCTCAATCTGCAGCTCAGATCTTTCACAGTCAATTATATCTTGGGACGCCTGAAGGAAGTCCCACCCGAGGAAGACATTATGATTACATTCTGTTAAAACGACAAATTCAAACAGCTGGGTCCTGTTGTTGATGGTTATTCTTGTGATACCAGTTCCTGCTGGCTGGACATACTTTCCATTTGCAACCTTCAGCACACTTGCGCCCTTATTACAGAACATTGTCTTCTTTAGTGTGTGGCAGTGATTATCCAAGAGTACAGAGAAAGAAACTCCTGAATCAACCAGTGCCCAGAGAGGTTCGCCGTCTTTTATGACGTTGATGAGATTTCCTGACATCTTAGCGACTGTTGTCCATGAAGGATTTTCATCTGCGGCGGCCTCACCTTTGTAGATAGTCACCTTGCTTACTTTTTATGGGCGCGGCAGCTAGGGGAGTGGCTGGTACCTCTGTAGAGCGACGATGAATGGTAGCGGCGTGTCAGGGTGTCCAGAGAACGGCGATGGGCTTCTTCCCATAGTTCAACTGCTTGGGATTGAACTACTCTGATAGCTGACGTCTTGCGGCAAAATGATCGTCGAATACTTGCCTTCTCTCTCTGCAGTAGTGTACAACATGTCCAGGGTGCTCACAGTGGAAACACAGTGGTGTGTTGTCTTCTGTCTGATGTCTGTTCTTCTGTGGGGTGTCATAGTTGCTGGGAGAATTGGTTGTGGCCCCGTACATAGGTGCCGTTTGGTGGCTGCAGTGTAAGTCATAGCAGGGTGACACCATTCTTCACGTTGGGTGTGACTGGTGGGGCAGACAGAAGCTAATGTCTGAAATACCTCTTCCTCAGTGCATTGACTCCCTCATGACTTACAGAGCTTACATCCATGGCCATAATCTGATGCTCGCTTGGTCTAATAGTCCTGGCTGCCATAAATTGTTGTAATTCTTCTCTCACAATTTGTCATATGAGAGAAGCAAAGTTATGCTGGTCTTCCACATTGGCCATAGGGACTACATGGGGGAGTCTGTCATGCTTCTTTAACCCAAACCTCCTCTGTTGCATCTCTTCGGTATGCTGGCACCACTTGATGAACTCTTCCATCACAGTGATGTCTTTTATCAGAACAGTTTGGTACACATGTCTTCTGCAATACCCTTCATCAGGTGCGTGATTTTGTCGGCGTCAGTCATATTCATATTGACTGTGTTACATAGGGCGAAAACATTCTGTTTGTTTGACTGTGTCGGCTCACCATGTTGTTGGGCCCAGGTCTTCAGTTGTTCTGATGAGTGGATTTGTCACTGGTGATCTCCGAATGTCATCTTAAGTTCCATCTGGAATGTTTCCCAGTCATTCAGCTTCTCTTCGTTGTTTTCAAACCACTGCTGGGCTGTTCCGTCCAGGTAGAAATAAACGTTGGCCAAGCACATTGTATAATCCCACCTGTTACAATTGGCCATTTGTTGGGGTCCTGTCCAGCATCTCCACAGAACACCGATGGGTGTCTGATGTGCAACTTGCTTACCATTGGTTTCATGTCCATGGTTCTTCTGATGATAAGTACTTCTTGAAGTATGTATATCCCTTGTATTCCAGTTTTAGTCCATGTAAGCTACGGCTTTTACATTGCCTAATTAGAGCCACAGTGATGCAGCTGTTGCACAGTGCCCCCACCAAACAATGTCTGGCTGAACACAGCATTTATACCGAAAGCAGTTTTGTTGCAAACTGAAATGTACACTCAGCACTGACTGCCGCTCGGGCAGAGTGCTCTGCTGTTTATACACAGACAGAATGTACCAGAAATTAAAAGAATAGATAACATAAGAAACAAGTAGAAATTACAAGTGATCATAAGAAACATGTGACCATTCTGGAAATGTTAATTACAAGGAAATAATTTATTTCTGGTGGACGGGATTGAACTGGTAACCTTCAGTACCACAATCGGTGACGCTATTATTTTTTCCACATGGGCAGGCGGTTAACGTGGGGCGTTATAACATTTAAATTCACTGTACACTGGAAAGCTGAATTGTTTGGTTTTGCTATGCAATCTAAAAATATTTGATTTTGTCAACAAGATAGTCAATATGATCCTGGGTCTGTAGCACTGGAAGAAAAAGCATCTATGTGGCTCAGAGCCATGTGTTATTCAAATGATTTTTATGAAATTGTGACTGCACTGAAGCAAGACTAATTTCATTTGATCTGCCACTGAATTATGAAAATTGGTGGATAACATAGATACCAATGAGTATTGGTAAATTTTCTGACTATTTATTAGTAAATGCACAAAAAAAAAAAAAAAAAAAAAAAAAAAAAAAAAAAAAAAAAAAAAAATTACTAAACGATTTCGGCTAGATGCAATGCCACACAACCTGCCCCTAGACTGCAAAAGTTGCCAAAAATTGAACTACAGTTTGTGTGTGAGATCTGCTTCCATTGATGGTCATATTTAAAAAAGAATAGTAGGAAATAATAACAACCCCAAACTGCTAGATTGCAGCCATCCAACAGGATGACATTACCTACTGGTGCTATGGGGATACCACAATAATAATGATTCACTTTATAGAGTTATCCCCTTGAAAAAAACAATGACCACACCAGGGTCCACATATCTTAACACATTATGGACAGCACCCAAGAAGAACTTATTCAGTGGTAGTAAGGCAGATGGAACTTGAGTCTGACTTGTGCAATGCTAAAAAAATTTGTAGCTGCCATTCACAACCTGCCCTCTGTTGGTAACAACATAAAATGCAGAAGGAATGATCTCTGCTTTTGTCTGATATCGGTAATGCTGTCTGCTGAGTGTTCGTACAAATGTGTATCTGCAAATTTTAATATTAAAAAAAATATTTTTTTGAATTCATAGAAGAGGTTTCATTGTTCAAATGAGGCAGCAAACTCAATTATAGCATTTGTGGTTAGAATGTAGTAATTTTCAAAGAACTTTATAAAAAGAGCAGTCTGGCTGTCCCATCCAGGGTGACTTACACCAGTTGTGAATGTGTTAAAACTCAGCCTCTATTCTGGACCTATCCCATCAAGGACACTGTGTCATAGTGTTGAGGAAACATCTGGTGAGTGCCTAAGTATTTCAGTGAGAACCACAATCAAGCAAATAGCCACACAAAAGCCCTGCAGATTCATTGTTAACTCTGGAAGACGTCCACTTGAGGGATGGGAGAGAAAGAGCATCAGCCGAGCACCACTAAGGATGTTGCCTCTTGGCCATTACTCCCTTCCCTTTAAAAAAATGGACTCTGGCGTTGCAACGAACTCAAATGTTTGTTCTTTTATCCTACCTGGTGGAGGGGGGGGGCGCATCTGTGAAGTGTTTTTTTTTTTTTTTTTTTTTTTTTTTTTTTTTTTTTTTTTTTTTTTTTTTTTGTGGAATTCAGTACTCAATTTTTGATGCAGAAATTATTTAAATTTTGCATACCTCAAGTGGCTTTATACATGGAAGAACTTTAATTTTGTCTCCTTTTTATGTAGTTGAGAACTTTCATTTCTATTTTGTCTATACTCATACTTTTGTACCATTGTCATATCCTCCTGTTCCAGTTGTGTATGGTTTGCATAAAAAAGGAGGGGGGGGGTAATTACATGGGGGGCTCTAATCTCTCTAATTTTATCCTTGCAGTTGTTTTGCAAGATAGACATAGGAGGAAGCAATAAATTGGCTAACTCTTTGAGAAATATACGCCTTTGGACAGAAGCCCGTACCATGATACAGAACGTCTCTCTCTCAGCATCTGCCACTGTAGCCACCTAATCATCTCTTTGACACTCTTGTATTTACTAAATAAGCTCATAATGAAACATGCTGCTCTCCATTGGAGCTTCTCTCATGTGAAGTACCATATTATGTGTTGTAGAATTGTATGACCAAGCTTGTGATTCCTTTCTCCTGTGTATGGAGTATTCAAAAAAACTTATGGGTTGCAGCCAGGTATTAAAATCAGTGTTAGCCAGTATTTCAGCTGGAGCACACTTTGCCATTCTCAAAGCAATACTGCAGTGAGAGAGCAATGTGCAATGACATTTAAAACCTCAGTTCTCAGTGACAACAGAAACAGCACACAGTGCCATCACATCTCCAAAGATGAAAACAACAGCAATCTCAATAATTTACATCAGTTTGCAGCAGGTGAGGAGGCATTCATTTTGTCCCTGTTTTCGAGCAAGTGAGAGTGGGATTCCATGTAGAATTCAAAGAAAAACCACCATACCTATTCAGCAGGTTATCCCCTAGTTTTATTTATTCACTTCCTTTATAACACAATCCCAGTAGCTGGAAGTGCATGCCAATATTTCCACAATGGGCTAGTAATTATAGCACAGAGGTGACACCTAAGTCAGTACCATATGTTGGCAGCATTTATAACAAGACTGTCCATATTTTACATAAATGTGACATGAAATGTGTGTTTTGACCACCTTCTAAAATTAAGGCACTGTTAGGGTCTGTTAAGGAAGATTTGAGTTTGTGCAAGGTCTCTGTCTTCTGAATCGCATGCAGCTGTGGCATGTCACATATTGGTCAAACAATTAGGACTATTGATAACTGACATATTGAGCATAAATGACACACACATTTGCAACAACCTAACAAGTCTCCTGTTGCCAAACACTGCTTGGGCAGAAGTCCTCAGATGGAATACAACAAAACTTAAATTTTGGCATGCACTTCCAGCTCCTTGCATTGTGTTATCAAAGAAGCGATTGAAATGAATCTAGTAGATAACTTGCTAGATAAGGATAGAGGTTTGTTTTTATTTATGCATGGAATCTTGCTCTCTCACTTGTCCAAAAAAAAGGGACAAAATTAATGCAACTTCACCTGTAGAAAACATGTTTATTATGAATATTGTTGTTGGTTTCTGTTGTCATTGAGAACTGAAGTTTAAACAATCCTCTCCCTTACATTTTTTGTATGACCAAGCTTGTATTTCGATTTAGTATTAAGCTATAAATTTTACTTTGGAAAATGTATGTGAGACTTTTGACAAAGGACAGATCAGTGATGGAAATATACTGTGAGATCAGCAGGTAAGATGAAGTTTGATCATGTACTAGATTAGCATAATAAAAATGGGCATACCTGAAATTATATTGACTTGCAGTTTTTTTAAAGTCATTTAAACATATTACTTATAGTGGTGACATATTACTTATAGTGGTGATCATATCTTTCTTTCAGCACTGAGCGAGGTGGTGCAGTGGTAATGCACTGGACTCACATTCAGAAGGATGGTGGTTCAAATCCACATTTGGCTATCCTGATTTAGGTTTTCTGTGATTTACCTAAATTATTCCAGGCAAATGCTGGGATTGCTCGTTTCAAATGGTCATGGCCAATTTCCTTTCCCATCCTTACCCAAGACTCCAAGCGTTATCTCTATCTCTAATGACAAAGCTGTCAACAGGATGTTAAACCCTACACTTCCTTCCCTTCCTTTCTTTCAACAATTGAATTCTGTGTAGAACAACTTCCTTTTAATTTTGTACATATGTAATACCTGATGGACAATTTTTTATTTATTTAGATTGATCAGATTAGGGCCATTAGGCCCTCTCTTACATTGAACCTATGTTTTATACATACACTACGTTTTACATCCGAGTTACCAATAATATAACAATGGTTTTAAAAGATAAATGATTAATAAGGTATTAATAACATAATTTAGGCAGATTGAATACATGTAAAAGGAAGTAAATAAATAGAACTTAAATGTAATAAATTAATACTAGCAATACTATTGAGACAGCTTCTGGTACTGCTGATGTAATAATAGAAATAACAACATTGATATTAGCAGATACAAAATGTAGTTTTGAATATGAAGAAACTAATTATGGCACAGCGAATTCTGGTAGAAGGAAGGTAGGAAATATGTGCCTGGAAAGAGTAATGGCAATCTGCTAACATTTGGGTGGAGGAATGGATGTTACATTGTGAATGGATGTGATATTGTAGTAGGAGCTTAGAGGAATGGAGAAGGACATAATTATTGCTTTAGTAGATAATCCATTAACTGTTGTTTGAAGCTAGCAGTATTATTCAGTTCTCTGATATAGTGAGGGAGATCGTTCCAGAGTCTGGTTCCTGCAACTGAAAAGGACTTTCAGAAAGCAGTCGATTGATGGATAGGAAAAGAAAGGGTTTTTCTTTGATAGTGTATTTCTCTGATGTGTATTTCTGTTACTTTGATCAGAACAAGAGTGTTAAGGTCAAGAAAAGATATGAAAGGTAGTGTATGTTCATTGACAAGAATGTAGAGGAAACAGAGTGTACGACAATCCTTGTGCTTGTCAGCAAAGAGCCATGATATCTGAATATAAGATAATGAAATGTGATCAAAGAGACAGATGTTACATATATATCAAACACAGGAATTCACGACTAGTTCCAGACGTGAGCATTACCAAAAAAGACATTGCAAGATAACACCACTGAAATCAATAACTGGGATTACAAGTGTTTGTACAAGTTTCTTTTTAAGGTCAAGAGGAAAGAACTTCTTATATTTCTGTAGGTAATGAAGAGATTCTGATGACTTCTTACACACTGTGGCTGTGTATCAACCCAATTTAGTTTGTTGTCTATTATCACTCCTAGACTTTTTCCAAAGGCTAAAAATAGATATTTTGTGACTTTTAATATTAATGATGGTAGAGATTCGCGATATATCTGGCTAATAAGCTTAGAATGACCTACTAGAATCACATTTGTTGGATTGAGCTTTAGTTCTATATTCTGTACCATTTTTATAGTGCACATAGGTCACTACTAAAATTCTTGATTGCTGCCTTCAGGTTTATTGGCTTTGGCAGCATACAGGTGGTATTTACAAAAGGATAAAGCAGATTACATGTCATTCATGTACAATGAAAAGAGTATTTACCCAAATACCAAGCCCTGTGGTATGACTGACAGTACCTTCTTAATTTGTGACTTTGTGATGCCAAACATGACACATTGATGATGTGATGTCAAGTATGAGTGAAACCATTGCACCACACTTTGAAAGACATTTAGCCTGCTAAGTTTAACAAGTAATATATTGAAATTTGTACTACTGAAGGCTTTGCTAAAGTCTAAGAAGCACATGATAGTTGCTTATTGTCTATCCATCACCTGCTTCAGGTAGTCTGTTACTTTTATCAAAGTAGGTATGCTGCGATATTTGAGGTAAACAGACTGGTGTCTGTCAAGAAGGTTGCTGGTAGCCAAGTAGCTGGTTACCTGGTCATGTACTATATATTCTAGGCCTTTGGATAGTGCCAGAAGAATGCAGATAGGTTGGTAATCAAAGTGTGCTGTGGCAATATCCTTTCATGACAGTGGCTTAACTAGTACATGTTTTCATGTACCTGTATCAGAGAAAACACTTGTGGGTAAGGACTGATTGAATATATCCATTATGATAGGTAGTAGTGGATCAATAATCAGCTTTATCAGTTGGAATGTGATACCATAGTCCCAAGTAGATAATGATGTAATACGCATAATGGATTTTTTACAGTATTTCCAGTAAGATGCTCAAGACAAAACTTATCGCAGTTACCATCATTTACCCTCATGAAGTGGACAATAAGTGTGTTTTGTTTGATGATTGATTTTAGTGGTAGGTGATGTGAAGTACTAATTCAGTTCCTTAATGGGGCTATTGGGTTTGGCTGCAGCTTTTACTTTGCCTATACCAAGACTGCACAGGTTTTCCAAAGGACAACTGGTCTGTTTACATTATCCTTTAATGAGTGGGCAATCTGAGCTTAGCATTTCTCACAGCTTGACTGTCTCTGTTAATGATGTAGGAATGTTCAATCTTTTTTATGGACTTATGAATTAGTGCAAGAACATTAAATGATTAATTAATACTGTTGTGAGATGATGATGTATATATTACTCTAATTCAGAAGTTGTAGCTATTATCACTTAAGACAATCTGTATTCTTTAATGTTTAATGCCATGTTTCTCTTAACAATTTGTACGTCACTTTCATCAGTCAATGGGACTGCCAGCTGTTGCAGAAATATGAGCATTGAGATGAATCTGTTTACAACCTGGTCACTTGTTCTGATTTCACTTTCTACTGAGAACTAATTTATCTAGTGATATTTTAGCTCCATATTTTATTTTTCTGGTACTTGTAACATCTTCTAATATGCCTAAATTGCCGTACTTGTTAGTCCCTTGACAACCTCTTTTTTGGCAAATCAAACCTGAAGCCTCTGACTTAGCCCGGTATTGGGCCAAAATATTGGAATCTCCAGTCATGAAAAAGTAAAGTAAGTTGTTATATAAAGGATGAAAATTAACTGTTGAATACACCACTCAAGTTTATAAAATTGACCCATCACATTTATGAAGGACTTAAACATCAATCTGAAAGCTGATTAATTTTCTTGGTTTTTTAACTGTTGTTAGATGAATGGAACTACTACTGCTATGAGGAACTGGTAGTATTAGAATGGACACATTTAGTAAATTCAAATGCTTTATTTACCTTATAGCTTCTTGATATGCATTGTCATCAAACATTAATAACAATGAAAATAACAAATTTCTAGCTTGGTGGTGTGATATGAAATATTTATTATTAAAAAGTCACATATAAATTTCATTCACATGATTGAACATAATCAGTGTAGATGTGAAGTTATGAGAACATAAAACATTTAACAGTCATATCCATAAAACATGCAATACAAGATCTTTCTGGTGCATATATAATACTATGACAGATGTACTAAGTACAAGATAGATACATAAATAAATGTAAATAACAATAAGTCATAACATAATAGAAAAATGCACAACATAGTTATGTGTCTGACTACATAATAATTAACTGTGCAGATGAATGATAATAAGTACAAATCAATAACAAATAGCCACTCTGCATGAAATACCATAAAACAAAAGTATGTTGTTTATTTAAAATTCTAGTTCCAAATACATTTACTGGTACTGTGTAGACATTTTCAGATAACTCGTTGAGCAGACAGGACCAAAATATTTTTAGGTGTTAAAGGTACCGGGCAGTTTAGCATATGACACACTAATTTATAACTTAGGGAAAGTCACAAAACATATTTTTCTCAATAGCCACTTCAAATATATTTTTAATGAAGGAAATTGTTCAAATGTTTGTAACTCTTTTGGGACTTAATTAAGGAAGTTCTTGCACAGTGACACAGTAACATTAGTCAACATGTTCTGTTAATGTTTTTTAATTCTTATGTATTTACTTTTACATATACTGTAGTTGGCATAGTCTAGTGGCAGGGCATTTTCTGAACACAGAGATCTTGAGTTTGAATTCTGGTCAGAGCACAGAATTTTTCAATCTGCCTTTACACTAGCATTTAGCACAAAATTATTTGAAGATATGTTTGGAATAATATGTGATTGAGATCCCATGTGAAACTGTAGATCACATTTTCCCTGTCGGAATACTGGAGTAGGTTAAGGGACTACATCCCAATGAACTGGTGCCCTATTGAAAGAACTAGCAAATAGATGGTTCAGTATCATTTATTAGGAAGTCCCTGCCAATCATGCCATACAAAACATACAACACTAGTGTTGTCTGAAAGCTGATGAAGTCCCTCAGCCACTTCTTTGCTTTTTACAAATGTCTGTCTAGGTGTGTTTTGCTGTAAGGCACACACACAGCCGATAACATATGTCGGGAGTCGGCCGCGAGAGTGCACCGCGGGAAAGTGCGGCAAACTCCAGAGCACACCACGGGTGAGTCAATAACACAAACAGTGCGGAGTTGTGCTCTGCAGCCAGTGTGTTGTTTACCAGGTACGAGCTCGCGGGTATTCGTACAGCCAGTGCACGCCAGTGTTCTGTGTCATAGTGAGAGTGTTGTTGTCCGTGAATACAACATTGGCAACGAGTGTGGTTTTTTTCTCCCCCCTGCGCGTTTTTCGTCTGAAGTGGTTGTTTGTCTTACACAATGTCTACTGGTTCTTCCGATGAGATTCTGCGTCACCTCGTCGAACAACAAGAGGTTTTTGCAACAGCGATTCACGCTCAAAACCAGGTATTACAATCTCTTGCTACAGCCTTGTCTAGTGGGTCCCAACCCCCGTCTACCCCCCAGGTTGTTTCGTACCCCGCGCCCCCTCTGTCTTATCCACCATCCTTTCTGGCGTACGACGAGTACGTCGAAGAGTGGGACGCTTGTAAAAAACGGTTAAGACAACATTTTCAGGCTTTTGGCTGGTATGATGGCACCTTATGTCGTGCGTTATTCCTGTCATGGCTGTCGCCTCGTCTGTATCAGCTCCTTTGCCAACTCGCCCCTTTGCAGGAGCCTTCGTCGCTGTCTTTCAATCAAATGTGCAGTCTTTTTTCGCTATATTACCACAAACAGACTGATGTGATAGCAGCCCACATTGAGTTTTACCACTGCAGGAAGCAGGAACAACAGTCTTATCGGGCATGGGCCACGGACCTCCATGGGTTAAGCCGTCATTGTCATTTTGTTACGGATGTGCATAAAGGTTCGCGAACGTGCTCTCCTGTGTGAAAATCCTTCTCTTTTAGAGGTCCTTAACATTGCGCAGTCTTTCGAGGTTTCGTGGGCAGCAGGCAACCAAATTGAGGCTTGGTGTGAGGTGGCGGAAATCCAACCCACTTCTTCCCCATTACAAGCGGGGTTGCAAAGGGATGACATGGTCGCGGCAGTCCGCGCCCATCCTCGGTGCCGGGGCGATCGGCCCATTGCATGGCAGCGAAAGCTCGGGCCAGGCGGTGTGCAGTCACGCAACCGGAAAATGTTCAAATGTTTGTAGAACTTATGGGACTTAACTACGGAGTCATCAGTCCCTAAGCTTACAAACTACTTATGAACTAGCTAAGACTAAGGACAGCACAAATATCAATGCCCAAGGGGGTATTAGAACCCACGATCGTAGTGGCCGTGCAGACCGGAAAATGCTTCCTTCGTGTCCCTCCTGTTTTGTTGATCATGATAGTCCTGACTGCCCCAAGCTGTGGTCCACGTGTCATCAGTGTCACACGAAAGGTCACATGCTTCTGTTTGTGCCTTCAAAATCCAAGATTCGGATGACAAGATGGATGTAAATTGTGTCTCAGTGATTTTGGTTGCACCCAACAAGCTCTTTATTGACGTCACGGTTTTCCACAAACAGTTGCGCATGCAAATGGACACAGGCGCGGCCGTCACCTTATTGAACTCAAAGACTTATTTGGATCTGGGTTCTCCCTCTCTCAGCCTTCTATCACTTTTTTGGGGTTTGAGGCTTCTAGTGAGGGCAGCAAGCCCCTCCGTCAGAATGTGTCCCCCGTGTTAGCCCTCCCTCGGCCGACATCAGTCAAGGACCTGCAAGTGCTTTTAGGAAAGGTCGCTTATTATCATAAATTCTTGCCAGGGGCTTCATCTATTGCAAAACCCCTGCATGACCTACTGCGCAAAGGGATTTCCTTCCATTGGTCATCGGCCTGTGAAATGGCATTTTGCACATTAAAGGAGCTGCTACAATCGGCCCCCCGCCTCGTCACCTATCAACCCAGCCTCCCACTTGTCTTAGCAATGGACGCCTTTCAACATGGGTTTGGGGCAGTGCTTGCTCGTAAATATCCTGACGGATCTGAGCGACCGATCACTTTCGCCTCTATATGCCCATTATGGCCCTAACCAGATATTCGCAAATTGAGAAGGAGGCCCTTGTGATTGTCTACGCTCTGAAGAAGTTTCATGTCTTTCTGTTTGGTATAAAATTTCATCTCATAACTGATCACAAACTGCTGGTTTCTCTCTTTCAACCTTTGGCATCACTACCTGACAAGGCCGCTCACTGTCTTCAGCGTTGGGCGCTGTTCCTATCTCGATATAACTATGCGATACACTTCCGCCCTATGTCCAAACATGCAAATGCGGATGCACTCTCCTGGCTTCCAGCTGGACCAGACCCAGACTTTGATCAGGAAGAATTGCTCAGCAAGCAGTGGACGGTTTTCCAATCACAGGTGCCAAGGTGGCTCTGGCTAGTGCCGCAGACCCCGGTCCTCCGCAAGGTGATCCGTTTGGTCCAGCAGAGCTGGCCTGAGACTGCGCCGAAACGGGCATCGGACCCCCTCAGACACCGTTTTTCTGTTGTACATGGTGTGCTTCTCCTTGATTCTGAGGATTCCACTCCTCTTGTCGTCATTCCATCGGCCCCCCGCTCACAGGTCCTCAAGCTGCTACACGCCGATCATTGGCGGTATCTCATACTAAAGCATTGGCCCGCCGCCATGTGTTCTGGCCGGGTCTGGCCAGCGACGTGTCTCGTATGGTTACCTCATGCTCGCTCTGTGCGCAACATCAAGCCTCCCCTCAGGCAACATTCGCCCCATGGCCTCAACCTTCGCAGGCCTGGGATTGCCTGCACATTGATTTTGCGGGGCCCTTCCTTAATGCCTATTGGTTGCTGGTTATTGATGCCTTCTCTAAGTTCCCGTACGTGGTCCATTGCCTTTCAACCTCAGCCACGGCCACAGTTGCAGCCTTGTCATGCATTTTCTCGATTGAAGGCCTCCCCACTACAGTGGTGTCAGACAACGGTTCCCAGTTTGTATCAATCGAGTTTGCCTCCTTCTGCAACACCTGGGGTATCCACCATGTCCTTGCCCCACCCTTCCATCCGCAGTCAAATAGGGAGGCTGAAAGATTTGTTCGCACCTTTAAGACCCAGTTGAAAAAATATGTGGCTTGATACCCTTCGGATGTTGAGCTCGATTAATTTCTCTCATTTTTTCGGTTCACCCCATTTGGTGACAAGAGTCCTGCGGAACTTCTCCATGGCCGGCAGCCCCGGACTCTGCTTCTTCTCCTGCATCCGAGCCCGGGCCATTCACCCGTGTCTCCGTCTTCTCGCTTCCGACCAGGGATGGCTGTCTGGGCACGTGGGTTCGGACGTCGACCGAAATGGATTCCTGCCATCATCACCAGATGCCACGGCCACCGTCTCTGAGACATATGCACAGAAGACGGCATCACTGCACATCATCACAACCAGCTGCGCCTGCGTGTGGAAGATCGGGAGCTCCCCATCACTCAGCCAATGCTCCCGCACCAGTCTGCTCCACTCCACTAACCAGCCCACAGGCGGAAGAGAGGTTCCTGCCATTACCTGCAAGTTGTCTGCCTCAGCCAGGGACTAACCCAGGTCCCTCCTCTCAGGGACCTATACCTTTGCGGGTACAGCCAACACCCATGCTGGATTCATCTCCTCCTCATGCTCTACTCCCTTCGGGTCCACCATCACCATCACCAGGTCCGGGGACCGAGGTGGAGATGGAGACCGAGCCACCATCACCGATCCTGCCATATGGGTTGTCGGGGGAAGGGCGCCAACGCTGCTCGCACCCCAAGTACTTCTGACCCTAAACAACGGTGCCCCCCCCCCCCCCCCCCGCAACCTCAGTCAGAGCCCAACAGATGACGATGTCATAGACATTGCTCGCATCCGAGCCTCCCCAAGGGAAAAGGAATACTGTAAGGCACACACACAACCGATAACATATGTCAGGAGTCAGCCGCGAGAGTGCGCCACGGGAAAATGTGGCAAACACCAGAGCACGCCACGGGTGAGTCAATGACACAAACAGTGCGGAGTTGTGCTCTGCGGCCAGTGTCTTGTTTACCAGGTATGAGCTCACTTCGCGGGTATTCGTACAGCCAGTGCACGCCAGTGTTCTGTGTCGTAGTGAGTGTGTTGTTGTCCGTGAATACAACATGTTTGCGTTTGGATATGTGTGGGTGTGTGTGTATTTGTTTACCTTCCTTTGTTTTCCCTAAGGTAAGTCCTTCCACTCCTGGGATTGGAAGGACTCCTTTTCCACTTCCTTAAAACCCATATCCTTCCCTTTCTCCTCTCCTCTTTTCCTGAAGAAGCGACCAATGGTTTTGAAAGCTTGTATGTGTGTTTGTGAGTGATTTTATTTGTGCCTGTCGACGAGCCTGTCCTTTGGGTAAGTCATCCATTTTCTACTTTTTATATTTATTTATCCCACCAGGAAAGTTTTCTTCTATAATTTTCATTTCATCAGTTTATATATAAAATTACAGAATTTAAAACATTAATGGTATTTGGACTTTAATGTATGAAACAACAATAATTTCAGTAGTACAGTGAACAGATTTTTCAAACAACCTTTAACGAACAAAATACTAAACACAGACAAAATAACTGTATTTACACCAAAGTGTGTAAATTAACTCTTAAAGTTTCAATTAATATGGGAAGAAAATTTTATACCAAGTTCCCATGCAATATGGCCATTTGTAAGAGTAAAATTCAAATTTATCCCACTTCTCAGCATTGATATAAAGAGCAGAAAAATTTAAAAGAGAGAGGGGGCAGAGGAAAAGGAATGTTGTGCAGTAGATGCTCTTGTGAGTTATACAGATAGATTCATATTTTGATTCATAGGTCCATAGTGAGGAAATCCTATAAAAGCAAAAAGACTTATCACATATTTGCGAAAGAATTATTCTTCCCAGAGATCTAAATGAAATGAGCCTACCTGATAGTTGTATGCATGTTGAGTCATAGCAGATAGAGATGGCAGTTATGCATCCAGCCACCCTGTAAGTATTAACACATGCCAAATCTGTGTTTAACACAGTGCCGACCTTGCATGTGCAGGGAAAATGTCAAATAGAGACAGACTGTGTTGTGATTAATACAAGTTCAAAAAATGCATGTACGGTATACAGTTCATTCTCTTGACAACTGCTTATACATTGTTATTGGAACTCAATAACAATTAGAATATAGGTGCTTCTTGTTTTCTCTTTTATAGTGTTTGAGAGGTGCTCCTATTTTCACACCCTCTCGTGAAATATTTTCATACTCTGACCCACATCCTCTTGGCTTCTAAATTAATTTCAAGGTTTATTTTGAGAGATGTTATGCAGTGAACAATTGTAGTTAGCTTGGTGTTTGGGAATTTTGGTAAATGGAAAAGCCTGGAGGCAATATTGGCACAACTTTGCACAGATTAGCCCTCAGCCTGCAAAGGCATTCTTAGTATGAGGGACTCTGTAACAGGGAGTGCCCATTCAGAATTTCCAACTGTCCATTCTTTGCGAGCAATGTTGTGGCCCCACATCCACTTGAAACAGGCACCCCACTATGCCCAGAGGCCTGTGGAGACTCTGCATGCAGGGTTGAGTGGGTCCTTTAGTGATGGGTGCAGTTTACTCACTAATGTACAGTTGGAAGTGGAGTGGGTGCCTCAGTGAAGACTACCACATTGGAGAACCACCAGTGGCATTCTTCAAATCCTAGGCAAAAAACATGCAGGTATTCATCGCCCTTGGGGAAAGGAGGTGTCAACACTTGTTTAGTCTCTTTAAAATACAATCTCGTTTTAAGCCCCACTTATTAATTTAGTTAGTATGTAAGTGATTTGTATGGGGGGATTAATTATTTGTTGAGCACCATTGTGTTGAATTCCATCTTTGACTTCGATTTAGGACAGCTCAATTAATTCATTTACAAATCTCAGCCTTGACGAAATATGGTAATGCTCAATGAGTGGCATATTAAACTGAGATATATAGCATATGTTAAGTATCTATGCATGTTGAAATGTTATGGCCACTAATTTTGGCATTATGTTACTGGAATCTACCAAGTAGCACAAATGAAATATTGCAATGGCACTTGATATGATCTGCAGGTAGGCCTACTGTAAATTGTATACATCAATACTTTTCCAGATTATGTGGAAACTACAGCAGGTTTATAAAATGGACTGCTTGAAAAAGTCCCTCTTAAGAATAGTTGTGAAGTTGTGTAGATGCCTCATGAAACTGAATCAGCATCAAATGGTACAGTGACAGAAATATTAATCCCATTGATGTTTGAATGCTCTAATTTGATAAAAACCTATTCTGTGTAAATCTCACAAAATTGTACAATATTTGAACTTTTTAAAATTAAGGGCATTCCTTGTAAATGTCAGTTTTGGTTATCTAGTGGAACATTGTTGGAAAAATCAATGTTCTATGCAAATCTATTGTTACAGATTGGTTAATTATGTGTGTTCTGTCACAATTGTTTCCTGTCTTGTATTGTACAGCAATTATGTTTGTTGATATTGTGATTCAATTTCATTCTGGTATATGTCCTTGTAAATGGTGGTTCATTAGAAATGAGTATCAGATTTCAGCTTTCTACTGCATCATATACATGGCACATTTAACTTGCAATATATAAGCATAACTGTGAAGAGCAAATCCAGTCACCCAAAGCTATTATTTCACTAATAGAACATTGTAGCAGATATTTGTTAAGGAGGCTGTCATATCAAATTAGACATTTATTTACATGATAATTGACATTGTCTAACTGCAAAGTTCATTGCTGATAGTAAATAAGAATTTTAGTGGCAACTGAAAGTTGTAATCTATCCGAGGTGACTCATGCTTAAGTGCAAATAGTGTCTGGCCCCACCAGAAATTCTTTGATGTAAGTCTATGATGAGTATTTTTGTCAGCATTATATCAAACAGTTTGAATGTGACATGGTTTTTATTTACTACAAGTGACAGACCAGAGTCAATCAGGCCCACTTTCCACATTTCCACTGAAAAGGCACACAATGTTAACACTTAGCTGCCAGTATCTGGGTGAAGTCTTGCACAACTCTCCTCCCCTCATCACAGCATGACACAGTGATGAACCTGTTTTACCACCCATCATCCAGTGTAGATGGTCAGTGGCAGGTGGCTCACACTCCCATCACACCCCTAAATCTGAAAACTGAAGTCTTAGTGATGTCACCAAGCTCCACTTCACCTCGCCCCTAATTATATAGCTTTGGGCCACCTCCGGCATGCCCATTAATGCTTATCCATCCTCCCTGAACTCCAGCAAGGAAGCTGCTTCTCGGGTTCTTCCTCCCCCCTTTCCTGTCCAAATGTCAATGCAAGCCCAAATTAACAAATATTAAAGTACATTTTCTTATTATGCAATTCAATAGCTGCAGTTCAGTTAGTTATTTAGAGCTGTGAGTTTCTCTGTCACGGTAACTTTCAGACAGGCACAAAATTTTCCACTCTGTCTTTAGCAGAATATTTAACTGGCCTGCAATGTAAGGTTTTCCCTGTAAATGTGTACAATTGATTGTATATTCCTCCAAACAAGGATGGTTAAAGAAGAAAGTAGCATTCTTGGTAAGAATATTATCCAGTCTCTAAAGCCAAAGCAGATGATAGGAACATCTGCAGGAACAAATTATTTAGGAAATAAATATTTTGACAAATCAGTGAAAAGTTTACAATAATGTAGTATTTTTCCTGCCAATCAAGCTCTACCTAAATTGGTAATTTTAATTAAGAAAGTATGGCATGAGCAGGGCAAACTTGTTGTTAGAGGAAAGCACTTCCTAAGTAGGTGTGTCATGTTCTTGGGAACAGAGCAAATAAAGCTATGTGCTTTGTGATGACATAATGGTTTTACTGTTCACTGAAACTGATAGCCAGCAGACTTTAATAAAACAAGATAGAATAAAACATAAAATTTTACAATAGTACTGCGCACTGTTCTACCTGACAATATATCAAGAATTTGTTACACTTTAGTACATAACTTTGTTGTTTGGAGTTGGATGGGCTGTAACCATAGTTCTTTAGGTATCTTTATGCTTATGGTTCATTTCTGCATAAAGTTTATATTATATATAATATTTAATTGGCTACATTTATGACCATATAATTACCATATTTACATTTACATGATCTCTTTAAGAAAGATGACATACACTGAGATTACATAACAAACAAATTGAAACTATTCAGCATGACCTTTCATCTGGAGCCCACCAGCAAAAATGAGCATAAATGTGACTGAATTCATATATTGACAATTAACAATGTGAAAGAATAAAAAAAAGAATAATTTAAAAAATTACAGCTTAAGCTCTTCTTTTCATCATTTTTTTTCTCTGTCAAACTCAATGCAAAATTTTGGAAGCACTGTAAAGATGGCATGGAGACAATACTCTAATGAAATATCACTTAAATGAACTATATAATATAATATTCAGGTATTAGGGCTGATGTTGCAATGTTACCGAGGTTTGAAAATAATATCATAAGGTTTTGGAGTAAGATTAAAGCCTCCAAAAGTAGTATACTTCAGGTCAGTACCATCAGGAGGAAGAAGTTGAAACTTTTGCATGACTCCAGAAAACATTTGGAATAAAAAACATTTTGCAAACTGCTCTCCCAAACACCGACGTCGACCTGAAAGAAAAATTGGAACTTTCAAATATACAATTTATATTTACCATTACTCATTCCAGTTAGAATTACTCACCAAGACCAAAAGGTATGAATGCATCATCCTCTCTAAGCTGCCCAGTTTCAGTAAGGAAACGATCTGGTCGATATGTTTCAGGATCACTCCAATGTTCTTTATCCATATGCAATGACCAGATGTTTATCAGGACAACTGTGTTGTGCATAAAAATGCATCAGTCACTTCATGTTAACATTCATTTATAGTAAATAGTTATAGCATAATAAATGTCTGTCTTTAATTACAGATAGCAGTATTAAATTTATTACTTTAACTTTTCATGTTGTAAATTATCGTTAAAATAATAAATCCCTGTCAAGAGACATATTTTGTCATAGTACATATCAGAGATATTAAACTGAAGGAGAGGCACTGAATTAAAATTTGTGCCATGACAGGGATATAAACTCAGGACCTCCAGCTTACTAGGCAGGCAATATAACCACTAAGCCACCCTCACTTAATAAATATGGTGACTGCACAGTGTGACTTAAGTCACAACTCCCTCCACAACACAAACTTCATTTCTGCCTTGTGTGTTGTAGAGGGAGATGTGCCTTAAGACAATCCGTGCAGTCACTATATCCATTAAGTCATCATGATAGCTTTGTTGCTGTAGCACCTGTCTAATAAGAAAAACGTTCTGGGTTGAAATCCCTGCCACGGCACAAACTTTAATTCAATGTCTCTCCTTCACTTTAATATCTCTGATATATACTGTGACAAAATATGTCCCTCGACAGTGATGTATTATTTGATATTTTCATAATTATATCACCTGTGCCTGAGAAATAAGGTAGGATTGTTTCCTTTAACATTCATTACTGGGGTGCTGTTCTGCTACTGGAGAGCCTCAGCAAAAGTGATATGTAATGAAACTTTCACTCAGCAGTGGAGTGTGTGCTGATATGAAACTTTCTGACACATTGAAATTCTGTGCTGGATCCGGGATTTGTACCTGGGACCTTTGCCTTTTGTGGGAAACCACCCTACTGACTGAGCTATGCCGTTACAACTCACAGGCCATCATCACAAGTTTACTTCTTACCAGCACCTCACCTCCTATTTTCCAAACTTCACAGTAGGAGGCAAGCTAATGGCAGAAGTAAAGTTATGAGGATGGCCCATGAAGCACGCCAGGATATTTCAGTCAGTAGAGCGCTTGCCCACGAAAGGCGAAGGTCCCAGGTTTGAATCACAGTACCAGCACACAATTTTAATCTGTCAGGAAGTTTCAACATTGATACATATTTAAATAGGGGAAAATGAGGCATAATTGAAGTTTGTGTTGTGGAGGGAGATGTGGCTTTAGACAACCATGCAGTCCGTGTAAGTCATGGTGGCTTAGTGGTATAGCACCTACCTAGTAAGCAGAAGGACCCAGATTTGAATCCTGCACATGGAAAAAATTTTAATTCAGTGGATCTTCTTTAATATCAATAAAATGTTTTAAATTTAGAAATTTCTGTTATTACTATTTATAATGTACATTATGATATAGGAAATAAAATATGGAAGGTTTGCCAAAATACTCATTACCTTTATAGAGAAAAACTTCTTTGTGAAATTGTGAATTGAAACAGATTAATAAATTAAATCATTAGTGTCCACATTTTTTATGTGAGTATCTTTATATAAAATAATACCAGTTTCAGTTGAACAGTAAAACCATTAGGTCATTACAAAGCACACAGTTGTATTTGTTCTGTTCCCAAGAACATGACACACCTACTTGGGAAGTGCTTTCCTCTAACAAAAAGTTTGCCCTACTCATGCCATACTTTCTTACTTAAAATCAACAATTTGTGAAGAGCTTGACTGGCTGGAAAAATACTAAATTATTGAAAACATTTCACTGATTTGTCAAAATATTTATTTCCTAAATAATAATGGAAACTCCAGGTTGGAATTAATAATATAGTAAGGACAGTTTACAACTCACCGCAAAGACATGGCGACAAGCTGCGACAGGCACATACAAAAGACACACACATACAACACTTTCAGCTATCGGCCATGGCCTTCTTCATAAAATAGAACACTCACACAATCACACAGGCACACAACACAGTCATACAACCATCACCTCCGGCTGCCGCACTTCAAATCACACTCTGTGGTGAATTGGGGATGGGAGGGGAGGGGAGAGGTGATAGGAAGGTAACATCATGGTGGTGGGGATGGGTTAGATGGGAATAACGAGGTGCAGCTTAGGAATGGAGTGGGGAATCGGGTGAGGGGAGAAAAATAGAATAAAATAAAGTAAAATAAAAATACAAAATGTGTGCAACTGCACAAGACCACATACACACACACACACACACACACACTCACACACACACACACACACACACACGACTGCATATTCACACACCACTCAAAATAGGTGAGGCTTGTGATAGAGAGGTATGAACTGTAAGGTATGGAGAAAGAAATAGGGAAGTTATCGTAGGTTGAGGCCTGGTAGAATTCGGGATTGGAGAATGTATTGTAGGAATAACTACCATCCGTGCAGTTCAGAAAAGCTGGAGGTGGATGGGAGGATCCAGATGACCCGGGTTGTGAAGCAGCCATTGAAATCAAGCATGTGCTCCGCTGCATGTTGTGCCACAGGGTAGTCCACCTTGTTTTTGGCCTCAACCTATGATAACTTCCCTATTTTTTCTCCATACCTTACAGTTCGTACCTCTCTATCCCAAGCCTCACCTATTTTGAGTGGTGTGATCATGTGCATCGCGCGCGTGTGTGCGTGCATGTGTGTGTGTGTGTGTGTGTGTGTGTGTGTGTGTGTGTGTGTGTGTGTGTGTGTGTATGCGGTCTCGTGTACTTGCAGTGTGCACACATTTTGTATATTTATTTTATTTTGCTTTATTTTATTTTATTTTTGTCCCCTCACACACCTCCCCACTCCATTCCTCAGCTGCATCTCATTATTCCCAACTAACCCATCCCCACCACCGTGACGTAACCTTCCTATCCCCTCTCCCCTCCCCTCCTGTCTCTGATTTGCCCCAGAGCCTGATTCGAAGTGCGGCAGCCAGAAGTGATGGTTGTATGACTGTGTTGTGTACCTGTGTGATTGCGGGAGTGTTCTATTTTCTGCAGAAGGCCATGGCCAATAGCTGAAAGTGTTGTATGTATGTGTCTTTTGTATGTGCCTGTCGCAGCTTGTCACCACCTCTTTGGGGTGAGTTGTAAACTGTCTTACTATATTATTATTTCCTAAATAGTTTGTTCCTGGAGGTGTTCCTATCATCTGCTTTGGCTTTAGCAACTGGAAAATAATAATAATAATGATAATAATAAGGAAATGTTTACAAGTTGTAAAATAATGTATAGCTGATGTTGATTCCCTCCAACAGAAATAAAAATAATCACTGCCCTATAAATAGGATGCTCGGCACTTGTGGTGCCCTATGAAGTAAGGTGTATCTTTATTTTTTTCCTGCCTTAAAATTTTAGGTCAACTTTATTTTTAAGGAGATAAATTAGGAGCAAAACATTAAACTTCAAAGTAAGAACTATTATTTTATTGTTCAAATTACAAACTAAATTTAGTAATCTCAAAAGGTTATGGATAATGATTTACGGAGTCACATCAGTCATACAGTTGTTGGTTGAGTATAATTGTGATTATCTACAAAGTTAGTGATAGAACATACAAACCCAAATTGTTGACTCTAATTATTACTGATCTAAAAGTTGAAAAAAAAAAGTATTCATATTGGCTAGTTCAAAATTCAAAGTTGGGATGTCTGGTAACATGTAATAAATAATATACTGTAATTAAAACAAAATAAAGTTACAGGATGAAACAAAATGTATTCTCAATTATAAAATATATATTGGGTAAAAGATATAAGAATGGGAAAAAAAGGTAATATCATCACGCACAAATATCAATGTCTTCACACGCTGTCCTATAAGGTATT
The DNA here is from genome assembly GCA_026315105.1 of Locusta migratoria. Classification (NCBI taxonomy): domain Eukaryota; kingdom Metazoa; phylum Arthropoda; class Insecta; order Orthoptera; family Acrididae; genus Locusta; species Locusta migratoria. The sequence goes on along the minus strand of CM048747.1, from coordinate 316,362,944 downwards.
TGTTACATCATATGTCAGCAGATACACCTGGGGTGAGCATAGTTTTTTATCTACAAAGAAATTATTACCGTGAATTTCTGCATTGGTGCCAACCTCTATACACAGGAATTTATTTAGAATAATACAAGTTCTTCTCTAGGGTAGCTTTTATTTCTGTTACTAGTACCATAATTCCATGGGAACTTGGAAGTGTAGAATGGAAGTATATTGGATAACCTTTAGTTGTAGATGGTAAAATATAGCAATCAGAGTGTGCAGTTTTTAAAATAATATTGGTCAGCATAAAGGTGGGGGAAGAATAATCATCAGCCTGGAAATGTAGATCTGAGTGTTCATTTTAGTGTGGATATCAATTCGTTGGAGATACAAAAACAGAGTTTCCAGGATACAATTTTTGGAGACAGTCTTGCTAGGTGTCAGGAAAGGGGGGGGGGGATGGGGGGGAGTGGTGGAAGGGGGTGTGGAGGAATCGTGCCCAAGGGAGGACTCAAACCTCCGACGCTGAGCAGAGGCACGCTCCACAGCTGGGTGCCTTGGAACACTTGGCCACTCCACCGCAGATGACTTTTTTTCTTCTCTTTTTAATTAGAGTCTACCCTAGGTCTTATTCTTAATGACACAATAAATGTACAAACCATTGGAAGCCTATAGCCGTTCAGTGTGGTGTCTTCAAGTGCACGCCGAAATCCTCGTATTGGTAAGACGTGGCACAATCTCTGTGACTCCATTAGGGCAGCTCTAGTGTAAACCAGTCTATAAACAGTAAACGTTTTTTTCATTAGTTCACTGATTTGGATTGATAGACTTCAGTTTTTATACAGGTTATATGAAAACATGTGACAAAGGTTAATTTTACACTTTTTCAGTCAATCATATATGAAACCAAAATATTACAAAAGACTGCATGGCTATATTACTTTAAAAGATTTGTAAAGATTAGATCTTCAAGATGATTAAGCATCACGGACCATACAATCATCAATGTGCTACACACGGTGATTCTTAGCCCTCATTGTATCTTTACAAAAATGATCACAACATAATTTCTACTTCTGATCACTGTATGGATGCAGAAATGACAGGATGACATGCTAAAGATTGCGTAAAAAATGTTAGTGTACTGAACAATGGAGTGTATCTTATGTGAAGATGCAAGATATAAGTATTTCAAATTGTAACCTCTTTGGAGGATTGCAGTCAAACAGTAGCTATCACTGGCATGCCATGATCGCTGCTGGATGCCTCCCCCCCCCCCTCCCTCCTCCCATCCCCATCAAGGTATTTGTTGCTGGGCATCGAGTCAGTCGTCCTCTGGCAGCTGAAGGAGTTGGACACATTTTGGCAGCAAGTAAAGTGTCATCCTGCCGTCCATCACATAAATATATTCGAGTCACGATAGCCAACAGAAAATGGTTCAACGTGAAGGTGGTCAGTTATTATCACAGTGGCACGTAGTAATTCGGTGATTGTATTTTGATATGAGTATGACTAATATTTTAACAATGGAAAATCCCATAGGAATGTCTATAATGGAGAACAGGTAACAATTCACCATAAAGAGACTCGCTGAGCTGCTGACAGACACAAAAATAGATAATCACATTCACACAACTTAAATTTTTTGCCATGGCCAAAAAAGAAACACATACATTCACACAATCACTATACATATACAACTATCATGTCTGGCACCAATGGATCCCTGCTCCATCTTTCTGCAGCAGTTCAGAAGAGTTTCCCCTGTCCTTGACCAAAACCCAATCCCTCCCAACGGCCTAATCATTAAAATTCCTTTCTCTGGATCCTATCTTTCTTTTGTGTCCCAGCTTCGTCGCCGCTTTTGTGTCTCGTTTCCGTCGTAGGTGTCGGTGGCCGAGTGGAATGAGACCGACACAGGAATAAAGATAGCACGCTGGTGCAGCAGGTACGGAGAGGAGCAGCCAGAAACTAGAAACACTAGAGTAAATTAGAACGAGATATATTTTGAACAGAATTTATACAATACTTAACTTTTACAGAGATCAGTACGGCAGAATGCTGATACATAGTTGTTAGAGGCCTGCCTAGTGCCTAACTGATAGCCAAGTCTTCACTGGTGCCTATCTGATTCCGAAGGTCCTAACTGGTTGCTATCTCAGTCTCAAGTGAACGATGTCGTTCACTGGTGGCCACGAGCGGAGTTGCCGCAGAGGGCGCTCGTGGCTGTCATGGTAAGAACGCCGCGCCGTGCGTGCATGGCGGCGCGCGTCGAAAGTAGTGGCGCGCACTTTGGACTTGTGCGACACCACACCTTCCTTTCACAATGACTTTCAGCTTTTCAGATTCCACCAATCCTTGTCCCTCACACACTTAGCACTCCAAAAATATATCTTCATGGCAAATGCATCCATGAACCACCCCTCTGAAAGATATTGCAAATGTGCAATCCCCAGTACATAAATCCTGCTGACATCCTACTGCCACCTTGGAGCAGCACTAGCCAATCCCTATCCCACCCAAAGTGTTCCTCCCTGTGAACCCCTTATAGCACTAACACCTTGCCTCGCAGACCTTATCCACTTGTCACAACCCCCAAAACTCCCCACCTACAATCCACAATTCCCAAAGCCTAAACAATCCCAGAATGCTGTAGTTAACATTTCGGCTAAAACCCCCAACCGTGCAGAAGTTTGTCCTATCCAAAGGTCTCACCTTTAGCCCCACACTCAAATTTAACCATGTTCGACCTGTCAAAAAGTATCACTGGATGTAATGGCTGTGTTTGTATAGTTGTCTGAGTGGTTGTGTGAATGTATGTTTCTTTTTCTGACAAAGGCCATGGCCAAAAATTTTAGTTGTGTGAATGTGAATATCTATTTTCATGTCTGTTAACAGCTCAGCGAGCCTCTTTACTGTGAGTTGTTACCTATCCTCCATTGTTGATGTGACTAATATTTGTCTTTCTGAATAAATTTCAGAGATCATTACAGTGCATCGGAAATTGTTATCAATTAAACCATTCATATCCATATCCCAGAAATGTCAAAGTATTGAACTATTCTTGTGAGTAATGAGATGGAGTCTGACGAAAGATCAACAGTTATGATGGTACCGACTCCAATCGGACAATGGGATTATTATAAATGAAGTAGAAATGAAAAATGAAATTTGCAGATAGTTCCAGTCATTAAAGAGGGCAGATGGATGGGTGGGAAGAACTATAATCTCACCGATGACAATTTGCTGTAAAACAATGGAACATTATCGTAAGGACAAAGAGTTAGTCATATCTGATTAATGACGAAAATTCTCCTCAGAGATGATAAATATTGTTGAAACGAGATAGAATGGCTGGCCAGTACTTACCATTGTGCTATATCGCCGATAGTAACACAAAATGATAAAACAGAAAAAAAGGGGACAAAGGGACAAGCTTTCGGAACAGAGTTCCTTTGTCAGGTGGGAGAGAAGGTAAGCAGGGCCACATGTGAGACAACACATGTCATATACCAGCTGACATGTGTCCACTGTTCAGCCTTTTATGTTGGTATGACTACCAACAAATTGGCTGAGTGGATGAATGGGCATAGACAGACTGTTCGCCTGGGGGACACCCAAAATCCTGTGGCAGAACATGCTCTCCAGCATAACTCCAGGGACCTGGGCACGTGTTACACCACACGTGTCATTTGGATAGTACCAACAAACACCAGTCCCTCAGAGCTACGGAGGTGGGAACTTGCCCTCCAACATCTCCTCTCCTCCCGCAACCCCCCTGTCCTAAATCTACGCTAACCCCTCCCCTTCCTCCATCCTCAGCTCACCTATTCATTATCCGTTCCTTACCTCTCTCTCTCTCTCTCTCTCTCTTTCTCTCTACCTCTCCCTCCCGCCCTCTTGCTCTCTCTGTCATTCTCTCTCTCTCTCTCTCTCTCTCTCTCTCTCTCTCTCTCTCTCTCTCTCTCTCTCTCTCTCTCTATCCCCATGTCTGTGAGTGTGTGTGTGTGTGTGTGTGTGTCCATCCATATTTCCCTGTTTATGAAAAACGTTTTAGACACCCCCCCCCCCCCGCCCCTCCTACACCCCTCAGCATCATTAATTTCACTCTCTTCTTTTCTCTTTACTACTTGATCTTTCCTCTTTGGTTATATTTATCCTCTCTGGCTTGGCTCAGTACATACATGCAGTATCTCTGACGTCCACACTCCCGAAACACCACCTTAGGTCGTGAACCACCTTTCCCTTCTGTTCCCATCCTTTATTCTTCCCTTCTCTCCCACCTGACGAAGGAACTCTGTTCCGAAAGCTTGTCCCTTTGTCCCCTTTTTTTCTGTTTTTTCATTTTGTGTTACTATCGGCGGTACAGCACAATGGTAAGTACTGGCCAGTTAGTCATATCCAAAGGACATTAAAAGCTAATAGTGTTAATACCACCTACAGTCTTTACAGTGATATCATTTTGGCTAGGAAGAGATTCCACAAAATTTCTTCACATGTGAAACTCTTGCATGCTGAGTTCTCCACATTGAGAAGAAACATCTCATTGTACAACTCATCACATTCAACAAGATGCTCTGTATAAAAATTCTTCATGTGTACCATGTGCTGATTTGATGGTGAATCTTCTAGGTTGTATGGCTGTGGTTCATGAAACTCTTACACTCCCGACATTTTATCCAGAGCTGTACAGGACATCTTCAGAGCAGTGGCCTAGTGCAGGAGATGCTGCGGGGTCCATGGCCCGGGGCAGTACGAACTGGGGCAGCAGAGAGTGGCCGAGCTGGGCAGAAAGGCTGGGTGTGGCAGGTGCTCAGTGGCTAGGGACACTACCAACAAGTTTAAATTTAATCTCATTGGATGCCACACATCAACGTCAACATCAACTACATCACTAAATCAGGACGACACCAGAGAGAAGCCAGCCCCCTCCACCGCTGTCACCGGTGTGTGGACCCAGTAGTCAGATAGAACTGACAGCAACCAACAAACATGCACTGTGACCTGCCTGAAACAACCTGGCTGTTATGACACAGCAGTGAGCACTCTACATATGTGGCACAGTCGCCACTGCTTCAGGTCACAGGCCAAATCACATCAGGCCGCACTATAGTTGGCATCACGTATGAAGGCACTTCCAGGCATAGAGGTGAAGCGATAGGGGAAGCGTGAAGGGGAGGAGCTGTGGTCGAGAGCCAAAAGTGGAGCCTGCAGGAGAAACATAACATAACCTGCGTCCAGCCCTGCACTTAAAGAATGATTATTATTGGCTGACAGTGCAGTAATGGAGGGGGAGGTGCAAATGGCTAAAAACTGGACCGTGTTCCTATGTGACACAGATTATAGGAGTCAAATGGTCACATCAGGTATAGTATGATTAAAATTACTTTGTGACCTTGTAGAGAGTCAAGTGGTGATAGTCGAGGTCATTAAATCGCAACCGTTTCTCGAGTTGCATGTGCTCCCTGTGTTTCCTGCTCTGCTTGCATGGACAGTAGAGCCATACAGCTGACACAGCCAGCAGTATTATACATTTGAGTGGGGCCAACCAAAAAACAGAAATGGATAGGTTAAAGTTAGATATGGTAGGGATTATTGAAGTTCGGTGGCAGGATGAACAGGATTTCTGGTCAGGTGAGTACAGGGTTATCAATATAAAATCAATGGTGGTAACGCAGGAGTAGGTCTGATAATGAATAAGAAAATAGAAATTTGGGTTAGTTACTATGAACAGCATATGAACGCATTATCGTAGTAAAGCTAGACACGAAGCCAACACCGACCACAGTAGTGCAAGTTTATTTGCCAACTAGCACGGCCGATGATGAAGATATCGAAAAAATGTAGGAGGAGATAAATCATTCAGAAAGTTAAGGGAGATGAAATCTTGATTCTGATGGGGGACTGGAACTCTGTAGTAGGAAAGGGAAGAGAAGGAAATGTAGTAGGTGAATATGGACTGGGAAAAAGGAATGAAAGAGGAGATCACTTGGTAGAATTTTGCGCAGAACACAATTTAATGATCACAAACACTTAGTTTAATCATCATGAAAGAAGGCTGTATACATGGAAGAGACCAGGAGACACTGGAAGGTACCAGACTGACTTTATAGTGGTAAGGAATAGATTTAGAAACCAGCTTCTAAACTGTAAAACATATCCAAGTGGCATATATAGACTCGGACCATAACTTATTGGTTATGACCTGCAGATTAAAACTTAAGAGACTGCAGAAAGGTTAGGAGATGGAACCTAGACAAATTGAAGGAACCAGAGGTGGTTGAGTGTTTCAAACAGAGCATTAGGCAAAGATTGGCTGAAACGGGGGAAAGTAATACAATAGAAGAAGAATGGGTAGCTCTGAGAGATTGGGTAGTGAAGGCTGTAGAGAACCATATAGGCAGAAGGACAAGGCCTAATAGAAACCCAGGATATACTTAACTTAATTGACGAGAGGAAAAAATATAAAAATTCAGAAAGTGAAACAGGAAAAAGGGGGTACAAACGTCTGAAAAATGAGGTTGACAGGAAGTGCAGACTGGCTAAGCAGGAGTTGCTAGAGGACAAATGCAGAACTGTAGAAGAATGCATAAAAGAGATATTTGGAGACAAGAAAAGCAGCTGTATGAATATCAAGAACTCAGACGGAAAACCAGTACTAAGCAAAGAGGGAAAAGCTGAACTGTTGAAGGAATATATAGAGGGCCTATAAAAAAAAGAAATAAGCTTGAAGACAGTATTATAGAAAGGGAAGACCAAGGGGAGGAAGATGAGATAGGAGATATGATACTGCGAGAAGAATTTGACAGAGCGCTGTAGGACTTGAGTCGAAACAAGACCCCTGGAGTAGATGATATTCCGTCAGAACTGATGTCGTTAGGAGAACCAGTCATGAAAAAATTGTATCGCCTGGTAAGCAAGATGTATGAGACAGGGGAAATACCCTCCGACTTCAAGAAGAATATTGTAATTCCAATTCCAAAGAAAGCAAGTGCAGACAAGTGTGAAAATGGAGAACTATCAGTTTAATAAGTCATGGGTGCAAAATACTAACATGAATCATTTACAGACGAATGGAGAAACTTGTGGAATCCGACCTTGGGGAGATCAGTTTGGATTTAGGAGAAATGTAGGAACACGGGAGGCAATACTCACAATTCGACTTATCTTAGAAGATAGGCTAAGGAAAGTGAAACCTACGTTTTTAGCGTTTGTCGATTTGGAGAAAGCTTTTGACAATGTTGACTGGAATACACTCTTCCAATTCTGAAGGTATCAGGCGTAAAATATAGGGAGCGAAGAGTTATATTCAACCTATACAAAAACCAGACAGTTGTTATTAGAGTCAAAGGGCAAGAAAGGGAGGTTGATTTACATGAAATGTTCAAATGTGTGTCCATGTTCCTTAATGCATAATGCAATGCGTCGTCGATAGGATCAACTTCCCACCGCCATAACATCCATCACCCACCACACAGCCATGTATTATGTACAGCGTGTGGTATCTGCCCCTGAAACTTTGAAGGATTGTAGCTGCCAAACTAACAGTGATAGGAATGTAGTTTAAATTGATTTGGACGCAGCTGGTTTCGACGAATCCAATGCACGATAGAAGAAACAATTATTCCATTTAAAAAAAATTATATCTCTGTGCTGTAACTCTTTGGAAAATGATACAATAAACTATGTTCATAGATCCGCAGAAAGTAACGTTTCTTGTGTTGACCTATCACATTAAAATTTTCCGTCAGCTATTATTTTATAAGTTACAGAGGCAAACACACTTGGTGAAACACCATATATAATACCCGAAACTGCGGCGACAGCGTCCTCCCGGCCGTAGCATCATGCCTTAGACCACGCGGCTACACCCGCGCCACGCACCTTTTATGTGGATGGGCTCATTGAAATACAAATGAAATACAGTGTTTGCATGTGCAACTCTGTCCTAATCAGAAGCGGTTCGTGTAGATTTTTTCTAAGGGGCTCAAAGGAACATGGATAGGAAAATTCCAAACGGCAAATAAAAGAAAATAAGAAGAAAAAAAAATGCGAAAAGTCCTCATCAATCCCGTGTATGCAAAAAATTTTATACAAGGTCAAGGTTCGTAAAAATGTTTTCTAATTTTCTCGAAACCGTTAGTTTCATGATCAAAACAGTTACACACTGTACAATTTTGGACTGAGATTTCTACAAAAAATGTTCTGACACTTTTCCCCCCTAATATTTACCGTTATGAGAAAAAAGCAGTTTTAAAGCTGCAATGCCGCGGCGGAGTGGCTGAGCGCATTGAGACGCTATGCTCCGATGTGCGAGTCCGTTCCCTGCCAGGGGTTCAAATCCTCCCTCGGGCATGAATGTTTGTGTTATGTTTAGAATAAGGTAGTTGATAAGTTGTTTGTAAGTTTAGAGACTGATGATCCCGCATTTAAGTCCCATAAGCTTAACAAACATTTGAACATTTGAAAGTTGTACTCTCAATTATATGCACTCGTTTCCACGCCACATATGAGATACTGTACTTGGCGGAGTTTTTTTTATCGTGGTTTGCCCGGTAGACCTATTCCACGATCTACTTTACTGGTTTAATGGAATCTCAGGATTTATTCAATAATCTTCTTGTTTTGCATCCTCCTCAGACGACGTAATGTGTTGTAACAACGAGCTCAAGAGCACCACAAAATTTAAAGCAATCCACAATTTTAGAGGGCAAGTAACGGTTTTGCGAATAGTATCATTGTGCTTTTCAACCGACTGCCTGTAAGCACTGTCAAGTTGTCACGTAATGTCGTGTTTACCTAAGAGGTTATCCTCTAGCTTCGCTGTCATATGTGATGCAGAAATCTCATGTTTCTTTATCTTCTGTGTTAAATGTCCAAGATCGTCAACGCCGTTTACACGCCCACGTTTTCTGCACCCAGAATTTTCTTTTGCAAACACGAAAAACAGTAAAATTTGTTTGTAATTTTAAAACTACACGTCCAATTCTTTCTTCCAGTATCTGGTTTGAAAGTTATTACTAACTTGATATCAGGTATCGGTCTCTCTAGGTCCTTGAAGCTTCTCTTGAATGGAAGGGAAGAGAAATTAATCTCCCTTAGCCTCTGCACTGTGTTATCACACATATTAACTTCATAATTAAAAGAGTACAAAACTGATAACTCACGTCTTCCAACTTACAACTGCACATCGAATCCTCGCTCCGTCGTGCGTGACCAGCTATAAAAGCTGTTGGCTGAAGAAATGGGGAGGAAGAGGAACTGCACTTCACTGCAGACGTCGGTAGGGAGGTTCATATATGTTACAAAATAATTATCCGACAAGAAGGCGGAAGAGCAGACTACTTAAAGTTTAACAGCGTTGAATACTCTCAGAGGCGAATAATTCTGTGGGGGTGCAATGCTCCGTTGCGCTATAGGACGAACCGCCTCTGGTCGTAATAGATATTACCGAACAACAAGATGTTAGAAAGAATGTAGGAGCTTCTGTGCGAAATAAGACGAGTTGCTTTATAATGGACGACCTAGGATCACAATAATACCTGACACAGCGGAACGGACGGATAGTATGGTGGATTGTATGAGAACAGCTCCCTTATCCGTATCACCTTCAAAGAGTTCAAGATCTTAGTGCAGCTGACTTTCCACCCAGTCTCCCGTTGTACACCATAGCAGTTCCATGCCGATAGCTGTAAGGGTGTGGAAGATATGGTGGTTGAAAGTTGTCAAATTATAAAAAAAATTCGGACTGAAGGCCATCGATGACATTTGCGACTCTATAGAAAGGAGGTTATATACAGCGAAACGTGATGCCACAAACCATATCTATGATCTATGTGGGCTACAATGTCTTCAGCTCTTTCTCTGTAAGGATAAGCATGCGAATAAGGAAATATAAGAATAAATAAATAGTACACTACTGAAAGATAACTTATCTATCATAAGCAGCATAAGTGTGTGTCACCGACAGAACAGCGCATGTGCAGACCTGCTGTGGAGTTCCAAACTCAAGTACGTCCATGTACAGAATTGTAGCTTGCATGCATCAGTTAAAAAAAACTGCATCAGTTTGTCTCCGATAGATATTATAAACGTTTTTCCGTGAAGTAACTGCGAGAGAGTAATGCTCTGTACTAGAGCTAATCATTTTTCCATTGCATTCTATTCTGAGCAAGTAGAAGGGGGAAACCCGTGGGACAATAAGCAAAGGGGCGTCCTCGCCGCCTGCCCTGGTTAATTCAATTTGCGTTAGACCCCTTTGCACAGATATTCTTAATCACAATTCATAACATCTAGAACAGCAGTCAATTCTTTTACTAGTATATAGTTATACACCGTATAGCCTTTATCTCAACATATTCGGATCAGCCGGCCGCGGTGGCCGAGGGGACTGAGGCGCTCCAGTCACGGTCTGCACGGCCACTACGGTCGGGGGTTCGAATCCCCGCTCGGGCATGGATATTTGTGCCGCCTTAGTTTGTAAGTAGTTCATAAGTAGTTTGTAAGTTTAGGGACTGATGACCCCGTAGTCAGGTCCCATAACCTTTACAAACATTTGAACATTTTCTTATCTATACCAGTATAAACTACCATTGAATTTCTTTGTCTGATAATAACATCGAAATTGTTTGCTTATTTTGATTTGTTTTATTCTATTTGACTTTTTGAGAAACGGATTATTTGGCAATCCTGTAGGGGTTCCTTTTCGTTGTTGAGTCACTTGTTAAAGTTCTGAATCCTAAAAAGCGACGACTCTTCCTCAACTTAAGTTGGAAAGCACGGGCGTTTAGCTAGTAGGAAATGAACACAGAAATCAAGTTACTTATAGCACATAACCGAAAACTGAGATGACAGATGAAAACAATATTATGACAAACAGACAACTGTTCAAATCAATATATGCAGGAAAGAAATTACATATGATTGAAAAAGCAAGTCAACTTTCCAAATTAATATAGTAAACAGTTAAAGTTGTGTTGTTTAACGTAAAGTGTAATTCATTTCTCGAAATTAAATTTAAAAATTTGATAAATGACAGAATTAAAAATATTTTGCAAAGGACACTTTTTGGCAATTTGGTCCTATGCGTTCAACATTGTATGTACCTGTCTTTGTTCTCGAGTGTTGGAAGTCTGTCAGTACCAACTGCTTCTTTTATCTCTTTGTACACTCGATCCTGAACATCAGGATACCGTAACATCATAAGGAAAGCAAATCGAAGAGAGTTGCTTGTCTCTTCCGAGCCACCAACAAACATGTCATACAACAGCATGAGAAGCTGGTTCTCTGGAAAACAACAAAGCAACACATTGGAAGCGAAGAGCTTGTCTGATTAAACTGCTGAAGTATAGTTTTGCATACACGTATATATAGGTTATACTCAATGGGAGAAGAGAATGAAGCAATATTATATGGAAATATGTTTTTTAGTCTACAATAAATTCACCTCGCTTCATCGACATGATAAAGGAAATAAGTATCGGCTCTAAATTGCCGAGAAAAGTCCAGGCAGTTGGGATGGCGACGTTACATGATTGAATGTGGCGCCCTCTGGACGACTTATCAGGTTTGAAAATTAAGTAGTGGCAACACTGCTGTGGAGACACTATGCAATGGAATATACTACTTTCGCTAATAGCACACATTGTTGGCATACCTACCTTACCACGGAGCAAATGGACTCGCACGCCCCAGGTCACCGGCGTGCACACAATCGAGGGAAACACAATCACTTATGAAAAAATGTTCAAATGTTTGTTAAGCTTATGGGACTTAACTACGGGGTCATCAGTCCCTAAACTTACAAACTACTTATGAACTACTTACGAACTAGGACGGCACAAATATCCATGCCCGAGGGGGGATTCGAACCCCCGATCGTAGTGGCCGTGTAGACCGTGACTGGAGCGCCTCAGTCCCCTCGGCCACCGCGGCCGGCATAATCACTTATTAACGAGGGGCCTAACGTAACGGTGTCACTATGTTTTCGAAACAGGAACAACGGAGTAGGATCAAGATTGAATGTGCCAGAGGTCGTACAGCACATGTCATCAAGAGCCGTACGGGGTGTCGGCATTGTCGTACAGAACAGTGGCATGTTGGGTAAAAGTCTTCAACAAAGGTCGGCAAACTGAGGCAGACATGCAACGGGCATCGGTAGTCCTAGCGTCTCTGAAGAAGTATACTGTTGCCGCGTTAGTATACTGTGGACAGTGATCGACGCCAGACGAATCGTGTGCTCGCCCACGAAACCGTATTAGCGGATATGACTGTGCTTCGCATCCTGAAGGAACGCCACATCACGATGGGTTCCGCATCAACTGACGGAAATGCAGAAATGGTTGCGTTACGGTTGCTCAGACGCACTTGCAGCGCTGTACCGTAACACTCGATGTAACATGGGCCAGATCATACAAGCCAAAACTGAAACGCCAATCCAACAAATGGCATCATTATGGGTTGCCGCGAAAGTCGAAAGTGCGTCAGAGCCCCAGTATGGTGGAAGTTATGGTGGTTCTCGTGTACGACTGTGATGGTGTTATTCTAAAGCATTTCGTTCCTCCATGGCAGACTATAAATACACAGTATCTGTTCGGTTTTGGAGCATCAACTGCGACAAGATTTGCGAAAGAACCGGCAACTCTTTCTGTGAAACCCAACCATCAATTTGCACGACAACGCGCGGCCGCACACAGCGCAAGCTGTGGCTACTCTGTTCGGTCGATGGGACTGGGAACCGTGTTATTCCGCTAACAGTGATTTCCGTGATTGCTACTTTTAAATCACCGTGATTCTAAACCGTGATTAATCACGGTTTAGAATCACTGTTTGAGGTTTTCACGACATGTATCCCTCCGCGATTTCTACTCCTCCCGCTATTCCGTGATTTCAGCTCTTTCCGCTATTCCGTGATTTCTGCTCTTTTCGCTATTCCTTGATTAAATCGCCGCGATTCCGGTGACTTGTATGATTTACCATGGAACTGACAAAAATTGAGTTAGATACTTTTGTTATTATAGGTATTTCCGGTGTAGAGAAGCAGCTGAGAGAGCTAAATACGAAAAAGTCTGCTGGTCCGGATGGAATAACAGTTCGGTTTTACAAAGACTATTCTGCGGCATTGGCCCCTACTTAGCTTACATTTATGGCGAATCTTAATTCAGCGCAAAGTTCCTAGTGATTGGAAAAAGGCGCAGGTGACTCCCGTGTATAAGAAAGGAAAGAGAACTGACCCATACAATTACAGGCCAATATCGTTGACATCGGTTTCATGTAGACTTTTGGAGCATATTCTCAGTTCGAATATAGTAAATTTTCTTGAAACGGAAAAGCTTCTTTCCATGAATCAGCACGGGTTTAGGAAACATCGTTCATGTGAAACTCAGCTTGCCCTTTTCTCACATGACATCTTGCGAGCCATGGACGAAGGGCAACAGGCGGATTGTGTTTTTCTCGACTTCAAAAAGGCGTTCGACGTGCTGCCACACTGCAGACTGCTAACGAAGATACGAGCTTATGGAATAGGTTCACAGATTTGTGACTGGCTGGAAGACTTCCTAAGTAATAGAACGCAGTACGTTGTTCTCGACGGCGAGTGTTCATCAAAGACGAGTGTATCGTTAGACGTGCCCCAGGGGAGTGTGATAGGACCGCTATTATTTTCTATCTGTATAAATGATCTGATGGACAGAGTAAGTTGTAATTTGCGGCTGTTTGCTGATGATGCTGGGTGTATGGGAGGGTGTCGTCTGTAACTGACTGTAATAGCATACAGGATGACTTAGACATAATTTCTAGTTGGTGCGAAGAATGGCAGCTAGCTCTCAATGTAGAAAAATGTAAGGTGATGCGCATGAGTAGAAAAAACAATCCTATAACGTTCGAATACAGCATTAGTAGTGAGCTTCTTGATGCTGTCGCGTCGTTCAAATATCTAGGCGTAACATTGCAGAGCGATATGAAATGGAACGAGCATGTAAGGACAGTTGTGAGTAAGGCAGACAGCCGACTTCGGTTTATTGGGAGAATTTTGGGAAGATGTACTTCACCTGTAAAGGAGACCGCGTATAAAAAGCTTGTACGACCACGTCTTGAGTATTGCTCAAGTATTTGGGACCCGCAGCAGATCGGTTTGAAGGAAGACATAGAGGCGGTTCAGAGGCGTGCAGCTAGATTTGTTACCGGTAGGTTCGACCAATGCGCGAGTGTCACGGAAATGCTCCGGCAACTCAATTGGGGATCGCTGGAAGAAAGACGACGTTCTTTTCGTGAATTTCTGTTAAGTAAATTTAGAGGGCCGGAATTTGAAGCTGAGTGTAGTACGATCTTGCTGCCGCCTACATACATTTCGCGTTAAGATCACAAAGACAAGGTAAGAGAAATTAGGGCTCGTACGGAGGCATATAGGCATTCTTTCTTTCCTCGTTCAATTTGGGAGTGGAATAGGAAAGGAAATGCCTAGTAGTAGTACAGTGTACCCTCCGCCACGCACCTTACGGTGAATTGCGGAGTATGTATGTAGATGTAGATGTAGATAATGTTTCATCCGCCAGTAACTAATTTATCTTCTCTTTGTTGTTATGAAAGTTATATTGTGAACCGAGAAAAGTAAATCTCAACAATTCAGTCAATAGTAAGTATAGTTTAAAATAACTATACAAGAAACTTTCTAACCACATCAAGACAATGAAAGAATAGTAAATATTCTTAGTAAGTGTAAAAATTATTTGCAAGGTAGGTGTTATTTCATTGTCAATGAATATATGCCCTCAATTTTAATAACTTGTTTCTTTCGTGTAATTGATACTAGAGTTATTAAAGTGTGCTGTTATTTAAATACACTGGCCTATAATAGTTATATTACTTTACACGCTTCAATTACTTACAGTAATATAGTATCAGTTTTACTGTTAGGTGCCATATGTTATTAAGATGTATCATGCACAGCTAACTGGATGCTTAAATAAATAAAAAGTTACCGCAGTTTCATTTCCAGTGCCATACACTTTTAACTCAAAATTTATGCATACATATGAAATAAGAAGCTGAGATCTTTACTATAATTGAAGCAATTAATGTGATATCAGTATTCCAGCGCAATCCCCATGGGGAATGATTTTATGCACATGTTTTTTCGAGTTGCTCATGCGTTGGTAACGGCAGCAGAGAGCGCACAACTCGGACTCTGATTTGCTACTACGTGGTATTGCCAACATCGTAGCGGAGTGAAAGCGCGCACATTTCAAATAAGTGAAGAGCTTAACTGTTGCTCTGCACGCTGCAACTGCGTTCTTTACTGCTAGAACAATACTCAGTGCTGAAGGAGTATACCTTTCCACACTAAAAAAGTATTAAAACATCATACCCCCTACTATTATATTTAAAAATAGAACACAGACAATAGTTAATTACTTATAAAACAATGTGATTGCAACATACCTTGCTCTGGCACCACAGGTTTGATGGCTCTCGAAGAAGTCGACGCATATTTCGGTTACATGCGCCTATTCACGGTGCTTCTTCAAGTTGGAGATATAAGTTTTATGCGACAACTGTGTGCCGCACAAATTAAATTTCGCATAGCCGCTCTTAAGAGCGGTGAAATGACACACATCTCGCTCGTCCTCGATCGCTTCATCTCGGCAGAAACAAGATATACACTTTTAGACGACGAACGGCGAAATGGACGAGATATGTTTTTCAGTTTTTAACCTCTCCCTGCCGGACCCTGGCGATTTTCTAGGAAAAACGCACAAGTGTATGCGAACTGGTCACTGTCCATAATCGGCTTTTTGCTAATCGGTGATTCGCTGCTATACCGGTTCATTGCTTATCGGTGATTTGCTGCTATACCCGCTATTTGCTGCATTGATATTAGTACAGAAATCGACCCACAGATGGCTCTTTTAGCCTTTGCTGCTTCTCTTCCCTCACCTCCTCTTCGCTTTTCCGCTATTCATTGCTACACCTGCTGTTCGCTGCTGCTGTTAGTACTCATTTCGGCCACCAGATGGCTCTTTGTAGTTTGTACTGCTGTTCGCTGCTATTCCTGTTCAAAAATGTTCAAATGTTTGTAGAGTCTATGGGACTTAACTACGGGGTCATCAGTCCCTAAACTTACAAACTACTTATGAACTAGCTACAACTAAGGACGGCACAAATATCCATGCCCGAGGGGGGCCGTGCAGACCGTGACTGAAGCGCCTCAGTCCCCTCGGCCACCGCGGCCGGCTGCTATTCCTGCTCGTCGCTACCCAACCGTGACCGTGACTGAAATCACGGTCTGATTCCAGATCGCCGCGACCGTGAAAACAGTGAATTTTCAATCACCGTGATTTTTCACGAGTACGTGATTTCTTGCCCATCTCTACTGGGAAGTACTGTAATATGCACCATACTCCCCGGACTTAAGTCGCTGTGACTTTCATTTGATTCCGAAGATGATAGATCCAATTCGTGGTATTCTCTTCACATCTGCTCCACAGATTAGAAAGGCAGGAGACCACTCCATTCACACCATTAACAGAACAGACTCTGATAACGGTACACTACGCCTTCCACATCGCTGGCAACGGGTTCTACACAACGCTGGTGACTACTTTAAAGGACAGTAACAGGTGCAAACATGTAACGCTTTTGTATCGGTTGTGAATAGCTGTTGCCACTATTTAAGTTCTAACCCTAGTATATGGATGTCTACAGTGTCCTAGCAATTTCTACTAGTTTGTTTAGGTATTGGGCCACAAAGACTTTATTTTTATTTTTTTATTTTATTATTATTTTTTTTTTTTTTTTTTTTTTTTTTTTTTTTTTTTTTTTTTTTTTTTTTTTTTTTTTTTTTTACAAAATACTGTACCGTGTAGCCCTGCTGTAGATCATTAAATTCAAGTGATTTCTAATTCTGGAAGCAAAAGTGGTCATGAGATTGGCGCTTTATAACGGTGCATTATCCCCATTCCAAAGAAATCAGGCGCAGACAGGTGTGAAAATTACAGAACCATCAGTTTGATAAGTCATGGCTGCAAAATTTTAACACGAATTATCTACAGGAGAATGGAAAAGCTGGTAGAAGCTGACCTCGGGGAAGATCAGTTTGGATTCAGGAGTAACATAGGAACCCGGGAGGCAATACTCACTTTACGTCTTATCCTAGAAGATAGATTAAGGAAAGGCAAACCTACATTTTTAGCTTTTGTAGATTTGGAGAAAGCATTTGACATTGTTGACTGGAATACACTGTTTCAAATTCTGAAGTCAGCAGGGGTAAAATATAGGGAAAGGAGAGTTATTTATAACTTGTACAAAAGCCAGACCGCAGTTATTAGACACGAAGGGCATGAAAGGGAAGCATCAGTTGGCAAGGGAGTAAGACAGGGTTGTAGCCTTTCTCCGATGTTATTCAATTTGTACATCGAGCAGGCGGTGAAGGAAAGCAAGGAAAAATTTGGAATAGAGATTAAAGTTCAGGGGGAAGAAATAAAAACATTGCGTTTTGCTGATGACATTGTAATTCTGTCAGAGACAGCTCAGGACCTGGAAGAGCAGTTGAATGGAATGGACAGTGTGTTGAAGAAAGCGTATAAAATGAACATTAACAAGAGGATAACAAAAATAATGGAATGCAGTCTTAGAAAATCAGGCGACGCTGAAGGAATTAGATTAGGTAACGAAACAGTGAAGGTGGTAGATGAGTTTTGTTACTTGGGTAGTAAAATAACATGTGATGGGCGCAGTACAGAGGATATAAAATGCAGAATCGCAATGGGTAGAAAAGCATTTTTGAAAAAGAGAAATTTGCTAACATCGAATATTAATTTAAGGGTAAGGAAGTCTTTTCTGAAGGCATTTGTGTGGAGTGTTGCGTTGTACGGGAGTGAAACATGGACGATAAGCAGTGCGGACAGGAAGAGGATAGAGGCTTTTGAAATGTGGTGTTACAGAAGAATGCTGAAGATTAGGTGGGTAGATCGCATAACCAATGAAGAAGTACTGAACAGAATTGGTGAGAAAATGAATTTTTGGCATATCCTGGCTAAAAGAAGGGACCGCTTGGTAGGACACATTCTTAGACATCGAGGAATCGTAAATTTAGCATTGAAGGGAAGTGTGTGGGGTAAAAATCGCAGAGGGAGACCAAGATACACGTATAGTAAGCAGATTCAAGTGGATGTGGGTTGCCGTTCTTATGAGGAGATGAAAAGGCTTGCTCAGGATAGAGTAGGGTGGAGAGCTGCATTGAACCAGTCTCCGGACTGAAGACCATAACAACAACATTATAGGGCAGTCTTGAAACAACACAGTTCTCAATCAATATACATATATAAAAATGGAACGTGGGACGTGTGTCCGTATATTTCACTTGGTAGCCAAAATTATTCACTGCTGACCAATGGCGATTATGCATGAGAGAAGCCTTTAGGTTCGCGATGTGCACTGTGGTGTTTTGGTCGCGGTGTGTGGCGGTGGTTGAGTAAAATGTGGAGGAATACGACGATCAACAGATTCTCAAAGATTAAAGACTCAAAGATAAAACACTGGGAAACACAGACATACATTAACTAAGCATTAACTACACTGGCAATACACCAATGATCTCAATATAAACACTGGAAAGATAACTGTAGTGCTTAGGATCAAAATACTAATAACTGGACGTCGAGTGTCACGGTTTCATAATACATAGTACCGTCTTCATATTTTCTTTGAGTTCACTGCAATACACCGACTGTAGGATGTACGTTAACGTATGTCTGACCCAGAAAGTTCGTAAGTCATAGGTTACTTTGGTTTAGCGGACAGTATCGCGTTACTAACGGATTAATACCATTCATTTAGGTGAGTAATTAACATCTGTGTTTGTATTCTTTATTTTAGATTTTCTAGAGCAATAAATAAATTGTTGAACTGCATTTAATGCTGCCCGGCTAGCGCCCGCGTGTACCTATTCACAGGGAATTATAAGATTACTAATTTACTAACTGTACAAGGGCACATCGAGAACTTGCCAACCATAGATCAGAAGCAACAAACCGATTCACAGGGGATGAGAGGAATTGTCTTTACGCCATCTAGCGAGCAGTAGCCGGGCCGCATTAAATGCAGTTGTAACAAATATTTTTAGGAAAAGCTACATACTCCGAGACTTACGAAGTTTATCGTACATGTGAAAATACGGTTACTGTATAATTCTTAAATCGAAATAGATTCAGAGGAAAACACAGACATGTATTAACTATACAGGCAATACACAGACTGTAGATATACGTTAATGTATGTTATGGAAAGTTCGTAAGTCATACATAAGAATATACTGCTCAAGTGGCAAAATTGCATTCCCAGTTACAAAATTAGCTCCATGTGAATTCTTTGAATATATTCACATAAGAATTCTTTACAAGAAAATCTAATTTGTGTAGTTTCCTTTCTGATTTCGGTGTAGGCCTATCCTCATTAGATTTTGAGTTCTTTACGTTTAAGAGTGCGTAGAAAACGCCATATATAGGAAAGGACAAACTGAGGAGATGTTACTTACATAGCACACCAAATAACTAATAGATGCCGATGCTTCGTTTTTTCATTCTCATAACTGTGGTGTAATACACTACAACAAGGGGTACAATTTTAATTACGGCATCGACGTAGTGTTCTGATGTTGGCAACGGCCGTTCATTGCTTTCTGAAATTGAGTCACGTAGTATGAGGGGAACAATTCGTTATGTTCAAGATGAAATAAATAATTTATGTTGTTTTGATGAGAAATAATCCTAAAGCGAATAGTTCGTTGCCAACATTAGCAAATTAAACCGCTACCATTACAAGTAAAATTTAACCCAGCTGTATCCCACATGCTTTGCAATGTCATGGCAAGAAAGGAAGTGGATCTTTCGACGGGTATAATTTGAATTTAAGAAGTAACGACGTTCCTTTGCGTCTATTGATGTTTTCATTTAACAAGAATTATTTGCAAGGAAGATCGAATTTATATATTTCCTTTCTAATTTCCGTGCGTGCTTAATAGATCTTGAGTCCCTTCTCTTTAGAAATGCCTAGAAAAGGTTTAGTGCAGTAAGAAACAAATAGAGGCCCTGTTAGTTACGTAGTATACGAAATACCTAATAGAAGGCAACGCTGCTTTTTTATGCCAATGATTACGGCGTAGTTCTCTACAAGTGATTGTATCCTTTCTTTAATATCCGTTGCAAAGCACAGGTGTACAGTATGTATTACAAATCTCCTAAATTACTTCACAGATTTACATGGGGCAACTTGGTTTCTTAAAAGGGGACCACGGAAAAAAAAACTTAATTTAAAGTTTTGTATCTACGACCGTTATGCCTGTCTGTCTCTTAGAACACGTTTATTTTCGTAGGTTTTTCAGCCGTAAGGTGAGCATATCGGATCAGAGAAAATAAATATATCGTTATTTAAACATTTGTTTAAAAGCAATCACTATCTACCTGCAAAGGCCAATGTCCAAAAGTACTACACGAGCTTTCATGGAGGCTAAAAAGCAAAGGATACATGGCGCTATTGTTATTATTACCATTTCTCATCCCAACGATAGAAGTGTTTTCAGAAGTTTATGCCAGACAGACACCGCAGTCGTAACTTTATAACCACAACTTAACATTGAATTTACATCCTTCCGGAGTACGGATTGAAATTAATTTCAGTTTTTGTATGAAAAACTTTTTGAACATTCATCGTTTCCGACAATGACTTCTACTTAAATTTGACATCTCGGCTAGGAGAACTGAGTTCATTGACTGAGCGATCCAAAAAGGATTTCGTTTTTGCTGACCTAGGTCCGGAACCCTAAAAACCATGAAATACACAGGACTGTCTTTAACAACCGTTGCGAAGCACGGGCATAAAAGCTAGTGACACTCTATTTAAAATGAGAAGCGTCCGATTTTTTTAACCTAACATAACGTACAGACTGTAAGTTACCCAACCCCATGCCTAGACCTTGGGACTGCATTCCTTTGTACCGTGGCACCTTTTCGCTCTCCTGCAACCGTCCCATCTCAGGAAAATACTGCTTTAATCAGCAAAGGATACGTCAAACCTGTGATCAGGTTACATATAATGTTTTCCTTTCTCAAGTGAATCGCGAACCAGTTGCAGGGATGTTTGCCCCATTGGTCATAATGGACGTCCAAGGGCCATAATAAGTATTGGAAAACGGATGTTTACAGTCTATCTCGAAAAGGTTGCCCTGTGACCACCCTCTCAATCATTGTCGATTTTTAGAGGTTATCAGGAGGAAATGAAAATTAGAACTGTAGGGCATGACCTGGAATGTTACCTGCACTGATGATTTTGTGTACTGATGCAATAAAAGACTGACATTGATAAATGAATACATCCGTTTACAAAAGTTTTGAGTGTATACACACTGACAGACTTTTTGTTGTGTGGGTGTTATTGGTAAGGCGTGATAGGTACACTTTAACAAAAAGATACCACAAATAAAGGCCGGCCGCGGTGGCCGAGGGGACTGAGGCGCTCCAGTCACGGTCTGCACGGCCACTACGGTCGGGGGTTCGAATCCCCCTCGGGCATGGATATTTGTGCCGTCCTTGGTATTAGTTAGTTCGTAAGTAGTTTGTAAGTTTAGGGACTGATGACCCTGTAGTTAAGTCCCATAAGCTATACAAACATTTGAACATTTGAACACAAGTAAAGTAACATATAAGTTCATTACAAACAAGTGAATACTCATCTTTCGACTTTGGGAAAGTGTTGTCATTCCAGATTGATCAAGACCAGACATTTTAGTGATTATTTCAGCGTTCCCTTCACAGTCGGCGAGAAGTCTTGTGGCACTGTGGGGCACTGTAGCAAGATGAGGACTTTGATCTGCAAAGCGTAACACTCGCTTAGTAAACGGTGTACTCTGTCCTGTATCGATATATACTGTCCTACTTCGAGCACACTCTCCTGACACCATGCACTCTGTATCACACGCCCTGTATGCCGGTTATTTAACTAGTCTAGCTAATCATGTTTGTCACACGTGATATTCTTTGTAATGCGCGGCCTCTTACGGGAATCTAGGAAGTGTTATTGACAACTGCCGGTGATATGGTGATCCCTGCGAGTTAAGTGACTTTCTGCACATTAAGGTATAAGTGCTGTCACTAAAGTGGCAAGGCCTTGATATAGGAATGACCACTTCCCACTGGGAAGGATAACATAAAATCGAATCGTGTCGGATGGTAAATCATTTTTGCGATAGGAGCTACAAATAGGAAAATCTTCTGACACCAGTGACTTTGCGAATGGACGAAATTGTATGATCTAGGGCAGGAAAACGGACATCTAAGAAATTGCGAAGATGTTGGCCGATGTTCACCTAACTTTATTGTCGGAGGTTGTATTTAACCCATAATAGGCTACGCCCGCACAGGATACTTCAGTTTAACAGCGCTCTCATGATGTTGTTGTTGTAAGCTTTGTAATGACTTGGGGTATATGCCACTGATACTGTCTTTGAGGAATGCTTTTAGCAGCGAATTCCTCAGTGGTTTTATAACAGATCTTATGAATGATTTTATCGGACCTTTTATCATTGTTTCTATTGAGAGAGACAACCTGGACCATGTTCCTCTTTTTCCTCTTTTTATGGAAGTATCCTGTGCAGGCCCTAAATAACGGGTTCAGAAGATAGCACTTCGCTACTCGAAACCTGTAATCCTCAGTAAATTTACCAATGTCATGATCTTGGCTACGAAGTGTGTTCTTTCTTTTAACATATATTTTAGCTTGTGTTAAAAAAATATTGTTTCAATATAGCTCCAAATGCGATGATTCGACCGAAAACAATTAACGCTATTACTTTTCAAGAACGATTGGTGTGCTGCACAATCTGAGGTGACATTTCCTTATTTTTTTAATCCACGTATACCGCATGCCACTTATAGATTTCTGTTTTGTTTTTCTAACGAAACTAAATGATAAATTAAGTAAAACAGAGAAAATAATTTACAAAAATTACTATCGTTATAATATCCACCTTGATCGCTTGTGCATATATGTGGTGACACCGTTTTTTGTCGTACAGCAAAAATAAATCAAGACACAAATGAATGAAAGAGATTACCTGCCAATAGACATTCCAAGGAAAATTACAAATCTATGCTGGACCGGGATTCGATTCCCGTATCCTGTTCACTATGCAGCTGTGATGTTCGTTGCGGCATCCGAACATAGCGCTCACCACGACAGCTGCGCTACCCTAGCAGGCCTCCCATGAGAGCCAAATTTCTAACTTATCCACAAGCCTGTCCATTTTCCTTGTTACTCGTCGTTCTCAAATTCCCCTACGAGTGCACTTGCAGTTTAGGGATTATTTCATTACATATACGTCAGTTTAAAAATTTGGTCCTGACTGAAGGCACCCTACGATAGTCTGTGCAGCTCTTGTGATCATTGTGTCTGGGTGGCATGGTGGTTAGCGCAACTGCCTAGTAATCAGGAGACCCAGGTTCACAATCCGGGAAGTGACGTCTAAATGACGTAGCCGGCCGCACCCGTCAAACATTCCGAGGTGCAAGTTCTCTTCCGCAGAGACGCCATCTTCCCTTTCGTATTTTCATTTTTTCTCCTTATAACTCGCGTGTTGCTATTTCAAAGTAACGGTAGAATGAAGACGAACCAAAAACAAGTCGTTCTTAGTACCATTAATTGTAAACTAGAGTCAATAAATACCATGTTGGTGGGTAACCCTTGATATTGGTGGGAATGAGTATTAGAGACAATAAATATTGGTAATAAAAGTCTTTCCATTCCATTTTTGCGTGGTGTGGTAAAGAAACCGTGTTAAGTCGTAATCTGTGCTTCTTGTAGCGCAGTTGATAAACACGTCATTTTATGGAGCTGATGAGCGTGATCACGTGGGCGGTGGTTCGCGCCTTTTTTAAAAAAGTGCGTTTGTTAGATTCACTGAACATGCTTTGAAATATGTATCTACGAATTGTAAACATAATCTCCTGAACTGCCTGCACATAAACTGCAGACACACTGTAATGATTAATGTTGTAAATGTCAGGCTGAGCCGGCCGCGGTGGCCGAGGGGACTGAGGCGCTCCAGTCACGGTCTGCACGGCCACTACGGTCGGGGGTTCGAATCCCCCCTCGGGCATGGATATTTGTGCCGTCCTTAGTATAAGGTAGTTGATAAGTAGTTTGTAAGTTAAGGGACTGATGACCCCTTAGTTAAGTCCCATAAGCTTAACAAACATTTTGTCAGGCTGATTCAAATAATTTTATTTATAGATTACATAGTAGAACTCAGTAGCAACTGTCGTTTCTTAATGAGAATGAATTCCCTTGTTGCTTTTTTAATTTAATTAATTAATTAATTAATTAATTAATTAATTAATTAATTAATTAATTAAATTTTTGCAACTGTTGTTATAGATTTTCTTGCGTTCTATATACACTGTCTATGAGATAACTTTATTAATACTGTAGCCTATTTACGGAACTGAGAGCTTTATCTATATTTTGTAGTCAATGTATGAAAATATTTGTATCAGCATGTCATTTGCAACATTCACTATTAAATGTGTCTGCACTTTATGTGCAGGTAGTTCAGGAGACAATGTTTACAATCCGTTGCTCCCATATTTCACGGCATGTTCACTAAATAGAACAAACGCACTTTAAAAAAAGAGCTGGAACATGTAAATATGTCAAAATATCACAGTAAATTCTAGAGACAATGTGTACAATTGGTGGTCCATATTTTCCGGTATGTTCACTAAATAGAACAATCGCACTTTTAACACAAAGCGCTTGTATACGTAAATATGTCGGAGTATCGCAACACATAAATTCTATTTAATAAATGTGACAGAAAACTTTTTGGAGTGAAGGTGAAAAATAATATTATTATAGGGAGCGGGAAGCAAACCACCGCTCACACGTATCAGTTCCTCATTCTGACGCGATTATCAACATAAAGCACCTATCTGAAACGTCTCTGTTTCTATTTACCAACAGTTTCAAGGGTTAGCCGCCAATATGGAATTTCTTGACTCTAGTTTACAAATAATCGAACTAAGACCCGAACAAACCTCGTTATGTTTGGCGGGAGCGGCCGGCTACGTAATTTTGACGTCACTTCCTTGGCTCGTTCGGGTACAAATAGGCTCTACCTCGTTAGGGAGTACTCGGCGCAAGAAAAGAATAATCAAAAGCATTTCAGGATTGCGGGAACCAACGGGATTGCAGAACACCGTACTGGTATATCTCTGATTGTATGCCGGCCGCGGTGGCCGAGGGGACTAAGGCCCTCCAGTCACGGTCTGTACGGCCACTACGGTCGGGGATTCGAATCCCCCCTCGGGCATGGATATTTGTGCCGTCCTTAGTCTTAGTTAGTTCATAAGTAGTTTGTAAGTTTAGGGACTGATGACCCCGTAGTTAAGTCCCATAGACTATACAAACATTTGATATCATCAGGATGATATGCACTCATAGTTTTGTGATAGTATGATTATAGTTCAGACCACATAAGTAAAAAGAATGACTGAGCATGACATGGTGAGGATTGCCAGCGGTTTCAATTAATTTCTGCCACAGCATCTAGGGTGCATTTCGGAAAGAGCCAAATAAATGTGTTAAGGAACTATATTAATAGTTTTGCTTCTCGTGAAGCCGTCCAACTGGGTTCCTGCCTAAGTACACGCTATGAAATTTGACATAAATTGGTAAATAAATGGCGAAATGTTTGTGAAATGAGTAATATGTATTTCTCCCTTTATTTTCTAGTCACATGGAAATATAAATAATGTAGAACATTGCAAATCATATTCTCCTTGCATTCATAAGAAATTTATAGAATGAGTATTTTTTTTAATGAAGGGAAATACAGGGATGCGAACCTGCGTCGCCGGTAATGGGAGGCTACAGCGCTATTCATTACACCACACTAACCACTGCAGTTTTTGACACTTATCATTGAATTCATTATTAATGGTCCTTCTTGTTTCTGGATTACTATTTATATGTGATGATAAGGCACTTATCCTTGTGATCCATAGTCGGTGTACTGTCGCTTTGAAATGACACTCTGAAATCTATAACCCAAGGTTATTCTATAAGGGGCTGTATAAGCTATAACCTATAACACGAAACAGTTAACGTATTGTACCAGAATGAACAACAGTGCCTGCTGCATCCAATCAAAAATGTTCAAATGTTTGTATAGTCTATGGGACTTAACTACGGGGTCATCAGACCCTAAACTTACAAACTACTTATGAACTAACTAAGACTAAGGACGGCACAAATATCCATGCCCGAGGGGGGATTCGAACCCCCGACCGTAGTGGCCGTGCAGACCGTGACTGAAGCGCCACCGCGGCCGGCTATCTTGATGATACAAGAAGTAAACACGATCATGAGACGTAGTCCTATATTAAAAATTCTAGCACGAGACAAAAAAAAGGAGCACGGTAAATTATTGAAGCATCAAAGTATACAATAAACTTACAGTTCATGTTAATCAATCCGTGGGACGTGGCTAAATTCAAAAAGCAACTAAAACTTGATCTTTTGGATAGCTATTGTTGACTGGATTTTTTTAATAATCTCCAATGCTTTGTATAATTTATTTAATTGTAACCTTTGTTAAATGAAATGAGTATGTAACACTCTAACTAGTATATCACTTGTTATCTGTATACTTTTTCTACGATTCAGAATGTAAGCTTTATGATAACATTTTACTTGTGGCAGTGGCGGCGTAGTGTGCCGATGTTGGCAACGACCGTTGCATGCGCTCTGTAGAGACCCAATCACATCGGACGAGCGGAATAAATAATTAATGCAATTCCTGTCCTATGAATTACAGATTGTTGTATGTCCAATTAGTGAATTAATTATCCTCGTAATGTGAACATTTCGTTGCCAATATTAACACACTAAACCTTTGCTGATGTAAGTAAAGTGCAACCTTTTCCATGCATCTGTTTACAAACAATTTGTATAGTAAAATCCAAATATTTAGATATAATTATTATTGAATAATCTGACATGTTTGACACCCTAGCGATAAACTCCTGTCACGTATCCACGTACCTCGAAAATAAATAATAAAATAAATCTGGTCAGGTAGGGAAGTATGAGGACAGCTGAAATTGCTTCGAGAGCAGCAATAAAATTCATATTCTCCTGATTGATCACGCACTCAGAAATCGTCATAAATTTGGAAAGAGACAGATAAACATCAATTTTAATTCTACACGTGTCACTCGCAGCTATTGAAGCTTACTTCCATCTGAACATATACTCATAAATGCCAACACACTGGGAAATAAACAGCAAAATCCAGAATGAATCTTTCAGTCTGCAGCGGAGTGTGCGCTTATATGAAACTTCCTGGCAGATTAGGGTAGCTCAGTCGGTAGAGCGCTTGCCCGCGAAAGGCAAAGGTCCCAGGTTCGAGCCCCGGTTCCAGCACACAATTTTAATCTGCCAGGAAGTTTCATATCAGCGCACACTCCGCTGCAGAGTGAAAGATTCATTCTGGAAACATCCCTTAGGCTGTGGCTAAGCCATGTCTTCACCATATCCTTTCTTCCAGGAGTGCTAGTCCTTCACGTTTCGCAAGAGAGCTTCTGTGAAGTTTGGAAAGTAGGAGGCGAGGTACTGGCGGAAGTAAAGTTGTGAGGCGGCATCGTGAATCGTGTCGGGGTAGCTCAGTCGGTAGAGCGCTTGCCCGCGAAAGGCAAAGGTCCCACGTTCGAGTGCCGGTTCCGGCACACAATTTTAATCTGCCAGGAAGTTTCAAACAGCAAAATATTTGGGACAAGCCGTGGCGGATTAGCTGTGCGTACTGGAGCGCCGTGCTGCGGTGCGCGAGGCCGTTCGCAGTCGAGGGTTCGATTCCCCCCTGGGGCATGGGTGTGTGTGTTGTCTTTAGGTTACTTCACCTTAGTTAAGTAGTTTGTAACCTACGGACCGATAACCACGCAGTTGAGACCGATAGATTTACAAACATTTGAACAATATTTGGGACAAGTAAGAGATTTTCTTTCACTCTTTGTTCTGTAATCAGACGAAATGTAAATAACATCGAATGTTGCAGAATATACTTTTAGTACATTCATGGTAACCGCCAGAATGCGTTAAAATCATTGATCTCAATTGAGCTCACTGGTTCAAACTATTGCACCGAGGCAAAAATTGCACCAGTATGTAGTTGTTTTGGCTCTCGCTACCTTTCAATACTATTGGAGAGCTGTAGCAAACCGTATGTATTCGGTATTGAACAACGAATACTTTGGCTGATACGAAATACTGAATCGTTACTTATGAATATATTTCGTTACTCGTATCTATCGTATCGATACGAACTCTGTAACAAAAACCAATGCAGAGAATGCATATATTATGTGATACTATTTATTATGTTATGAGTAATTTGTATAGCTATCTCTGACGAATTTGCGCATATTGCGTAGCTCTGTGATTTTAGAAGGTTACTTTCGGTTTTAAACATTTTGGATTATACTTATTGGCCCGCGTTTGCAGCTTAAGCCTCGATGATATGACGTGCGCTTTTAACGGAAACATAAGTTTATATTTTTTACATGGAAAGGTTTCAGTTAAACAGCTATTTGATTTTGATCTTGTCTACTATAAAAATTGTTAAAAGTACTCAAAAATTATTATCATCACATTTTAATTAATGTCGGTATTATCTTAATTGTTGATGTCACATAATACAGTACTACAGTCCCACTGTTCGCAAATGTAGTGCTACTGGCATTCGTCTTGGAATATTCCGATTGATTCCGACATTCCAAGCCTCCAAGTTCGGAAACAGTACTTAAAATGGAGGTCGCTCTCGTTAATTGTGATAAATTTGTATGACAACTGTATTTTAATCACGAGGGAAATGGACAGTACTGGCCCTTTCTTCAGCAATATAATTGCCTCAAAAAGCAGCTATTAATTATCTATGTGGCAAATTTAAATGATGAAGTAATATTAACAGTAACAGTTAAAATTATTTCACAGTTGCAAAGACAGTGTAGCGACCGTATTTCTGGGTACAATGGTAACGAGTAACGATACGTTTGTTTCTTTTGCTAACGGATACATACGCATACGGATCTTTTCGTTACTCTCACAGCTCTGCTACTGGTTATTCTCATTTCGCAACGAGCTTACCCTAACGTGAAGTAAAGAGTGTGGTTATTCTCATTTCGGACCGACCTCACCCTAACGTCAAGTAAAGAGTGAACAGCGTTAAGTCAGAGAAGTTATATCTGCTCCTGTAGTAGAAGTTCACAGTGAGTTGTGTGCAGATAGTCACAGAGGTAACACGTGTTGGATATCGAAGCAAGCCTACCAAGCAGTGGAGACAGTATTATTAACGAGCATTAATTTGAGGAAGATTGAAAGTATTACTTATCAGGTTATTTTTATGAAAGGAACTTGCAGATGCGAAAATATCAAGAGGTAATATTAATCTGTTTTGTAATTGTAGAGATATTGTAGACATTGTTGGCCTTGTTTGTAAGAGAGTAATTAAATAATAATTACAATAAGTTTACAAGTCGTAGATTGTATTTGTTTAGTAGTTAGTAGCATTTTATTGCCCATTTCACTGAATTAAAACAAAATGTTGCATTGTATGATACACTGCATAGGCAATCACGATAACAGAGGCTTACGTGTGTTAACGAAAGTCGTAATAGTGGTAGATTTTGAAGCGAATTAGTTGCATTTCAAAACGAGCAGGCAGCACAGGCAGCCAAATTAAATTTGTATTGATTGACGTTTAGATCCATTATAGAGCTCAGCACTATCATAGTTTTGCTAAAGTAAAATGTTAATAACAGTATTGTGGGTTTACGTAATTGACTTATGTAACTTATTTTGTGAGTCAGATACAAGTTTTATACGTTACTAGCTTATATGCCCGTTCTTCGCAACGATTATTAAAGATGGACCTGGGTATATCACGGTTTTTTAGGGTTCCGGACGTAGGTCAGCAAATAAAGAATCCTTGCTGAATCGCTCTGTCAGTAAACTCAGTTTTCCTAGCCAAGATGTCAAATTTAAGATGTCAATTGTCGAAAACGATGAATGTTCATAAAGTTTTTCACACAAAAAGTGAAATTAATGTAAGTCCATACTCCGCAACGATGTAAATTCAATGTTAGGTTGTGTTCATAAAGTCAAGACTGTAATGTGTAATTGTTTGACGTAAACTTATGAAAACACTTCTATCTTTGAGATGAGAAATAGTAATATCAATAACAGCGCCATGTATTGGTTCTGTGCTTTAGTACTAAATTGTTTATTACTCACAGCGAGTTTATGCTGAAGTGTTAGTATGTTGCAGTGTTTCCTTAGGGACAATGTAGTTATTCTGTGCGCAGTGGTCCCTATTAACGAAAACTCGACGAATGCTGAAAATCTGGTAATTAAAACAACAGAGTAGTTCATGTCTGTTTAAATAAGACGTCATGGTGGTGTCAATGTGCGATAAAGTAAGTCTTGGTAATTGTTGAAGGAATGGCGTCATCTGATCGCTTGAATAGAAATTTCCATTAAATATAGTATTTACATTGAATTGTCTTGACTGTGTTAGCAGTATCGTCCACTCTTTCAGGTTATTTATGTCCCTACGTCCGCGCAGTGATTACTTCGTAAACACGAAGTTGAAGTCTCTGCAAAAGAAGACTTCCTTCTCTATCTTAATGTAGTCCACACCAAAAGTAATTACAAATTTTAATCACAATATTGTACCGAGTAGATTCCTGATGCGTTTGTCACTCGCATCTATATTTATCTTTAGTGGCAGGCACAGAGCAGAAATATCTGTGAAGTGAGCATTCAAATGCACAGAACAGATTTTGTGTCCTCAACATTAAGGTGGAAATGTCACGTAATCTCGGGAAAAATCTACTACTCGCTGACTTCATCTTGGTCCATTTTTGTTCGCTTAAGACGGACAGTGGCGGCGCTAGACGAAAACTGGGCGTCGGCGAACTCGTCTTTGCGAGGCTCCTTTCATTTTTTCAGTAAGGAAGAAAATGTTAAATAAAATGAGCTGAATTATGTACCAATAATCATAATGTTAAAATTTTATTATTATAATATACAAGTATTATTGAAATAACAAAAATTACAATAAACAAACACAAATTGAAATAGAGAAAAGTTTCGGCTTTTCGCTTCACTGAATGTTTTTAAGATCACACCATAATTAATACTAGCGGCTATTTCGGCTTCAATTGATAGTACTGACAACGCAGATAGTCTTTCTTGGCGCACTTTGCTTCTCAAGTAAGTCTTAATCAATTCTCATATTGAAAAGGTTCTCTCGGCCGAAGCTGTACTGACTGAAACTGTGAGCATGATTCTGATTGTTATACAAACACTAGCTGAAAACCCGGCGTTGCCCGGGTATTTATTTATTCAAGCTTTGAGTTAGTACTTATCATACCCCTTCTCTCTCTGTCCATCTCCTTTTTTAATAACATATTTATGGCAGAGTATTCCAGGAATAAGGCCGTCTTGCATAATGTACAAAATAATAACTTCAGTATCCAAACAAAGAAATGTAGGCATCAATATGCAAACGATATGTAACCTTAATATATTCATTTAATTCAAAACTTGATTATAAACAATATTTATGGTTACTTGCCCAAAATCTAATATGAAAAGATTCTTTAGGGACTCACTCCTGAGTAAGCGACATGTAGTTGTCCATATGAGACACATGGAGATGTCAAAACAACTTTGTAGTATTTAATAGATTCCCTGTGAATTATTAATCGTGACAGAAAATGCAAGTTCCACTGTAAACTGCAGCCTCTTGAAGTTAAAAGCCAGATCTGTCGGAAATAACGGGTATTCGTTTGATGTACACTATTTCATTCTCTTCCTTTCCCTGTAGCTCTATTTAAGTTTCTTGCTTTCGCCTACAGCCGAGTGCGTTTCACAGTTGGTTCACAGTTGCTAACAGCACTATCAGCTTTCAGAAATTTCTTTCAGCTGACTGCAATACAGGAGTGTCTTAGTAGTAAATACGTAAATGTATTAAGACGCAGTGCATAATATGATATGGCAGTTTCTTGCGATTCCTATTGTTTATGACAGCAGTTTTTCGCGCATCTCATTTTTTATTACGTCATATCTCGTGAACTATGTGTCCTAAAAAAAAAAAAAACAATATTATTTACCAGGTTCTCGAGTTCTAGCGAGACTAACGAACAGCAATTCATTTTTATCTTTGACAGTTCATATACGGGTTCAGATAGTGTACAGCGATCTTTACTTTTCAAAGTATGATTCTGAATGCACCCAACGCAACAAACAAATCATTATTTTACATGTTTTAAATCTAAATTTTCCTTGAAGTTTTTCCATATTTTATCACTGTTTAAACCTTCCATAAACTTCCACGAATGTGACATTAACATTATCCTGGACATGTGTACGTGATTTGTCCGCTCTTTCCGCCCACTATCGAGCCGATACTTGACTATCTGATGATGCCTTTATAAAGCTACTATGTCTAAAATACATATGATTTAAATTAATGTGGTTTATATTAAGAGTTAAGTGATACGGGTCATATAGTCGACTCGGCAATGCTTCGCAGTTAGTAATATCTATGTACTCTTGCTTTGAACGTCAAATGCAAAAAATATTATCGCAATCGTACAAATGATATTAATATCACAAAGAAAAAAAACTCTTTCAGTTTTCCACAACTTCCCATTTTCTGGTCAACAATTCCAAACTATTACTTAACTCAAACCTTCCTCTCGCTTTGAACGTCGAATGTGCAAAATTTTATCGCTATCAGACGAATGATATTGATATCCCATCGAGAAAAGCTCTTTCAGTTTCTCGCGAATTTTCAAATTTTCCGGGTAACTTTTCCAAATTTTTAGTTCATAAGAACGTTCATCTTTCACTGAACATCAAATGATCAAAATTTTAGCGCAATCGAATGAAAGGTTCTCAACGTATAGTGTTTAGTACATTTAGAAACAAATTGAAAAGGAACTTGGTTCATATTTCACTGAAAACCTTTCCAAGACTATAATGAAAGAAAAAAAATGAATTACCCCTTTCCGTCGCGCGAATAGTCAGTTATAGTGCTGAATTCAATCAAAACACGTTAAAAACGCACTTTCAGTTTTTCTCAAATTTTCCAATTTTCCGGTAGATTGCCAAAAATATTTATTTCATAAAAACCTTTTGATCGTTTGTTTGGATGCCTTCTCACAACTGTATGAACTATCGCAATAAAGTTTCCGCTCCAGTTGTCACAATTTAAAAATTTCCGAACGACATGTTTCGGGCCTCCATTAGCCCATTCTCAAGTTCTTGAATTTTAAAACATATCTGCCTTAAGGCAACGTCAATCGTAAAATGTTTGCGGCATATGCGCCATGTAAACAGATAAACATGTTTTACGGTGAGGAATGTTTATCTGCTGACATGGCGCATAATCCGCAAACATTTTACGATTGACGTTGCCTTAGGGCAGATACGTTTTAGAAATCAAGAACTTGAAAATGGGCTAATGTAGGCCCGAAACATGTCATTCGGACATGTTTAAATTGTGACAAATGGAGCGGAAACTTTAGTGCGATAGTGTCATAAAAACCTTGTCCTGTCAAGCCGTACTCATCCTCTTACAATCACGTGGCAATTGATTTTTATTCATAGAAAAAAATCGCTTTTGGTTTTCACTAAATTTTCCTACTTTCCGGACAACTTTTCCAATTTTTTATTTGTTGCGAAACTGTCCCTTGCTTTCAACATAAAATGTACAAAATTCTATCGAAATTTGACGAACGGTATTGATAACTCACTGGGAAAACTGTTTCACTTTTTCCAGATTTTCCTCTTTAGCGGACAACTTTTCCTTATTTTATCACCGCTTAAACCTTCAAACGAATATTTCAAGACTAAAATTAACCAAATCGGTTCAGCCGTTCTCGAGTTTTAGCGAGACTAACGAACAGCAATTCATTTTTATAAATATAGATTTGGATTTACTTCTTACAAATTGCATTCTAAAATGTACTGAAGAAGTTGTTTTGCGTCTTTGATTAAGTCTAATGGATTGGATTTTAAAAGCTGGTGTTCCTCGTAGAGTTCTAAAGGTTGTATGTCACTATTTTCGCCTTCTCGGAGTACCAAAACTAAACCATTACAATGCTTGAGAAGGTCCTCGTTGGATAGATATTTCAAATAATTGATCTCATAAATAAAACGAAATCGCTCAAAATATTTTTCGAGCGCTTTGCATCGACATTCACTGTCTACTATTACAACATCTATCATCGAGTTAAAAAAATTAATCTGCACTACTTTTCAGCAGATTGTATTGGTTTT
The DNA here is from genome assembly GCA_026315105.1 of Locusta migratoria. Classification (NCBI taxonomy): domain Eukaryota; kingdom Metazoa; phylum Arthropoda; class Insecta; order Orthoptera; family Acrididae; genus Locusta; species Locusta migratoria. The sequence continues at coordinate 316,328,579 of CM048747.1, read as the reverse complement.
TTAGTTTTTTCGTAATCGAACATTCGTTTTTCTGTGCTATTCTTTTCTTTTTAAACTCAAACTCAATTTCGTAACAACTTTTTTCTACAAACAATCGAGCTTCTGCAACGCATGTCTCAAATACTGTAATACGGAATTCTCGAATCCAGTCACGAAATGAACGCAAAGAGTCAGCAGTTACTTTCAGGTTCATTTGAAGCGACTGCTATTGTTTATTTATATAGTTCACACGTAGTAAAATCTCGTACCACACGTGTACTGCAACAATAAACTCTAAAGTTAACATTTCGTTCAAGACTGCTTCACAGTCACTAAGAGTTTCAGAATCATCGGTTTTACTTCTCAGGTCATTGGGCTTTCGATGACATCATCAAATTGGGATAATATAGCTTTTAGTGCTCCAATTCTGCTTTCCCATCTTGTTACAGAGGTTTCCATGTCAATTTTAGTTTACTTTTTATAAGTTCGCAACGCTTGCTAGACCTTGTAAAGAGCGCATACATTTTATTTATGAAGCCGAAAAATGTTGTAGCTGTTGTGGATGAGTTAGCTGCATCTATGAAAAGCGAAATCCAAGAATGCCATCAGCATGGCGAGAAGAATGGTCATGGGTTAATATTGAGTATTCATGTTCCAACCCCTTTATTAATGCCAAAGATATTGGCGCTGTTATCGTATCCCAGCCCTCGACAGTTTTTATACCTAGATAATTATTTTGACTCTTTTTATAATTTCGTTAATGACAGAATTTGACATTAATGAAATTCATTCATTTTGGATCTCATTGCTGAAGTAATGCCGAGAAAGTTGCTTTTCATTAATACGTTGCAAGTGCTGTTTTAGTGTTAGATCATATATGGATAACAGTTTAAATAGGTCTATAAAATTTGCACTGTCTCCAGTATCATTTAGGTTGTGTGAGGCTAAGTAGTTGATAATATCGAGCAATCGCCCAAACAAGTTATGCCAATACTTCAGTGATTCTCTAATCAGTCTATCGTTTTCCTTATCTATTGTTTTCCCATATTTAATTACTTTATAGAATACCGTCCATTTAATCATACACCCCATTTGTCCTTGACTTTTTTCATGTCTTTGCAATATCCTACACAGATCTTTCCAGTCACAACAGCCTTCTTTTACCATTTGTGTCTGCAAATGTGAAAAAAATCTACGTGGAAAGTAATAAACTTTATCTTGAGATTTGGAGTAAACCAACCACCTGAGATGTTCTTCTCCGTTAGTCAATTTTCCAGTAAAATGAAACTTAGTAAAATGTGCTATTTGCGTCTTTTGGGTAACTCTCATCAGATTTATTGAAGTTTTATTGGCGACCATTTTGAATTATGTCATGACGCTGTGAACCTGTTACTGGAAAGACCCAGTTTCCCGGATCTAATACTGTAAATGACTCTGTTTTATGAACAATGTCGTCTCGATTTTGTGAATCACAAATATTTTCACTTCTTATCTCCTCATTCGGCTCAGAATGTTGCATAACAGACGTTTCGCCCAATTCTAATATTGTATCAGAAAGGGTAACCGTCATTCAGCCCTGGTTCTGTTTCTGCGACTACACAAAATTGGAGGAGAGATTCATAAGAGGCCTCTGGAGCGGATTCACCTGAAGTAGGGTTCTTCAGAAGTTTCATAATGCTCAAACTCACAGCTTGGTTGGATATAGCTGTCTCAGCCTTTCTTGTTTTTGATGCACCGAACTCCCATTTCAATTCTCTTGAGGGTCCTCCAGACATGACGATCTAATTTTTTTAAAGTACATTGATCAGTGCAGTTCCGTCAAATGGTGTGATTCCGGACTGTTTTGATGTTTTTACCATAACTTCCTTAGGTTGTATTAGAGTTCATTCCTTGTCAGTGAAGTGGGTATATGTAGAACGAATAAAACATCCTAAAACAGAGAAGTCGATGTGCACCGCTGTTTTCTGAGACACAGAAGTAAAGTTGCAAATGACCTGGATGACAACTACAGATAGAACGCTTTTCCGCTTGTTGGGACAATAGAAATTTTCCATTTCACGATACTGCGTGAAATTTCAACCTCGAGACCGTTGATCGGATATTTATCAAGGTTGTCATAAGACTCAAAACAAAAGTTGCAGAATGCGAAAATACAGTTCCTCACTTAAGTAGTGTACGAAAGTGAAAGTGAGCGGCAAATTGTTGCTATGCAGCACGAAAGAGCAAATATACCATACTGTCCTAAAATACCTCACTTGACGGTGCTTAAAAGTACTCAATGTTATAATACAGAAAGAAGGACGTGGTATCGTCAATTACATGGCAGTATAATTTTGTATTTTGCGATGTATGATGCCAGAAGTAATAAAATATAAGGATTATTTACATACTACAAATGGATGTTATTGTGTTTGTGTTTCAAATCTTCTCCTACCATGGGAATTTTTGTTATGGAGACTCGAGTTTAAGCTTCAATTATTACATGCGAACCAGTAGGTTTATCCCAAAATGAGTTATACCTGTCTGTTCTTTGTTTCCTTCTGCTTCACGAGCAATTGCGTTTAAAAGGTCTATATATACATATATATGAATCGTGAATTTGCTAAACGGTTTAAGTCTCTAGAGGTACATTTTGAGAAACAACAAGTTTCGAATTTGATCAAATGTATTTTGAAGCCTGTGCTATTTACCCAGATGTACTATAAGTGCAATATAAAAATACGCACATAAGTGCAATGAAGAGCTTGCCACAGATTTATTATATTCGGCTCTAGTATTATATTCTACAATTACTTTCTCAAAATTTACACATAGACACATCTACATCAAATAAATGATTTTTACCAACTGTAGAATTGTGATCACCATTATTTTCTGCTGAACACACCCAGTACACACGAATCCTTGTCTATTAAAAGCCGGCGCCTATCCTCGCTCTGTAGCGGCTTCATCGCAAGATATCAATAATAAAACCGAACAATAGAGAAAAAGTACCGAGGAAAGTCAGTTTGAACCATACTGTCATACAACTAAGTACCTTGTTAAGACAGCAAATAGAGACAGTAGCCGATGTGACATTTACCGCTGGGAGGCCTCAGTTTGTTATCTACGTCGCCCCAAGCCTTCAACAGGTGAAGTCCACCACTGGTTCAACTATCAAGTAATTTTAATCATACCGCAGCACTTAATAAAATTTATGACAGTAAAATAAATTGCGCTTTACAGACAAATAAATATGCTACGAAATGTGTGATAAATGTATCGAAATATACATAATAAATTATTAACAATAAACAACTAATTTTTCATTTAGTAACGATATGAAACGCAGACGGAAGTGTGTCTTGACACACTGCGTTTTGTGCGTCATTTCGCCACTGCTGTTTAGTGCGCATGCGCAAATTCATGACTGGTGTTCTATGGAAATTCCCTTAACTGATCGGTAACAGTCGGCAGCACTCGAGACACTTGGAGCCGTGCTGGGGTGACGATGCTCGTTGTCAACTGCACTGCCTGTGCTAGCTGCCCGGTGTCACTGCATTGTTGTCTACCTTGTTGTCTTATTTTTAACTGAGCTGGGCTGTCGTTCTTGTGTTTCTTGGATTATTTTTAGTGTTTAAACAGATGTTGTGTTCGTTCTTAGGTAAAGCTAGATTTAGGTCGTCGCTACATAACCTAGCAGTTTAAAAGCGCCGTTAAACGTCAAATAAAAAAAAAAAAAAAAAAAAAAAATAATAATTAAAAAGCTAACATTTTAACAATATTTTGCGAGGCCCCCACAGGTGCGAGGCCGTCGGCGTTCGCCGACGTCGCCGACGCCTAGCGCCGCCACTGAAGACGGATGACTATGTGTAAATGGCCCTTCTAGCGAGGCTTTCTCAACTGTCTTGTTGCTTCTGTGACACATTTAGATTATATTTCATGTTATGTGGTTGCTCTGCATAAAGGAGGTGGGGCTTCTTCGCAGCCAATGAGGTACAAACCAATCGGAAGAGCAAATAAATGTGTGGAAAGAGCGCATTTGTTTCAGTATCACGTGGTAATTCCAGCTTAATGTTGAGTAGATGCACAGGACGCAATGCTCACTCCATAGATATTTCCACTCTATGTACAATTTAGTGTTATACCCGTCGAAAGATGCACATCTTTCCTTTCCATGACATTGCAAAGCATATGGGATACAGCTACGATGAAAAGAAAATTGTTATGTCCTTCCTGGGTTAAATTTTACTTGCAATGGCAGCGGTTTAGTTCACTATCGTTGGTAACGAACTATTTGCTTTAGGAGGAAGATTAAATTACGGAATAGAACAACATAAATTATTTATTTAATCGTGAACATAAAAAATTATTCACCTCATTCTACATGGCTGATTTTTGAAAGAGAATTTAACGGCCGTTGCCAAATCAGCACTCTTCTCCGATGCCGTAAGTAAAATGGTACCCATTGTAGTGTATTACACCATAGTAATGAGAATGTGAAAACAAACCATTGGCATCTATTAGTTATTTGGTCTGCTATGTAACTAATTTGTCCTTTCCTGTACTATGGAGACAAACACAGATATTAATTAATCACCTAACTGAATGGTATTAATCTGTTAGTAACGCGATACTGTCCGCTAAACCAAAGTAACCTATGACGTTCTAACTTTCCGTCACAGACATACATTAACGTATGTCTACAGTCTGTGTATTGCAGTGAGCTCAAAGATAATAGGATATGGTACCCAACCTCCTTGTATGGTACTATGTCTTATGAAACCGTGACGCTCGACGTATATTTGTCTCTCTAACCCAGTTGTCAGTATTTTGATCCTAATCACTACAGTTGTCTTTCCAGTGTTTATATTGAGATCATTGGTGTATTGCCAGTCTACAGGTCACGCACTTTTTCGTGGCCCCTCTGTGATCGGCGGAAGTCGGCTAAGTTCGTGTGTCTACGGAATGTTTATGCTCTCTACCAACCTTACCTCGTAACAGCATTGTACACCGAAGACGTCGTCAATGTATTGTTGATTTGTGTTTGGTATTGAATGTATTGTTGATTTGTGTTTGGTATTGATTATTTTTTTCCACTTTGTTATTTGCTAAAATAAGTCCACATACCCTGACGATTTCTTTTAGAAAAAGGAAGGCTATACTTGAAAGCGGTAGAAAGAATATTAAATCCGATTGTTATTCAGTTCCGACAATAAAAAGAGACAGAAAGCGTTGGTACACCCGCTTAATAAGTCCCTTAAAAATATTCATATTTCGTAAATATTCGTTCCAGTTTTCTATTACTCAAACATTAAAGTGATACTTAATTTCGTGTTCCATCTGTGACGCTTTAACCCCTTACATGTTTCTTTTAAAATCTGTGAGCTATACGCCGTAAGCTGGCGGCAATGGGAGAAAGAGGCAGGGTTTGTTCTGACAGCCAATGCGCTACGAGCTGAATGCAAGCTTCAGCTCCCAACATTAACCGCTCAGGGGCCACGTTTAAGTGCGTGATCTGTAGTTAATGCTCAGTTAATGTATGTATGTGTTTCCCAGTGTTTTATCTTTGAGTCTTTTTATCTTAGAGCATATGTTGATCGTCGTATAGCTCCATATTTTACGGATTTTTGTTCCCACACTCACCCACCGCCACACACCGCGACCAAAACACCATAGTGCACACCGCGAACCTAAAGGCTACTCTCATGCATAACCACCATTGGTCTGCAATGAATAATTTTGGCTACCAAGTGAAATATACGGACACATGTCCCACGTTCCATTTTTATATATGTATATTGATTTCTGTCGAGCTGCTGCTTATATAATTCACGATATAGAATTTGTTGTACAATTAACAAACAAAGTAATGATTAGTAACAGTTTTTCTCAAATAAAAGATTTTAATACGCAGCCAGATAGCAAGGTTAAAAATTCCTGAAAATATTTTACTTGTACGCAGTTAAATTACTTGAGCTTTTGGTCGGCTGGCATTCCGCATCGTGCAGCATGTTCTCCCACATTACAACCACAAAATAAATTCTCATTCTCATGGCTTGTCAGAGCCTTAAGAGTACAATATTAAAAAACGCCTATCTACTGAACATTCGCAGTTTTGTGGAACTGCAATGTGACGTAAATCCAATTTCAGCAAACTAGGTATGCAATTACCTAAATTACAGCAAACCTGTTTCACAATTAGCAAACCAGTTTCAATGTTTTCTGGCATACAATTCCTTTAATTCGAAATGTTCAAATGTTTGTCAATCTTAAGGGACTTAACTGCGGGGTCATCAGTCCCTAAACTTCCAAACTACTTATGAACTACCTTATACCAGGGGGTTTCCAATTTACTAGGTCACGATGGCCACATTTCAAGTTCCGAATCACAGTGCGGGCCGATTAGCACATTGAGGGATTACTGAAGAATGCGATACTAACGTCTACTTTCAGCTGTGACGTCACTAATAAGGTGAAAACCCCAGTTTGAGGTGTATACAGTAATATTACCATCATATTACTCTTAACACCCACACACAAAGATCAATAAACTGTGAACTAGTTTAGAATGCAATTTAGGTGATGGCTGCTTCTGTTTAATATGTATATATTGTAATCCTTCAAACTGTCTTGATTGCAAATTTTTTTATTAGTTAATGACGCATTTCGCCCTTTAGCAGGGCATCTTCAGATTATCTACGTGACAGAATTTACACAAAATTACAAGGCGGAATTACAAACGGTTATAATGGTACATGGGCTTATTTTGTGTTAAGAAGACAGTATAAATGGTAAACAAAGCTTACAATGCACTCTCCGTGGTGTGACACCGTAAGTTATTGCGGTGTTTCTATTTTTCTGGAATGTTTTTTGGATTTCCTTGTGGCCCTACAAATGTTCGGGTAACAACGAATTACATTTCAAACATACTCGGTAAAGATGTGAAAAACATAAAACTGATTTTTAGGATTACCTTAATCGAAGCGGTGGTCTCTGATGACACAAGATAAGCCCATGTTTACAATTGCCCTCACGGGCGTTGGGCGGGCGTGGTGTGCTGCTCCGCCGACTTGTACAGACTAAGGGAATGTGGGTAGGGAGTGACATAGGAAGCCGGTATATAAGACGGAACGGGTGAAATCTAGCTATCTGAATACAAATTTAACGAAAGGGTGGTTATTAAGCAGGACAAAAGTTTATAATTTATGTTGGTATTTGTGAATGAGAGGAATTTTATTCGAACAGAGACATCACAATATCTAGGAATGTTTGATCTTTGCATGCCAACTGATCGTTTAGGAGGTGTGGGTGTCCAAAGTAGGCGCGCTTCGCTATCTCAAACTCTTCCAGTAAATTTAGCTTAAGCCCCTTCTGCGCTATATATAATATTTGCATGTTGTCAATGGTAGGTTGTTGATGATCGGATGCTTTAGTGTGTTCCGCAAAAGGGGAATGTTCTTTGAGTTGGCCTTTTGTAAGAAGGTGGTCAGTAAAACGTACTTTAAAGGTCCGGTCTGTCTGTAGTATATATATTCAGCTGGGCATTCGGAACATTGTAGTTTGTAGACTCCTGAGGAAAGGAATGTCATTATTGGTTTGTTCGTTGTGTGGGAGAATTTGCTGTGCGCTCAAAGGGCTACTAAATACGACTTTTACATTTGTGCCACGAAAGAGTTTAGCCAGATCATAAGAAAAATACCCCATGAAAGGATTGGGGATACGTTTAACTTCATCGTCAGGTGTTACCGAGTGAAGCTGTGGTACATCTTTAAATTTTCAAATGTTTGTTAAGCTGCAGACCGTGACTTAAGCGCCTCAGTCCCCTCGGCCACCGCAGCCGGCGTACATCTTTAGAACGTTTTTATTGTACATTTTGCGAACCAAGGTCAGGTTATAACCATTCATTTCGGCGATGTATTCCAGATTATTTATTTCTTTATTGACGGAAATGTCAGAAAGGGGAATCTCAAAAGTCTGTTAATCATTGATTTAAAAAAGCTCATATTGCATTGCCATGGATGGCATGAAGAGGCATGTATGACAGTCACTTGTGGTCGGTTTCCTGTAGATTTGGAATACAACTTTCTTTTCAGCTAACTGTAACTGTAGGCCCAAAAAATTTAAGATACTGGAGGAGTTCATTATTTCATGTGTAAAAGTTAGTTTCGGGTGTAAGTTGTAGAATTCATAAACTAGAAATGTTACATCAGCTAGGGTGGCATTGAAAATAATCAGGATGTCATCGACATATTTTTCTGCTTATTGGAGTTTGTTGGAAGTATTGAGATTCAATGTGATTGACAAATGTATCGGAAAGGAAACCTACGCATATCTAAACCGTCGTTTTGTTTATAAAAGGAGTTGTTAAAAGAAAAGTAGTTGTATGTGGTAAGTAGTCGTAATATTGACACAATTTCAGCAATTTCGTTCAAATGTTTGTTAAGCTTATGGGACTTAACTACGGGGTCATCAGTCCCGAAACTTACAAACTACTTATGAACTAGCTACAACTAAGGACGGCACAAATATCCATGCCCGAGGGGGGATTCGAACCCCCGACCGTAGTGGCCGTGCAGACCGTGACTGAAGCTCCTCAGTCCCCTCGGCCACCGCGGCCGGCAGCAATTTCGTCTGGAAGAAGGTTTTCTTTCATGGAGATTTAGCTGGATGATGTCGATGGTTTGTTCCAGAGGTACATTGGTATATAAATTTTTTATGTCCAATGACAAGAGATAGCAACCATCCGGAAACATTTGGTTATGCAATAAATCCACTAATTGTTTTCTGTTGCGCAAAGTAAAACTTTCTTCAGGGAGTTGTAGCTTCTTCAACAAACGTAACAGAAATTTAGAGGCAGGTTCTCCCGGATTTAGGATTCCATTAATGACAGGTCGTGGAGGATAGTTTATTCTGTGGGTCTTAATTTGGGCTCTTAGTGTAGGAGCTCTAAGGGTCATAACCTTTAGTTTGACGAGTTCTTCAGTGGGGATGATGTAGAGGCACGATTAAAGGTAATTTTTTAGTTCTGTCGAGTAGTTTGCAGTGGGGTCAGAATCTATTTCTATGCCATTCTCTTCAAAGAAAGCCAAGGTCTTAATATAATATGCTTTGTGTATTACGACTCCTGTGTTGCCTTTATCGGCCCGCACGATTATTGCGTTTTCGACAAAATGATTGAATCAGCGTACGGTGGACGTTTTGATAGCGCCTTCTGGATGTCACTAGCCTTACACGATAATTTGAGTTTGGATTGTTTTGAACAATTAGAACTGTCTAGTGCGATTTTAACATCTGCAGCTAACGAAGTGATCAACCTCTTGTAGCGATACATTAATATTTTTTTATTGAAAATTATATCTGCGACGCTTGTCGCTAGCATCCGTCCTCTCTGCCAATAAATCTCTGACTATCCTTGTTTCAAGTTATACCTTCAACTATTTCAAACGATCTGGAGAGAAAACGGAATCGCTTGTCTTTCGTTTTTCTACCTTTGTACTGAGCGGACGTATTTTACTCGACCTCCATAATCATGTAAGTGTGAGCTCTGGTTAGCACCCTTTTACTTAATAAACTTTAACTTTCATTTGGAATTCCTATTTCATTTAAATAATTACTAATTCTTCCCATCTTATTAAACTGATTCCTATTTTCAGCAATATTAGTAAATTGATGCTTGGTTATTGTGGCCTATTGCCTCATGATGACAAAAGAATGCAAAATTTATTTACTCTCATTTTGTGTTAAACAGTGAATTCAATGCCTGCAGGAAATCTTCATTCTGTTAAAAGCGAAGTCCGATAATTTCTTTAACTTTCGATAACAATAGTGATCAAAATTACACACG